>JAIUSX010000068.1:10000000-11227356 GCA_026573805.1 Hesperophylax magnus
CTATAAACAATACAATTTGCTTTTACGCGGGTAGTACGAAAAAAAACATTAATTCAAGATGCATTGCCGAGTGTGCTCAGTAACTCTACGTACTGATGAGTTAAAATTCACGTGTGCCGCATGCAAAGGCGCATTTCATTTGGCTTGCGGAGGTATTATTGAGAACACATATCGACGACTTAATCAAGAACGGCGATCTCAACAAGTTTGCAAGCATTGCAATTCAGCCAAGCCCGGCGCTGCTAGCCCTTTGCAGACAATCAGTGATACTGAACCTTTGGAGCAGATTAAAAAAGTTACGGATATTAGTTCAGCGCTCGCCGCTCAGACACCGACAAATCTTAAAGATATTCAAGATCTAGTCATGAACAAGACATCCAATCTGGAAAAAACACAAAATGATATTCTAGATCAGAATAACAAAATACTTGAAAGTATTCAATTTATGAGTTCTCAATATGAGGATTTCATGGCTAGAATCCGTGACATCGAACTAAAAAATGATGAACTCACTAAAAAGAACTCAACCCTGGAAGCTAGGATTTATGTCTTGGAAAAATGTGTGGACATGCAGGAAAGGGAACTCAAAGCGAACAACATAGAAATAAGAGGCATCCCAGAAATCAAAGGAGAAAATCTGCAAGACGTTTTTTTCAATATCTGCAAAACAACAAAGTCCTCCACTGATACAAAGGACATTGATTCCATTCATCGCGCAGCAAAAAAAAACAACAAGAGTCATCCGAGAGAAATCATTGTTAAATTCAAAACGAACATAGCAAGAGAAAACCTGTTAACAGACGTAAAAACTTTCAACAAAAACAAACAGAATCCAGAAGACAAATTGAACACCTCAAACATCGGTATAGCTGGTTCCTGCTCGCCGATCTTCATTTCAGAACAACTAACATTTCGCGGTAAACAGCTGTGGTACAAGACACGAACAGCGGCGAAGGAGAAACAATATCGCTTTTTTTGGATTAAACGGGGGCAAATTTATCTTCGTAAAAACGAGGGAACTAATGCCATTGCTATCTCAGACGAAAGCATTTTGGCTGCGCTTTGATAAATTTGAATTAATGGCTATTCCTTCGAGGTATGTCTTGACCCGTGCATTTATGTCTCGCTCTATATTTCTCCATATTTGTTTCATTTCCTACCCTTCTGGAATTCATTTGTTATGTATGTTATGCAGTTCCTGCTACCTTATTTTTATTATTATTATTGTTTTGTCTTCTTGCTATCTCTTTCATAGTACTATATCTAATTACATTATTTATACCATATTATTATATATTACTCATATTTGTATAATTTACTACCGTTTTCTAATTCATTTGATATCAAGCAATTCTTGCTACCATTTTGTTTTTACTTCTTGCTATCTCATTAATAGTACTACATCTAACTACAACATTTGTACTATATTATTTATATTAAGCACATTTACCATTTTAACTACATTTGGAATCGCATTTAATTATATATTACTCGGGAACCAACTTCTATACAACACACAACCAACACATACTTATGATTCAATTAAATTATGATACCGGAAATGATTCCGGCATAGATCTTAACATGAATGTCATTGATGATATGAACAATCTAAATAACTATAAATGGTGTGCTTACGGCGTTAAAATTATACACCAAAATATAAGAAGCATTTCTAATATTGACGATTTTTTAATTTTTCTGGATCAATTCAATTACCAATTCGACGTTATTATTTTATCGGAATGCTGGCTTAGTAAAGATTACACCTCAAAAGTTATTCACAATTACTCTGAACACCACACAAACATATATCTTAATAAGTCTAGCGGGATCGTTGTATACATCAGAGACGGACTTCAATCTCAAGTTGATGAAATTTTCTTATCACAAGCCAACTGCCTGAAAATTGTATTGAATAATAATCTATGTATTTTTGCAATATACAGATCACCCTCTTTTCAAAATATTGACACTTTTCTGAATTCACTCCAATCAATTATCAACAGCTCAAAAAATATAGAACGGCAAATAATTATAGGCGACCTCAACATCAATACAATTACCGAATACCACCGCCAATCCAACGATTACCTATGTTTGCTAACTGAAAATGGGTTCATTCAGACAATTATTAGCCCTACTCGTGAGCAGGGCATGAGTAAATCTTGTCTTGACCACATCAACGTCAAAAAAATTAACCATGTTGACTCATTTGTCATTCACTCTACAATCTCAGATCACTATACAACAGCACTCTGCCTTAAAAACAAACCTCCTAATCCTGCTAAAATTAAACATGTTGCAAGAATAAACTATAATAACTTAATTGAAGACTTGAGCTCAGAAAACTGGCAAAATGTTCTAGACCAAACTGATGCCGACTCATCGATGAATGAATTTATCACTAAATTACATTCATATATTTCTAAACATACAAGCAATAAACTTATACCACATAAACAAATAAAACTTACGCCATGGATCACCCCTGGCCTTATCAAATCGATTAACATTAGGAACCAACTTCATAAAAAGGCGAATAGGTGCCCTGAAAATATTATAGTACAAGCTCATTACAAAAATTATAGGAACTTTTGCAAAAAACTAATAAAATCGGCCAAAGAAAATTATTATAAAAAAATAATTTACGAAAATAACTGTACTCCAAAACGTTTATGGGAAGCATTTCGCAATATAACTAAAACAAAAATAAATAAATCTTCCGATATTAAATCACTGAACATCAATAACGCGAACACCTCAGACCCAAAAATCATTGCGAATTTTGCCAATAACTATTTCACGTCAGTGGGAGTCACACTTGCGAAAAAAATTCTCAACAATCTTAATACAACAGAATCCGATCTCGCTAAGTTAAAAATCTCTAATTTCGGTCATAAATTAGAAAACATCCAAACAACTTCAAACGAAGTCATAAATATAATTGACGAACTCAAGTCATCGAATGCTTGTGGTCCTGATAACGTTTCATCAATTCTGCTAAAAATTACTAAATCCTTCATAGCAACTCCAATCGCGTATATTTCCAATCTAAGCTTCAATTCAGGAAAATTTCCAAATCATTTAAAACACTCTATTGTTATACTGCTTCGCAAAAATGGAGATAAATCGCAGATACACAATTACCGGCCAATTTCTTTGCTCAATTCAATCTCGAAAATTATTGAGAAAATTGTAAAGAATCGTCTAAGTCATTACCTTGAAAAAAACAATATCCTTTCCAATAGACAGTATGGCTTCAGACCAGGATTGAACACTGAAAATGCCATTACAAACCTGACGAAAATCATCTCCAACAATATAGATAGAGGAAGAAAATGCATTGCGCTCTTCTTGGATCTAGCCAAAGCGTTCGATACTATCTCACACAAAATTCTCTTGAAAAAACTACAGCGCATCGGCATTCAGGGTCAGCTACTTAAGTGGTTAGGTAGTTATATAGAAAATAGGAGCCAAAGAGTGAATATTAACGATACTCTAAGCGATCCGGCTGATATAAACTTTGGTGTACCTCAAGGAAGCACTCTAGGACCACTTTTATTCAATATCTATATAAATGAATTATGTAACAGTTCATTTGCCGATCATATTATCACCTTTGCCGATGACACAGTATTATTATTTGAAGGCAAAAATTGGAATAAAGTTCATAGTAATGCAGAAATTGGTATTAACAAGGTAAAACAATGGCTAGATAATAATCTTCTCACTCTCAATACTGACAAAACTAAATTCATTTGCTTCAGTGCAACTCAAGCGGGACAACCAAGAGAAACTCAAAGAATTATTATACACCATTGCAATGACCCAAACACTTGCAATTGCAATACCTTAGAGTATGTGGATAGCATAAAATATCTAGGAATTATTGTAGACAAGAATCTGAGATGGAATGAACATATCTATTCAATCTCCACAAAGGTCAGAAAACTCACGCATCTTTTCATGGCGATTAGAAATATTCTATGCGCAAAAGATCTAAAACTAATGTACTATGCCATGTGCAACTCTTTACTTGAATATGCATCTTTAGGATGGGGAGGATGTACCAAATCAATTCTGGACCCCTTAGCCAAAGCACAGAAATCACTACTAAGGGTCATACTTAAAAAACCATTTAGATACCCCAGTAATGATTTATTCAAAGAGATAGGAGTTCTGGATGTGAGGCAACTATTTATAAGAAAAGTTATATTATACACACAAAAATATCGTCACCTCTTCCCCTCCGTAGAACATTATCACAACACCCGACATGCAGGGAGGAATCCAATAGTTCCACTTGCTACTATGACATCCCTTGCTCAAAGACAATATTCTTACCTAGGTCCAAAAATGTTCAACCTTATACCCGGTTCTTGGAAATTGAAAAGTGGAAGCGTCCTGCGTAAATTAGTCAATGATTGGATTCTAAACTTAGGGAGAGTCGAAAGTGAACGTATGCTGTATAACTGTTAAACAAAATCACCAAACTTTCCTGATCACTAGACCAAAATTCCTACCACACTTCATTGAGTTCTGATATTGCTCCGCAATGTTTCGACATCCATTCTGATGTTTTTATACCTTCTGATGTTTTTCAACCTAAGATTTATGGTTATGCGCCCCTGAAGCCTGTCTGCTCATTAGGTACATCACTACTGTAAAGCGTATCACATTTGTACTTCGCACACTAACTCTGTGTGACACTTGGTACCTACTACGGTAATGATTTATAATAAATACATAACACAATATGGCGCACGAAGTAATGCACCAATTTCACCAAAGTAGCACTAAATCAGGTACTATGTATTTATATTCATAGTTTATGTTTCATAGTTTATATTTCTATCTATATATATAGTTATTGTTTTTACATTTTAGCAGTAGTTCAAGAAATGAGCGCGGTGTATATTCGTATTGTCGTATAATATAATTTGTTCTGAATTCATGTTTTAATTCAGTGAAAACAATCATGCACATAATTTATTACACATTCTAGTTACAACGCTTACCTCATACTCTGTAAATTTTAATATTTTATGTTACCAGGTTAATTCGGTAAATCCGATTATAATATATGGTACCAGATTAATTTTTTCTACTTCTCACAAAACAATGTATGTGTACTTATATTTATTATATACATTTTCTTTATTACACAACTTAGTTTCAGAGAAAAATGAAACTTTTTTTTTTTTTGGTTTTTGTTATGTAATTACGTACATTTCAGTAATAATATGAGCTAAACATGTCAATTTGTCTGTCCTAGAACGGGAAACTTTCCTAGCTGGACAGGCAAAGCATCCAATATGTAATATGTACTTTCTTTTGATAAAAAAAAAAAAAAATAAATAAATAAATAAATAAAAATAAAATATTGTATTTGTATGCCTTTTTTGAAAGAATATACTTTTTATACGGACAAAACTATTTATTCATATTCATAATACGTCTGTACGGGGGCAAACAAATAATTCGACTTAAAATTTTAAAGCCTAAATTGAAAAAATTGTATTTTATTTAAAAAAAAAACAATTAACGTCGTTGGAAAATTAAAAAAA
The DNA here is from genome assembly GCA_026573805.1 of Hesperophylax magnus. Classification (NCBI taxonomy): domain Eukaryota; kingdom Metazoa; phylum Arthropoda; class Insecta; order Trichoptera; family Limnephilidae; genus Hesperophylax; species Hesperophylax magnus. Next base: position 10,005,571 of record JAIUSX010000068.1, read on the forward strand.
AACTGTTATAAATTCTATAATATATGTACATACTGAACAAAGAATAATAAAATAAATAATAATTTTTCCAGACGCCTGCGGCGGAACTTTCGATGACACCAACGGAACCATCACCAGTCCCTCCTTTCCGGATCTGTACCCGGCCGGCAAGAGCTGCCTGTGGGAGATCATCGCCCCGCCGCAGTACCGCATCATGCTGAACTTCACGCATTTTGACCTCGAGGGAAACAACGTCTACCAACAGGTAAGGTACGACTGATTTGGATACTTCATTAAGATTGCTGCGATCTGATAGAAGTTTGATTTGTTTTGGAGGGGTCTAGGATAGATAATGTTTACCAATTACATGAGAAACTGCGATTGTAAGACGGAGGAAACATAATACATAGTTTACAAATCATTCCACAGCCAAGCTCTTGAGGTGTTGAGAACAGATTACAGTAAGAAGTCAGGTGGGAATGCTGGCCTTTTCTACGAGTATTTCAACAGACTTTAAGGGTATACTTAAAATATATTTAGAAACTTTGCATCGATAGTGGCTGCGTTGGCATCGCATTTGGGTGTAGTATGTTCAATTCCTTGGCTGGCAAAGTTCTCCATCACAACACAAGCAACATTTTCCGCTTAATGTGGTGGTAGTAGGAGATTTTCAAATATTGTCAGGTTATTAGTAACCCGGGAATGTTTGTCAATATTTTAAAAATATATAATAATTATATTTTATCTGAATCACAAATCATTTCACATAATAATGTCACTAAATACACATAATGTCACTAAAAGAAGGTAAATTTCCCACAAAGTTTAAAGAAGCTATTATAATCCCTATTCATAAAACAGGGTCAAAAATTAACATTGAAAATTACCGCCCAATCTCAATACTCACGGTATTTAGTAAACTTTTTGAGAGAATTGTCTACGATCAAATTTACCCAACAATTGTTCGTAATATACAAAACCAACAACACGGATTTCTTCAAAAAAGATCAGTACTAACAAACTTGGTAAATTTTACGGCATATTTAACGTGCAATATGGACAATAGAAACCAAGTAGATGTAATCTACACTGATTAGTCTAAGGCCTTCGATAAGGTAAACCATTTCATTCTAATTCAAAAATTAAAACAATTAGGCATCCATGGTGACCTACTCCGGTGGCTCACTTCATACCTTTGGAGTAGACTTCAAAGTGTCTTAGTTGAGGGAACAAAGTCCAGCTTCTTCTCGGTGCCCTCCGGTGTACCTCAAGGTTCTCATTTAGGCCCATTATTATTTAATGTGTATATATACAATATTCACAAATGTTTTTTACATGCTAATTACCTAGCATATGCAGATGATAAAAAAATATACCTAGTTATTAAATCAATCAACGACTACATTAAACTTCAAGAGGACCTCAATCGTCTCTTTGTCTATTGCGAATTAAACAAACTTGTTATTAACATCGCAAAATGCAATAAATTAACATTTATACGTAATAAAAATAAAATATCCTTTGTATACACACTAAACGGCACACACATCAATGAAGTAAAATATATCAGGGACCTTGGGGTAACACTGGATGTTAAATTAAACTTTATCCAACACACTGATGACATCATTAACAAAGCCAATAAAATGCTGGGATTTATAATTCGCATAGCAAAACCCTTCCACAACATTAACACTCTATATTCCCTTTACACCTCATATATTCGCCTGCACCTGGAACACTGTACACCGATCTGGACTCCTTTATACCAAGCCCATATCGAAAGAATAGAAAGAATTTAAAAAAAAAATTTTTAAACACATAAATTATAAACTAAACTTACACTTCACAAATTATACCGAATCCATTGAATTTCATAATTTCAACTCCCTCCAAACACGATGTCTAATTTTTGATCAAATCTTATTATTTAAAATCCTAAATAATGGTCTGGACTCACCAGAACTTACCAATTTAATAAATTTTCACATTCCATCTAGATCAACCCGACAATCTGATTTATTTTATCTACCCTCGTGTAGGACAAACATTCGAAAAAATTCCCCAATTCCTCGTATATGTGCACAATATAATAAAAATTTTTACAGCATTGACATTTTTGGTATGTAATAACCTAAAGAAATATCGATATGAAGTAATGCGTACGATCGATTATTAATATGAGAGTATGGAATGTATCGGCAGCATCTACTATCCTCTTCCTATTTTTCCTCTTCCTCTCCCCTTCCTTTAACACCAAATTAATTTTAAGAAACTAAAACTTCATTTCTAATGCACTTTAACATAAGAAACTTCTGTGGCTTGACTTCAATTAACTTGTATATTTATATCTATCACTGCATATTGTATAAAAGCTGTTTGTTTCTTACAAAAATAAATAAATAAATAATCTATTAACCCTTTGGCTACAAACATATTTAACTACTTTAACATAATAGAAATGTGCCAAAAGTGTGCTCTAAGAATGTACATATATTAGGACCGCTTATAAACTAGTAAATTTCATTCTAATAACAGTACGAATAAGCCGAGAGTATATTGCAGTGGGCCTATTTCGTATATCAGCCATGCGTGTCACTAACACCTATATCAATTGAATGAAAAATCATTACTTTTGCTAATGCAATTACTTGATTATTATAAGTGGTATGACAATGAAATAGGTATTTGCGCAAATCTTATTTGTTGTGTTATTTTTCAGTAGGTACCATAATATAATAAAATAATTCCTATTGTTTTCAAGGGTGGCATTCAAACGAAGCATGAGAATTGTTGCTTCCATTTCGCCTTATATGTACATTCGTCACAGATACACAGAGGGGAAACCCACCAAACATTCGCCCTACTACATTATTTGCACTTGGTTTTGATTTTTTTCTCGCAACATTATTATTTATTTCATCAAAAAATTACAGAATATATATAATATATCATTAATAAGGTGTATAATTATATGTCAGTTAGAAACAATGAAATTGTTGAAAAAATAATGTTACAATAATACGGCAGTTTCTAATATAAGAAAAAATATATATGAATGTAAGAGTGTTATATAGAAATGGCATAATATACTATATTTTAGGTTGTGCATAACCTGCCTCACTAGGCGAACCTGTATTGAGGCAGAATTTTTAGTTAATTATTTCTCCATTTTGTCTATGGTTTGCTAATATGTAAATGTTTAATATGGGTTCCCATACAGCAATCCATTATTTTAGGTTACATTATTGTTTACATATTGAAGATACAGATAGAATAAGTTTAAACACAATACATACTATAATAACTCACTGTGACAAGGCATTTGGTTACTTTTCATTATTGTTTGCATTTACACAATACGTATATAGTAAGTTTTAGCACTGTACATACTGCAATAACTGTCAATGACAAGGCGTTTGGTTACTTTTCATTATTGTTTTTTATTTTTTATTTTTTTTTTTATTAGTAGCTATATTATACATTTTTTTTACATTTTTATAAGAATATATATATAAAAAATAGATGTTGATTATATTCGTAGTCCTCCTCACTAGGAGATCCTGTGCTGAGGGGGACTAGGTTTTGGATAAGTTATTCAGCGACTTCTATGGTATGACTCCATGTTTTGGGTAAGGGTTTCCAGAAACTTCTACGACGATGTTTTAAATATGCTAGTAAGTTCTTTTTCCGGTAATTCCTTAAGCCAAGATTTAATGTTCTTAATGCAGTTGTTTTTTGTTTTGATTTGTTTGATATTAAGTGGGAGTTTGTTATATACCTTTACTGCTAAAAATTCAGAGCTTCTTTGTCCAAAGGTAGAGTTACACTTTGGTATAGTTAGTATCTCTGTTTGTTTGGCTCTAGTTTTATGAGTATGTGAGGTGTTTTCCTGAGAATTATTTTTGAGGTGTTGTACCAAAATGTTTTTGGCATAGATTTTCTGTATGCTTGGAACGTCAAATTGTTTAAAATTTCTGTTGTTGACGTCCTTATGGGAACCTTTAGTATGGTCTTTATGATGCAATTCTGAGTTACCTTCAGCTGTTTTATATGTTTTGATACTGCTGAGCCCCATCCTATTATTCCATATTCCAATTTGGAGTGGCATAAAGCATAGTAAACTCTCTTTAAATCCCTAGCTGACAAAATGTTCCATATTTTTTTGAAGAAGTAGATGAGTTTAGTTAACTTTTTTGAAGTTCGATCAATGTGTGAATCCCAGTGTAGTTTATCGTCAATTTCAATACCAAGATATTTTATGCTTTTGGTTTGAGTTATAATCGAGCAGGAACATTGAGGAAATTTTTTTTGACATTCATGTAGTTTGAGTATATGCTCATTCATTGGTTGTCCTCTTTTGTTTTTGGAGAAAATTAAATATTTGGTTTTATTCACATTTAATGTAAGGGAGTTTGCTTTAAGCCAGTTTTGAAGAACAGTTAGGCCATGTTCAGCCTCCTTATATGTGCTTGTCCAATCTTGTTCATGGAATAAAATTACAGTGTCATCTGCAAAGCTCATTATGTTTCCTTTGATGGGAAGATTCATAAGGTCATTTATGTAAATTAGAAATAGTATAGGTCCTAATACGCTTGCATTTACACAATACGTATATAGTAAGTTTTAGCACCGTACATACTGCAATAACTGTCAATGACAAGGCGTTTGGGTGAGGGCACCAGTGTAGGCTCGATCATTTGAATAAATCCAAATTTTAACATTTTTTTTAAACTCTTTCCGTGTTTGACTCTCTTTAATATTTTCCGGGAGCATGTTGAAGATCTTTGTGGCAAAGTAGCCAAAGCTACGTTGACCAAAGGTGGAAGAAAGTGCTGGAACTTGCAACATGTCTTTGTTCGAATTACGCGTAAATCTAAAGTTAGTTTTTTTTTCGTAAAGCACGTGTTTGTTTTTAAAGAGATGCATGAGGATAGTTTTTACATAGATCTGTCGAACATCAAATACTCTCATTATGTTGAAAATTAAGTTACTGTTTGCAGTTTGAGGAAGTTTGAGAATAATTTTCATAATTGTTTTCTGCGCCTTTTCAACAGGATCTAGAGCTGATGAAGTACCCCCTCCCCATGCAATGATACCATACTCAATGATAGATTGGGTTAGTGCAAAATAAATCGTTTTTAGAATTTGTAAGTTAAGGAAGTTCCTTACGGATCTGAAGAAATGTATTGTTTTCCTAATTTTATTCGCAATGATCTGAGTATGTATATTCCATTTGAGGTATGGGTCAATGGTGAGGCCGAGGTACTTCATCTGTGGAGTTCGCTCTATACAGGGGCATTCATTGCATACATTGGAATTCGTACAGTTATGTATTTTTATGGAGTAATCATCATTAGGTTGGCCTGCAGTATTGATGCTTGAGGTGATATATTTTGTTTTTTTCGTGTTAAGGGTAAGCGTGTTTATATCTAACCATTTTTTAACTAAGTTAATATTTTTTTCAGCTTTTTTAAATACAGCTGACCAATTGTTGCCTTCAAACAGTAAGACAGTATCGTCGGCAAAGCTAACAATGCTTCCCTCAATTTCAAGGTGGCAAAAGTTGTTTATATACAGTAAAAACAGAGTTGGTCCCAATACGCTTCCATAGTCAGTTGAGCGCTGGTTACTGAGGGTATTATGGATTTTAACCTGTTGTTTGCGTCCATTTAGGTAGCTTTTAAAGAAGTTTAGCTCTTTGTCCGTGATGCCGATTTTTTCAAGTTTTTTAATTAGTTTAAAGTGTGATATTGTATCAAAAGCCTTAGAGAGGTCTAAAAAGATTGAAATACATTTATTTCCTTTATCAAGGCTTTTTACAATGAAGTCTGTCACCCTGGCAATGGCATTTGAGGTACTTTTGTTTTTTTGAAAACCATATTGATTTTTTGAAAGTATTTTATGGCTCTCGATGAATTTTAAAAGTTGTGTATTAATAAGGTTTTCAAAAACTTTAGACAAGCTATTCAGTAAAGTAATTGGTCTATAGTTATTGATATCTGACTTGTTTCCAGATTTGTAGATGGGAATTACGATACTTTGTTTTAGCTTAGAGGGGAAGTAGCCCTGTGTAATACTTAGGTTTATAAGGTATTCTAGTGGCAATGTAATCTCCGAAGAGAGCGTTTTAAGGATTTTGGTTGAAATTTCGTCTGGTCCAGCAGAAGAAGTGTTTTTTAGAGAATTAATTGTTTTAGAATTTCTTCCTGTGACACAGTATGGAATAGAAATTTTGTATTTATGTTATTTGTTTGAACCACTGTATCGGTAGATTGGGTGATTCCGCTCTGGGCAATTTGAGAAGCATGATTTGGACCGATATTAATAAAAAAATTGTTTACATGATCAGCAACGAGCTTAGGATTTTTTGTGGTTTCAACAATATGTCCATCAATAGAAAGTTTATTTATGCTCTGTTTCTCTTTTGTAGTTTGCGAGTTTGTGGCTTCTCTAAGTATTTCCATAATTTTTTGGGATTATTGTTACTTTCTTTAATTCTTTCTGAGTAGTAAATTTCTTTTGCTTTTCTGATGACGTTACAGCACATGTTTCTATATTTTTTATAATAGTTGAATGTTAGTTGGTCATACGGATTTTCTTTGGTTTTTTTGTGTAGCGTGTTTCTTTTGTGAATGCAATTTATAATGGAGTTGTTAATCCATGGTTTCAAGGGTTTCAATTTGTTACTTATATTTTTGGTCATCGTCAGGGTATGGTGGTGTAATTCGTTTTTCAAATAGTTAATAAAGTATATCCATGCATCCTCCGATTGTTTAATTTGGAAGAGTTCTTGCCATGATTTGTTCTTTAAATTGGTTATTATATTTTGAAAATTGATTTTATTGTATGCTAAAGGCAGGCTACATTTATTTATTTGGATAGCTGTTTGTAGTGCAAAGATAGTTGAATAATGGTCCGTGATAGTTGATTTGTAGACGATACTTTTAGATGGTTTTTTTGACTTTACCATAATGTGGTCAATGCATGATATAGATCCATTTGTCGTTCTTGTTGGTGAGTTAACGGTACTCACTAATCCATGAAATTCTAGCATGTTGATATAGTCTTGGCTTTGGTGGTGTTTGTTGCTCGGTAGTATGTTAATATTTAGATCGCCCATTATCATGATATTTTTGGTATTGGAAAGATTTGAAAGTGTGCAACTAAGACTGTTTAGAAATGGCGTGATGTTACGAGTCGATGGCGAGCGGTATATAGCGAGGATAACTGTATCATTGTTGTATTCTATTTGTGTGCAACTTGCATCCTGAATTTTTAGTTCGGTTACTGTGAAGTTTTGATTATTTTTTGTGTAAACAACAATCCCATCGTTCTGATTATCAAACGTAGTTGAATTGTGTGATGTGTAATTTTTTATGATTTTAGGTGTATATGTGTTTAACAACCAGCACTCGGTCAGAATGATTATGTCGAAAACAATATCTATGTGGTGAAGTTGAATTAAGAGTTCGTCAAAGTTTTTATTTATAGATCTTATGTTTTGGTGCATAATTTTTGTATTGGCAGAGTTTCCAATCAGGCGTTTAAACATATGTATTAGTATCTGAAGTTGTGTAAGAAAGGTTTTGGTTGTGTAATTCCTCATCAAAAAATTCCATTGAGAAAGGCATGTTGATATAATAATTATACGAAAAAAATAGTTTATATGTTTATGGGAGCTCCACTGTCCGTGGCAGTTACCGGGAGTTTCACCCTAGTAGCAGATAGAGAATTACCGAAGTGGTTAATTATTGTTGTAGTTCGAAACAATAAATGTAAAGTTTCTCCTTACCGTTTGATTATGAAGGGTGATCGGGCCAATAACTAACCGACGTTGGAGCTCTCCAGAAGCATCTAAACCATTTTTAACAGATCATCAGCGTGTTTAATGTAGATGATTTTTTCTCCTTCTTTTTTTCTAATCATAATTTTTGAATCTTTGTACCACACATAATTATATCCCCTTTCTTTCGCCTTTGATTTTGTTCTCCATAGAAGGTCTTTGTAATGAGGACTGAGAATTTCGCTGATGTAGATTCGTTGACTTTCTGGATTCTGCGCGGTGGCTGAGCTTAAAAGTTTCCTGTTTGTAAGAAGTTGGTATCTCTTTTGTCTATTGTTTAGTTTAATATGTATTTTTGGGGGGACTCCCGGTCGTTTATCAGGTATCCTCCTCACTTCCACTATATCTTCTCCTTTTATATCCACTCCTGCAATTGAAGCCACCCGTTTTATAGCATCAGAAGGCTGCTCGTCATTTTTTGGAATGAGGCCGGCAAACTCCAGTGAATCTTCTAGTGATCTTTGGTCAATTTCCGCCAATCTGACTTCCAGACACTTTATTTGTTTGTCCTTTTCGACGAGTGTATTCCTTAGAGACTCTACTTCGGAAACCAATTTAGTGATGGTTTCCATTTTAGCAATTAGATCGTCATATTGACGGCTGATGAAATCTCTCGAGTGTTTACTCTCTAAGTTTTCATCGTCAATTTTTTTTATAATTGCCGATTTAAAAGCTTCCAGTTTTGTTACCATTTTTTTTTCCATTTTCTCCATAAGTATGTCAATTTGTGAAGATACATCTGTAGCCAAGCTCGTTGTCGCGGGCATTTGTCCTTTGCTTCGAAGGTTTTTGTCGGCAGACATTTCTTGTTGTTGTGCTCTTTGTAGTAGGAAAGGTTGGAAACTGGCTCTACTACTCTATGTGGATTCGCTGCGTTATCTGCGTTGTTATTGTGGCTGAGTGACGTTTATTTTGGAATGTCAGAATGAAGTGTTAGGACACTATAAACTCACAGATCACTCTGGTTTCGTGCTACCATTTGAATAACGGATCACTTGTAAGGTATTTTTTTAGTTCGGTTTAAGTTTTGGCACTGTTATCAATAAAAAAATTGTGGATAGAACTTCAACTGTACTTTTCGATGTGTGTCCATAGACAATAGTACACTGGATAATCAATTGCTTCTACGACTTGAGCTCGGCTATGGAATGATTTGCGAACCTCTGTATTTCCTTCCACCTACAACATGATATATTCCTTCATTTCCTTAAAACATCCTCCACACAGTATCCTCAAATAGAATTCATTAACAAAAATATTCACCAATCTATCGGAAGTCTGACATCAGTATTAAGTACCTAAGCTATATTTATGTTATCTTAAGACAGTTATTTTCCTCAACTCTTTCTATTCATTCCTCAAACTTTCCCCCAGGAGTGTGAATACGACAGTCTCACCGTACACAGCAAGCTGGGAGCGGGAGCCTCCAGAAGACACGGAGTGTACTGCGGCTCTAGGATACCGCCACCTGTCATTAGCGAGGGAAATGCTCTCAGGCTCATGTTCACCTCCGACAATAGTGTGCAGAAGTCCGGTTTCTCTGCTATCTACCTTACAGGTAAAGAAAGATCTTTATATTATTATACTTTCAAACAGTGTAATTTGTGGTACTAAAATAGATTCGAATTAGTAAATGTATGTAATAAGTGCATTTTTTCCTAACTTGTAACTGGATAATTTTTTTACATCAACGTCAAACAGAAGGCCTTTTGGAAAATAATTTCCCTTGGGGCCTATGTCATCTTTAGGAATACTGTGTGGAGGATCTTTTGAGGAGAAAAAAGAGTGAAGATTGGTCAGCTGCCTACAAATCGTTCCACAGCCGAGCTGTTGAGCTCAAGAATGAGTTGTAGAAACGACCCATTCTCACATGACAAATGTCAACCATGTACAAATGTTGGGCGCGAGTTTGGCGTGTTTCCTTACTAGGCACCAGTGTCGAAGGGATCTATTCTGCTAGTTCCTCAGAGCATCTTCCATTGAAATACCGGTACAATTATCACAAGAATTTTCACCAACCACCATTTATTTTTGGTTGCTTAATGGATCACCAGTAAACGTTATAAGTGTTTGTCTTGTTTAACTATCTTAGTATTTATTCATTGTATTCATTTATCTGGGTACCTACCAATTTTATTCATAGCTTTCTAGGTACACCTACCTCATTCTAAGTATAAACATAGCAATTTGTACATTTTGGGCCTTCTGCCTATCCAATGTACAAAACTATATTGAATAATAATATAAGTGAGGTGTTCTTGAGAGCTAATATCTCTAAAGACTTCTACATATAAAATGTGGCTAAATAAGAAAAAAGCGCAACACCGCATGATACACCAAAAAAAAAAAAAAGATTAATAAGGACATTACCCGCTACGATAGACTTAGCAGATGATGCACTTCATGGCCTCCATTAAGAGATTAATGACTAACTATATCAACATGTGACTAGTACGAGTGCAATTCTCCAAAGATGTTTGGGGCTGCATCCTGCAGTTTGAAGACTATCCTGATGATATTCAACCTCTGTTAGGTTAGGTTAAGTTATGTAGATAGTTAATCTCCATTAGGAGAGGGCAACAGAAGAAGAAGAATTATTATTCTGAGTGATGATATTAACATATTTGACAGATAAGGACGAATGTGCGGAGAGCAATGGAGGATGTCAGCACGAATGCCGCAACACCATTGGGTCCTACGTGTGCTCTTGCCACAATGGGTTCATGCTGGATGAAAACAAGCTAGACTGCAAGGAAGGTGGCTGCAAACATGAAGTGACGGAATCACAAGGCGTTATCAACAGGTATCTTTTAAATTGTTTTTTGTATTTACTCCACACGAGGCCATGAGGGAAATGATTTACCTCAGGGCCGATGTCATTTCTGGGAGAGAGGAAGGAGTGAACATGGGTATTGAAGAGACCCATATTGTAGGAGGGAGGAAATACAGAGGGAGGAAATGCAAGTCATTCCACAGCCGAGCTGTTGAAACAAGTCGTACAAGCGACCCATTCCCACAGGACAATTTTAACCATGTGCATGTCGAGCCATAATCGGCAGAACAGCGTAAGCGACGTTTTTTGTCAAATTACGATTTTTAACGAAAGCTGTTCAATGTTACCTAATACGTATGCGACAAAAATAACAGTTCTATCTTATACACCTGACGCTTTTTTTGGTACCTGTGCCTTTTAGCGTATGAACTTCCTTACAAATCTTGTAGGCGAGCAAAACAGCGCAACCGACGTCATTTGATAGCGTAAGCGACAATATGGTCGGTTACGTTCTTACGCCGAACGGTAGAGAATGTTACAGTTTTATCAGTTAGCGTCCATCGGATGACCAATTATGTTTAGATTTCGAACCATCTGATGAGTCTTGGAAGCCTGATTCAGATGATGCAGATACAGAAATGAGCGATGAAAGCTTACTTATTGGCAGTGTTAGTGATCCACATTTATCTGTTGGATATGCTGGGTTAAGGAAATCAAAATTAGTCCCAAAGAGAGTGCGAAGGAGAGGAGAAAAATGTACTGGACAGCACAAAAGTGTTAAACCAAATCCGTGTCTAAATAAAAATAGTGGCAACAATTGTGCCATTCAATTCAGTGAAGAAGATCGCCTTAACATACATGCATTTTATGGGGCATGGCCAGCAACCAGCGGCAGAGGGACTGGCTCTTTTGTTTATAAACAAACAGCCAATCAAAAGAAAAGGGCTAAAAATGATAGCAGAAGAAACACACCATATAAATATTTCATAAATTGGAACAGGAAAAGAGTTCAAGTCTGTCAGCAATTTATTTTGAAAACTCTTGACATCGGGCAAATGACTATCAGGCATGCATGCAATAATATTTTAGAAAATATTTTTTCTAAAGCCGATATGAGAGGAAAGCACGATCCATCCAATAAAACGGACCAAGAAAAAAAGGACATGGTAATAAAGTTTATTACACAATTGCCCGCTGTTCCATCTCACTACTGTCGAAATAAATCTTCGAAAAGATATCTTCCTGCCGATTTGCGTAATGTGAAAACTGTGTATAAAATATACATTGAAAATATTAATTCATTAGATGAATCTGGGCATAGTAACATTGTGAGTCTGAATATTTTTAGAAAAATATTTAATACGAATTTCAACTTGGGTTTTCATTTACCTAAAAAGGACAAGTGTTCATTATGTGAGAAAGTGAAAAATTTGTCCGGTGATGAGAAGCTTCAGCAAACTGAAATGGATATTTACAAAAGTCACCTCAGCGAAAAGGAAAAATGCAAAGAGATCTTCATTAATGATCAGGCTATTGCAAAAATGATAATGATATTTTGTGCGCAAGTTTTGACCTCGAGAAGGTGCTAACCACTCCCCATGGAGAAAGCGTAAATTTGTATAATAGTCGAAAATACGCATACTATAATGAGAGTATCTACGAAAGTGGAACGAAGAATGGATATTTATTTATTTATTTATTTAGACGCCGTAAAAGGCTTTTACAATATACATGATTTATGTTTACAGTGGTTCACAGGAGTGAAACAGTATTATGTTAAACAGAATAATTACTGAGAAATTATGTTGAAAATTAAACAAAAATAACATCTGGTATACATAGGTACATTAGCATTTTTATTTTCAATCCGTACAGTAGTTTAGTATTGAGGTTATTGTTACCTTCAATATTGAATTTGGTTGAATTTGCTGAGAACTAAGAGTTAGCTCTATTGAATCAGGGCTGTCAGTAAGACATCTCATAACAATTTTGGGAAAAAATATAGTTTTAATTAAGTATATTGCTTTCTATGGGGTGAAACTGATGGCAAGCGTGGCTGTAATGAAATCTGCACAATAATGTACAAATATTTGGAAATGATTGAAAAAGCGAGGAAGAAATCCAAGATTTTATTGTACTGTGATAGCTGCGCTGGTCAAAATAAGAACCGAGCAATGTTAGCTATGCTCTCTTATTTCATGAAAAATGCAACGTTTCATTGAATCTTTAGAAATACGTTACCAGGTCACACCATGATGCCGGTCGATTCCATTCATGCGACAATTGAAACTTTCATCAGGCGCAGGGTGATTTGGGCAGCATCAGAATGGCCCACCATAATTTCCAATGCTAGGAAACAGCCTAAAAATTATCAAATCATTGTTGTGTCACATGCAGAATTCCGGGACTGGAAATCCTTTGCTGCTGCTTACATTCCTTCAAAATTTAAAATTAAAGTTGGAGAGTTACGACAGGCCTCATTTAAAAACAACTCGTCAAATATTGAAGTAATGTACGGCTTTTTCAATGAGAGTAAGATTGAGCTCTTAGACCTGGACAATGCAATCAGATCCCCATCAAGTGCCGCGATACTTCAATCGCTGCCACCAACACTGTCTGTACAGTGCTAAATTGTCAATATCGGAGATTAAGTATAGGGATTTTAAAGGTCTCTGCGAGAAAGGTATTATTCCTGAGAGGATGAGGCATGAATTTTTGGAACTGCCACATGGATCCACAGTGGAAGATACCTTACCTGAATCCGACCAGGAAGACATGTGAATAGTTTTGAAAAATGTGGCTCAAACCAACAAAGTTTTGAAAAATTGCCAATATAAGTGCTATTATAAAAAAAATACATACGTTGTATCTATTTGTTAAAATATTATTATTTTTGTTTTATTTTTATTGTTTTGGAAATAACATTTTTATTTTTATTGTTTTTAGAAAATAACATTTTTTCTTAATTTTCCCTGTAAAGTACAAGCAAGATAATTAAAAAAATATTACTTTAAAAATATGTATGTTTTTTATTAGTATTTACTTATGGCCTATTGCATGATAAAAAATTTTAAAAAATCTACTCCAAATAGCGTAAGCGACATTTCAGAGGGAAAAAAATCTGTTAGGGTTACAGGCAAAACAGCGTTACCGCCACTATCTCGACAACTGGAGGCATTCAAATAAAAAGTATTTTCATTTCATACAGGCAGTAACCAAAGATTATTAATCTTGATTAACCTAAATCCTTTTTGGAATCAATTAAGAAAGTTAATTAAAAAAAACCTTCTCCTGTATAATTTACAAATTGTCGCTTACGCTGTTTTGCCGATTATGGCTCGATGTGTTGGGCGAGCGTTTGGCGTATTTCTCGATTATACACCGGTGTCAAAGGGATCAATAAAGCTAGTTCCTCGGAGCATCTTCCATTTTAATACCGACTGGTGCCTGTGCTCTAAACATTGCACTCCATTTGTTAAGATCGGGGAATCTATCAAACGGACCGCTCGTTTCTGAAGGACTTTGACAAAAAGATTTATAGTACAGACTTCTTCATCAAGGGTAACTTGTATCGAAAAGGGCATAAGTCAGTTATTGGCTATGAGTATCAACCTTAGCCCGTCTGAGTGTACTGAAAACCTAAAAACCATTCTCCTGCAGGGGTAGACAGAGAAGATGGAATGCCACACAATGCTATCTTGGCGTACACTTGACCATTATTTATTTTATAGTATCCCCTTATGTCTTAAGATAACCCTATTTAAATATCTGATTCACTCAATCATGCCATGTCTTTCTTCAGCATTCCCGGTATCTTTTGTCTCTTGCAATTTTTAGATTCTTCTGTCACTGCTTTGGTTATATGACTTCCATTATCAATAACTATTATGAAATACCATTGCAATTTCATTTTCAGTCCAAATTATCCAGACCAATATCCGTCAAGAAAAGACTGCGTATGGCACTTCACCACCACTCCAGGACACCGGATTAAACTTCTCTTCACAGTTTTTGAAATGGAGCACCATCAGGTATGAAATATCAATCGTCGAATGATAATATTATTATTTAGGCGATGCATCTCCATCTGTAACATTTGGAATTGTGGGAAATCACACACTCCTTACGCTGATGGCGGATAAGGTTAGAATTCCCGCTTACCACCAGCTGGCTGTTTTTTTAATAACTTTTTATCTAGAATATTTTGCACTTCAAAGTATTTTTTATAGGCCAGACACTTTATTTTTTTGCTATTTATAGCAAAATTCAAGATGTGCTCTACTCAAAGTATTTAATTAAAGCATTTATAATATTTATATGTAAGTGAAAAAAATTTCAAACCAAAAGTAAATGATTTTACATTACTATTTATTTATTTATTTTATTATTATTTTTTTTTTTAATGAAAAACTAATGTTTATAAGACAAGGTTTTATGCATAGCATAAAGGATAGCAAATAATTATGAGCAATAATTAGTCGCCTGAAATATCACTACAAATTGAAAATATCTCACAAGTAAAAATAAATGCCCCCAACGGGAATTGAACCCGCACCTTCTGATGTCGTTTACAGGTAGAAAAAATATAATAAGCAGTTATTGTTGACTGAAGTACTAGTTCATATTGAAGCATTTGGCGGGTTGGAAATAAGCCGACATAGCTCAGTGGTTTCAGAGCACCTGACTGGACATCAGAAGGCACGGGTTCAATTCCCGTTGGCGGCATTTATTTTTACTCGGGAGATATTTTCAATTTGTATTGATATTTCAGGCGACTAATTATTGCTTATAATTATTTCAATTCCTTGTAAATCAGAAATCTAATAATCATTTCCATCCAAGCTTACACATCCACATTATTTGTTTTTCTTAATGCAAACAGTTTTTACAGATACAAAACATTCATTACGTAACTGTCATCACACCACGTTTGTGCAATGCAACAGTTTGTGAAACTTGAATATACATACCAATAAGAAGATCAATGGAATAAAATGATTAAATGCTGTTGTAAGTTGTGCTTATTATTTTTTGCATTTCCAGGAATGTGCCTACGACCACATAGCCGTCTACGACGGAGACAGTCCAGACGCCAGCACCCTGGGCAGGTTCTGCGGTAGCAAGATCCCCCACCCCATCATCTCCAACTCCAACCAGATGTTCATGGTGTTCAAGAGTGACGCCAGTGTTCAGAGGAAGGGATTCTTGGCCACTCACACTACCGGTAAGACAACAATCATTTTTTATATGAACCGTTAGCCGTCAAGCAGCAAAAAACAATGATTTATATGCACCTGTTTAGCAAAGACATTTCAAAATGTATGTAGATGTAACTTGATGCAAGAGGGGAGTAATCCCCAATACTACCGGAAAAAGTGGGTCCGAATAACATAATGATTAATACTTCACAAAAAACTTTGATTATAAGTAACTCATTTTTATAATGCGGTTTAAGAACTGGCACATTCAGATTTCACTATAAAACCTGAGCTTTTATACATTTATTTTGTCTCATAAAAATATAATATATGTACGTTACCGCCTCACACAAGAAATGAAACCGGAATGCGACAGGTTTCAAGACGTTGTATCATGTGTGAAATGTACATGTTGTGATATATATATGACTTAGAGTTTGGTTTTATGAAATATATTTTGGTGACGATTTTAACGATGCTTTACCACAAATCTAATTTACAGTTAAATCAATCCATCAAAAGAGCGAAAGAATCTTTCAGCATTGTCTTTTGAAAATACAACCAATGAAAACTTCAATTGTTCCTGAGATGTGTTTGGTAGTCAGATATGAATAGGTACTTAAAATCTCCAAACCTTTCTATGTTATCATCGATACTGAAGGTGCCTTCACTCTACTGGTTCCGAGCATTTGAGACTGAAATGATTGAATCATTTCTTACAGCTTGCGGAGGTCGCCTAATTGCAACATCCCGGGTGAAACATCTGTACTCGCATGCCAGGTACGGCGTAGACAACTACGATTCACGTGCCGACTGTGACTGGACCATAGAGGCGGCGCCCGGACGCAACGTGCAGCTAACCTTCCTCACCTTCAACCTGGAGGACGAGAAACTATGCCGCTATGACTATGTGGAGGTCTTCAATGGACCTGATGCATCCAGAGAACCCAGTTACGGCAGATTCTGCGGAAATTCGGTGAGAATGTTATAATGCCCTGATTTACTCAGCTTAATTACTTTCCATACACCAACTACAGCTACTAAATCGAAAAATATTTTTAATTGCCACAACAACATCAGATTCTGTCATTTAGATACTCATTTGTACCTAGATTGCACGCAGTTGGCAATACTTTTGTAGAAATAGTAGGTATGTTCAACTGCATGGAATATAGTTGCAAGAAGGCAATAATAACATACTTCAATAATAACTATTGTTAGCATAAAATTCTTCTCCATGGGTTCTATATACGACATCCTCGACGGCCTCTGTGATCTAGGGGTAAGGCTCTCGACTAGCAAGCTGGACGTTGTGGGTTCAAATCTTGACGTGCGCAAGTAAATTTTATCTGATTAATTTGTGTTGTTTCAAAAATTATTCATTTAAAATAATATTATATGCAAGATACTCTCAGTATTGCCCTGGTGTTAGACCACCATTCAGAATTGAAACGTTGCTTGAAATGGCTTTGGCCATGTTTGGTGACCAGATCTGAATAGCCAGGTACTTCCCCACTTTCCTCTTCCCATTTTCTTCCCCTCCCCGCCACCTTCAGCCTCACAACGTACCCCTATTGGGGATGACATAGTCTCACTGTCTTCAGACGGTTGGGAGCAGTTGTAAGGTTTCTTATAAAAAAATATGTGTAACTTCCATAGAAAATTATATTAATAATAATAATAATACTTGGATGACTTGTATAGTGCCGTTTTTGTGCAAAAACACCTCAAGGGCGCTGTGATTAATGATTACTGTTTCACTAAATTATTATGTATATCCAAAGACAACCTCATCCATCATCAACACAGGTTTGATAAAGCCCTTGGGTATCTCTAAATAGTATAAAACAAAGTCGCTATCTGCGTCTGTTTGTTTGTGCGCGTAGTTCTTCTATACTACGCAACGGATTTTGATAGGGTTTTCACTATCATTTATATAATTGCTTCCCGAAGGTTTATATATATTATAACATGCATATTATATTTACAGAAAGTAGAGAAAAGCCAATATTTTGTAATTATATCATAATTTTTTTTTTTTCATAAGCTTACATTGCTAACGCTGGTTAAGCCTTACGAGATACATCAAAAGAATGTATTACGGAATAGTATATCTCAAAAAGGCCCACAGAAAAGTCTGTTTTGGCATTTGTCTATCTCCTATAGATAACTCCCAGTAACGCCTGGTACATGTCAGCTAGTATACTATAAGTAAATTAAGAAGTCTATGGTGTATTAGGGAACTCACTGAGGGAGCTAATACGTCTATTTATTAAAGGGACTCTGCCACCTCAGAAGATACACGCTGCAGTTGGTAGGAGTGGAAAACACCATTAGAAAGTGATTAAATAAATCCAGTTCACTTCTCGTGCCAATGTTCCATCTTAATTGAGAAATGGCATTATGGGGATACCCGCCTAAACACACCAGAGAAAACTCATTGTGTTCTATGATTGCCATAATGAACTTTATTAAATGTAAGGGAATATGGTCATGGGAGGTAGCACAATGGGCCCATGTACATGGTGTTTTTAAAAGCTATGCGGACCGTTTCCTTCAATAATAAAATTAGGCGACCTAAAGTTCTCATACTAGATAACTAATTAATAATCACGCCACTGTCTGTAGTAATTGTTTGGTTTCGTTTGCCTCCTTATTGTACCTTTTTAAATGTCTGCTCAGAAGATTCTCATTTTATATTATGTTTTGGTTGTTCTTATTTTGTCTTGTCCTGCTGATATTGTTATTTTTTGTTTTGTCATCGCTTTGTATAAACTTTATATTTAGTGTTATATTATTAGATATTAGACACACTGTAGGAATAATTTTAAGAACATGACCACTAATACTAAATGACCGTTTTTAAGTTTGCTATAGTAAAGCGCACTTGAAGTAAATGACACTAAACTGCACTATATAAATGCTATGTGATTATTATTATTATTAGGCAGAGAAAATGGGATGCCACACATCTTTATACTTGCACTGCATATACACTTTTATGAGGTGGATTTTTCTCCTCTCCTTTAAAAATCATCAGATAATTTGGTAAACACAAAATAATTCATAATCTGCTCTTTCATAGATGGCGCCAGTTTAATTATTTCAATTTTTCACTTGTAGCAAACACTTTGTGGGTATACATAATTATAATAATTAAAATAAAATAACTTTGTTTGAATACCACTTTATTGTATATATTTATAACCAACCGGTTTCAGTTCAACCCGAACCTTCATCAGGGCTAATAAAAACATATTGGTACATATGTTTTTATTAGCCCTGATGAAGGTTCGGGTTGAACTGAAACCGGTTGGTTATAAATATATACAATAAAGTGGTATTCAAACAAAGTTATTTTATTTTAATTATTTTAATTATTTCACTTAAGTACACGTTTTGGAAGTTATTGGTCTGCGCCCGTACATAAACAATATGAATATGAATAAATAGTTTTGTCAATATAAAAACTCATTTCTTTCAAGAGAGCCATACAAAGTACAAACACCATATTGTATCGGTGATTGAATCCAATATTGTATTTGTATACCTCTCTTGAAAGAATTGAGATTTTATACAGACATACATATTCATATTGTGTGTGTATGGCGCAAACAAATAATTTGTCTTAAAATTCGATAGCATAATTTGCAAAAGTGTATTTTAATAAAATAACTATATTAACGCCACCTATGAACACGTAGATTATAACGCAAGTCATTAAATTTAACCTTAAAATAATAATTTGTCTGACTAAATATACAACCATCACAACACTTGACCATTCAACAATATGATAACTCAACAGATTCCCGCCGAGATCATATCCAGCGACAGTGAAACCCTGCTGATTCGCTTCCGCTCCGATGAGTCCCTGGTCTTCAAGGGTTTCTCCGCTTCGTACTATGCGGTGGACCAGGATCCCATAGATTCTGAGGAGATGGCGGTGAGCCGCGCGGTCATAAACACCCACAGCAGTCGCCAGCAGAACGGCAAGTGGAACAAACCACGATCTTCCCGGTTCCACGAACCCTTTACGCAGCGACACCTGAAGCCAACGGATCACTACAGTCAACACCAACGAGGCCACAAACACTTAACGTATTGATTTATGACTTAATTTTAATGTTAAGACTAAAGTCGTACAATTATTGCAAAAATCATGATATAAATTTTATTTGAGTTTGTATAAACTTTGGGGTAGGATGCAAAAATAATTTAAATCAAAATGAACAACAATAACTAACATGAATATCGGTAGTTGTAGAGGAATTTTTAAATATATTTTTTATTTTGGGCATCTCCGTAAATACAAATAGGAATAAAATAACCTACCCACTACTGAATATTTTTGTGGAAACCAATTGCAGAGAATGTGCTTCTATAAATAAACACTCGTTCTGTTCAGTTATGTATAGGAATACTTGTCCATTTTCACAATAAAAGGACTGAAATTTTATTTCATAGTGTCCTATATCGATGGTTCTAAAATATATTCATATTTCACAATGTTCCATTAGTAATTTTATGGTTTTCACTTTGAATCTCTACGAAATATTTTGAAGAAATAAAACAGAAATTGTTTTATAATTTCACTAGTGATACTAAAATATACATAAGAATAACGGTTCCTTTAGAAAACTGAACGCAAAGTCTTGTAAGTATATCAAATATCAACCAGACAACATATTATTGTTTATCTCTTTTTTTCGTGTTTGATTTTTTTACAGACGAACTTACAAATAAGTTTGTATCAATGATTGATTATATTATACAATTTTTAACCTAACATTAGACATTAGGAAAAATAATGACTGTAAGGTAAATAAAAATAGATGACAATACTCTTTAACTTTTTCATTAGTTTTAGGAAATCGTATACTCTTCGATTATAATTAATAATTAACTAACAGATTACTGACATCTGGTTCTGCTAAGTTCTCTTATATAAAACCAAATATTGTATTAAATAGATTTTTGTATGATAATTATGCAGTCAGTTTATATAAAATATGTCATTACATCTAAGAAATGTGAGATATTTCCAGCATCCCAGCCTAACAAGAATTCGCCAAAAGGTGCAGGCTTTGAATTCGCCCGGCTTTGGTAAGGAAGCCTTATCCAAGCGACGGGTCTGAAATATGAGTGAGACGTTACCCTTTAAAATTAGTTCATATCATGATGTCTTTGGTGATAAAAATGTGAAGTATAAAATGTAAATAGTATAAAATAATAAAGAGTGTAGTGCTGTAGACGTTTTTATAAACTAAACTTAAAGATTCTTCTTTAATATTATTTCTTTTTTAAACGGTGTTCTGATTGGGACGACATTACAGTCAACAAAATAGAAAGTCATTCTGTTTCCTTTTATGAAACAGAGATTTCTCTTTCATATAGTTTTTAATTCAAACAATAGAATGTACAAATTCGTTTTGTTCTTTATCATTTTTTGTTTTTAAAATGAGTAAAATTGTCACTCTGATTAGTTTTTAGGTTTTTGGATGAGTTGGTTGAAAAGCTTTCAAGGGACTAATTTTTTTTATCGAGTTTTTAAGTTTTGAGTGTTTAGATGTGCCATTATAAACTAATCAATATTAGCATAACGATCGCCAACAAGTCGGATTAATTATAATAATTAGGCTTAGTTAATAATACCAATATGCCAAAAATTCATTCATAAAAAGGTTTCAACTTTCATTAAAATTAAATTAATATTATAAGCATTAAATAATCACAGGGAACAAATCTTTTCCTTTTAACTAAAATCTGTTCCATTATACAATACCCCTTTGAACCAAAATCTGTTTCATTATACAATACCTACTGTATAAAAACTATTCTTTATTTACAAAAATCTGTTCCATTATACAATATCTACTATACAAAACCTATTCATTTTTATCAAAATCTATTCCTTTAACCAATACCTACTACATAAAATCTATTCATTTTAACCAAAATCTGTTCCATTATAGAATACCCACATTTAAAATCTTTTCCTTTTAACAAAAATCTGTTCCATTAAACAATACCTACTATATAAAATCAATTCCTTTTTACCAAAATCTGTTCTATTATACAACACCCACATATAAAATCTATTCCTTTTAACCAAAATCTGTTTCATTATACAATACCTTGTGTAAAACAAAATAAATATTGAAAAATAATATTAAAATATTGATAAAAATAAATAAGTCATTTAAAGTTGTAGGTACTTGGTAGTTTTTTTTTTAAATAAAAATCTTTGATAAAAAATTGTATAGAATGACTACATTAAAACGTAATGGATCCTTGGTATGAAATTGTCTGTTAGAAATTAGTGAGAATTAAAATATAACTTTTAGAATATACTGTAGTCATCCATAAAAGACCAAAAACTCCCTGTATTTTTTATAAATTGGAAGCACATTGGTTCGTACTTTTTGGTGAAGACGTAAGAGATTTTTTGTATTAGGAATTAATTATTTATTAAAGACATTAAGTAAAAGTAAGATTTCATTGTATAAATCTGTTTACATATTTCCTAATACTCCTACCTAACCCTACCGTTATTTCGATGCACTTTTGATGCTTAGTATAAACAGGACAAAATTTCCACAAGCCAAATTTTAAATTACGATTTCCCGTAATTTGTGGCTCGGCTCGCGTATACTTTGTCCTGTTTATACATTTACATTTACACTGAGTCTATGGCTATAAATACTTTTGGAGCCGGGACTACGTTTTGACGCATTTTAAAATACATTAAACATCTGATAATATTAACCACTAGCGACCGATTATTTCAAGTTTGACGGACTCGATTTTCTCGAAAAAGAAAGCTCAAATCATTAAAAGCTATTCCACAAAATCGACTTGAAATGTGATGTATTTTATTACTTATTGTACGAGTTTCTGGACACCGTGTATACGCTGTGTTCTACACTTATACCACGAAATTTGGGGCGTGATTATTCATAATTTTATTAGTGCCCAGAGCAACTTATTGGAGAGTAGAGGTGATCGCATGTAGAAAAGACAATGGGCGAGTCAGTTCATTGACATTTAATTTTTCGGTACCTACATAGAATTATCGTTTTGTTTAAAAAACTTCAATAAGATTTTTATCTTAGATTATCATCATGAATGAATCATCATGAATAATCACCCCAAAGTCTCGCGGTGTGAGCGTGGTATATTATATAGGAAAAATATGAATAATCACTACATGTATCCAGATGGTAACTACCACCGATCCTGCTGATAACTCGGCATTTTTTTGCTGTGTTCAAAATTTAACACCCAGTGTGAAGGGCAGAAGATTTTTATGATCACATTGTTTTCAGAGCTTGTAAAGATTCAGTTTTCGGAATCCACAATCCTGCGACCTACATATTTTGCCCAACCTTATCATCAAGCGAGAAGACAACCGAATATATGGTAAGTATCACAGTTGCCAGCTGATATTATTTTTGATGTTTAAATATTAGAACAATGAAATAAGCAAGAAAACAAGTATTGATCGTTGTCTTTTTGAAATCGAATTTTCAAATGTATGAATCTGTTCAAGGTTATACAGCATGAATGAAGAAGCTCCAAAAGCAGTTTACTGAGCAAAGGAAATTATTTCCTCGATAAGTGTGACCAACTTTTAAATTTAGAACCGGCCGACAGATTCAATATCGATTTAAGTAAAAAGAAGGAAAAGTATATAATATCGATTTAAGTACTCATTCGTTTTGTTGTGGCGATAATTACCTCGAGGTATCGCGGTGGAACTCATTGTGCTACGGTTATGTTGTATGCTCCTTCGCAGAGATACAGTGGTTTACCTCGAGGTATCGCGGTGGAACTCATTATGCTATGGTTATGTTGTATGCTCCTTCGCAGAGATACAGTGGTTTACCTCGAGGTATTGCGGTGGAACTCATTATGCTACGGTTATGTTGTATGCTCCTTCGCAGAGATACAGTGGTTTACCTCGAGGTATCGCGGTGGAACTCATTATGCTACGGTTATGTTGTATGCTCCTTCGCAGAGATACAGTGGTTTACCTCGAGGTATCGCGGTGGAACTCATTATGCTACGGTTATGTTGTATGCTCCTTCGCAGAGATACAGTGGTTTACCTCGAGGTATCGCGGTGGAACTCATTATGCTACGGTTATGTTGTATGCTCCTTCGCAGAGATATAGTGGTTTACCTCGAGGTATCGCGGTGGAACTCATTATGCTACGGTTATTTTTTATTTTATTTTTTTTTTTTATTTAATATTTGTATGTTTTTTACAATAAATATACAATTTATACATATTATACAGTGTTATAAAGGTAAATAATAATAGCTTTTCCTCACCATAAAGAGACGAGGCTCTTGTGTTTGGTGAGTGAATCCTAGCTCAATTATATGGAATCATGTAAGTAAGTAAATAATATATTTACAAAACCAAGGGGATAAGTAAGAAATAGGCAAGATTTATCAGTAATACAGTTTCAAGATTTGAAGGAAATAATAATAATAGTAAGATATGGACTTTTAAAGTAGTTTTAGGTAATTTTTAAATTTTATTATAAATTCCTGAATATCTTCAATATTTTTTAGATATAATGGAAGGATGTTAAAATATGTTATACCTAGATAGAGATAGGTATTTTGTGTGTGCTTTGTATTAAGTTTTGGGATTTTGATAGTTTTTTGATATCTTGCTGATGAATTGAATTGTAAGTTATTTAACTGTATTTCTTTATAAATTTGTAGAATTGATAATTTTTTATATATATTGTCTATTGTGGGTACATTGAATAATGAAAAGAGAATCTCAGTAGAAAATTTGGGTGGTTTTTTCAATATTACTTTAATTATCAATCTTTGAACTATTTTAAGTGGATTTAATATATTGTTATAAGTTCCTCCCCAGCCAATAATACCATATTGTAATATAGATTGTACAATTGCATAGTACACTCTTTTTAGGTTTTCTAGTCTAAGAATATTTCTTAGTCTTATAAATATATAAATACATTTTCTAATTCTTTTGACAAGTTCACAAATTTGTTTTTTCCATTTAAAATGTTGATCTATACATATACCAAGATATTTAATTTCAGAAGTTAGACTAAGTATAGATCATTCTTGATTGCAATTAGTTCTGTTACATTTAAGTTGATGTATTATAATTTTTAATTCTGGTATTAATTTAAATTTGTTGATAGAGAATGGGATACATTTTGTTTTTTCAGTATTTAATGAGAGGAGGTTTTTATCGAACCAATTTTTCAGTATATTAATATCAGTATTTGCTAAGTTATTAACATTATTCCAATCAGTACCTTCAATTATTATGACAGTGTCATCAGCATAAGATATTATTTATCCATTTAATCTTTGATTGAATATGTCATTTACATAAATGATAAACAGTAACGGTCCCAGGACTGTACCTTGAGGTATGCCGAAGTGACTTGTTTTTTGTTGACTAAGTACATCGTTGATTTTTACGACTTGTGGGCGTTTGAAAAGGTAGCTTTTTATCCATTCTATAGCTGTACCACTTAATCCAATGTTTCTTAATTTACTTATAAGTTTGTCGTGGGATATGCTATCAAAAGCTTTTTTCAGATCTATGAAAATTCCAATGCATTTTAATGATTTATCTAATGAATTATGAACAAGACTAGTTAATTTTGCAATTGCATCCTGAGTGCTTCTACCTTCCATAAAACCGAACTGATTTTCATTAATTAATTTATTACATTTTACAAATTGGTTTATCCTTTTTTTTACTATCTTTTCAAAAATTTTTGCTATGTTCGAGATTACTGATATGGGTCGGTAATTGCTAACTTCTTCTGGGTTACCAGATTTAAATATTGGAGTAATGGTAGTTTGTTTGTAGATTGATGGAAACACTCCGCTTTGGAAACCTAAATTTATTATGTGTTTTAACGGTTTAGAAATTTGATTTTTAATATTTTTAAAAATATTAACTGTTATTCCATCAAAACCCGGGGCAGAACCTCCTTGCATACCGTTTATAATTGATATTATTTCGTTCTCTGTGGTGACTTGGAATGTTGCTATATTATTGTCAGTATCAATACTACAGTCTTGAAATGTTATATTTGGGTCAGTATGAATGAGATTGGCAAGATTTTCCCCTACGTTCGCAAAGAAGGTGTTAAATATGTTTGCAGCTTTTAAGGGATTTTCTTTACAACATGTTTTCATGTTGTCATGAAATATAGTAGCGATGTCGTTAATCTTGTTTTTTTTTCTTATCAATTATTTCATTTATAACTGTCCACACTCTTTTACTATCATTTTCAGCCTGATTCAACTTTTGTTTATAATACTTTTGTTTTGTATTTTTGAAGTGAAACTTCTTTACGCGCGTCATGCAATTTCTAGGACCGGAGTAAAACCGACTCATGACCGAAACGAAAATGCGGGACCACCGATTAAAGTTCATTTGATCTAGTCAAAGTTTTGAAGTAACATATAAATGCTTCTTAGCTCATCCCGACAACTGGCGTTGGTGGTGTAATGGTCAGCATAGTTGCCTTCCAAGCAGTGGATCCGAGTTCGATTCTCGGCCATCGCACATTATTTTTTTGTTTTTAACGCCTTTTTCATTCAATATCTTATTTTTTAGTAGGTCAGAACATTTTTTAAAAGAAAATAATATTGCAAAATAATAAAAACACTTATCTCACTGTGATAAAACATTACTCCGCTAGAGCGCGCTTTGCGTTATTGTGTTGGATTAAAATTATTATCTAATCCGTATATTATGATAATTGTATTACATTTATTTAATTAATTTATTTATTTTGATAATATGTAATAATTTACAGAAAAAAAAATTAAAACTATCTCCCTCTGATAAAATATCCGTTCGCTAGAGCGCACTACGCGATCTTGTGTGGGATTCTATTTCTGTACATTGTACATTATTTTTAAAAATATATTATATTTTGGGTGTGATGTAGGTAACATTATAAAACATAACAAGCTCTCATATTTTCAGAACCTACATAATATAATCAATTTATGCGGCTTTGCTTACAGTTGGTGCTCAGCGTGGTTGGCTTTCAATCAGTTAAGCGAGGTTCGATTCTCGGCTGTGGCATTTTTGAAGTGAAACCTTGTTGAGGTGGGGGAGCCGCTCACGAACGTTCTCTCTCTTCTCTTCTTTCCTCTCTCTCAGACACCAGCGAACTGCGCCACGCCAAGCATCAGCTGAAACTAGAAGTTTCACTTCTGTCTTGCGTAGGCTTGACACACCCACTTTTTTTATAATATATGAAAGTTTGTTTTTATATGCTTTAAAATGATTTAGTAAATTTTTATTATTTGGTTGTTGAGTAGTTAATTTGTAAAGAGCTTGCTTATGTCGTACAGATACTACTAAACCATGAGTAATCCATGGTTTTATAGGTTTCAAGTTCGACACTTTGGATTTGGTTATTATATTATTATTTGTCGAGTCATTTATGCATTTAGATATTTTTTCTTCAAACATTTTACAACATATATTGACATCATTACATTGTAATAATTTATTCCAATTTTCTGATTCTAATTGGTGTTTTAATGTATCCATATTAAGTAATTTTTTGAGTAATTATTTTGTTTAAATAATGGCAAAGTTGGATTGCTTAATTTATAGTTAAAAATACATGTATAATGATCAGTGATAGTTGCGGCAGCGTTCATTGATCTCTCTGCGGCCTACGACACGGTGTGGCACAAAGGCCTCCTTGTTAAACTGTACGACACCATAGAGGATGGCAACACAGTACGACTCATTGAGCAACTGCTAACTGGCCGTACCTTCAGGGTTTTTCTAGGAGGGCGAAAAAGTAAAAAAATACCCCTCAATAATGGCCTTGCCCAGGGCTCAGTGCTGGCCCCATCGCTATTTAACATCTACACTCGAGACCTCCCTCACACTGAAGGCAGAAAATTTGCTTACGCAGACGACATCGCCGTCACAGCTCAAGCCAAAACCCTTAAAGCAGCAGAAGATATCCTCAATTCTGACCTAAAGGCTTTGGAAGAATATTTCCTCAATTGGCGACTAAAGCCAAATGGGTCGAAAACAGTTGCGACAGCTTTTCATCTTAGCAATTCACAAGCGGATGCCAAACTCTGTGTTCAGTTTGATGGAAAAAATATTTACCATGACCCCCACCCCCGCTATCTCGGAGTTACTTTGGACAGGAGCTTGAACTACCGGCAACACATGGAAACAGTGGGTAAAAAAACCAGGACAAGGCTTAACTTAGTTAATAAGCTAGCTGGAACTAGCTGGGGATGCGACGCTAACACGCTCAGAACAGCATCCATTGCCCTGGTTTTCTCAACGGCTGAATACTGTGCTCCAGTATGGGCTAGAAGCGCCCACACTTCCATGGTAGACGTTCAGCTTAATGCCACAATGCGAACCATCAGCGGGACTTTAAAATCTACTCCTCTCCCTTGGCTCCCCGTACTTGCAAACATAACCCCGCCAAACATCAGGCGAGAAATTGCAACACTGAGGGAATACAAGAGGGCGCTGCAAAAAAGCGCAATACCTCTACACGAAGATGTCGTCTCCCACCCGGCATGCCGCTTGAAGTCCCGAAAGCCCTTCTGGGCGGAAGGAGAGAGGCTCCTCCGACTACCTCTTACCCCAGAAGATAGGTGGAAACTTGAGTGGCAAACGGCCAATGTGGGAAATGCCCATCTCATACAGGACCCCACCGAGAGACAGCCTGGGTTCTCACTGCCTCGCAAAACCTGGTCCGCCATCAATAGGTTAAGGTGCTCCCATAGCCGCTGTGCCCACATGATGCACAGATGGGGCCTTAAAGAGTCGGCGAAGTGTGAATGTGGTGCGGTGCAGACTACCGAACATGTGGTCAACGAATGCCCGCTCCATTCATTCCCCGGCGGGATTGATGAGGTTCACATGGCGACGCCTGAGGCCCTAAAATGGCTCGCAGATCTAGATGTCCCCCTCTGACCCCCCACCATACGAAAGAAGAAGAAGAAGTGATAGTTGTATGAATGACAGCTGATTTTATATTTTGGATATCAGGAATATTTGTAAAAATGTGATCTAAGCATGAGGGGCGTTGACCTTTAACATTTCTAGTATAAGAATTTATGCACGATAAATAATTGAGTTCTGCTAACATATTTAGATATGTGTCTTTATCTTTACTAGAATAGTCATTTGCAATATTTAAATTCATATCTCCAACAATAATAGTATTTTTATTTCTAAAATTTAACAGAATATTTTTTAATTCATCTATAAATTCAGGTACTATCGATGTATGCGTACGATAAATAGCAATAATGTTATAATATTTATTTACGTCTTTAAATTCTATATTTAATATGTTAACATTACTAACATTAATTATTTCTTTAATATTGAGAACATTATACTGGTTAGAAATAAATAATCCGATACCTGAGTTTTTGTTTATTTTGTTTATTGTCGCATGGTATGTGTAGCCTGGAATAGTGTAATTGATTTCGCCTGCAGAGTGTGTCTCTGTTAAGACAATCAGGCCCGGGAAAAAATTTAATTCTTTTAATGTTATAACTAGAGACCGGATTATATGCAACAAAAATAGCCCAAAATATGCATGCAAATATGCAATAAAAATAGCTAAAATATGCACGAAAATCCATAAAAAGGGTCAAAATATGCAACATGAAATAATACAGGAAGTCGTATTTTTACATATTTTTTTTTATTTTAGTAAGCTATTAGTTCTCAAGGATAACAATTATATTTTCGAAAATATCAATTATAAAATGTATTTAACAATAAAATTTAGAATTTACCTTTAAAAACGTATATGACTAAGTACTGTTCTAAATGTTCTGTAGACAAATTGTGTCTACGATCGCTAAATATATTTTTGTAAGCGGAAAAGGAACGTTCTACGTCTACTGATGTGGCTGGACAGAATTTAAATTTGGGTGCGATTTTTGAACCTATTGTTCCGGGCAAAATTTCACCTGCCCCGTTGATGAAGTTATCAATTTGGTACAAAGGTTCAAACCCTAGGTTATTATTCAGTATGTTTTCAAATTTTCTTTGAGTTTACTCGGGAATAGCTGTGGCAACGAGGAATTCATAAGGCGAATTTCCTTCATAACCTGAATAGATGCATTCAATGCCAATCCATGAGTTTTAAGCGTTTTTATACTTGCAGGTATGTAGGCGAAATGAGTGGTAATCATAGCTAGTTTTTTTTTAATACTGGCGTCGTCAAACGATTCTTTGCACTGGAAAACTGCCAAAGCCTCTGCACTATCGAAGTCATTGATAACACCCTTGATGGCTTCAAAATGTTCATGGTAAAACATCGCAGCTTCGATCCATGTACCCCAACGTGTTATTACTGGCTCAGGAGGTAAAGGGATATTTGGCAGTTTTTCTTTGTAGGCCTTTATACGAGCAGGCGCCTTAAGAAACACTTTCTTTGCTGATGAAATCAGGTTATTTACATTCGCAAACGTGGATCTCACTTCTTTGGCGAGTCTGTGAATTCCGTGAGCAAAACACGTCACATGAATCAAATTGGGATAAAATACTTGGAGGGCTTTGCCTGCTTTGATCATATAGGGGGCAGCATCTGAGAGCAACACATACACATTTTCATCCGCAGAAGATTCAGGAAATATTTTTTTTATACCCTCATTCACAAATCTGGCGATCGTAGAATGATTTGCCTTTTCAAGTTCTCTGCAGGCCGTCAGCAAGCGTAAATATGCAAGATCTCAAATTATTCGCTAAAATATGCAACTACCGCTGAAAAGGGTCTAAATATGCATTTGCATATGCAAATATGCAAATGCATATAATCCGGTCTCTAGTTATAACTAATTCATCCATGTTTCGTTCTAAACTTCTAATATTTACATGAAATAGGGTAAATCCTTTTTCAGTGCAAATTAAGTTAAAATCTTTCGTAGATTGACATAAATTTTCTTCAATATACATTTTTTTATCTAATGCATTACATAAAAAATCATTCATTTTTTAAGTTTTAGATTAGAGTTTAAAGAAATGAAATTTACCGTATTATTCATAGTCGATGCGCTCTCTAGTTGAAGCATTTTTTGCCGATAGAGACATTTCATGCTATCAACTCTGTGTTCTGTAGAATAATTCATATTAAATCTTTTGTTTTGAACACAGCAATTGTTGCATGTTGGAGGTTGTTCTTTATTTTCACATTTAGACAGAATGTGCTCCTTTGTGCAATGAGGGCAAATGGGGGGCTGCGTCCTGGCGAGACATCTTTGCGCTGTGTGGCCGAACTTAAGGCAGTGGTAGCATTGAGTAAGCGGGTTATAATCTTCTATGTATACTCTTTGGAATTTGATGTTTATTTTGTTTTTTTCTAGTAGCGTTTTTCTTAATTTACCGGTTGTTTCAATAATGTAGTTAGTGGTGTCATTTTCTTTTCCTTCATTGTATTTGTTTTTTAATTCTTTGATAAGCTTGATGTTGTTTTTGTCTTCCAGGGTTAATCCTTCATTTTGTTGTACAATCTCATCTATAATTTCCTCTTCAGTCAATTGGCATTGCAGCCTTTTCAACATTAAACACGGTTTCTTTTTTTTTATTTCTTCGGCCAATATTTCTT
Source organism: Hesperophylax magnus (assembly GCA_026573805.1). Taxonomy (NCBI): domain Eukaryota; kingdom Metazoa; phylum Arthropoda; class Insecta; order Trichoptera; family Limnephilidae; genus Hesperophylax; species Hesperophylax magnus. The sequence goes on from JAIUSX010000068.1 coordinate 10,037,007, forward strand.
TTCCAATTACCTTATTAATTTCTTCGGTTAACTTTTCTGCATCTTCTTTTTTTTGACATGAGATCAGTAATTTTTGTTCTCAGATTTTTTTGACTCCATTTACTCCAACTTTTATTTTAGTTAAATTAATGTTTTTTTGAATTTTTATTTTTATATCTTCGGCCTTCAAGGTGTTTTTAGATGTAATTATGATGGCGTGCTTCTGTTCTGGGATGTGTGCACCTGTATTCACGAAGTTTTTATTGTCACCTAATACATTTGCATATGTCCTTTTGTTATTATTATGAATTTCTTCTAGTTTCTGTGCGTAGTGATGATTGTTTTTAATATTAGTTTCTTGTAATTCTATAATCTTTTTTTGTAGGTTTATTAGTTCATGTTGAATTTTTTCTTCCAGTGATATAATGTTCTGTTCCAGTGTTAATTTTATTTTTGAGTCCTTCACTGAGGTGATCTTGTTTATTAAATCTTTAATGTTTTTAATAATTTCTTGAGTTTCCATATTGGATGGAATGGAGCGCCCAGGTGGGCGAGTTATTAATGTAAACTATATTACTTGATTTACTTGTCACAAAATTACGCGACTGTACTCCTTCGATGCAGAGCGAGTATTGTTATTATGTTTGATAATTACCTCGAGGTATCGCGGTGGAACTCATTATGCTACGGTTATGTTGTATGCTCCTTCGCAGAGATACAGTGGTTTACCTCGAGGTATCGCGGTGGAACTCATTATGCTACGGTTATGTTGTATGCTCCTTCGCAGAGATACAGTGGTTTGGCCATTTTCATTCCACACCTTGATTTTTCCAACAAATATCACCTAATTCCAGTAAAGTAAACACCATTTCATTTTCGTTTGGTTTAGGTTATAGTCCATTATAAGTGCATCTGAAACGATTCAGATGCAACAGCTATAATTTTTATTTATTTAATATTATAAAAACAAACAGTACATTGGTTACAGTGATGAAACAATATACAGATTATTTGACATTCTCCTGCGTAGTGAGATACCAAGTTTTATATTTTTTTAATACTTTTTAACTCTTTCGCTGATCTCAGTGTCAATTTGTTTTTTCTTGTAATGTGATCATTAACAAACCTTTATTACCTCCTGCAACACCTAAGATGGTAATATGTAGTATGTGTAATAGGATATTCCAATAGAAAGCTTCACACCGACGACAATAGGAAGACAGGCTAATTTAATTGGTTTAGTTACGTAGGTATCGTAGGTTGCCCCGTTGGCCGATGTCCTGATTTTTTTTCGGCAGCAAATTTAATGTGAATTTTTTATCCGCACAATTCTTTCATTTTTGTATGTAGGTAATGGGCTTTTAAAATTTACTCTTTTACTTTTAAGATCAAAGTTGAATAAATAATACGAGCTTGTTTATACGCCTACTGTACATCACTTTAACAATCCAATTATTTTATATTTCAATCGCTTTACTTTATAGGCAGAACGTAGAAGACATAAATCAGCAAACGGAGAATATCAAATATTCCCCTGAAAGTTCTGTGCACTCGCTGAAATAATACGATCGGTAGGGGAGATGGTTTCTGAAATGCTGATTATTTAATGGCTGGGTTGAAGCGCAACGATACCGACATTTTAGGATTTTATTTTTTATTTTTACAAGATACGCTCTCCGCTGAGTCAGTGGCGCGTGAATGTGGGATATATTGTAGGTGGAATGTAATAGAAAAGAGAAAGAGGAAGAATAATGTTAGGAAATAGCTATTCAGATCTAGTAACTACAAACAACTAAGACCATTTCAAGCCGTTTCTTGTTCTTTAACGATGCAAGATAAACTACCACTTTATAACGAAAACAAATTATGATCGAAGTTCTGAATTTTGTATTAAACGCGTGCTTAATACAAAATTCAGAATTATAATATATTTTTTTATTATTCCCCGGAGTTTAATGCTAAAATTGTAGAAAACACAACAAATGATCTTACCACTCTGTCGAAAAATGACGATGAATATTATTACGGAAAAAAGTAGGAAATAACTAATTTTGACTGAAATCTCTATAAAGACTAATAAAAAATCGCACAAATGAAAATAAATATTGTTTCACGAAATTTCCTTACAAAGTATAAAACCAGAATTCTTTCTCAAAACTTCTTTCATCGTCGATCAAAACCTATTCCGACATTCCTGGAAAAGGGGTTGATATTTTTCATCTTGGTATTTTTTCAGAAACTATTATTATGTTTGACTATATTCTAAATTGAATCGTCGAATTTGTTATCAAAAAATAATATAATAATTGATTGAATTATTATTTTCTGTCCCTGAGTTTGATATATGAGACAGACTTGCTTTGAAAAAATACCTAAATAAGGCGGCTTACTTAACTTAGAATCTACGTCTAGTAACTTCAACTGACTGTAAAATTAATAACTATACAATACATAGAATAAACTAACTAAATAATTAATCATCACGCCGTTTCCCCGCAGGGGTACAACTCGGTATTGGCACATACTTATTGCCTCATTCACATTCAGACATCGCGATACATACTCTTCTATTATTCTGACTCTTGACATGGTGCAACAAGTATCTGATTCACTTAATCATATATATTCTTAAATTATCGAAGGAAGCAAACACTTTGTGGCTTGACATTATTACACAAATGAAAGAATATCTTTGTTTTAAACCATTTTATTCAATTTATATACGTCGACCGGTTTCGGTTGAACTCAACCTTCATCAGGACAGTACAAATATAAACTTAAATATAATACAGAGGAAGATTATTAAGTAAACAATAAAGAAAGAGAAAGTATATAAATGTGAGGGAGAGAGCATCAAGGCAGCGGAGTAGGTAGTGGGGTCGGGGAGGGGTGGGGATTACCCAGGGAGAAAGGAAACATCTTTAAAATAGGGCTTTTAGTTAGTTCTATCTGTTTGTTTAAAATTGGGCAATTATTTTTATTTTATTTGCTTTTGAGATTTCCAATGATTCTAAATTATTGAGACGTATTCCTATTATATTTTTATGTAGTATTTGAACTCCTGTCGTTCTATTAAATGTATGATTAGTATTAATTAGGTGTTCGGCAAATTCTGAAAAACCGGTATTTGTTAAACACCTGACAAGTTCTTTTACTCGAATATTTACATTACGCGCGGTTTTACCAATATATATTGCCGGGCAATCGTTGCAATTAAGTTTGTAGATCCCAGAGTGGCTAAACGTATCCTCTTTATCTTTACAATTATTTAAAAATTTGGCTAAGTTATTATTAGTATAGGAGGCCGGCCTAATTTCTGATGGAAGTTTAGATGTGCAAAGGGAAGAGAATTTACTCATGAACAAAATTCTACGCCATTGGGTAGTTAAAATATTATTATTAATAGTTGGTAGAGCATTATATAGAAATTTATTTGTTTGAGAGGATTTTATCAATAAGATCAGAGTGATAACCGTTGTTATTAAATAGCTAATAGCAATCTAAAGGCATGTAACCCTCCTTTAAACATTGGTTAAAAAGATTGCACAAACATGTGAGAATTATAAATTATTCTATATTTTAAAGGAGATATAATTAAAATCATGTCTCTTTTGAAATATTCAGCAGCAATATTGTTGAAACCGACAATCTTTCCCTACATACATTGAATCGATCTTTTTATCTCATCCATGCTAATTTCGGTAATATTCACCCCATCATCATTCATATCTGATTCGCCGCTGTAATCATTGTCACTCAGGTCGCTTTCGAAGACTTCCTCGAAATACTTCATCCATCTCTCTTTCATTTCTACCTCATTCGTCAACATTTTTCTATCTTTCGATTTTATCACTTTCATGCTTCCGTTTTCTGGACCACTCCGTACACTCTACATAGTATAGTAGTCTTTTAATAGTCCTCCTCACTAGGGATACCTGCTCCGAGGCGGACTGTAGGTAGTTGTGTTGGCGTTACATAAGGGTTTCCTCATCTTCATGTTCATTGATTTTGTATGTATACATTACTATTAGTATAAAGGCAGACTTCATTTTTAAACTACATCAGATGCGATCAAGAGACATTTTATCATTCGGATTTATCGTTCCGTTTGAAATGGAATATACGCTACAAAAGTTTATCTGTAGCCGTCAACACCTTTGATGTTTTCCCACACAAATATAAAAAAAAACCACAACAACAAATCTGAAAGGTTTCATGTTCCAACAAATAAGGCACGATTGCGGTTGCTTCGTTTCTTTCTCGTATTTCGAGACACGGCTCGTACTTTTGTTCTCATGTTTATACGCAGAATTGTGGGTGAACGATGTTGGCGATACGTTTGTGCGCGCTGTTTTATACTAACTATTAGTTCTGTGAACAGTTATTAGACCTAGCGTCCGAAAACTATATTTCGAATTTTCTCTTCTATAAATAAAAGGCAATGTTGGTATGTGTGTGCCCTATAGACTCAAAATTACTGGACCAATTTCACTGGAAATTTCAAAGTTTGTTCCTATTATTACCAGGAGTGTTTTAATGGTAGACAAAGTCGGGGACGCCAGAGGAAGTCTTAAAGCATTACCTGTACTGGAATGAGAAACAGGATCGAAGAAAAGTAGATTTATTGTATTTCTTTAATAGTAAAAATGTGGTATACAGTAATGAATGGTAGAAAAAGTTGGGGGCACCCGATGTAAACTTAACGCATTATTATTATACATTACAAGAGCCTTATCTCTTAATGGCGAAGAAAAGCACAGTGTGTTATATAATAATTAGTAGATTTATTGAATTTAGATTTATTTAACAAAAAAAAACAAATAACAAATTAGAAATAAAACAACGAATACAAATCTCAGCACTGAAATGAGATACGCGGTCAATTTGAAATAGATATAATGTAGTTTTTTAACAATATTGAATATAGTTATGAATAGAAGAAAAAGTCGGGGACGCCCGAGGAAGACATGACCATTTCCAGCAACCTCAAAACGTTACTCCAAACCACCATTCATAACCCGGGCAACGCCGGGAACACATTACCTAGTATTTAATAAATTAGAACCAACACAAAAATTACAAAACGTTACTCCAAACCACCATTCATAACCCTGGGCAACGCCGGGAACACATTGGCTAGTATTAAATAAATCAGAACCAACACCAAAATTACAAAACGTTACCCCAAACCACCATTCATAACCCTGGGCAACGCCGGGAACACATAAGCTAGTATTTAATAAATCAGAACCAACACCAAAATTACAAAACGTTACTCCAAACCACCATTCATAACCCGGGCAACGCCGGGAACACATTAGCTAGTATTTAATAAATCAGAACCAACACAAAAAATACAAAACGTTACTCCAAATCACCATTAATAACCCTGGGCAACGCCGGGAACACATTGGCTAATATTTAATAAATCAGAACCAACACCAAAATTACAAAACGTTACTCCAAACCACCATTCATAAACTTGGGCAACGCCGGGAACACATTAGCTAGTATTTAATAAATCAGAACCAACACCAAAATTACAAAACGTTACTCCAAACCACCAATCATAACCCTGGGCAACGCCCGGAACACATTAGCTAGTATTTAATAAATCAGAACCCACACCAAAATTACAAAACGTTACTCCAAACCACCATTCATAACCCTGGGCAACGCCGGGAACACATTAGCTAGTATTGAATAAATCAGAACCAACACCAAAATTACAAAACGTTACTCCAAACCACCATTCATAGCCCTGGGCAACGCCCGGAACACATTAGCTAGTATTTATCAAATAAGAACCAACACCAAAATTACAAAACGTTACTCCAAACCACCATTCATAACCCTGGGCAACGCCGGGAACACATTAGCTAGTATTTAATAAATCAGAACCAACACCAAAATTACAAAACATTACTCCAAACCACCATTCATAACCCTGGGCAACGCCGGGAACACATAAGCTAGTATTTAATAAATCAGAACCAACACAAAAATTACAAAACGTTACTCCAAACCACCACCCATAACCCTGGGCAACGCCGGGAACACATAAGCTAGTAATTAATAAATCAGAACCAACACCAAAATTACGAAACGTTACTCCAAACCACCATTCATAACCCTGGGCAACGCCGGGAACACATTAGCTAGTATTTAATAAATCAGAACCAACACCAAAATTACAAAACGTTACTCCAAACCACCATTCATAATCCTGGGCAACGCCGGGAACACATTGGCTACTATTTAATAAATCAGAACCAACACCAAAATTACAAAACGTTACTCCAAACCACCATTCATAACCCTGGGCAACGCCGGGAACACATAAGCTAGTATTTAATAAATCAGAACCAACACCAAAATTACAAAACGTTACTCCAAACCACCATTCATAACCCTGGGTAACCCCGGGAACACATTAGCTAGTATTTAATAAATCAGAACCAACACCAAAATTACAAAACGTTACTCCAAACCACCATTCATAACCCTGGGCAACGCCGGGAACACATAAGCTAGTATTTAATAAATCAGAACCAACACAAAAAATACAAAACGTTACTCCAAACCACCATTCATAACCCTGGGCAACGCCGGGAACACATTAGCTAGTATTTGATAAATCAGAACCAACACAAAAATTACAAAACGTTTCTCCAAACCACCATTCATAACCCTGGGCAACGCCGGGAACACATTAGCTAGTATTTAATAAATCAGAACCAACACAAAAATTACAAAACGTTACTCCAAACCACCATTCATAACCCGGGCAACGCCGGGAACACATTACCTAGTATTTAATAAATTAGAACCAACACAAAAATTACAAAACGTTACTCCAAACCACCATTCATAACCCTGGGCAACGCCGGGAACACATTGGCTAGTATTTAATAAATCAGAACCAACACCAAAATTACAAAACGTTACCCCAAACCACCATTCATAACCCTGGGCAACGCCGGGAACACATAAGCTATTATTTAATAAATCAGAACCAACACCAAAATTACAAAACGTTACTCCAAACCACCATTCATAACCCGGGCAACGCCGGGAACACATTAGCTAGTATTTAATAAATCAGAACCAACACAAAAAATACAAAACGTTACTCCAAATCACCATTAATAACCCTGGGCAACGCCGGGAACACATTGGCTAATATTTAATAAATCAGAACCAACACCAAAATTACAAAACGTTACTCCAAACCACCATTCATAACCTTGGGCAACGCCGGGAACACATTAGCTAGTATTTAATAAATCAGAACCAACACCAAAATTACAAAACGTTACTCCAAACCACCAATCATAACCCTGGGCAACGCCCGGAACACATTAGCTAGTATTTAATAAATCAGAACCCACACCAAAATTACAAAATGTTACTCCAAACCACCATTCATAACCCTGGGCAACGCCGAGAACACATAAGCTAGTATTGAATAAATCAGAAACAACACCAAAATTACAAAACGTTACTCCAAACCACCATTCATAGCCCTGGGCAACGCCCGGAACACATTAGCTAGTATTTATCAAATAAGAACCAACACCAAAATTACAAAACGTTACTCCAAACCACCATTCATAACGCTAGGCAACGCCGGGAACACATTAGCTAGTATTTAATAAATCAGAACCAACACCAAAATTACAAAACGTTACTCCAAACCACCAATCATAACCCTGGGCAACGCCCGGAACACATTAGCTAGTATTTCATTAATCAGAACCAACACCAAAATTACAAAACGTTACTCCAAACCACCATTCATAACCCTGGGCAACGCCGGGAACACATTAGCTAGTATTTAATAAATCAGAACCAACACCAAAATTACAAAACGTTACTCCAAACCACCATTCATAACCCTGGGCAACGCCGGGAACACATAAGCTAGTATTTAATAAATCAGAACCAACACAAAAAATACAAAACGTTACTCCAAACCACCATTCATAACCCTGGGCAACGCCGGGAACACATTAGCTAGTATTTAATAAATCAGAACCAAAACAAAAATTACAAAACGTTACTCCAAACCACCGTTCATAACCCTGGGCAACGCCGGGAACACATTAGCTAGTATTTAATAAATCAGAACCAACACAAAAATTACAAAACGTTACTCCAAACCACCATTCATAACCCGGGCAACGCCGGGAACACATTATCTAGTATTTAATAAATCAGAACCAACACAAAAATTACAAAACGTTACTCCAAACCACCATTCATAACCCTAAGCAACGCCGGGAACACATTAGCTAGTATTTAATAAATCAGAACCAACACAAAAATTACAAAACGTTACTCCAAACCACCATTCATAACCCTGGGCAACGCCGGGAACACATAAGCTAGTATTTAATAAATCAGAACCAACACAAAAAATACAAAACGTTACTCCAAACCACCATTCATAACCCTGGGCAACGCCGGGAACACATTAGCTAGTATTTAATAAATCAGAACCAAAACAAAAATTACAAAACGTTACTCCAAACCACCGTTCATAACCCTGGGCAACGCCGGGAACACATTAGCTAGTATTTAATAAATCAGAACCAACACAAAAATTACAAAACGTTACTCAAAACCACCGTTCATAACCCTGGGCAACGCCGGGAACACATAAGCTAGTATTTAATAAATCAGAACCAACACAAAAATTACAAAACGTTACTCCAAACCACCATTCATAACCCGGGCAACGCCGGGAACACATTAGCTAGTATTTAATAAATCAGAACCAACACAAAAATTACAAAACGTTACTCCAAACCACCATTCATAACCCTAAGCAACGCCGGGAACACATTAGCTAGTATTTAATAAATCAGAACCAACACAAAAATTACAAAACGTTACTCCAAACCACCATTCATAACCCTGGGCAACGCACACTGGGGCCAAATACTAGAAGTTGATACAATAAACAAAAAAATTAATTCAATAATACGATGTCGCTTCATTTTTTTCGAGGTACCTCGATAGTTGTAGCATTATTATATAGCAGGTAGAAACTCTTGACCATACCCTTCAACCTGTGACACCGCTCAGTAGAGAGCGAACACTCTTGCAGATAATACGCCCTACGCCGGGAACACATTAGCTAGTATTTAATAAATCAGAACCAACACCAAAATTACAAAACGTTACTCCAAACCACCATTCATAACCCTGGGCAACGCCGGGAACACATTAGCTGGTATTTAATAAATCAGAACCAACACAAAAATTACAAAACGTTACTCCAAACCACCATTCATAACCCTGGGCAACGCCGGGAACACATTAGCTGTATTTAATAAATCAGAACCAACACCAAAATTACAAAACGTTACTCCAAACCACCATTCATAATCCTGGGCAACGCCGGGAACACATAAGCTAGTATTTAATAAATCAGAACCAACACCAAAATTACAAAACGTTACTCCAAACCACCATTCATAACCCTGGGCAACGCCGGGAACACATAAGCTAGTATTTAATAAATCAGAACCAACACAAAAAATACAAAACGTTACTCCAAACCACCATTCATAACCTTGGGCAACGCCGGGAACACATTAGCTAGTATTTAATAAATCAGAACCAACACCAAAATTACAAAACGTTACTCCAAACCACCATTCATAACCCTGGGCAACGCCGGGAACATATTAGCTAGTATTTAATAAATCAGAACCAACACCAAAATTACAAAACGTTACTCCAAACCACCATTCATAACCCTGGGAAACGCCCGGAACACATTAGCTAGTATTTAATAAATCAGAACCAACACCAAAATTACAAAACGTTACTCCAAACCACCATTCATAACCCTGGGCAACGCCGGGAACACATTAGCTAGTATTTAATAAATCAGAACCAACACCAAAATTACAAAACGTTACTCCAAACCACCATTCATAATCCTGGGCAACGCCGGGAACACATAAGCTAGTATTTAATAAATCAGAACCAACACAAAAAATACAAAACGTTACTCCAAACCACCATTCATAACCCTGGGCAACGCCGGGAACACATTAGCTAGTATTTGATAAATCAGAACCAACACAAAAATTACAAAACGTTACTCCAAACCACCATTCATAACCCTGGGCAACGCCGGGAACACATTAGCTAGTATTTAATAAATCAGAACCAACACAAAAATTACAAAACGTTACTCCAAACCACCATTCATAACCCGGGCAACGCCCGGAACACATTAGCTAGTATTTAATAAATCAGAACCAACACCAAAATTACAAAACGTTACTCCAAACCACCAGTCATAACCCTGGTCAACGCCCGGAACACATTAGCTAGTATTTAATTAATCAGAACCAACACCAAAATTACAAAACGTTACTCCAAACCACCATTCATAACCCTGGGCAACGCCGGGAACACATTAGCTAGTATTTAATAAATCAGAACCAACACCAAAATTACAAAACGTTACTCCAAACCACCATTCATAACCCTGGGCAACGCCGGGAACACATAAGCTAGTATTTAATAAATCAGAACCAACACAAAAATTACAAAACGTTACTCCAAACCACCATTCATAACCCTGGGAAACGCCGGGAACACATTAGCTAGTATTTAATAAATCAGAACCAAAACAAAAATTACAAAACGTTACTCCAAACCACCGTTCATAACCCTGGGCAACGCCGGGAACACATTAGCTAGTATTTAATAAATCAGAACCAACACAAAAATTACAAAACGTTACTCCAAACCACCATTCATAACCCGGGCAACGCCGGGAACACATTATCTAGTATTTAATAAATCAGAACCAACACAAAAATTACAAAACGTTACTTCAAACCACCATTCATAACCCTAAGCAACGCCGGGAACACATTAGCTAGTATTTAATAAATCAGAACCAACACAAAAATTACAAAACGTTACTCCAAACCACCATTCATAACCCTGGGCAACGCCGGGAACACATAAGCTAGTATTTAATAAATCAGAACCAACACAAAAAATACAAAACGTTACTCCAAACCACCATTCATAACCCTGGGCAACGCCGGGAACACATTAGCTAGTATTTAATAAATCAGAACCAAAACAAAAATTACAAAACGTTACTCCAAACCACCGTTCATAACCCTGGGCAACGCCGGGAACACATTAGCTAGTATTTAATAAATCAGAACCAACACAAAAATTACAAAACGTTACTCAAAACCACCGTTCATAACCCTGGGCAACGCCGGGAACACATTAGCTAGTATTTAATAAATCAGAACCAACACAAAAATTACAAAACGTTACTCCAAACCACCATTCATAACCCGGGCAACGCCGGGAACACATTAGCTAGTATTTAATAAATCAGAACCAACACAAAAATTACAAAACGTTACTCCAAACCACCATTCATAACCCTAAGCAACGCCGGGAACACATTAGCTAGTATTTAATAAATCAGAACCAACACAAAAATTACAAAACGTTACTCCAAACCACCATTCATAACCCTGGGCAACGCACACTGGGGCCAAATACTAGAAGTTGATACAATAAACAAAAAAATTAATTCAATAATACGATGTCGCTTCATTTTTTTCGAGGTACCTCGATAGTTGTAGCATTATTATATAGCAGGTAGAAACTCTTGACCATACCCTTCAACCTGTGACACCGCTCAGTAGAGAGCAAACACTCTTGCAGATAATACGCCCTACGCCGGGAACACATTAGCTAGTATTTAATAAATCAGAACCAAAACCAAAATTACAAAACGTTACTCCAAACCACCATTCATAACCCTGGGCAACGCCGGGAACACATTAGCTGGTATTTAATAAATCAGAACCAACACAAAAATTACAAAACATTACTCCAAACCACCATTCATAACCCTGGGCAACGCCGGGAACACATTAGCTGTATTTAATAAATCAGAACCAACACCAAAATTACAAAACGTTACTCCAAACCACCATTCATAACCTTGGGCAACGCCGGGAACACATTAGCTAGTATTTTATAAATCAGAACCAACACCAAAATTACAAAACGTTACTCCAAACCACCATTCATAACCCGGGCAACGCCGGGAACACATTAGCTAGTATTCAATAAATCAGAACCAACACCAAAATTACAAAACGTTACTCCAAACCACCATTCATAACCCTGGGCAACGCCCGGAACACATTAGCTAGTATTTATCAAATCAGAACCAACACCAAAATTACAAAGCGTTACTCCAAACCACCATTCATAACCCTGGGCAACGCCGGGAACACATTAGCTAGTATTTAATAAATCAGAACCAACACAAAAAATACAAAACGTTACTCCAAACCACCATTCATAACCCTGGGCAACGCCGGGAACACATAAGCTAGTATTTAATAAATCAGAACCAACACAAAAAATACAAAACGTTTCTCCAAACCACCATTCATAACCCTGGGCAACGCCGGGAACACGTTTATCACGTTTGCGGATACAGTGTAAGATACCAGTAGTTATCCAAGGTTTTAGTTTAATTGTACGACTACTTTGATTGTTGTGTGTGTGGGATGTGGCATTTTTCAGATGCTTATGTAGGATGTTGATGAGAGATTCACACGCTAAGTTTGGATCGCTAATTTTGTAGAAATTTGACCAGTTTTCATTGGAAACCAGTTTGAAGAGAGTGTCATAAGAAATTTTCTTTAGTTGTATAGTGGATGCTGGTAATTTTTGAATTTTATGAGAAATGGAGGTGATAGTAGCGTAGTGATCTGTCACAGTGCACTGATATATGAGAGATTTGATATTTAGCTTACATTTGACAAAGACGTGGTCTATGCAACTGGCAGATAACTCTGAGACACGAGTAGGGGCTGTAATAGCTGGGATAAATCCTTGAAGAGTTAATAAATTTATGTAGTCGTTTGCTTGGGGATGCATTGTATTTATAATATTAATATTTAGGTCACCAATAATTAGAACATTTTCATGATTTCTAATACATGCCAGAAACTGATTAAGCGAGTTTAAAAATGGTGTTATATTGGAAGTGCTCGGTGATCGGTATATAGTTAGAACAGTAACGCTATTTTCTATTTCAAGTTTAAGACAATTTGAGTGAGTTATTGTGATTTCCTTTATAGAGTATTGTATATGATTTTTTATGTATATAATAACGCCATCATTTTGTAATTGGTTATTCTGAGTACTGTATTGGTTATAGTTTTTTATGTTTTTAGGAATATAGTTATCTCTGATCCAGCATTCGCTCAGAATAATCAAGTCAAAGTCTGAGTCAAGTTCTGTAAGTAGTATCATTAGTTCATTGAAATTTTTGTTCATGCTTCTGATATTCATGGAAAATATTTTTAGGTTGGATTTATTTAGGGTTTTTTGAACTTCTACAGAACTACTTGTTTCGATACATGGAATCTGCGACAAATTGTCTAAAATATTATTTATATTATCTTCCATTTTTTAAATTGGTGTAGGGTGTTGGTAGCTAAACTTTGGATGAAGACTAGAAGCTGAATAAAACTTGGCGAGCAATTTAGAAAACAAGTTGTATGTAGAGTTTTTACTGTTGGCAATGTTAGAAAATAATGTTGATGTTTCAAAGCAATAGAAATAGGAATAGTATCTTTTACCGGATTCTTGATTCTGACACTAGTACAATATATGTGATACCTCAAAACAAGTACAATAAAAAAATAATAATACGATACAATAAAAGTTTTACACATGATAATTTTAGAACTATAGTTGTGATGAATTTGGTGAGAGTAGTGCCAGTGTCTCCGCATTTGAAACAAGAATTGCAGGTGTTCCGATATCTCTACGTACGTAGATCTGCCCTGATTTGATCCATGAATACTTAAAAAAATTTTCCTTTGTAGCTTTGCGGGCCAGGTACCACAAGTGGTTAGCACGAAATGTCAGGTGTTCCGCAACGTAGACTGGTGAGCTTGGTCCGGCAATCCCTAAGTTCAGAGTGTTGAGCTTCTCCTCGGGACTGGATGCTTGTTTGTGGAAGGCTTTTATATCCGATAGTAATTGTTCTCGATCGCGATTCGAGGTCAGTTTAAAAACAATAGGTCCATTTTTGTGTTTTTGTGTCCTGTAGGACGCTTCAATGTTTGAAGTATTTACTTTTGATTGAATGGTTTGGCATATATTGTGGAATATATTTTTCAAACTTTCTCCCTTTATTTCGGGTATTCCCCTTACCTCTATATTTTTGGCTCTTGCCGACCTTTCGATATTTTCAAGCTGGCCTTCTAGTAGGTCAATTCGGGATTCTAAAGAGGAATTTTGTTTTGTTAACACCATATTTTTATCTTCTAACTCCCGCACGCGGAGGAGAACAATACCTTGGAAAAATTCCGATATTCGAAAGTTATTATATTTCAAAATATTTCAATAGTTTTAAACAACCCCCTTTTACTGGATAATCAATGTAAATATCTTCTGTATCTTTTACTGGATAATCAATGTATATATCTTGTGTATCTTTTACTGAATAATCAATGTATTTATATCTTGTGTACCTTTTAATTAACTATGTTATCTCTCTTTCCGTTTAAAATTAAATCAAATTGCTAATAATTACTAACCCTCTCACCCCGAAGTGTGTAAGATTTTAACTCTTTTTCATTATGTTGTTTATCTTTGAATATAATTTTATAATGTAAGTACGTATGATTTTTGAAAATAAATTTATTAATTATTGATTATTTTGATTTTATATCTTGAGTGATTCGCAGACCACAAATTTTGGCATCCCGCAGGGAACTGTTCTAGGTCCAATTGTTTTCATCATTTATGTCAACGATATTTTTAAACTGACAATTATGTCTAAACTTATTTCATACGCTGACGACACAGCAATTTTAACTGAGGGATTAACTTGGAATGAAACTCAAAGAACAGCAGAGTTAGACATAAACATACTAAAAAAATGGTTCGATAAAAATTTGTTAACACTTAATACTGAAAAAACTTTTATAAAACAAAAATTCATTCCCTGATAATTTAAAGATAAGTACACACTCATATAATTGTAATAGAATTTCAAATTTATGTAAACCTGACTGCTCTGTACTTACTGTTAAAAACTAATGTAAAATATCTAGGTGTAATTATAGATAGTAACATAAAGTGGAAATTACAAATCAATGCAATAGGTTAAGGTTAAGAAAATTATTGTACATTTTTCTTAGAATACGAAACATAATAAATTTTAAATAATTAAGAACCATCTATTTTTCACTAATTCAATCCGTATTACAATATGGAATTGTTGGTTGGGTGGAGCATTCAAAACTTCTCTCTTACCTTTAGAAATCATCCAAAGAATATTAATAAAAATAATTTTGAAAAAACCGTATCCCGTACCGTTACCCCACAATTAGATTATTTCAAGAATTTAAAGTCCCTTCACTTCATATTATTTATAAAAAAATAACTCTTTTTCATATACATAAAGATTGTTTCAACATTGACAACTTAATAATTTTTTCGAACAGCAATAGACAAAGTATTCTTGGCTCTATAACTATCCCGCGCTGTAACACCACCACAGCCCAACAATTTTATAAATATTTTGGTGTCAAATGGTTTAACCAATTACCTCTAAACTTAAGATTGGAAATGAATTATAAAAAATTGAAAAGCTCAATAAAAACACTATATCAATAGCATTTTAAATTCGTTTATTCTTAAAAATACAATATAATCTCTCAATTATTATTATACTGAAATCCTTTTCTCTTATTTCTTATTCTTATCTCTTTCCTTCTTTTACATCCTTTTCTCTTTTCTATTTGATATAATATATATATACATTTTACATACATATATATATATATATATATATATATATGTATGTAAAAAATGAAAATTCTTTTCATGATCTTTACACTGTCTGAAAAAATATGTTAAATTATTATTTACACGCGTTTCTCCGCCTTTTTAACACGAGCATTATTTTGCTCTAAAAAAGGTGTATCACGATGTACCTACTGTAATGTATTAAAAAGAAAACAAACTTAATGTAATGTAATAACATGTAATTGTTAATTTAATATAAAATAAAAATATTTCAATAAAATATACGTATAACTGTTGTTTCCCTAATAAACTATAATAATAAAACACTTGGTTATTAAAAATGCAATTTGATGGGAATGTTAGTTAGCCACTCTTGTCGCACTTCGGATATATATTTTTTTCTATATTTCGATAATAACAATAAGTAGGAGCGAGCAAAACGAAATTTTTTTCTCAGTCTCTTTTCGCTAGTGTATGTATAATGTATATGCCACTGTTCTGGTAAACCCTGCTTGTGCAACCTACACATGCCATTGTTCTGGTAAACCCTAATAGCGCGACCTATTTATGCCACTGTTCGGGTAAACCCTAATTGCGCGACCTATATATCCCATTGTTCTTGTAAACCCTAATTGCGCGACCTATACGAGCCATCGTTAAGGTGAATCCTAATTGCTCGACCTATAAATAAATAATATGTCGGTATAGATGTATTGGACATGAGTTAATATAAATAAACATAACAAAATACGACGGAAATTATATAATGTGGTAAGTGTACAATCTGAAAGTTGTCATTGAGTACGAACCAAGATTAGTTGCTTGCGCGAAAACAAATTATTGTAAATAAATATATTTGAACTGTAAACTGACTAATTGATTAAAAAAATACATGCATATTATTATTATATTTATATAACTCCATCTCAACGTAACGTGTACCAGTGCACAATAGTTGCCTATATTGATGACGTTCCGAAAATAAAAAAAAAACTGACCTGTATGTATTGTGTATTCATTTATTTATTTAAACGCCCTGATGGGCTTTTACATGATACATATTTTACATAATTTACTGCATAGTGACAACAGAAGGTTTTTATTTTTAAAACATCAACACCAAAATTATTTTTTTTTTAAGTTCACAACTTATCTATTGTGGTTTAAAAAGTTGTCTCTGTAACTACCGTTTACCATGATATTCATGTTCTGTAAATAAAGATTAATGCTGATCTTTTGCTTTATGAATTTTAAAAAAGATCGTGTAATAGCTTCAAATTGAGCGATACGTCTTTCTTTTGGTACCTCGGTCCCTGTAGCCTTTGTCTCAAAACAAAGAGATAGTCGGTCGCTCTGTACAGGTTAGTCTAACGGACCGTATATACTGGTGAATGTTTCGCCCATCCGTAAAGAGAATGCAAGGTAAACCCTTCGGTAGAAAATTGACGTAATTAAAAGACGCAATTTGCTTTTCTACCTATTAAAGAGTAACTGTGAACACTGCTGACAAAGATTTAAATTTCGCCCGCCATTACACAGAGACACCTCCAGCATGGCAGGTAATACGCCAAATATAATAAAACCCAAAATAGTTTAAAACATTATTTTTTTTTAAATATTGGCCATGTGTCTACTACTATCTGACGAGATAGATCTTAAAAAGCAATTTTATTTAGTTTTGCTCGTTTACTTTTAAAAAATTGTTTTGTAATTTATAACGACTATTTAAGTATGTACCTTTAATGGGTGTTATATTAATATTTTATTTCAAATATATTTTATTTAGTTATACAATTTGACATTTTATATCTAGTGTATATAGTATAATAAGCGTGACTTAAAACTCGTGGTTTATATTCACAGTCCTGTAGGGATCCCTGTTTGGAGGCGGTATTGGTGTTATACTTATGTTTTTATATTAACATCGCTGTATTTTGATGTTATTTAACTTGCATATTTCAATGGTATTTTAAAATTTATTTGGTGTGGTATTATGTATTTTTGTGGCGATTAATATTTTTTTCAGGAAAAAATAAATAGTGTATTTAATTTTGGAATGTTAGGCAAATTTCAGATTTTTGTTTGCTTTGCCCGTTTTGATAAATGCATATTTTAATTCCATATTTTGATGCATGACGCTGTTCTTAGCAACAACTAAACACAGAGTCGTAAAGCGGACTTCACGGTCTCAGTTAATTTCAATCTCTAAGAAGTGTGATGTGGGTGTGTCTGTATACCCGGAGGTCCATTTCATCTTGCTTCACGAGAGATAAAATACATTTTCAAATATCAAATTATCAATCTATCTGGGGCGTAACAGTTCTAACAAGTCTCATATTAGCGATCAGTTTTTTTTCAAATCAGTATACTCGTAAGTGTTAGGTGCACTAGAATTCGTTGTTCAGTGTAATTGATATTTCAAAACTATTTTGCCAACTATCATATAAAAATAAACATTTTGAAATATCTGAAACAAACAATGTGATGATTCGATATTTCGTCATCTATGGATACGACATATCATTAAGATTTATATATGTAGATAATCCCAGTGACAAAACACAGTAATTATCCGAACTTTAGAACTGTAATCAATGGTGAACTTTGAGGTTATATTCCTTCCCAACCAAGCCCATCAGGGACGAATAAAACCCAGTGTCATTCGTTTGTTTTGATATCTGTTCATATTATTTCAAAATTACGTAATTAAATACGCTGGGTCGAAAGTTTTTGACATTTGTCTTATTTCTACGAAAAAGCCGGTATTATTGAATTGGTCTCTAATTTCCAGAGTTATTCCCACAATTTCGATCAAACCATCGATAACAAATCACAATTATATCTCCAATTGAAGTCGGTATTGTTCCTGGAATACTTAAATTTTGCTCTGCAACCAATAAATCTAATTAAATATTCAATAAAATGTATTTATTTTGAGCGATCTTAGATTCCTTCGATTACTATAGAACAATGGGGCGTGGCACAAAAACCTTCCTTTCCTGAATGGTCACTTAGGAGTGTCATATTAGGGTTTTTTGTTAGTGTGTGACTTTCCATTTAATATCATGGTTTGAATAGAGCTACACCGTACATTTTGAAATTAAGCGTTTTAAAAAAAAAATATTTTTTTATCGTTTCCCACAGAATACATTTTTTAACGCAACCCAACCTTTCGCATATTAATCAACCTCGCTAGAACTTATGGCCTATATCTAAGTTAAAAATTTACGCAATGTTTCTGTAATGTCGCCAGAAAGAACTTTTCGATGAAGTACGAAAAAATGCGTCAAAGTAATTCAAAGAACGACAAAGAATGACAATAAGCCGAAAGCTTTTATACGCTATGAAAATGATTCGCTGACTGATGTTATACACCAGCAATCCAATATATTTTACACAATATTGATTTCAATATTTAAGAAAAAAACAATTTATGAAGCACCTATTTTATTAGCCTTTCAAATGAATATGAACCTCGAACAATTAAAGGCTGCATATATTGTGATCTAGGTGGATTAGAAAACATAAATCTCTCAGTAGAAGTTCTGCTTTTCTTATTTTATTTCAAAAAATGGTTCGTAGCAAATTTGTTGTTCAATATCATAATTATTATCTTTTCTGAATAACCCTACCGCCTTACCGTACCTGCGTATAAGGTAAATTGTTTTCTTTTATTACAAACACTCACTCTCTCGTATAATATATTAAAAGTATCATTCACACGTTTGTATAAACGAATAATAATATTTGGATGTATTATGTTGGACCGTTTGAATAAACGAATAATAATATTTGGATGTATTATGTTGAACCGTTTTAGTGAAAAATCTCATAAACCGTTTTCCTCTGATTTCACTGGACAAATTTCACAATTTTTTTTTTATTTTTAGAATAACTTGATGAGTAAAACCTCAAATTGTAATATTTAATTTTTCAAGAAAATATTAGCGATTCTAAACGAAAATTGAAAACAGAAAAAGATACGGCCACAGGGCTTGAACCCAGGACCTTCGTCTTACCAGCGCCCTGGTAATTTTTTGAAGCTGAGCTAATCTTTTCTGTTTTTAGTTTCAAATGTTTGTTTAATAATCACCAATATTATAATGTATGTAGCGTACCGACGTTTGGTACAAATAATGGACAGTAATTTTAACCAGAAAGAAAGAATCAAGCGGTCGTGTATGTTTATCAGGAGTGGGGAAATGGAGGCCTTTACGATGTGATTGATGTTTTGTTTCATCAGGAAGCTCTGGTGGGGTCTGGAAGGTTCCGTGGCCATTATGGTGGACATCTAATAAACACCGTTGTTTTCACGACATGAACTGTTTGTGATCACTATTCTCTACACTACAGGACACTATTTAATGTATTTAACTCTTGGATGATAATTTACACTCTCTCTTTTATTGATATTAATTATTATGAAGGGAAAAATAATATGCAATTTTTTAACGACGACGAATATTCTTTTTTCTCCTTTTTTTAAATTTTTTCACTAGCTTTCTTCCAAGGTAAGATCTTTAGGAATGAAATAAAAACAAGGGAAAAGGCAATTTAGGTAGGAACTGAAATGTGGAATAGTAATAAAACTGTTTCAATATCAAACAGTTTTCTATATTAAAATATAACGTTTTGAGGTTTTACTCATTAAGTTATTACAATAATTAAAAAATATATATTCACCCTAAGCTTGCAGAAAAGTCAATAGACGTCGTACATTAAAATAAAAATAGAATATATTTATCCAAGACACTATCTACGTTGCATTTAGTTCGAGATGAATCTTTCGATCGTACACAAAGAAACTACTTGATACGGAGCGGAGATGAGAATGGCTTCAAGCTGCTGCCACACGCAAAGCTCACATCAAAAGTTAATGTACAGCGCATCATCTTTTCTACCGACACACGACGCTATCAAATATTTCTTCCTATGGTAGGAGAGGGGGTCAGTTGAATTCGAGAGCGGCCGAGGAACATAATTTCATCTGTCAAAGTGACAACTTTACTTACTGACAGCTTGAGCACGTTTTCGAAATGGATGATACTTGTCGCCTATTGCTGGATCTGTTGGACAGCTCATCCTCAGATGATGATGCCGCCAACTATATAATTATGAATGCTATTTATAAACTTTTTAGATTTTAAACAATCTGCGCGTAAATAGCGCATTTTCACATAACCTGACATAACCTCTCCGTCGAATCAGGAAATTCGCAGTTCGCACGCCGATCGACGAAAGCGACATATAATAAATTATTGTAAAATAAGCTCAAGTCGATTTCCAAAAATGTCGAAGGCAAAGGCGGCAAGGACCAACACCAGGGCAGGGAACGAGAAGAGAGCACGAGAGCTGACGAGAGCAAACCAGATTACCCAGGAAAACAATTGAAAACAATCAACAAACGAACAAACTAGAAGCTTCTCTATGTAGGTATCAGGCCGTCCAACTTTATCAAAAAACCGAATGATATTACCATATAAACATACTGAGTTAAAAATATGATTAATTTTTAAGGGCGAAAATTTGTTTACTTCAAATTCAAATATTGATTATATTTATATTTTAAATATATGTTAAGTATGTTTGCCAAATAAAGTTTTTTTTTATGTTTCTAAATTTACTAGCACACATGACGATATGAGCTAACATAATAAATAAGAAATGCATTATTAGGCTGCTTATGTCATGGCTGTCAAAGGGAACACGGAACTTAGTTGGTAGCTCCGTAATTAAAATGACCCCCTCTCCTTTTTACGGCGGAGAGGGGGACGCATAACTTTTCAAATATCGCGTCGGGAGCGGTTACGTAAAATAAATTCGGTTAGCGAAGTTCAGAACCACACTTATAGCGCGTTATCTTTTTACGTGTGTCGGGTCTGTATGGGATTGTATGGCGAGCGCTATTGTGCTTTATATTATCTGTTGATGTGAGCTTTGCGTGTGGCAGCACCATCATTCTTTACTTTAGTTTGCTAAAATTGACAACGAATTATGCGATTTTTTGATCAAATCTCTAACACATATTTTATGATGGCTTCCGTGGTCGAGAGGTAAGGATCTTAGTTTGTTTTTTTCACACTTGAATAATGAAAAATAATATATTTTAGTATTTGCTGCACGTTCCAGAGTGGAAGATAATATCTCAATATCGCCCTGGAAAAAGACCCTCAATTGAAACGTTTCGTGAAATGGTGACCAGATCTGATTAGCCAGGCACTTCATATTTACTATCTGCATCTCCTCTCACAACCATTTGCCTCACAACATACCTCTATTGGGGATGCCTTAGTCTCATTGGCTATAGATGGTTGGGAGCAGTTGGGACTTTTGTGCGGTATTCACCTATTTTTTTTAAACGTGACGTAATCGTCATCACCGATTCGTTACCAGGTACACCTGGCAATCTCTCGTGAAATTTCGGAGTTTTTTGTTTTCTCTTTGCCAAAAAATATGAACAGATGAGAAGGGTGAGAATTTTTCTTAATAACGTTTAATAAAGATAATAACGTTTTTACCCGTAAAATTAACGATAAAAAAGATATTACCAAAACTCATTTCGAGGTCTTCTTTATAGGATGACGCAAAACGGGGGAGAAAGTTAAACACTTTCATTACAAACAAAAAACAGGCGATATATACACTTTATTTTATTTGGGCTTTCCATTATTTATTTCCGATTATTCGTTTTATTCTGACTTGTTGACACGACGTTAATTGGGTGTGAGTAAAATATTTTATACTATAAACCTTCATATTAATTTGCTACATGGGTAGGTACTTGCGTTCAAACATAGATTCATATAATAAAACTCGTGGAAGTTTGTTATTCCAAAAACATCACAATGTGCTCTTTCTAAATCAGTAATAGCAGAGATATTGGATCAGTATAATGTAGGTACTAACGCATAAGTTTCCTGTATCTATATACAGTATTTTCATTAAATACAAGGGGGTGAGTGCGGTTCAGTAAAATATCAACCATTCGTGCCAAAGTAGGTGTTTCCATCAAAATAATGTCTCCAGTGTCAATTAAATATGTATAAGGGTAAGTCCAAGGTAGTTGGACATAGTTTTTTTAAGGACATTTTTTTCTTTAGTTAGATGGCCACCCCAATAATCTGACTCAAACATAATGACGACGCTTTCAAATTTTATGTTAGAAACAAATCAACACAAATATCGCTTCACAAATAAGTGGTAAAAACACACAAATAATAATTACAAAAATATATAGTAAATAAGATTTCGACCAATTAACTACAAAATAAAATTATGAAAAGCAAAATAAAACATTTAATTACTCACTTTTTTCGTATTTTCTGGGGATGAAACATGCAAACGTTCGACGTTGTAATCACGGCGAGTCGTACTAACGTGCATGCGTCGTCATTTGTGATTCGGATTTGGAATAACGGCTTCAGACCATCTCTCCCGTATGGCCAACTCCCCCGGATTGTTTTTTTTTGATAATAAAACTAAAATAAAATTATGTAACAATAAATGTTTTGAGGAATTTTGAAATGCTGTAAAGGCTGTGATGACATGACAACATGTTTTATGTATCCCTCTCTTTTAGTTTGATGGGTGGGTATGGTACTGCCACCCGGAATCATTTAGATAATGTACAACAAACACCTCTACCAAAGCTCACCCCAAGTGATTTGCTACTTCTGGTGACTTAGCAGGGGTGCCCGGGATCATGAGTGAGGTTTACTCAGGTTATGGAGGCGGGCCTGTTCGGTTGAGACCGGCTGAGGGAGATCCTTTGACCTCTCCAAGCGGACTCAATCGACACAACGCATTGGTGCAACGCCTCGTACCGCAGTGGGAAGGATGGATTCATACGGATACTCTTTCCCGCAGATTCCTACCCAACCGCCGTACCTTTTTCCTTCCCGAAAATTCTAATCCTTCCGTTACTTAAAAATACTACCAAAACAGCATCCCCAAAGATGATATAGGAACTCAGGGAAATTATTTTCCTCATGGCCTCCTGTATGAATGAGAGGGTCTGAAACTTGGCAAATTTGTTTATATACTGGATCTATTGCGACTATACATTTAAAAACTAAATAACCATCACACCGTTTCACTGCAGAAATGGGCAGAGATGATGGACCACCAAACAACTCGGTATCGATACACACTTTTATAAAATTAACTTCATGTTAATATTTCATTATATTAATGCAGAATTAGTTTGTACTCTTTCTTTTCATTGGATACAGCTTGTACATGTAGGTACATTAGGGTGGAGTGACGTTGTATGGGACTTTTTTTTTAAAGATGCCAGTACTGTAATAGCAGAAAAAGTTGCTTTTATATAACACCTCTTTCGTCTAAAAAAATCAACTCGATCGAAACATTCCTTTATTCAACAACCAGCACATTTATATTTAGAAAAAAATTGTATGAAAAAAGTCGCTGAAAACTCTGCCAAGCATTATAAACAAGCGATATTCATAGCAAAAATACAATTTTATTAGGGGTTTTATAGCTAATAAGGTGCATAACACATGTGAAAATAAAAATAAAATTCCCATAGTTTCAAGGCGGGGTCTATTTTTGGTTTTTTGAAGAGGATTATTGATTTTTTATTGTTTTTTCGTGTTTTTGAGAAACATGTTTTTTTATATAAAATACTTTAACAAAGAGAATTTTTTAAAACATTATCGAAGTTTTGTTTCATTAAGAAATGAGATTTGGTGTGAAATTCGGGCATTATATGCCTAGATTTTATTGTCGCCCGAATGAATCCATCTCTTGCTTCAGGCCCAACTGTAGACAACGATGCCTGGGTAACTAATTTGATGCACCTCTCGACTGCTCGAGTGTGGCAGGGAAATCTGGGAAATTCAATACTGTCCTTTTCTTCACCGAAATTATTTATCATTTTGACTAGGTCGTCATTACTGATTTCGGATAGTATCGGTGGCGGTGTAACTTCGCATTCCTGCCAGTTGATAATATCGTAATATTTACTTGCTGAAAAGTTTATTGTTGGAATAATAAAGTCTCTAACAACAGATGGACTCGGACATCTATCTCGCGCCTTTAATATTCGTTTCAAACCTAATTCTCTTACAATAAGGTTGTCATCCATTATCATGGATAGTAGCAGATTTTTCGGGTGGCAAAAATAGGCGTTTCTTTGAATTACTGGATTAATTATATATCGTAGATCGGTGCTCAAATATCGGGTGAGTTTTATTATAGTAAAAACATGTAATGCCCCATCTTTACACGACGGGTGCCTCTTTATCTCAAACCATGTCGGAGCATATGCTTTAACAACATATTTAGCAAGAATTTTTAGGTTCACTGAAGGGTTAGTTGTTCCTATACATAATCGAAGTATTGAGTTTGCTGTCGTCAACCAGCGTGAGTGAAAAATACTACCTGGATGACGGTTTGCTAAATTTGGTGGGCAGTGACCTGTTGTAACTCAAAACATATTTCGTACAAGTATTTTTGGTCCGTGCTCAAATTTTTCAATTCCTCTGCGTTGAGTTTGTGCATCTCAAAGTGTATTGGTGAATAATTTATAACGGTGTTTTTAGAGCTGCTTGAAAGAAGTTTTCCAATAGGTCCTGAAAACCCTTTAGGTCCTGTTGTAGCACCATCTAAGTGTTGAAACAAGTGGCGAAGGGGAAGTTCGTTTGCATGCAGCTGACAGATAAACCATTGTAACGGATGACCTAATTCCAATTCCATGAATCTAATAGTTCCATTTTTTTGCCTGTATTGACAGCAGTCCCATCACATCCAATCGCTGATAAATCATTCAAATTAAAACCGTTCATTTTTAAATGGTGTAACATGCTCTTTGCGATGTTTTTGCCAGTTCCTGATGATGGTGTAACATGTCCAACATATTGAGACCCCGGCTCAGATAAAATGGAATAATGTTCTTCTGAAATCGTTCTCCGATGATATCTATCCCCTATTTTTTCCTGAGACAGTGTTTTATCCTTCCTTCCATCGAAATATAGACCTCGAATTTTTGTTGACTCCGACGACATCTGCCATGTTTTTATTAAAGAAGTGCGACACGTTTGTCTAGCTCGTCTGAGTTTGCTCCTATTAATCACCATTTTAGAGTCGTCTTCGGTTACTATGCCAAAATCTTGTAATGTAGCACTTGCAACAGCTGATGCCGACCTGTCTGACAAACCATAGTGATCGCAGATTCTGGCCAAAGTGGGGAGTTTTAACATCACACGGGAATTTTCTGGAGGTTGCGAAGAATGTGAAGAAAATGATTGGTTTTCATCAAAAAAGGGTTGACGTGGTTTTGTCGCTGATGCTGTAGATGAGCTGACCTTCGAAGCAAGTTCAGATAAACGAGCTTGCATCCTCATTTTCCGATGTAATTTTTTTGTTGTGTCGGTGTCTATTGCTCCCAGCATCATTTTTCTCGAGGATCTTTGGTCTTGAAGGAATGCTTGTTCTTTGGTGGGTACCTTGCGCGTCTTTTCGCAGGAACACATATTCAGATTGTTACATTTGCATGAAGCAATATCGAAAAGTTTATTCATTTTGATTTTATAAGAATTTAACTTAACATAATAATGCACTTTCATCACTCGATTGTGTGAAACAATGGGAATAGAAGCGCGCTTCCAAATTCCTTCAACAATTGCAGATATAACACTTTTTATTTCGAATACGGACGGTTTTTTTGTAGAGTTAAGATTACGCTCATATCGTAAGAACAAATAATGTTTAATCACTTCTGAGACAGTAGGTAACACTTGAGAGTTAATTTCAGTTGGTGCCCCAAATATTGGACATAAAATTTTGCTTCTCGTGTAATTTGCATTCATTTTCACAACAATTATATGTGTTAAAATTTAATCGGACAAGGATTCTAACACGTCTACGGTCAGAGGTAGCCGAAACGAAACTAGATGCAAGTCGCATCTAGTTTCTGCGACGAAACAATAGGAGCGAAATTATCCCCCCCACCTCCACAGCGCTCACAAACTCACTAGTTTAACAGCAATTTATGCAGTGTTTTTTTTTAATAAAACATGTAATATTCAATAAGGTAAATGCAATTGAAAGTAATGGATATTATTTTATATTTTTGAGACTGTACTCAGATTTTGGGAATAAAAGGCTAAATTTACGTTTTTTACGTTACAAAATCGCTAGGTTGTTGAATGAAGACATAAGTTTAGATTTTTTTAAGTATTTTTTCGAGAATATGAATGACATGAAGCATCTTTTGGCAGCTATTACAATACCGAGATTTGATTTTTGCAATGTTTCTCAATGCTAATGTACATTCGTAATCATGTTATATCAATCACACAATCAGTTTCATATTATTCACAGAATACACCCTTTAGAAAGTACTTCCATAATTTATTTCTGTTTTAACTTGTCCGCATCAAATGGCGAATAAAAAAACCACAGAAAACGAGGTGCTAAATGATGTTTTTTGCAACCTATGAAATCCTTAAAAAATAAAATAAGAATTTCTTCATAAAATGAAAGTTGTTCGACAGTAAAGTAATATAATAATATAATTTTAACTTATCAAAAAGGGAAAAGTTAAGATGAATTTATTAGAAATTAGATTTAATCATTGTAAGCGAATAGAAAGATCGTTGAGCTGCCTTCAATGTGCCCCATAATCGAAATTCTCTTCTATCAAAACTTTACTAATTGGTGATAAAATTTTCCAATGGTTTTGTTGATATTACCATTAATAATATAAGCAGTTTTTCCACAAACATTCTTCAGAAGTCTAGACAAAAGGCTTCAAGTTACACAGGCTCTATCAAAATGTCCATCCCATCGAATAATTATGTATTTATTTAGTTAGTGAATGAGTGTTGTTAATTAACTGGTAATTCCTTTCAATTACTAAGTTTTCCAGATTTAGTCAGTCTATATTGATAACTATTTAATGAACCAATTAAACAGATATATACCTCGAGAATAACACAATTATTAACGACCGTCAATACGGATTCCGGCGGTAGTGCTCATATGTTTTTTTGTATGTGATATATGTTTGGGCGCGGTGCCTATAACGTTACGGTGAGAGTGAGGGTTTCGCTCAGAGGAATTGTCAATAAACTGCCTTCTTACGGACTTAGCACATCTTGCCGAATTTTCGATGGAATGGTTGATTCAGACCGTTTCTGATGGTTTCACCTCTCATCACATCCAATAAATGCTGTCGTCCCACAGGGATCGGTTCTGTCTCCGACTTTGTTTTTGTTGCTCATCAATGACCTTTTGTTATGAGCACCAATTCATACGCGGATGATAGTCAATCATTGATAGCTTTTTGTTTGACAGGTCCCCGAAGAATACACAAACTCCGACAGTTCAGGGTGCTTTAAAACAGAGAATAGACAGTTACCTCTAGATGGTTTCCTCCTGGGGTTAGAATAACCTATTTGAATTTAATGTTTCTAACACTCTCAATCTCATCTGATTACATCAAAAAGGGATCGAAATGACAATCTAGTCTCTTTCAATTGAAGCAATCTTCCCAACATGCCTTCCATTGATATGTTTGACGTAACTCTAAGTGACAGCTCAGGCACGGGGGCTCCATCGAAGACAGAGACAAGTTAGCTTCTTAGAAGCAGAGCGAACTGTACAGAGTGTACAGGGCCCGCAGACTCGAATAGTATATAACTGCTGACCCTGCATAAATTGCAAGTGCGCCCTACTGTTGAATTTGGTAGCCACCTCTGGTCTGGAGCTTCAAAATATCTGTAAAAACCATTTGATAAATTCCCCTATCTTAACAAACGGATTGCAATCTTTAGAGCACAGGCGTCAGATATGAGTGTAGTCCTTGTTCTAGTATAACAATGGAAAATGCTCCGAGGCACTATCGTTATTAATCTCTTTTGCACCGGCGCATAGTCGGGTAGCAAGCCAAACGCGCGCCAAGCATATTAACATGGTTGAAATTTGTCACATGAGAACGGATCGCTTCTACGAGTCGTTCTTGAGTTCAACAGCTCGGCAGTAGAACGATTTGCCGCCCTCTATATTTCCTACGTCATACAAAATAGGACTCTTCTCTTCAAGACACATGTTGGCTTCTCTATCTCCTCAAAAAGACCCTCCACAAAGCATTTCCAAAGATGACTTCGCCCTGAGGGAAATTATTTTCTTCAGGGCCTCGTGTGTGGGGTTGATGCAAAAAAACAATGAAGCAATGGGTATTATATTTTTTGTGCACCTGTAATGTTTTTGGTGTTTTAATATTGGTATCTAGTGTATATTTTCTTCCGTAGGCTCCTGGTCACGGCTGCCACTGTAATGTTTTTAAGTCCTTCTTTTATGTATGAATAAAAACCAGTTAAAGGTCGACCTTCGTGTTTAGGTTTCACCGCGTCATAGCTTTTAACCTTAACGCATCTCGCGGTACGTCACCCTTCAATCTTATCGAATTAATATGTCACGTTGTGTCAATTTTTTGTTTCGACAGTGATTAATTCATTGAAGGATCTTTTTAGTTGGTTGTGGTAACTTTGGTTCTTTTAGATGAGGCGTGTTACATTCTGTATGGTTTTAAAATAAGACAATGACCGACTACCCTGATTTTAACTACCTTTTCCCTACCTTGTTTGCTCGCCAAAACGTTTCTGGTTACTGCAGTCGATTATGTGCTAATACAATGAGACAATTAAATACAAGTTCATGAAATTCTTTATAGACAAATTCAATTCAAGATGCACAAGATTCTAGGTTAATGATTTGACTATGGATTGTTAATTTTGTGAGTTATTTCTACGAGTAGGTATTTTTAGGAGTGGCTAGAGACAAAACATGTGTTGCTTCGGTTGGTCTCCATCCAAATCCCACCCATCAACGTGGCCAGCTCGAGAGCAGCCAAGTTCACGGTCCAACCCCAACTCCTCCAGAAATTAATTGAATATCGCTCAGCGACAGGTGAAATTATGACATGTTTTGCCTCCTGCCGGAGGGTGATGAAGGTAGAATTCCTTTGAATTCTGATATGTAGGTCCTTGGTGGTAAATGATTATGGTGATGTTGATGATGATGATGATTGGTGAAGATTCATCTTATACCGTTAGGTACAAGGAGCTGCTCCGGTTCGGTGGGCATGATAGCCTGATGTCAGGAACCATTTGAGGTACGTGGGTGGCGCGAGGTTTAGGTCGCGTCAACCTCCCCCAAATCAATGATGAGAAAAGCTCTGCCAGCATGCCGAAAGTTAGCAGTCCACTCCACTTACCTCAAACATAAACATATACTGAAGTGGTTTGCATCAGCAATGTCAGGAGCTCGGGAGTCTCGTGAACACCCCTCTGGGTTTTGCTTGTAAGAATAAGTTAGATCTAGCTTCAGTTTGTTCGCCTTCGCCTCTGCAGTCACGTTACTCCAAATAGCTCCTGGCTCCAGCCAATACAGCTTCTCGTTCCAGTAGAGGTAATGCCACATGTATGTTATATGTGCAATACAGAACATACTTCAAGTCTTTCGTCCACAGTCACAATAGTCATATCAATATTTAATTTGGATGAAGGCATCCATCCGACATAACGAATGTTTCCGGGACGGGAGATCTTACTCCACTTTCAAGTAATGGTCATTCGCTCTATCGTTTTTTACCTCTCGTTCGCTTCAAATATCGAAGAATGCTAGAAAATGGTATCCTCGACTTCCTGCGATAAAGATCAGGGATATAGGAATCATCAGGTCGTGAATCTGAAATCATCCGATCTCCGTCACCTCAAACGGTTTCGGTCAGAGTCAATTCCCAACCTAATTCAAGATGACTTCTCCTCCTATAGTGGGGGTAAATATTTATTGGATGTGACAGGAAGGCTGTCAGAAAATCGTCAAAACAACTTCATATTTGTCACGATCCCTTCGTTCTGCCAACGAGAAAATCTCCCCCATACGTCAGAAAAGGATAGCATAGCCATTATCCGCTTTGTTCCTTCGTCTACCAAGCTAACTCGAGTAGGAAAGCCCATTGGCAACCTTCGTTTCCTTCGATTGGAACTCCGTGAAAGCGTCCTCTCACCAGCTGAAAATACTCGGAACAGGGGTCTACCCAGGATAACCATCTAAGGATAGTCCTCCAACACCTTCGACCTAAGCCGATGCTTTAACGGGATAACTCAACCACTCCAAGGACGCGGGAAAGGCCGGCGCCGCCCTACTGGAATATACGCTCTTCCGGTATCAAGGGTTCTGATTTTCTGAACACTAAAAAGCCCCCATTAGGCAAGCCAATCACCAATTTTGATTCCTTCGCTTTGTCGCTTTGGTAAGATAGGATAGCCCACGGAAAAGTCATACACTTCGTCCCAAGCCAAACTTATGTGAATGAAAATCTCAATTGAAATAATAGGGAAGCCAGACAGATGTATCCTCTCGGCGACTACCGTCAATCCACTGTGTTAATTCCGTCAATAAGTTTGGTAATACCAAATATATTGAATGTCCAAGGAGAATACGAGAACATATTGTTAAATAACAGATGCTAAAGCATATAATTAACCGTTCGCCGGCTTCCTGAACCGATTGCTCATATTATACTAGACATCGCATAAATACAATGGTTTATATTTAATGAATTCCATATACCTAGACGTTAAATATTACTACTGAAGAATTATTAAATCATATTAAATTACGAAAAATACACTAACCTGCAGGCCGATTAATTCCTGTTGTTTAATAATCGAACGTTTTAAAAATAACCGCTCTTCATCCTTTTTTAGTTTTTAAATGGTCAAGTCTCATAATTTATGACCTCTTTTGTAAAAGGGTCCGGAATCCAACCATTACATATTGTCACGAATTCTTTTGTTCAAGATTTTAATATTATTACATCTCACGAGTAATGAATATATTTATGGAAACTCTTTTCTCAATACCCGGGATAAGTGATTTTATTTAATTAAAATACCCTTATTTCAAAACACAATTGAATTATTTTATTTGCCTCTTATCGGAACGCATCTACCTCTCTGAGAAATCCACAGGAAATAAGGGTTGGTAATTAGTTTATAATATGACTTACCAATTTCTCATCTCAGTGCATTCCAAATAATTATAAGAAACAAACACACTCACATGCAGTAAAATACTCATGCTATTAGAAAATACACAGATTTACACTAAATGATTTTAACCGCGCTCGTGTCCTGACGATGAATTCATTGTTTACGCGTCTCCCAACTTTTACTGGCCTTGACTATATTACAACGCTGACCGATCCTGATTATGCTTGACCGTCTCTGAATTCCCCCTGATCTTCACTATCCTGAATGCCTTGACCGTCCTCCCGCGCTCTCTAACCTTCCTCTGCCTTGACTCTACTTGACCGTCTCCTCGCGTTTTCTAATCCTGACTGTCTTCCAACCTAGACTCCGTCCAACCCTCACTAACCTCGACACCCTTCATCTCCCCCACCCCCTCGTATCCTCCCTCAAATCAACTCCGCCCTTCGCCATCTATCAATTATCTATTTTATGTTTCCGAATTCTGAAAATTTTGTATATTCAAGGACAGAATCACACTAAAAGGATCACATATATTATAAGCCCTAGAATCCGTCACATTGAATTCAATCGTTCCAAAACCAATAAATTGTTGAACTGTCAACTTCTTTGTCCCAAGAAATGAAACTCAACCCCCTCAGTCTAGTGGCGTGTCGGCCCATCGCTTCTTAGCCCGGCTTTCAAATTGCCAACACGGTCTAGGATGTATTAAATATTTATGATATAATAGTTTTATTTTTAAATCTTCTTGCGAGATTTTAATTTAATTAAGCAACTTCCAAACTCGTCCTGTTAAAATGTGATTTACTTCGCTAGTCATAATTATAATTCATTCGAATCCTTAACAGAATTACGTAACTATATTTCACGGCTCATCCCCTACGTAATAATCACTTAGTAACATTGCTTAGCGGAGTTTAATTGTTTCTTATTGATTTGGTTAGGGTTTTTTTCTATTCGCCACAACCTGCCAAATTCATTGCGACTGCACTGAACTAAATCTAAGAATTCAAAATACCATCACGGAGGTCTCTGATAAACGCAGTGCATGTTCCTAGTTTTTTGCTAGCATCATAAATTCAAGCACTTGTTTTAAAATAGCTTTAACTCCAACATCTGGTACCGTTACTATTTCGTGAAATCAACTCAAAAATTCTTTCTCATGATAATAAATCAATAAGGTAGGTGTTTCCTGCCTACTTCAAACTTTCCTCAATCCCTCCGATTGGTTGCATTTCATCCTTTGGCGTACATAAAAAAAAAACGACACGCCCCGGTCCCTTCCATATTTATTTAGTGCCTCCAATAGAACCAGAATTCATTAATTCTTACAATAAACGGAAAAAAAAATTATCCCAGTGCAAGTTCATCACACACCTGACCCAAATCAGTTTATTTTCTTGTACCACCTTGCCTTTTCGGAAGATCTTACTTAATTCGTTACGTAATTACAAACACATTTATAATTATTTGTGGGTGATTCCCGTCCCAAACCAATTATCATTTTTATCTTTGAAGAAGAAGATGAAACTAATAAATCTAAGAGAAACCTGAAACAGATCCACATAAAATAAAAATAAAGATATCGGTCTCAAATGGGAATCGCACCAACCAACCAACTCGACCATTGGAAGTTGGAACCTAACTATCTACAGTGGGTTGCCATATTAATAGGGAAATGTGTTTTTTGTGAAAAACCTATGGGAAATGTGTTTTTCACACTTTGTGTTCATAAAACAAAGATGTTTCTGATTTTAGGTGCGGTTATTATTATTTATTAACAAGGACATTGAATGTTGAAAATTTAAACACCGTATTTGTCCTTAATCTGCGATTATTTTATTTTTTTTTATTATTTTTAAACATTATCGAACAAAAAGTTAATATTTCGTAATTTCGCCTTTAGCCGCAATAACAGCTTGTACACGCCGTGTTATACTCTCAATGCACAATTTTGCGGTAATCTTTAGGTCAGGAGAATGATGCCACACCCGGATGAGGGTTTCGATGAGCTGCTACTTCGTTGTGATCACCTCCTCGGCAATCTCAATCTTGGTGAGCTCCTGCAGGTTTTCAATAGGGTTCATGTTAGGGGAATTCCCCGGCAAAGGTAAAACCGGCACATTTTTTCAACCAGGAATGCAGTGACAGTCCTGGCTTTATGACAGGGTGTGGAGTTGTGCATAAAGACGTATTCCTGGCCACCGGGGAACCATTCTCCGACTTGAGGCAGTAATCGATTTTCCAGTATGTGTATGTACTGATCCTGCCTCATAGTCCCTTGCACGATGTGGAGGCGCCCCATCCATTTGGAAGAGATGACTGACCACACCATGATACTGGTTGGGTGTTTGATCGTCTCTACAAGGCATTCGGGATGAAATTTCTGTCCTGGGCGTCGTCGGACGAACGATGATTTATCCAACAAAATTTGGAATATGGACTCGTCAGAGAAGCACACCTAAAAAAAGGGCCATAATTAAACTAATGGAATTTTTTTTAAGTTTGATAACCACAAAAATGTCAATTACCATATTCCAGTTCTCTATAGTCATGTTTTGGTGTGCGTTGGCCCATTCCAGTAGTTTTTTCCTCATATCTACTGTGAGGCGAGGTTTTTTAATTTATGCTGATAACCACAGACTTTAAAATACCTGTAATGGCTGCTATTTCCCTTTGGAAATGTTGAATAGTTAACAATAGTATCTTCACTTCCGGACATTTTCTTGGGGACGTGTCTGAAGACCTAGCCATACTGAAAAAACTGAACATTGGACTCAATGTGGAAAAACTATTCACTGAAATAAGATATGAAAAAAAAAATTACAAAACTAATAGATAATTAATAATTATTTACATTTTTGTACAGTTAAACTGTTAAAACTCGTAAATATAATTATTATGTATACTGAGGTGGGATAAACATAATATAGACTTAACTTCCTCAAAAGTCAGGAAACTTACACATCTTTTCAGGGCTATTAGAAATATTCTCTGCATTAAAGACATGAAAAGAATTTACTTTGCCATGTGTAATTCCTTATTAGATTATGCTTCCTTAGGTTGGGGAGGTTGTACTAAAACAATAGCTCAGAAATCACTTCTTAAAGTTATACTTAAAAAACCGTGCAGATACCCCAGTGATTCATTGTTCGAAGAGTTTCGTGTTCTAGATGTAAGGCAATTATACATGAGGAAAATCATATTACATACCCAAAGAACGCGTCACCAATACACTTCCGTACTCCATTATCACGATACTAGACATGCTAAGAGGAACCCAGTTGTTCCTCCCACCACTTCTTCATCCCTAGCTCAAAGACAATTCTCATACTTAGGCCCTAAATTGCTTAATCTTATTCCCGATGCATGGAAATCAAAAAGTGCTAACATTCTCCGAAATCTGGTAAATAATTGGCTTCTGATCTTGGGGAGAGATGAATGCGAAAATATGCTAATTAATCTCCGAAATAATAATCTCCGAAATCTGGTAAATAATTGGCTTCTGATCTTGGGGAGAGATGAATGCGAAAATATGCTAATTAACAGTCATTAAACTTGCTTTTCTTAAATTTCGTTTTTCGAACTACCCTGTATTTTATTTTATATATATATGTATTACAGTAAATTTATGTGTTTACCATTGTAAATTCAAAATCTGCTTATAACCTTTCTTTACATCTTTTTATTTTATTTTTCCTTGTTTTAGTTTCTCAACTCTCTTTTAAATTTTTATTTTTATATATATTGATTCTCTAGAGCATTAATTCAACAAAATTTCATGGAATGGAGAAAAAGCAGACATGTTTTTTTTCTTTTTTTAATATTAATTTAATATTCACTTATTTTTTAATATTCTATCTATTTCTACTCTTCCTTTCAATTTCTTTTCTTTTTTATATATTTTGGATTCTCTGGCGCATTAATTTCACCAAATTAAAAGTAAGATTTCACGGAAAGGTTGAAAAGCTTACATGCTTAATGCTTCTTTTTTTTATATTTATTTATACATATACTTTTTTCTTTTTGCATATTTTTTAATTCCCTATTTGTATTTTTTTGGCTTATTTTTATTGTCTATTTTCTTCTAATCTCCTTTCTTTCTTTTATCTATTTTTGATTCTCTAGCTTATTAATTTCATCTAAATCAAAAGTAAAATTTCAATTTGATAAACTCACATGTCAAAATTTTTTTACTATATTGCTATTTTTGAATTATCATAATTGAATATTCTTTTAGTCTATTCTCTATGTTTATATTATTTAAAATATATATTTAGCAACTTCTTATATCAACCAAGAAAACTTATCATATTATTTATAAAGTGCAATAACTAAGTAAAAGTCAATACACTAGACTAAACAAGAATCGCATTCAATAGATCTGCCTATTTCTGACTGTCCTAAAACAGGTAATCTCCTAGTTGGACAGCCAATGATCACTGTAATATGTAATATGTCATGTTTTTTAAAAATTAATAAATAAATAATATGGCTACCCACTGTATAGTCATCTTGTCGATTTCATATTTAAAATTTAAAATCAACTATATTATCTTCAACTATTTTTTCCCATATTTTTTTATCATTACAAAGTTCCGAAGAATTTAACTGTCACTTTATTTTTCTGTCTCTTTTTCAGTTTCATATTTAGTTTAGATTTAGAAAAAAACCAATTTCTACCGACCATTTTTATAATTGAATTGTTTTAATAATATAATAAAAGTTTTAAAACCGAATCCCACCACGAATTGTCATTAACATAATTAGAAATATTAAATTGTTTTGATATAGATCTTCTTCAAAGATATACCACTTTGACGGGTATAACTTTCTAAAGTTGTTCCGATAAAATTAAGTATAATGTTTTTATAATATTATTATTAAGTACTGTAACACCATTCGAGTTCGGAGCATTGTCGATGAATAGCTTTATCTATATATGGATCTGAATAGCTAAGTGCATCTCCATCTTTCTCTCTCGCACCTCCTTCCTTACCACTCTCTTCAGCTTCACAGAGTACCCCAATTAGGGCTCCCTAATTCTACTGGCTCTAAGCAGTTGGGTCTCAAAAAACTTCGGATGTTTCTTTTTCTTTTCTATCTATTTTTAAATCATACAGCTTGTGATGGACCAAGGTCTTACCCAAGGGAGATGGCAAAAACCGGTATGACAGAGACATCTATCGGAAAAAGAACGTATGAATTGAAGAGAACTGCATATTTGGCTAAAAAAAAATTATCAAGGATTATCAGAGGAATTGAATTGCCTAATTGGAAGACAGGAACAAAAGAAGGAAGGTACGACTTTTGACAGGACAAAGAATATCCCAAGAAAAGGGTGAAGTTAAGCTTTGATTTATACGACATCGACCTTGAAAATATTCCCACCGAATGTTTAGGTGAACGTACTAGCTAGAGCCACTCGAAATCAAGGTTGATTAACTTGACATTTTTGACGGATTCACAACCCTTTTAAACGCCGAGCGCAGGATGGGACGATGCGAGATAGGGTTGCAACAGATCTTTTACTCGAGAAAAAGGTTTCCGATTTCTAAAATTCAAGTGGAAAGATTTAACAGAATTTTAGTCTAAAGTACACACAAGACTGAGTATAGGAAGAAGAATAACCATTAAAATTAAAAGTCAAAGATAAAAAAAATTTATAGCTTTTTTTGCTAACATTTTCAAGTGATATTTGGCACATTATAACTTATTTATGTTTTTTCGTGGGTGAAAGGCACGAAACCCAAGAACAGCCCTGAAAAAAAGGAAAACCAAACCCCAAAAGGGGTTTGGTTTTAATTTCAATTTTTCTAACGCGTATTAGAAAAAATGACAATAAAATTACATTAATCAGGAAAAAATCGAAAGTTGGAGACACGAAAATTGCGGAAGAGTGATCGGGTCACGTAGAAAAGGGAGAGGGAAGTCAGTCATCAGAGGCAAATTGAAGATGATCAAAGCTAGGCTCACGAAAGCGTTAAAAACAAAGCGTACCACATCATAAACAACTGTAGACGGTAGGGGATACTGCTGTCTAGGCCTAAGCCAACCTACGCCTCTTGTGATTGTAGGGCAATATATGAAAGGGAGTGTTTTGACGGAAACGGATGATAAGACATAGGTGGCGACGAAATTGAAATAATAATCGACATTAGCGGTAACGCTTGCAGACCCCTTAGGTCTACGTTAAATTATGACCTCAGTCGATGGTGATTGCAGTGGGCATTTTTCGGGTTAGACTGGTTAGTACAAAGACACATTCGTCTATCAGGGTAGCTAACGACAGTCATTAAAGCAATTTTGTGGACACAATAACATTGTAAAATAAAAAATCCGGAATTCATACGTCAAAAAACAGCGTTCACTAAAACATTATATTGAAAACGCCCTATGGGAATCGGGACTCGCTTTTTCAGTCCGCGCCTGGATTATTTGAGTGAATGAAACAAATTTGGATGTGTGAACCTTTTTAAATAATCATAATGGCCTAATTAGCATGATACGAATATGACCTAAATAGAAAAGAACATACGAGTCAATAAAGGTTAGAATAGCATAATTTTAACGTGATTAATGGAAAAATATAGCTATAAATAGTTCGGATTTAGAAAAAATAAGGACAGTCTTAGACAGTTTTTGGGAAGTAAGTTGCAGAGTAAGTCCGTCGCGATATTTTAAACAAAAAGTGCTCAAATTAATTTTAACAGTTTGGAACAGTTTTGGGCAGTTTTGAGATGGGAATTCGAAGAATAAATACGTCGCGATATTTAAAACAATTAAATTCAAAGTAGTAAAATTGTTCGATACTTCAAGTAAAAATCCCGATTCTACGTAGTAAAAGTGTTCAATTTATTTTAAGCAGAGTTTTGGAAGTGAATTTGCAGAGTAAATACGTCGCGATATTTAGACAATTAAATTCAGACTTGGGAGAGTTGGGCCCAGTTTCCGATACCTTAAGATAAAAATCTCAAATAAAAGTAGTAAAGTGTTCAATTTAAAGGGTTTTAAAAGTTTCGCGGAGTTTGAGCAGAACGTGTAATTACGACGCGTGTTTTCGGGCATGAATTGTTGTTTAATAAAAGACAGTGGTGATAATCTGGCGTGTAAATAGCACAGACCATCAGGGAATATTTTAAATCCCTATGAAAAAGAATGGATTGATCAATGAATTCACTCTGCAGGAGAAGACGACTTATATCCAGCCACCAAATACATATGAAACAGAAAGACTCACCAGAGAATCCCACTTGCAATGAGTTTTGTTCCTTGATCTTCAATTTGCGGCAGCTAAAACGGCAGAACAGCACAATATATATTTGAGTTCGCACTAGGAGATTATAATATGTCACCAGCTCTCAAGAAAGTAGAATTATTAATGATGATGAATCAGCACATTGTAATAATAATCACTGCACATTATTGTGACAAAAAAATATTTCAATCATTTTTGCTTAAATAGACCTCTTTCGACAAATGATACAAACCGGATGAATCCAACTGATCAATGCAAAAGGTGTCGGTAATCCGTTACCATTCACTTGCAGAGCGAAATCCATCCAAAAATGACCAGATATGTCTCTTTTGTCCATTATATACATTAAAAATTAATTAATTCATATACGTATTTTAAAAATTAATTCACACTAATTTTAAATAAAATTTTATATTTTAAATCGACTGCTTCTCTAGACAGTCTCGTAGGTTTTTTGATTTCGATAAAGTCACGGGTTAACAATAAATTTATGATTAAAAATAATCTACTTAAAAGTCTTTCTCGAATAAAATAAAACGCAAATGTTTAGATTTCTTTTAACGATTTTGATAAAGTCTCGGATTATAAATAAATTTATAATTGAAAATTAATATACCTAAAGGTCTTCTTGAACTGTATAGGAACGCGAGTGTTAGGCTCGATCATACCTGCGCATTATAAATAAACTTATGATTAACAAAATAATTTCCTCGAAGTCTTCTTAAAACATAATAAAAGACATAGCTGTTAGATTTCAATAATTGCTAGGTTAGGTAGGGGTGTTGATTTTACAATAATGGGGTTAACTCTATAGGCAATTCAAATATAGATTAGCAGAAAATGGAGAATTCGGAGTACTTTCATCATGGAGGGTAGGGTGGGTAACACAACCACATTAGGAAAATAAGATTGTAGATATCTTGGATTAAGATATAAAATTTTAGGTTACAATTTTAGAAAAATCTAGTAGTGATTACGGGACGCTCCACCCACGAGCAATGGTCGTATGTTTCCCATCGGGATTTTGCTATTAGCGGGTAGGAGCTAGGTAAGTGTTTTCATTTCCAATTGAGATGTTCCAGTTTAATCTAGAACGAACGATGCTGAAATCTGTCAACTAACAATTACCACTAATCCATTTTAATATGTATATAAAACCAACATGTCAAATTTTCAGCATTCCTCAACAAGTCCGACTGTACTGGACGGGAGTCCGCACAAGACTGTAGATTTGGGCGCCGGTTCCAAACCATGTCTTCAACCGATGAGAATGCTCCTTTACGGCCGATGATGATGATAGTAGTGTAAAATTATGATGAAATCTGCCTCCCGCACCCAGGTTTGGTGAATGTTGGGCACTGGGTGTGCTTTCGTCTCTGCTCGCTCCTGGCGTTGGCGGTTTTCCAGAGTAGGGCCGGCTGGTCTTGAGGAGGTAACACCAGAAGGTTTGGAGCAGAAGACTTGGCGAGGTGAGGCAGATGGTGGGCAGGAGTCACTTGTAGATAATAAAACGCTTGGTTTCGGTGGTAAAGATGAACTAATTTTTATTTTTTATGTGGTTGCTTATATGCAATAAGCATGACTCGCACCCGACATTGGGCTGTGAGTCAAAAAGTGGTGGGGGATTCTATATGTAGATGCTAGTTGTAACGGATTGTCGTCGGGTAGTGCGGTAAGTATGGCCTGAATGTGTTGCGGGAGTCTTTGCAGCCAAAGTACGCGTACGATTGGGCTCTCCGATAGCCCGGGACCAGCGAGTTGAAGTCAGGTTAGAAGACGAGTGAGTCGCTTTTCTTCAGAATCTTGTAATCTCTCGATGAGTGCTGATTTGAGATGAGTGTACATGTCTGCTGCAGGAGGATTAATAACGACGTCGCTTACGGTCGTGAGGGTCTCCATATCCAAAGCGGCAACAATAATGTTGTACTTGGTGAGATCATCCTTTACTCTCGAGTTAGAAAATTGGCTTTCAGCTTGTGCGAACCAAAGTGCAATGTTGTCGCGCCAGCACGCGGGTAGTTTAACCGAGACAGAGTTTATTGTTGTGTCCATTGTGGAATTATTACCGTGGATTTCTTTCGATGTCTGGTTATCCTCGAATGACATATTGTTTTGATAATACGGCAAGCAATAGGCAGTATAAAATAGGCAGATGTATGTGTAAAAATAGCAAGGAAACAAAAGCAATGACGACAATAAATTTAGATTTCGAAAAAAAAAATTTAAAAATTCAAAAAAGTTAGATTGATGGTATCCGAAAATTTCAAAAATCCCTTAATCTAGAGTGCATACAATGTAAATAATGTAAATGTACTGTGACGAGTTCAACTTGTCTAGTCACTTAATTTAATAAACATGTAACAATATTGTACACGTATTGTACTTAGAATGTTCGTATTCGGAAATTTAGCTGTAAAATCACTGTATGTAGGATTAATTATGGTTCGTTACTTGGTGTTGATTACTGGGCATTGGTTTGTGGCGGATGTTACGAGGTCCGGAACTGGAGTTCTGCCTGCGTAGTAAATCCGGTAGATTCTTGATCTGCGATGAAATTGATGTTGGTCTGCAGAAATTGTTGCGTTCTGCGGTGTTTCACTGAAATTAAGATTTTTTGGCACAATACTATTCGAATATACGAGTTTTTTGGTTCGAATTGGTGGGACAGTAATGTTTTTTTTTTTAAATGTGCTTTATGATTCGACAATAAAATTCTAATAAATATACTGGACTTAAAAATGTAGAAAATGAGATTGGAAGAAATGAGATTGGAAGTTACTTTCTCAATTGTCCAGGATTCCAGCTTCAACGTTCGACCTACCGTGTCCACTAAATATTATTATCACCCAAAGAAATGTCGGGGGTCACCAATATGGCAGCAATGTGTGGAGTCACCAGTGTGGCGGTGATGTGTGTATTTATGTAATTTACGGTGGCTGCCTGTACCGTAAATCAGTGTTCAAAGGAGTTTGGATGATTGAAAAATAAAGGTCTGCGGTCTTGGTTGAATTTATTCGGATAATGAATTTACAATTTATACGAACGCGGAGACGGTGGTAGTGGAGAGTGGTGGTCTGGTCGAAAGTTGGAACTAGAATGAATGAAGTCTTCTCTTCCCGCTCCCACCTAGCTCTTCTGGGGCGTCAATTTTAAAAGTGTTACCACATGTGGGATGGGATAAAATAGTCCCACAAGTTAATCACTTTTTTACTACTGAATTCAAATTTTAAAAAAAATCTTTTTCTAATCTATATTTTCCATTCTTTCAACATTAAAGTGATTTATGGTAAACCTATTTTTTTCAATTTGGGAGACGGGTATATGTGCTGCTGACCCGGGGTTCACGTGGTTTGCCACGTTTGGTGACTTAGCAGAGGTGCCCGGGTTCATGAGGTAAGGTTTTTCCGGGTCTTCGTGGCGGATGCCCCCAGATTCCTACCCACTCTTCATGCCTTTTTTCTTCCCAGAACTTTTTCTCATTCCTTCCCTAAAAACACCCCCACACAGCATCCCCAAAGATGACATAGGCCCTGAGTAAAATTATTTTTCTCATGGCCTCCTGTATGGAGCTAATGAAAACAATTAATACATATGATTTATAATAAGGTTGGTTTATATATGTGCTGTTTACTTTACCGAGAGACCAATAATACCAATACATTGTATTTAAGAAAACAGTATATTAAAAATTAGTTACATTATATATAACAATTTACCATTATCTTCGACTACCATAATACGAACATGTGACTAGCGTGGTAGTAGAAAAGCTTGTGAGAAACTATTATAAAACTACCATAAAGCCATTTCAAGCAACGATATGATCCTGGTCTACCATCAAAGCGATACAGCGAGTATTTTATATAACTACCATAAAGCCATTTAAAGCAACGATATGATCCTGGTCTACCATCAAAGCTATACAGCGAGTATTTTATATAACTACCATAAAGCCATTTCAAGCAACGATGTGATCCTGGTCTACCATCAAAGCTATACAGCGAGTATTTTATATAACTACCATAAAGCCATTTCAAGCAACGATATGATCCTGGTCTACCATCAAAGCTATACAGCGAGTATTTTATATAACTACCATAAAGCCATTTCAAGCAACGATGTGATCCTGGTCTACCATCAAAGCGATACAGGGAGTATTTTATATAACTACCATAAAGCCATTTCAATCAACGATATGATCCTGGTCTACCATCAAAGCGATACAGCGAGTATTTTAAACTAAGGAACGTGCAGCAAATACCTGAACCATAATATTTTTTTAAATAAGTGAAACGTGAAATAACATAAATCATTAAAATAAAATTTACTTGCGCGCCCCGGTGGTTCGGATTCGTAGCGGACGAACTTATCATCGTGACCACTCAACCACAGAGACCGTCAAAGCTAAAGGAGTTCCCCTCGAACCACGTACTGACTGTAAGAACTTACTTCGGCTGTGCACTAGCGTGTATGT
This sequence comes from Hesperophylax magnus, assembly GCA_026573805.1. Lineage (NCBI taxonomy): Eukaryota > Metazoa > Arthropoda > Insecta > Trichoptera > Limnephilidae > Hesperophylax > Hesperophylax magnus. The sequence goes on from JAIUSX010000068.1 coordinate 10,080,583, forward strand.
CGATGATGCCGTGTTTCCAACAGTTCCAACAGCATCAAGTAACTGCAGGATCTCGTTTCTGGGAATAACAAAGGAGGAATGCAACTAAGCACAAAGTGATGAATAATGTCATACCTGTGATCAGTGAACCCACAAGTTGATGAGTTTATGTACCAAGGAAGTACGTTCGTACGAGGAGGAATTCAAATATATATATTAACTTTTAATGACCATTTAATAGATGCAACGTATTTGAATTGATTTTTTCATCATTACTGAAACTGTTGGACAGTTAATTGGTGATGCATCGCAAAATACTGTCACGTATTTTGTTTTAAAAATTCCGTCGTATTTTTAGGTTTTTCAAATATTTGATGAAATAACTGTACATATTATATTATTTGATAGTGTGGACCGCACCGGGTGCTCTATCCGTGCAGAGGCCCCCATTTTACAATTTAATAATGTGATATTAAATTGAAATAGAATAAAATAAAATATAACAACAAAGGCGGTAGTGAAAAAAAATCGGCAAATATTATAAGAAATGGTTTTATATAACATCCGTGTATTGTGATGGCATTGTGTATTAAAACACAATATGTAATATGTTATATATATATATCGATCTGTGTATTAATAATAATATCTTTATTTAGGAAAGTTTACACATTACAACTATACATGCCTACATATTATGGAGTACATTGATTTGTAACTTTTATATTTAAGGTTATAAAATTATCAAAAATTAAGAATTATTAATACAAACATAATATTGTGAAAGTAAAAAGAAAATAAAAGTACAGCTGTGATTTCTCAAATACCGCCTCACTAGGCTAGCCTGTGTTGAGGCAGAATTTTTCGTGTTAGTTCCTAATTCCTTTGAACATACCTATACTTGTATTAAGAAGTATTTGAGATTAGTCACCGAACCTCGGTAGTGTGCAGTCGTGTTTACCAGTTCTCTGTGTTTGACGGCTTACTTTGACGGCGGCGCGGCGTACAGATAAGATTTATTTATTGTTACCTTTTCGTATTCATTATTTTTGTTTGTGTTATTGGTTTGCGACGAAGTTGCGTGTATTATTTCTATCATTTATTTATTTCTAAAATAATAATTATTGTTTAATTTTTTTTTAATTTGTTGAAATGGAGGAAGATGAAAATCGACCTCCGGACCCTGAACCCATTTCTAATATTGTAGACGACTACGATACTGATGATACCCAGACTTCTGTAACCCTTCCTTCACGAAAACGACGTCCTCCGCTTTGCCTTAATGTACCTCCTAAAATTAAATCTCTTTCACAATCAAACGAAGCCCCAATCTCTCATGGAAGTTATAATGATACCATTCCTCCAGAAGCAAAAGCCATTGAGCTTATGTATTCTATTTCATCTTCAGCTCCATTTATTGTCAATGTCCAAAGGACTGAACAGGGGAAAATAATTCATCCCCTGGATTTTGGTAAATTTATTTTTAGCTCAAAACTCAATAACCTCGGTATTATAAATGGATCAATAAAACCGGAAGGTCGATACAAACTATCCATAGAATTTAAATCAGCCACATTAGCTAATGATTTTGTTAAAAAAATAGGTTCTCTTTCAAATAATAAATTTAAATCTTTCATACCTACATTCAATTTAACCAGAATGGGTAGAGTAAGAGGTATCCCAACCGATCTATCAGAAACAGAAATAGTAGATGCTCTTAATGACTCTCAATTAACTCCAAAAGTTTTAAAAGCACGTCGTTTGAATTTTAAGGATACTTCCACCGTCACCACTATATGGAAACCTTCTCAATCCGTTGTTATTACTTTCGAAGGTCAAACATTACCATCCCGTGTATTTATTTATTATAACGCTCTTCCCGTTGAAATATACAGATTCCCGACTATCCAATATTTCAACTGTTGCCGTTTTGGCCATTCAAAACCTATTTGTCGTTCCCCTCCTCGTTGCTTCCATTGTGGAGAGGATCATCCCTTTGAACAGTGTCAAAATACAACGAATAACCCTATTTGTATTAATTGTAAGGGCAACCATACTGCTGTTAGTGTGGCCTGTCCAGAGTTATCTAGACAGAGAAATATCAAACAGTCAATGGCTGCAGACAATATTTCCTACTTTCAGGCCTCTAAATTATTCCCTCCTATAAAAAAATCTTTTGCAGAGATAACGTCTAACGCTTCTCTCTTTCATTTTTCTTCCCCTAAATCCCCTCTATCATCTTCCCACAAAGAAACAATTTTCAAACCGATAAAATCTAATCCAAAATTTATTCCTTCTTTCGATAAAAAACTACATAATGAACTTTTACTTAACCCGAATGGGAATAATAAATCCCAGGCTCCCAATGGGACTGCCTTAAAAAACTGTTCCACTTCCGATATCTTCCCTAAAGTCACGATTGAAAATTCTTCTTTTATTCAAACTTTAATTACCCTATTAATTACGATCCTTTCAAATAACAATAAAGCTTTACTAGCCTTCCCGATGTATCCGCAAATGAGCAAAATACTTCAATGGAATAGTAGAAGTCTATTCGCCAACAAAATTGATCTTGTACAGTTACTTGATGAACATAATATTTCAGTTGCTGCCATCTCCGAAACGTGGTTAAAACCCTCATACCAATTTAATATTCCTGGATATCATTGTCTAAGACATGATAGACTGGATGGCAAAGGTGGCACTGCTCTTATTATACATAATTCTATCCCTTTTAAACAAATTATTTTCCACACTCTCTCCAATAATTTTCAGATAGTAGCTGCTGTTATATCTGATATTACATTACTATCAATATATATCCCTCCCTCTACAATTTTTGTTGAAAACGAATGGTCAACATTTATATCCCAGATTCGTCCCCCGTATATGATACTTGGGGACTTCAATGCTCATTCTCCTTCTTGGGGCAGTGAGTTAACAAACCGTTCTGGCCATAATCTATTAGATTTTATGGATACCTATAATTTATGTATACTAAATGATGGATCTCCAACTCGTTTCACTGCCCCTCAACATCGGAAAAGTGAAGTCGATTTATCTCTTTGCTCATCTTCGGTGATTCCCATATGTTCTTGGAACATTCTTAAAGATCCCCTTTCCAGTGACCATTTTCCTATAATAATTACCTTCCACCATCAATCTTCCACGCATTCCTTTTCGATAAACAATAGTTTTAAATTTAAAACGAAAGACGCGAATTGGAGAAATTTTTCTTCAGAATTAGACTCCATTGTTCAAGCATCTAAGTCTTCCCTTGTCAACACTAGTTTACAATGTGAATTATTTCCTTACATGATAATAAAAGCTGCAGAAAAAACACTTAAAAAACGTAATGTTAACATTAAGATAAAACATTCCACCCCATGGTGGGATGAAGAATGCACTAGTGTCGTTAAATCCAGAAGAGAAGCAATTTCCATTTTCCGTAAATGTATGTCTTTCGAAAATTACCTTTCTGTGAAACGCGCATAGGCAGAAGCGAAACGCGTTTTGAAAAACAAAAAGCGGTCTGGATGGCGAAAATTCTGTGAACGCTTGTCTCCTGAATCTCCCCAGTCATCCGTATGGTCCAATTTAAAAAAATTCGGTTCGTCATATACTTCGCAGCGTTCTAAACATATTCCAGAAGAAATTATTATAGGTTTCGCTGGTAAGATAGCTCCTCCGTCAGTTGCCAGAAGTGAGGAAATGCCTTCCTTTATTTCTTATCCATCTCACTCTAGCTGGCTGGACTCTCCTTTCTCAATAAGTGAATTAAATCGAGTAATCAATTCCCTTCCAGACTCTTCTCCTGGCCCTGATGGAATCTTATATAATTTCATTAAAGCATTCTCAGACATGTCGGTTGAATATTTTCTATCCCTAATTAATTACATGTTCGAAACGGGATTTATTCCGGAAGTCTGGAAAGTTCAAAAAATCCTTCCGATTTTAAAACCTGGCAAAAATCATCTGACATCTCATCCTATCGTCCTATTGCTCTTTCGTCATGTTTAATGAAAGTAGCAGAACACTTGATAAAGAACAGATTGGAATGGTTTGTTGAAAATCACAGAATTATCTCTCCTAATCAATATGGCGTCCGGAAAAAGAAAAAAACCATAGATAATTTAAGTGTGTTAACAACAGACATCCGTATATCTCAGTCCCTTAATTCTTGCACTCTGGCCACATTTCTTGATCTTTCGTCAGCTTACGACGATGTATTAATTAACATTTTGAAAGAAAAATTAATTAAAATAAAAATTCCCTTAAAACTAGTTCAATTTATTATTAATTTACTAACAGACAGATCCATTATTATCCACTTTTTCTCAAAAACTATAAATCGCAAACTATGGAAGGGGTTACCTCAGGGGTCCGTAATCAGTCCATTATTATTTAATATATATATAAGTGATTTAGACAGTGTAATTCCTTCATCTATCAAGCGACTTTATTTTGCTGATGATTTCCTTATATATTTATCACACAAAAATCTATCGCGCGCTGCGAAGGAATTGAATTTGGCTTTACATAATATTAAAGTTTGGTTGTTGACAAATGGGATGAATTTAGCTACCTCTAAAACCAAAGTAGTGGCTTTTACGCGCAAAAGAAAAATACCCCCCTTTTCTGTCTGCTTTGATAATGTCCCTCTTCAAATCGTTAAGCAAATTAAATTTCTTGGACTACTTTTGGATCAAAAACCTTCCTGGCTCCCGCATATTCAGAACATTTCGGCTAAGTGTGAAAAGGGGCTAAATATTATGCGAGCTGTTTCCAGAGTGTGGTGGGGATCTCATCCTACTACTCTTAAATTAATGTATGGTGCTCTAGTGCGAAGCCATTTGGATTATGGAACATTTCTTTTTGATCCTCTTCCTAAATATTTGGACAAAAAACTTGAAAGAATTCAGTCCAAAGCGCTCAGAATAATTATTGGAGCGATGAAATCTTCTCCAATTAATTCTCTGCAGGTAGAATGTGTTGATCCCCCCTTAATTTTAAGGAGACAATTCCTAGCTGATAAATATATTCTTAAATCTTTTTCTGTATCGCGTCACCCTTTAGAACAAAGCCTTGATTATTTGTTCAATTACTTAAATAACGAAAAAAGATCGACAGATAAAAATCGACTTCCTCTCCTTCTAAAAAGTTTTCTTTCATACAAATCTCTGTCTTCTTCCCTCCAAAATCTACAAAAAGATCCTATCCTTCCTATTTTCACCATCCCATTTGATTCTATCAATTATATCCCCAACGTTATAACTTCAGACTTCCGAACTGATATTTTAACCTCATCTAATCAAAATTTTGAGGAAAAATTTAAAAACATTACATCTTCTAAGTTTCCAGAATTTTCTCTCATTTACACAGATGGTTCTAAGTCTGATAACAAAGATCGTGGAGCTGCGGTACACATTCCCGAATTCGATTTAGATTTGTCTTATAAATTGCCTAAAGAAATTTCCATATTTACTGCAGAATGCTTCGCAATTGAACAAGCTTTGAGCCAAATCCAGCTTTTCAATATTCGACGAGCCTTACTGTGCACTGACTCACTAAGCGCAGTGTTGAAAATTTCCTCAAATATCCATAAACCAGAAGACTATATTATTTATTATATCAGAAACACCCTTAAATCTTTAAATGAATTAAATTTCGAGACAATATTGGTTTGGATCCCTGGCCATTTGGGAATTGAGGGTAACGAGAAAGCCGATTCTCTAGCTAAACTTGGAACAATTTCTGGCTCTAATCCTTTAGATTTTAGAATTCCTATCTCTGACGTCATCCCAATTCTTAAATCCAACATGATCCGCTCCTGGGAAGAAAATTGGACTAATACGAAAACCCGAACTGGTGCTTTTTATGCTGGAATACAAAATCATATTCCAAGTAAACCTTGGTTCCACGGCAAGAAAAAATCCAAAAGATTTATATCCTGTATCTCGAGAATGAGAATTGGTCATTGCTCCATTGCATCCCATTTGTTTAAAATCCGGGTCCTAGATAGTCCACTCTGCCAGTGCGGCATGGAAAATGAGACTCTTGATCACGTTTTCTTTAATTGTAAAAATCATTCATCCTTCAAAGGCATTTATCGTTTACTTATAAAAATCACCCACCAATCTCCCCTTAGTATTCCTTATTTACTTTCTCTCAACAATTCTCGCATTTTCTCAGTTCTATACAAGTTCATAGACTTGAATGACTTCAATATTTGAGATTTCCTATTCCCGTATAGATTTCCCATAAAATTATAACCATCTCCCTTAACTTTAACGGCACATAGCACTCTCTTTAGGGTGAATTGCCTAATACAAAAAAAAAAAAAGAAGTATTCGCTCAATAATGTGGTGACTTCAATAACTGCGAATTTGGGTGAATGCACCGGTAAAGGCCCTATTTTTATTTTTGATCTAAATTTTTACATTATCTTTGAAATTTTTTTGTGAATCACATTTTTTTATGCTGTCTGGAAGAATCTTGTCGCAAAGTATTTAAAGTTTCGTTGACCAAACGTAGTATGTGTTATCGGTATTTGTAGTAAGTTTTTGTTGTTGCTTCGAGTACATCGTGTATTTGAACTTTTTACGTAGTAGTTATGTATATTTGAGTATAGATGAGATAGGATAGTTTTTGCATATAGCTGCCGAACATCAAACACATTCATAATATTAAAAGTTAGATTCGAGTCTGTAATTATAGGTAGCCTTAGAATTATTTTTAAAATTGTTTTCTGAGCCTTTATGGTTGGGTCTAGTGCAGATGAAGTGCCGCCTCCCCATGCTATGATACCATACTCAATAATAGATTGGCAGACTGCAAAATAAATCATTTTCAGGTGTTGAAAGCCGAGAAAGTTTCGTATGATTCTGAAAGAGTGCATGGTTTTTCTTATTTTTTTGCATTTATTTGAGTATGAAGATTCCATTTGATATATGGATCAATGGTGAGGCCTAGGTACTTCATCTGAGTAGAGCGCTCAATGTAGGGGCACTGAAAACATTCATCGGAATTCAAACACGAGTGTATTCTGATGGAAGCATCATCAGGAGGTTGACCAGTAATATTAATGCTTGGTGTGACATATTTAGTTTTCTCGGTGTTCAGTGTGAGCGTGTTTATATTCAACCATTTTTTTACCATGCTTATGTCCGTTTCAGCTTTTTTTGTAGACAGCTAGCCAAGTGTCAGCTTCAAACAGTAAGACGGTGTCATCGGAAAAACTAACGATTTTCCCCTGAATATTAATGTTGCATAAGTCGTTAATATACAACAGGAACAAAGACGGACCTTGTGATGGCATTGTGTATTAAAACATAATATGGAATTTGTTTTATATATTGACCTGTGTATTGTGATGGCATTGTGTATTAATTTTTACGATTGTCTAACTGGTCTGTTAATGATATTTTGTGTTTGTTATAAATTCTGCGAACAGAACAAAAATTGGCCTTTACCAATCGGTTGTTTTTTAGGAATTTTTTTATAAACCCAGAAAATAGTTTTAGGCCTTTGAAAATGCTTTGAAGTGTAAAATCTTCTGCTTGCCTAACATTTCTTTCAGATTTGGTTTCATCGCATTATGTGCACGTTCCGACTCGATAGAAGCAATGGCTTCATATTAGACTACAACATACTGCACATCCAATAGTTAGATGTAATTGGACAAATTACGAATTACCACCATGCACATAAAAGAAAATTTTCCATATGTTGTGGTTTTTTATTTTTTACTTGATATTTGTATGATAAAATTGGTTCCATGACAACACAGTGACAATTCAACACACTTTTAAAAAGTGATATAAAGTCATTAGAAACGATGAAAATTTTATTTTTTTAACCACTTTGTTTCAAGACTTTCCATGACTTTATATAACTTTTTAAAGATGTGATGAATTATCATTGTGATTATTTATCCGGTTATTTACCGATAAAATTATACTGTATTTATTTGCCCAATGGTTAACCACAATTGCTAAAAATATGAAAGATCTACAGTCTCTCGTATTTAGAAGGAACGTAGTACGTAAGAAGAATGAGTTAATGATGAATGTAAGTAAGTTTGAAGTCACGGTGTTTGAAAGAGAGAGAGTACTAAAACAGTGTGCAATACAGTTGTGAATCAGGAATACTTGGAGCAGGTGGATGAGTTTGTGTTTTTAAGGAAAATGTTTACGTGAGATGGAAATGCTGACCGAGATATAGAAAGTAGGGTAAATGCAGCAAATTCCATTAATAGAGAACGCAGTTGGCGCTAACAAAAAAATGTTCAAAGAAGCGAAGCTAGCAGTCCACAATGGAGTGGTGGTACCTACCCCGATGTGCGGCAGTGAGGTATGGAACTGGCGTAGGAATGATGAAAGTAGACTGAATTCTGTAGAAATAAGATCCCCGAGCGTATGACGTAGGTATATTGGCGTATATATAAACCATGTATGATCGTGAGAGAAATGTGGAGATCCGCTAAGAATGCAAGGCTGATGTATGCGTAATGCGTAATATTAAGAAAGGGACGCTTCGGTTTGGGCATATAGAACGAATGAGCGGAGAAAGGAGTGTAAGAAGAAAAGCAGAAGTCGGAGACGCCCGAGGAAGACATGGCACCATCAAGAATGCTGTAGAAATGAGATCCCCGAGCGTATGACGTAGGTATATTGGCGTATATATAAACCATGTATGATCGTGAGAGAAATGTGGAGATCCGCTAAGAATGCAAGGCTGATGTATGCGTAATGCGTAATATTAAGAAAGGGACGCTTCGGTTTGGGCATATAGAACGAATGAGCGGAGAAAGGAGTGTAAGAAGAAAAGCAGAAGTCGGAGACGCCCGAGAAAGACATGGCACCATCAAGAATGCTGTAGAAATGAGATCCCCGAGCGTATGACGTAGGTATATTGGCGTATATATAAACCATGTATGATCGTGAGAGAAATGTGGAGATCCGCTAAGAATGCAAGGCTGATGTATGCGTAATGCGTAATATTAAGAAAGGGACGCTTCGGTTTGGGCATATAGAACGAATGAGCGGAGAAAGGATTGTAAGAAGAAAAGCAGAAGTCGGAGACGCCCGAGAAAGACATGGCACCATCAAGAATGCTGTAGAAATGAGATCCCCGAGCGTATGACGTAGGTATATTGGCGTATATATAAACCATGTATGATCGTGAGAGAAATGTGGAGATCCGCTAAGAATGCAAGGCTGATGTATGCGTAATGCGTAATATTAAGAAAGGGACGCTTCAGTTTGGGCATATAGAACGAATGAGCGGAGAAAGGAGTGTAAGAAGAAAAGCAGAAGTCGGAGACGCCCGAGAAAGACATGGCACCATCAAGAATGCTGTAGAAATGAGATCCCCGAGCATATGACGTAGGTATATTGGCGTATATATAAACCATGTATGATCGTGAGAGAAATGTGGAGATCCGCTAAGAATGCAAGGCTGATGTATGCGTAATGCGTAATATTAAGAAAGGGACGCTTCGGTTTGGGCATATAGAACGAATGAGCGGAGAAAGGATTGTAAGAAGAAAAGCAGAAGTTGGAGACGCCCGAGAAAGACATGGCACCATCAAGAATGCTGTAGAAATGAGATCCCCGAGCGTATGACGTAGGTATATTGGCGTATATATAAACCATGTATGATCGTGAGAGAAATGTGGAGATCCGCTAAGAATGCAAGGCTGATGTATGCGTAATGCGTAATATTAAGAAAGGAACGCTTCGGTTTGGGCATATATTTATTTATTTATTTAAACGCCCATTGGGCTTTTACATACATTGTTATTAGTGTTATTACATTAACTATGTGACATTTAAAAGTTTACTTACATATATAAATAAAATAGTTATTATATCTGTAGTACATAAATGTTTTACAAAGAATACAGAATACCATTATGGAGAACAGTTTTTTTTTTTTTTTTTTTTTACTTACTTAGAAAAATAAATGGATTGAAATTAATCAGCATTCATAGGGACTTAAAATCATATTCGAATTGTTATTTAAATTACAATATTAATTTGTAAAGTTAAAACATATATATTAAAGTTAAAAAGTCATAAAAGAAAAGAGTGAAAAAACAGAAGCTAAAAAATGGGTTTTTCACTATGGAGTGGAGAAGTCATACATTTCAGCAAAGTGTTTATGTAGATTTCGTTTAAGCACTGCTACGGAATCTCTAAATATATCAACAACATTACCAAATTTATTACCAAAATTTTGTATTCGATTTAACGATATGTGCGCTTGATAATTAGATTTGAAATTGTCACAGAAAAAGGTGGAATTTTGTCTCGTATTTTTGGAAGGTACAAATAATTTTATTGTGGCAAGAATTTCAGGGCTGTCGATTCTATAATTAATAATTTTATTTAGTAGAACAAGGTCGGAGATAATTCGCCTATCTGACAGCGTAATCAAATTTAGTTGATGCATGAGTTGGATATAATTTATATTTTGGATTGGAATATTCAGTTTAAAGTTAATAAATCTTAAAAATTTGTGTTGTACCTTTTCAATATTGTTGGAATGTACTTTATAAAACGGGGACCAAATAGGCGAATTATACTCTACTTGACTTCTTACTAAAGATGTGTACAGTGTGTTCAAACATTCTAGTGACTTGAAGTCACATGCGGTTCTACATATAAAACCAAGCATTTTTAGGGCTTTATTTGTGATTTCATTTATATGCGGATTGAATGTTAACTGTTCATCAAATATAACACCCAAGTCCCTGATTTGAGTGACAGCTGTCAATTTTACATTATTAAGCGAATATTCATAAATTGTATGATTTCGTATTTTACAAAAACGAATGACCTGACATTTTTTAATATTAACCTCTAAGAGAGTATGGCCTCACCGTTGGCGTCCGAAATAAAATCTGCTCAAAGGAGTATGGACGCCCATGGTGTGTCGGTGCTTGTAGAAATCATTCTATCGAATTTATTCATAAAAAGGACATGCTAGTGACATCTCTTGACGAATTCCATAAATATGCCGAAGAAATATGTAGATTCCGTCTATTTTTAACGGATCTACAGCGTTTTGAAAATACACGTGGTAATGGCGCGTCAGTTGCGTTGATTGTAAACATTTTATTGACAGTTCGCGAGCGTAAACGACATTTTTACCGATTTTGTTAGAGGTATTTGCATTGTTTTCGTGACACAAACACTTGAATGTTTCTGTGTTGTTATTACGTGTTAAATATGCGTATTATATCGCGAAATTAACAAATAATTTTGTGCGTTTGTGACATTACTGTGAATTGTGGATTTTTTAGTTGGTTTTGTGTATTGTGGGTCCTATTTTCGTGTATTGACGACAAGTTTCTTTTCCGTGAGATATTCTCTAACATTCTGTTTTAGTTTTGGATAATTTTGAGTGTTTTTATATATTATACTTTTCACATTGAAAGGTTGTGTGTTTTGTGGGTCCTATTTTCGTGCATTGACGACACATTTTTTTTCGTGTGATATTCTATAACAGACTTTTTTAGTGTTGGATAATTTTGTGTGTTTATATACTTTTCAAACTTTTCACATTGAATATGTCAACACCTTTGGATGAAGACGAAATTACGGCCGTATTAGCCGAAAGTGATGATGAAGACTTTTTCAATGATATCCAAGATTTACCAGTTCATTCTGATAGCTCTTCCGATGACTCAAATATTTCTGATGATGAAGAAGATGAACCACCATCTTCGAAAAAGCAAAAATTGGATAGTCGAAAATGGGTTCAATCTGATTTTGTACCAACCTTGCATGATTTTGACAGCAGGCATTCAGGTATAAGAGGCGATATAAATTTGGATGAGAACGCAAGCGAACTCGACTTCTTTGAATTGTTCTTTACTAATACCATAGTTCAGTCAATTGTAACGGAAACAAATAAATACGCTTCAACACTGGCTCTCAACGTAAGTCTAAAATCAAAAATGAATAAATGGGTTGACACTACTGTGTCCGAAATAAAGATATTCTTGGCGACACTTTTGCTTATGGGTCTTGTTGGTAAAAACTCATTGAAGAAATATTGGTCAAATAACCCAATAATAGAAACGCCATTCTTCAGAGTGTTATTTTCACAGGATAGATTTCTACTTTTACTGCGGGCTCTGCATTTTGCCGATAACAATGTTCGGACAAATGATAGATTATATAAAATAAGGAATCTTTTGGATCCTTTGAAGAAAATCTACAAACAGACCTTTTACCCATTTCAGAACATATGTATAGATGAAAGCCTCTTATTGTGGAAGGGAAGACTTTCCTTCAAAATATATATACCGTCCAAACGACACCGTTTTGGAATAAAATTATTTGTCTGTTGTGATGTAGAAACAGGTTACGTCTTAGATATCATAGTTTACACTGGATCAGATTCAGACATCATCATGGATCCAAATATTGGAGTGTCTGGGTCAGTTGTAACAACTATGATGAAGGACTATCTTGGAAAAGGCCACAGACTCTTTGTAGACAATTGGTATACAAGCCCAAAATTGTTTGATGTTTTATTTGAAAACAAAACAAACGCTTGTGGAACTGCAAGAGCAAACCGAAAGGAAATGCCTAAGTTCGGAAATGCTAAAATGCAAAGAGGAGATGTAAAAGCATTTCATTCAAATGATCTCTTGGCAGTAAAGTGGCGTGATAAACGAGAAATTATTATGTTGACAAACATACATGAAAATAAAATGACGATCACCGATAAAATTGGCTATTCTACCAGGGAAAACAAAATAAAACCAGAAGCTGTGGTAGATTATTCGAAAAACATGGGGGCTGTAGATAAGGTTGATCGAATTCTTGGTTTTGTTGACAGTTCTCGCAAGTCTTTCAAGTGGTATAAGAAAATTTTCTTTCGCCTTTTAGACATAAATGCCCTAAACGCCTTCTTTCTACATCGTCAGAGAACAAACAAAAAACTAAGTTTTAGTGAATTTCGTGAGAATCTTGTAGGTCAGTTGGTAGAAAAATATCACACCGAAAGGCCACCAGCATCTGGAGGAAGACGAGTAACAGATTGTCCTACTCGTCTAACTGAACGACATTTTATCAACCCGCTTCCACAAACAGAGACTCAGGGAAGGAAAACACGAAGGAAGTGCCATGTTTGTAGTCACACAGCCGTTCAGCCAAGGAAAAGAACAGAAACAAGATACATGTGTATTCAATGTAATGTGGCTTTGTGCTTATTTCCCTGTTTTGAGATATATCACACAAAAAAACAGTATTAGATTGTAGTTCTTCAGTGTAAAATGAAAATGTGAAAAATAGTTTTAGATGACATTTTTTAGTTTCTTTTGTGTAAAAAAGTAAGGTGTAAAAAGTTTATCCCATAAAAATTTAAAAAAAATTGAAAAAAAAAATTGTGTAAATAAAACTTTTTTTTTAGTGTAAATAAAACAAGTTCTATAGTGAAAACAACATTCGGATGAGGAAATATGGAAGTACAAAATAAAACTGAAATAAAAATTGGTAAGTAAATTTATGTTCTAGGTTGTACATTTTACGTGAACCGATGGTTGACAAAACATGAATCACATATTTTTTGTTATCGGATTAATTCGGTTATTTTGATATTTCTATATGTATTTCTTTAGCAAAGTTTGATTTTTATAACACATGCTATGAATATAATTTATAAAAAAATCAAATTTTGAAGGTAAAAAAAACTCACTCTACTGAACACTTTTTGCTCTCAGAAACTCACTCCCTTAGAGGTTAAGAAACAGAGAGTTGATGATGCACCAACGATATAGTTTATTTAAATTAAGTTGCAAAGTATAACAATCGTCTAAACTGCGTATTGTTTTATATATTTTCAAATCATCTGCGAAAAGAAGAACTTCTACATCTTTGAATATGCTAACAATATCATTAATAAACAACAAAAAAAGAATTGGTCCCAGGTGAGACCCCTGAGGGACCCCACTTGTGGCTTCGAAAATGTAAGATTCCACAGATTTTATTTTGACACATAGCTCTCTTTTACTAAGATTACTATCAATCCAACTTAACAGATTACCCTTGATACCCAACATACTTAATTTTTGTACAAGGATATGTCGCCTAACTTTGTCAAAAGCTTTGGAAAAATCAATATATATTGAATCCACTTGATGCTTCAAGGCAAGAGAATCAGTTATGTAATTTTCGTATATGATCAAGTTACTTAGGGTGGATTTACCTGTGATATAGCCATGCTGGTTGGGTACAATAATATTATTAATTTGTTTACATATTACATCTAGGACTAACGATTCAAATAGTTTGGGAATAGCGGACAATATACATATTGGTCTGTAGTTTGATACATCGCTTTTATCTCCCTTTTTATGAATAGGCGTAAGATAGCTTTTTTTCCACTGTTTTGGAAAACACCCTGACGACAAAGACTTATTAAATAGTAAAAATAATGGATAAGTCAAACTGCGAACACAAGATTTTAAATATATTGGAGGGAAACCATCCGGTCCAGCGGATTTATTAGTATCTAGTGCTTTTATAGCCTTTTCTATAGCGTTTATTTCAATAAAACAATGGTTTAGGTTGAGTGATTCTTCAAGTGATATGTCATTTGGGATTTCATTATCAGTAATATTATCATCATAAACACTTTTGAATAAATCTGCAAAAAGATTGACAATGCCTTCGGTATTATCCGCACAATTGTTATTCAGATACATAATATTTGGTAAACAACAATCATTTTTACGCTGAGCATTAGAAAAGTTTCACAATTTTTTAACATTATCATGAACCTCCATTTCTATTAAACTAATATAACCATTATTACATTTTTTAGACAATTCTTTGCACTGCTTTCTTATGTTAGTAAACATTATATAATCATCGACGTTTCTAGATTGCTTATATATTCGGTGAGTTTGTTTTTTAGTATAAATCAATTCTTTTAATTCTTTTGAAAACCATGTAGGGTAAAGGGATGCATAAAATTAACTTTTGGAACATGACGTTCTTTTGAAGTGTTTAGGATTGAATAAAATTGTTGGACTTGATTCACAATATTGTTTTCATCTTCTAGAAATGACCAGTCTATATGGTCAAGATAATCAATTATATTTGGGTAGTCAGCTTTTTTAAAATTGTACGATGATGTTTTTAATTTCTGCAATTTTCTAGACTCATTTGTGATAATAATATCTAACGCCGGATGGTGTTGGTCTAAAGGTAACAACAATTCATCCGATTGTTCAACCACTGTCCTTAAGTCACTAGAAAATACTAGGTCAAGCATACGGTTATAAGAATTATGCACTTTATTTAACTGTTTTAGTCCTAGGAAAAAAGACATATCAAGCATTTCCTTAGATTTGAAACATTGCACTTCTGTTTCGTTAATATTCACTTCATTGTTCTTATCGAAAGACCAGTCAATTTTCGGAAGATTGTAGTCGCCTACAATTATAAATTTGGCTTTAGGATATTTGTATTTTAGTGTTTCTACATCCTCGATGTGGTTCTTGTATATTTGCAGATCTGACATTGGTGGGATATAAGTACAAGCGATAATGATTTTTGTGGATGAAATATTTAGCATTACAAACATTTGTTCAACGCTTTTGTGTTTAACTGGCAATTTTTTAGATGAAATGTTTTTTTGATATACACACCATTACACCTCCTCCTTTAGATTTGTTGGTTGTGATGGGGTCACGGTCAAGACGATAGATGTTGTATTTATTGAGACCTAATTCCGATGAATTGATGTCCTCATTTAACCATGTTTCTGTTAATAACAAAATATCATGTGGGAATGTGGGAGAAGTTATTTTAAGATGTTGTAATTTGGTTCTCATTCCGCGAACATTTTGGTAGTACCCAAACAATTTTAGGTGCTGTTTAAGTTTTTTGGCACGTTTTTTATTATTTTTGGAACAGAGTTTATGTACTTAATTGTTATGTTTGTTTCCCCATCCGCTTTTCTCGTTTCAAACTCTTTCCAAACATCCGTATATAGAACGAATGAGCGGAGAAAGGATTGTAAGAAGAAAAGCAGAAGTCGGAGACGCCCGAGGAAGACATGGTACCATCAAGAATGCTGTAGAAATGAGATCCCTGAGACGTATGTGTGGTAAAATTATGTATGATCGTGTGAGAAATGAGTAAGACCAAGAAAGGGACGCTTATATGGTTTGGGCATGTAGAGCGAATGAGCGAAGGAAGGAGTGTAAGGAAAATATACGATGCAAATGTGAATGGTAGCAGAAGTCGGGTACGCCCGAGGAAGACATGGCACGACTAAGTGAGATACTTGATTCGGGCCATGTGAAGAGTCAGAATAATAGAAGAGTATACAAGAGATGATGTATGAATGGTTTTTTATTTTTTTTATTTAAAGAAAGCAAGACAAAAATATATATTACAGTAAATAATAAAATAAAAATACGGAAAAAAAATAGAAAATTTCCAATAAACTACTTTTCAGTAGTTTGTCGATGGCAACTTTTAACATAAAAAATATTAACCAGTATAAATATTTTTTATAATATAATATTTTTATATTATAATATTACCTGCCGGCCTCTGTGTTTCCTCCCTCCTACAACATGGGACTCTTCAAGACCCATGTTCACTCCTTCCTCTCCACAAAAAAACCCTCCACACAGCATCCCCAAAGATGACATAGGCCCTGAGGGAAATTATTTTCTTCATGGCCTCCTGTGTGGAGTTAATATAAAAAAAAAAATAAAAAAAAAAAATTTAAAAAGATAAAACTTATTTTACTTAATGACAACAGTGATAACAATTTGTTTTAAACAATGTGAATGAGGCAAGGAGTGTGTGCCAAGACCGACTTGGTTGGCAATCCGTCCTCTCTGCCTAACGTGAAATGGCGTGATGGTTAGTTACTTAGTTTCGTGCCTGTTAGTTTAGTTTGTTCACCACAAGTTATCGCCCGATTTTCAATATTTTACATTTTTCAATAATTATCATTTTTCAATATTTATCATTTTTCAATAATTATCATTTTTCAATATTTATCATATTTCAATATTTATCATTTTTCAGTATTTATCGTTGTGAACAAATGAAAAGCATTATGAATGTGGCGTCCTGTCATACTTTTTTATCAGTAATGAATAAATTTAATGGTTGAAATGATAATAATAATAATTTTCATTGTTCGTTAATATTTTTATGTAACTAAATTAGAAACAGATATGTTGTTAAACAGTAAAAAATTACATTTACTATTCTCACAAAATTATTCGATTGCCCAAGTAAACGAACAAAGATTAGCAGACCAAAAGCAAGCAATTTTCAAAAATAATTTAATTCCTTTAGTCACATTAGAACAGATTAAAAGGGAAGTAGCAAATAGATTGCAAATGGGGAATAATTTAGAACAAATTAACACAAGTAATAATGTCATTTCAGATGCATTGAATGTAGATAGTTTGGATAATATTCTAGTCGAAATGTCCAATGATATTACAGTAGTTCAAATAACTTAGACGTTATTTATAATCTTAGGGAAAACAACATTGCAAATTTAAACTCTGTTGATAATAATGTAGTAGAATTAGCTAATTTACTTCATAATAATATAAACAGTATATAGATGTAGAGCCAACAGTTAGACCAAAATTACCAAAATTGCATACGTCAAAGAAATTATCTAAATATTAAATAAAATATTTTTACCAAAAATCATCTTTGACGAAATTAGTTTTTTACTGTTTACTGTTTTTAGTAAGTTAGGAATTAAATTATCATCCTATGATGATAGATCATGTAGTTATAGTAAACCAAAATGGAAGATCAGATAAGAAAATGATGTAATATTTTTAAGAAGTAACATAGCTAGATCAATAGAATATAAAAATGGAAATAGAAGTAGGAAAATTTTGAGACATGTAGATGAAATTGGGAAAAAATTTGGTAATAGCATTGATAGTCATAATAATGAAAATATAATCAATTATTTATTGGATTTATTAAATCAAAAATAAGGCGTAAAAGCTAGTAGATTAAAACGATATAATTATACGTAAAATAAAAAATATAATGATAGATTATTCCAGAAAAATTAAATAATATTTTATTCCAAACTTAACAATAAACAAAATATTATTTCGAATAATAATATTCCGTTGCCATCTGAATCAGATATGCGCGATTTTTGGACTAAAATTTGGAGTAAAGATTTAAAACATAACGAGTCAAGTCCCTGGATAGAAAATGAAGAACTCAATTTTTCAGGCATTGAACAAATGAGTTTTTCTAATAAATCGGTTGAATTGTTAACCAAAATTATTAAAAATACTCATAATTGGAAAGCCACGGGTTGCGATTGGATACATAATTATTTATAGAAACATCTGACTATTCTGTATATCCTCTTTTGGCAAAAAATCTTTCAAAATTTGTCAGTCAACCTCAAAATTTTCCAAATTTTCTAACTTAGGGCATTATTTATATGTTGCCTAAAAGCGAAAATATTAATAATCCCTCTCATTATAGACCCATTACATGTTTACCTACAATATACAAAATTTTAACCTCTTGCTTGACAGATTTAATATATACTCATTTAGATGAAAAATGTATTTTATCTGAACAACAAAAAGGTTGTCGCAGAAAACATATGAGATGTAAAAAACAATTAGTTATTGATTCTGTAATTCTAAAACAGATTCATACTCGAAAACGTAATTTACATACTTGCTATATAGACTACATGCAGTGTCGAGCAACACTGAACAGGCGGTTCGGAACCGCTCGGAAAGGCCGAGCGCTTCCGATCCGGTCGCGTAAACAACGAGCGCTGCGCGGAGCCGCGCCAGACGGAAATTTACCCTGCTAGCGAGCACGCGTTACCAAACTAAGATTGTACAGCTCGGTTGTAATAGCATTTTATCATAATAAATCTGAATACGAACCATCATAGTTTCAATCACATAACGAGCCTTGAGCTTCAGTAAAAGTGTAGTAAACACAAAACACTACAGTGGCGCAGCCATCGGAGTTAGATTAATATTTCGACAGAGCAGAGTGGGCAAAGTCACGCCAACTTTATTTGGCTACCTACAGCCGAGGACAGGAGGAACAATTAAATTTGTTACCGTGAAAGGACGGTGCAGAACAAAAAAAATACCGAAATCCAGATAATCGAGGAAAGGGTTATCGGAAACAAGGAAGAAATCCAGATAACCGAAGAAAGGGTTATCGGAAACAAGGAATCTTTGCAGCCGCGTGCACAGCATCGGAGATTATCCCTGGAGCCAAGGTCATTGGTCGTTTTTGGGGTGGGAATAACAGCTATCCACGGAAGTCAGGATCCAGATAGTCGAGGAAAGGACTATCGGAAGCAGAAATAAGTCATTTGTATTTTTCTTGTGGGGGAAGTGTCGGATAATTTATAAATATTTTTTTTATCGCAGGTATTTTTATAACGGGGTGTTAAATTTTTGCTCGTGGTATTGTGGTATTTCAGTGGTAATATTTTTTCCGTCTCGTCGGAATGGAGTTCGAGAGAATTAAATCGTTTTCGCACATAAGCGGGGATTGGGATTTATTTCGTCTTAAGTTGGGTCAGTTCCTCGTGTTACATGATGAGATCACGGAGATTAAAAAAAGGGCATATCTGATTAACTTGCTCGAAGCGGAGACTTTAACCCTTCTGACCAATTTATGTTTTCCGGCTGAAATAACAGATGATAGTTATGAGAAATTAATTGAATTCCTCGAGAAACATTGTATAAAATGCAGATCACTTTTTAAAGAGCGCGTATCGTTTTTTCAAGCCAGACAGGAACAGAACGAATCTATGAGGAAATTCGCAGCTAAGCTCAAAGGTTTGAGTCCATATTGCCAATTCGGTACAAGGTTAGAGGACAATCGCAATTGGTCTACTCCCGGGTCCGGTACGCGTAAATTTTTTTTTTTTTGTATTAGGAAATTCACCCTAAAAAAAGTGCTATGTGCCGTTAAAGTTAAGGGATATGGTCATAATTTTATGGGAAATCTATACGGGAATAGGGAATCTCAAATATTGAAGTCATTCAAGTCTATGAACTTGTATAGAACTGAGAAAATGCGAGAATTGTTGAGAGAAAGTAAATAAGGAATAATAAGGGGAGATTGGTGGGTGATTTTTATAAGTAAACGATAAATGCCTTTGAAAGATGAATGATTTTTACAATTAAAGAAAACATGATCAAGAGTTGTTTAATTTTGTAAAAGAGAAGTTTTTAATAATTCTGGATACAGTCGCCATCTATGGATTGTTTAAATAGTTGATTATTAGAAATTGTGTGAATCTGTGCTAACATTTTAGAGCTCTAATATGTCGATAAGCAGTTGCCTTTTTTTTCATTTTGTATATCAACAATCTGTCAATGGATTAGTATTTTTAATCTATAAAGGGCCTGTTCCCAGTAAAAAGGTGTTCTTTCCTTCAGAAATTTATTACAGTAAACCACAGACATAGGAATTAATAGACGAGAAGATATGGGCGAGGGGTAAAATCAACTGTTGAAGAACGAGGGAACGAGGGAACGAGTGAAGCTGACTGTGATTCGTCAATAAATCAATCTGACAGTAAATAGGCATCTCGCATTATAATATCACCATTTACTTCTTTAAAGTAAAATCTGCTTTGAATGAATAGACATTTTTACATGGGAGCGCAAATTACTCGCCACGTTATGAACAAATTTGCGAAGTCCAAATTCGGCAAAGTAAGGCAGCTTTTATTTTCAGAGTCGTAGTTAGTTTCAGAGTATTTAGTTAAGACACTTTTATAAATGTTCATAATTTACTTCCCAGCAACCAACCAGCTTTGTGTTTCGCGTCCAGACGTTTCTCTATGTGATAGTAACAACTGATTCATATTATACGATGTGAATATGCTTAAAATAAAGTAAAATAATGCTTATATATGGAATGTAATACGACAATTGGGTTTATTCTCTTTTTTCACATCTATTTTTACCAGTTTTCATAGTACAAGTCAAAATTTTGCCGTGTTATTTAGTAAAATGAACCGATGATGCCTCGACCATAGTTCGCACAAGAATGATGACGTCACGTTTTCAAATTTCATTTGAGGCCAAACGCGAGCCCAGCCGGCTCAATGGAACCGGTATGGGGAGTGGGGATAATACGCTTTTAATCACTTAGGGCAGGTCTACTAATATTCATATGTCTATGCAGTAAACAGTGTTTATCTGTACAAGGGTCGGGCCCGTTATCAAAAAATTGTTATTGTCGACGTTGATATTATAAAAAGCATGTTTTGTGATACAAAATAAAAAAGTTAAAATACGAGACAAGTGTTTCCAGTAAAGTCTATAAACCAGAAAAATATACATGGTCCTTACGAACCGCATTATAACTAAAGGATTATAAAAAACAAGAACCAGCTGCCAGGATACAAATCAGATTGGAAGCCAGACTGGAAGCAAGAAGAGGATGATCATTGAAATCGAGACTACGCTTCAGGTCACGTAAGATAAGTGCCTCCTATATCATATTCCAGCTCCTTTTAAAATTTAGTCAAGCCTCATGTATTAAGAACATGTTATTTTATTGTTTTTGAATATTAGAATCAGTGTTCAAAAAATAATTCACTACCCACAGGATAGAAAGTACATAGTGATAGTTAAATAGCAATTTAACTATACTATATCATTTTCCTAAACATAAGAAACATATATAAAATAAAACAATTGAAAACAATATATTTTGCACTTTGCCAATCAATAATAGAATATGGAATTATTGCTTGGGGAGGAGCAACAAACTCGGCAATCAATTACATAGAAACCGCACAGAAAACGATCTTAAAGGTAATACTAAAAAATCATAGACTGACTGATACAGACCAAATATTCAACAGCTGTGACGTACTAGATATACGCCAATTATACGTTAAAACACTACTAAACTACATTTTTGACAAAAAAAATAAATTTCAACATACACAAAATAACACTAACAGACCAGTTAGACAAGCGTACAAAGAAAACATAAAAACTCCGACAGTAAATTCAAGCTTTGGACAAAGACACTACCAATACCACGCAATAAAAGCTTTCAACAGTTTAAAACTTGATATTAAAATTGAGGAAAATAAAAATAAATTCACACACAAAATTACAAAATGGATTAAAGAACAAAAAAGACAATATTACCAAAATTTCATAGCATAAAATAAAAATAAAACCTACACGTAACACACAAAACCAATATAAACACACATCACTCACAAACACACAAGATTATTTTCAATGTAGGTACTATTTTTTTTTTTTTTAATTTTAAATATATTATTATGTATTTTTTATTTTAAATGTATAATTTTTCTCATTAAATGTATTATGTAGTTTTTTTTATATTATAAAATGAAGGCCTCAGCACGGGCAAGCCACCCAGTGAGGCCTACATTACTGAAAACCATGAATTGTAAAAAATATTGTACCTAATAAAAAATAAAGAAAAATAAAATTTCAGGTACAAATTTTGAATATTGTCATTGTTGTATCTTTAAAACGGCTTAGTCAAATTAATTTAATACCCACTCACGGAAATAATTTTTTAAATAATATTATTGTCGTGCGGAAACAAAGACATGGAGAAATTAAAGCTGTTAGTTTCTAAAAGAGGCGTGATTAAGGGGAAATTGACACGTTTTGCAGAGGCAATAAATACATTATCAGCAATTGAAATCAAATTACGATATGACCGGATAAAATCGCTCTGGGATGACTTCGAAACAATTCAGGAACAGATAGAATCATCACCAGAAACAAACGAACTCGACAACACCAACTGACGAGGAAATTCAAGGGGTACTGACTTGTTTGAGGCAGGGCTGGCCAAAACGAATTAGGCGCGAAGATAAAATATGGAAATATTGGATAAAAAGAAATCAAATTTCGATCGCGAAGGATTGTCTATTTTGGCAACATAGGATCGTCATTCCAAGTTCTTTGCTTTAAAAAAATTTAGTACTTATGCACCGTTCACACTTAGGAATAGTCAAAATGATGGGTATGGCCAGAGGTTATTTTTGGTGGACGTCGCTGAGCAAAGATTTAGAAAAAAATGTTCAGGAATGTCCAGACTGCGCGTCAACAAAGCAGTCACCTCCAAAAAGTCATTTATCTGTGTGACCTAATTTAGGGAAGGTCTGGAGTAGGTTATACCTAGACTATTGTGGGCCATTGGCAGGGAAAATGTTTTTGGTTGTCTGCGATTCATTTTCGAAATGGGTCGATTGTATAGAGGTTCAAAGGGCAGATTCAGCTAATACAATATTTGAATTGAGGAAGTTAATCGCTAATTTTGGTAACCCTGAACTAATAGTTTCAGATAACGAAACAACATTTACGAGTGAAAGTTTGAAACATTTCCTACAGGAAAACAATATTAAATTCATTACATCACCCGTGATGCACCCCAAGAGTAATGGTCTCGCTGAGAACTCAGTAAAAACTACCAAAGGGTTCCTAAAAAAACTTATGGTAGTAAATAAATTTCAGGGAGATTATAAGGATAAATTGTTACATTTTCTGTCCGATTATAGGAATACTCCACATTGAACGACTGGAGTGGAACCAGCAGTATTACTGTTTGGTAGGAAACTAAGGTCTACGTTTGACAGCTTGATTCCGACAGAGACTGAGCAAGGGGGATCTAAACAGCTGAAGTGGGTAAATGAAAACATTCTAGCTAGTCAGCGTAGGCAAGCTAAAAATTATGGGGGTGTGAAAACCAGAAATTTCTGTGTGGGACAGAAATGTCTGGTGAAAGACTTCAGACAGAATAATAAATTTACATGGGTAAAGGGAATTATCACACGTAGAATTGGAAAAAAAATTGTATTTGATTGAAACTTGTGATTCACATTTAGTATGGAAGCGACATGTTGATCAGATGAGGAGCTTGTCTGTCAGCTGGAGCACAGATATCTTAGATTTGCCAGATTCCGCGTCTGATGAAACGAGGACTGAGCTGTCTGAGAAGGAATTGTCCAACCTGTGGAGTGAGCTAACGGTTTTTTCTCCTGATTCCAGGTTGACAGAGGGAGAGAAAGCGATGCTGGGTGGTGCCGGAACGATACCTAGTACTTTGGGGGTACATTCGGAACCAAAACCTAGATTAGGAAGTACATTCGGAACCATGGTCGAGAAGACTTCGACAGAGATGAATCCTTCCCAAGAAAAATACAAATTTTCTTGTGTGAATAGTGTGAATAATGTGGATAAATTTGAATTATAAATAATGTGTAGTAATGGAATATTTAAGAAATCGTAATTGTAAACATGTAAATGTAATAGAATCTCAAATTGTAAACATGTAAATGTAATAGAATCTCAAATTGTAAACGTGTACATGAGATATTTAATACCAGAGTAGAAAAAAAAAATATTTTTTTTGGATAGTGAAAATAGTTATATGTGTCATTGTGCTGGTAACGCTTGTTTAAAGGTGGGAAGGTGCAGTGTCGAGCAACACTGAACAGGCGGTTTGGAACCGCTCGGAAAGGCCGAGCGCTTCCGATCCAGTCGCGTAAACAACGAGCGCTGCGCGGAGCCGCGCCAGATGGAAATTTACCCTGCTAGCGAGCACACGTTACCAAACTAAGATTGTACAGCTCAGTTGTAATAGCATTTTATCGTAATAAATCTGAATATGAACCATCATACACAACGAGCCTCGAGCTTCAGTAAAAGTGTAGTAAACACAAAACACTACACTACCAAAAGGCTTTCGATAGTGTCCCGCACTCGTAGCTGATCAAAGTGTAAAATATATACATAAAATTAACCCCATTATTATCCACTGGAGCGACCACGCGAAATAATAATTTTGCCTTGATTGCTCGAGATATCCAGACGATCATTTTTTTAATTTTTCGCCAACATTAAAAAAAACATAACTTGGAATCATACAAACTTATTATGGTGCTATATAGCCAATGAGTCAACCTGTATTTTGTTGTTTGTTTCATTTTTGTAGAATTTATAGAAAAAAAAAATCGTAAAGTTTATAATCGCGCGAATCCTGCGTGTTTGTTACTTTGAAACTGCTATTACAGCTACTTTTTCGAGTCAACATTAAATATTTTTGTATGTTGTCTGTGGTTTACTTGATAATAAATGATACATGTGTGGCGTCGAGAAAAATCTAGATTAAATAATTAATAATAAACCGCTCGACCTACTTAGGTACGTACTCGCAGTCGAAATCAAAACAGAGCAACCTACGTACTTCAAGCACCTACTTGTCTATCGACGACAATAACATCGCAAGTCCGTCTTTCACATTACGAGAACTCGCCAGAAGGAACGAGTCTGCCGCCTATGCATAATTGCCACGCTGTCGAAGGTTCCCGAAACACACAGATTGTGCGAGTGCCTAGGATTTAATTGCAATTTACTACCTACTGTCGCCATCGGCCGTGTAGTATAAATAAGCCCGACGCAGCGAGTCAGTCAGTCAGTCAACAATCTGCCGTCAGTTTACAAATCTCACGAGTGACAACTGGTGCGCCCCGCGCCCCTCCGCGAAGGACATATACCCGGCTTCGCCCGTACCATCATGGACTCCAACGGGACATCATCATAGCGCCTTGTCCAGATCGCCGTCCCTAGCAAGCGCTACTCGGATTACAAGCGCCTTGGTTCCAGTGTCTTTGACCAGCGCTTCTTCCATGCCACCATGACCACCACGAGGACACGCAGCATCCTCACTGGTCACGCCGCTCCCGTTCAACTGCCTACAAGGTCCGCCGCACTTTCGGCCTCCGTCAGCACTGGAGTATTGATTCCCCAGATCGCCAGTGCCTGACAGTCATCGAGTACGTCATCTCCTCGATCATCTCCTCGTCACGGCAACTGACTCATCAATAAAACACATGTGACCTTCAACAACCTTCTTTTATTTTGTGCCTCTATTATGATCCCCAAACATGTCTTTGGAAAAAAGCCTTGATTTTACTCGTAAACAGCCTATCAGAAATCGTAGGTGAAAAAAATATTTTAAAGAATTTGATCACGGACTGTCCAAATGTAATAAACTAAATTACTATACTTAGTACATTTAACACACTAAAATTGTATTAAATAAGAAAGATAATTTCATTGTCTACAATTACCAATAACAATTATTACAATTTTTTCCTTTTTTAACTAATTGAATAGTATAATACAGACAGTCTATTTTACAATGTCAAAATCGAAGCGCCGCTTTTTATATAATTGAGATCTAATACTGGATATTTATGACCATGTTTTTATATTGGATAGTAAAACAAGAAACAAGGTTTTTAATAAAATATATATCATAGCAATACATATTACTAATCTTTCATAAAATACTTTGTAATTGCTTAAATTCCATGTTATTTTGACATTTATCCTCCAGAATACGTGATTTGACAGCGTTTAAGCTCAGTACACACCAGGTGAATTAACCTAGCAAATTTGATGATGGTGATGAAACCTTTCATGTCAAACTTGTAAGAGCTTAGAACGGCAGTTAAAATCTTTATATTATTGTAGAAAGCAATCACTTTGTGGTTTGACATATTTAATAAAATACTTTTAGTTTTAAAACCACAAGTAGTAATAATTTGTACCCTGAAGATGCTTGAGTAAAGCGAAACCGGTCGGTTGTAAAATTTTTCAAAAATTCGTGGTTTAAAAACAAAAAGTATTTTATTTTATTTTATTAAAATCTTTATGATTTTTATACCTAAAAGTTGGGTTTTGAAAAAAAATAGTTGGGAGGGAAATAAATTATAGAACAAACAATTTATTTATTTATTACTTACAATAAAAATAATTAAATTTTTTATTGGTGTCATATAATTTAAACAAATCAATATATAGTATCATTATGCCTCGTTCCAGATTTATACTCTTAGTATCGCCCTGGTGACAGACCACCATTCAAAATTGAACATTGCTTGATATGGTTTCATTATGTATAGTGACTAGATCTAAAATAGCCACTTTACTAGATACAGATAAATTTAAAAAAAACATATTTAAAAAGACAAAAACAAAACAAGTAATGTGTACAATATACAGGGAAAAACGAGAATACCTATGCATTTTTCAATATGTATATTTCAATGATCAGAATTGAAATATACACGTCCACCAAACCTTCTCCAAAAGGACCCCAAAATCGAACCTTTGCACAATGGTCCCAAATCCCGATCTAGCTAGACAAAAAGATTTCAATGATGTTTTTATTTATGTACAAAAATATTCTCACAACATTGAAAAATGTCCATAGTATTATGTTCAAATTGATAAAAAATTTAAAACAATACGCGCGATACATGGCAACGTTGTAAACACGACACTTTGGGTGTGCAAATCGTTCGCCTAGCGGTCAGTCGCTTTCGGGTGTGCACGTTGTTCGTTCGTTAGTGATGTTATTTGAAATCGGAGAGAAATTACCCAAAGATAGAAATTGAAGTCTATGGTATGTTCTTTCATATTGATTTAATTATTTTATAATTTGCCTATTCAACATTACTTTCATTATTAATTAAAAATCATGAAAAAAGTATCAATATTTACAATTATTTTCCAAAGTTTGATTAAACTTTCAAAATCGTGTACCGATTTGTACCACCAAACAAAACTAGTTTCATATAAAACCATTTTTTACGTATAATATCTGATAAAATTTGTTTGCTCAAACTTGCTCTTTTGTCTTTTACAGAGCCTGTACCTACAATCTATCGTTTGGATAATTTGGAGATTCTAGAAGTAAAGGGCACGTCAAAGTTGAATTGTGCTGCAACACGGCAATGTGTTTATGAACATATACAAAATTTATTGAAGAAAAACAGTTTCACAAGTCTTGAGGATAGTTTACTTAAGAAAAACATCGCTTCGTTTCTATTAATATTTCATAGAAAATGGATTGAAGTCGGAAGAAGTACTTTAAAATTGAAGTTTAAACACGCAAAATGGCTTAACACAGTTTTTATTCTTCATATAGTCACGCGTGAAGAGGGTCTACGTGGTAGACCAGAAAAAAGAATTTGATTTATGATCGTCAAAAAGCAAAACAAGAAAAATTAATTGTCTTCTGAATTCTCGAAGTCCACAAGAACTCTCTCATGCTACTCAAATCAGCTTGAGGTCACATGGAAAGCGGGATGCTGCCAAAATTATTAACGAAGCAACTGAATTTTCACCCAAACGAGCTACATACAAAGATGAAAAATATTTTGAAGGATCACAATTTAAAACCAATCCCATATTCACCCCGGGAAGCTCTAGCTTTCGTTATTAAAAATAAATTCACCAAGCAGCAATATCTTAATATACGAAATGGGGCAAAAGAACGGAGAGCAAATATTTATCCCCCATACAAAAAAGGCTCAGGCATCTCGAAACAAAGACTATAAAAAAATCAAAGAATTTCATACTCGAAAAATATCGCGTATCTGTACAAATGAAGATTTGTTCGTACACTACTTATAAATTCGGACCCTATAATATCCGGAATAACCACAATATCAACAAAACATTCCGATGTCTTACCTAGTGGTGTCTTAAAATTATTATCGATTTCAGAAGTTCCAGCGAAGAAAATACAGAAGTCTGTTAACAAAGCCACTGTTGCAACAATAGCATTTAATAATAGTGACGATAGCGACTCAGCCAGTAGTTCATAAACAAAAAATGTCATTCGGTTTTGTTCTTATATTATGTTAAAAAAATATTTTTTACTTATAACTTAAAATAAGTACTTTGTTATGACTTTATCGAACCATCGTACCATACGCATTTTATTAGTAATTAATTTTGTTTTAAAAATTCTGTAAAAATGGCTAAAATAAATGTATATTTTTTTATGTATTTTTTTTATTATTTTGTGACCCTTTTGCATCATATGCCATGAAAAAATATTTTTGTCTAGCTAGATCGGGATTTGGGACCACTGTGCTTTGGGGGCTTTGTCGTAACAACATTTAAATGAGATTTAAATACGCGGAAAGAATCTGGAAAGAATGCGGATAGATCTGGTAACCAAAGACAAGTGAATAGCCAAGTACTTCAAGACCTTCCTCTTCCCCATCTCCTTCCATAACTTCAGTCTCACAACATACCCCCAATTGGGGATGCTATCACACAAAAAAACATCAGGCGGCAGAATCGATCGCATTGCCTGCCTATCATCCTGGTCTTGTCTCCTAAGTTCTATGGCCAAAGCGGGGTGAAGTGCATTGCTAAAAATTTGAGATGGTTCTGGTAACATGCATAAAGTATTTTCGTTGCTCACTCCGTGGTCGACGTCGCTCGCTTCATCGTCCACGTCGCTTGCGCGGCTATTCTCCATGTCCGTTTCTGAAACAACAGAAATCACAAATTAATTTAATGGGTCTGTATTTCAATTACGGACCGCCTCTGGTACGACGTTCAAAAAATAAACTAATAGCACGATCAAACGAATCAAATACTTGAGGCGGGCAATGTCAAGGTTTAGAATAACATCAGTGTATGTATGAGACGATGTATGCATGTGAATAAAGAAAATAGTATGTCTGCCAAGACGGAGTTGTGTAGCGGTCCATAATTTCTGCCTACCCCTGCGGAGATATGGTATGGTGGATTTGATGGTTAATTATTTATTTTTTTAACTCACGGTTCCTAAGTGCTGACTTTTCTTGATAGCGAGCTGCTGCGTCCACGTCGCTCGCTTCATCGTCCACATCGCTCCCTCGGCTATCCACCTTGTCCGTTTCTGAAACAACAGAAATCACAAATTAATCACAGTGTTCAGTGTAATTCGCCGGACTTGAAACATGAATTCTAACTTTTATTTATTTGTACAAAATTGCTGCAAAATAATGTACCTACCAATTTAATCAACCACATATAGATTTCCATAGTAAAAATAATCCTTTCTCATTTGCCTACTCTATAGTACTATGTTTGATTTTATAACTTTATACTTTTTATATTCTTTTTTATGTATCTATTTTACTTTGGGGAAATCAACAGTTTACAATGTGGTTAATTAATACATATGTAATTTACCTAACTGAGAAATCAATTGCAGATTTCCTCAATATACTATTGTATTATGTATCTAAAAATAACACTCACAACAACAAAAAAATATTATTTTATTATACTATTATATTATTTACTTATTATATTATTATATATATTATATTATATTAATATTATGCTATTTATTTATTTATTTATTTATTGCATCTCACTATACATAAAACACCTTTTTTTTCTCATAAAAATCAACCTCACTAGGACTGAGCCTGTATCGAGGTTAACAATTTACATTATAGTGAAGCAAACATAAGAGTAATCACAAACATAAATTAATTCTACATACAAACACAAAATATTTCAAAATTAAAGAAAAAAAAAAAAAGTATTAGATGTGTTACCAGATGGGTAATTTGACAGTATATTGACAGTATTTGACAGTATATTGACAGTATTTGACAGTATATGACAATATTTGAACCGTAACTAATCATGAATCCATTGAGTTATATAAATAGAGAAGCAAGCTTCATTACCGCGCGTCAAAAAAAGCATAACCACTCTAAAACCGCGACGACGTAGCTTTGAAACCAATAAACATTTTAAAGTAAACATATATTTGTCTCACTTACACAAGTCACGAGTACAATGCTGCCGCTACGATTAGACAACGACAGAAACACAAACCTGCGCTGGCGCGTCAGTGTTGCCTACCATTTGAAATTTTACCCGACATAAGCAATAAAATAGAGTGTTTTTTTAACGTTAGTTTGTAATAAGATAAACTAATTAAAATTATTTTAATATGTGTTTTTTTATTATATGACTAAAAGTAAGCATAATTAATTAAATAATAAAGACATTTTTTGTTCCAATATTTTGTATTATACCTAGCATACAATACTCAAACATCTCTTTTTGGTCTTAGCTTGTCTTGATCCCGGAAGTGTTTCGAACAAATGACTGTAGACTTAGTAGACAGCCAGTCTGTCTTTTTTCTAAGTAATCGAATACTTTCCACCCACTTCTTACGGCGTGCTGGATCTTTAGGTACACTGCAAAATTATTAATATAAAAAGCGTAAAAAATATAATTACTGGATTATTCATTAATAAACTGAAATAAGATTATAGAATTCTTTTGTACGAAGATTAAAATATAATGTAATATTATTTCAAAAATATTTAAAATCAGAGGTTACCTCCATAGTAACTTATTCCATAAATTATGTATTCTCCCATTAATGTGGGAAAACCAAAACGAATTTTTAGCGGCTACACTGAACCTATATTTATAGTATTAGATATTTTATTCCAATTTTAGCATTTTTTAACTTAATGTGAATATGTAAACATTAAACTTACGAGTGGAAAGTAATTCCGCATGATTTATTATGTTTTTGTGACCTTGAATTGCATTCTTTAACGACGCATTTACCCATTTTGGAAATAGTTTTGACGCCGTGTCGCTCGGTTTAACTCGGTCGGCGTCTCACTGAGCACTGAACTGTAATTAGCGGCAAAGTTGGCTGTGGCCTTAATTGCAGTGGCAATGCTTTGACGCGGTAATTATCGATCTAGTGTATATACATCAATGCATTAATCATTATTATATTTTTATATTCTACTGTATTCTTCCATACTTCCTTATATTACTATTTATAGTAATTTACATTATTTTATGTTCTTAAATATTGTTTAATAATATGTAATTTTATTTTATATTCCCGCACATTCTTTATGTTTATGTATAGAAAATCGACCACCATAACACGGGCATGTGCCTAGCATGGTGGTCGAAAAATTCCTCAATGCATGTAACTAATAATTTTATTGAATAAAAAAAAAAAAAAAATTTAATGCGTCTATTTTTCAATTACGGTCCGCACCCGGTAGAATGTTTTAAAAAATAAACTCACCGTTTCCAAACGCAGACACTTCTTGGTAGAGTGGGACGTCCACCCACAGCTCGCGATCATCACCCCACCGCGGTTCATCCCGTGATGTCCCAGGTAAGGGAGTGAAGGTAGCGGGAGATGTCAATGTTGGGGGAACTGGCGAAGGTAATGTTGCTGGTGTCCCTAGTGAAAAAGGACACCCTATTCTCTCCGGAGATGGAGTTCTGAAAACATATACATTAATCACATTAACGGATTGTTCTCATTCACGCGTGAACTGAATCTGTAAAAAGCCAGTAGGCAAAATAAATAAAAAATCAACATCAGTGTCATGGACAGCTTCGATTCTACCTCATGTGTACAATGCACATATAACCAACGCTAATCCAACTCACTCTCACTGTTGCAGAACACTCAGGAAAACAATAATATTGTATCATGCATATACACGTTCACTTACTTTTTTTTTGTTTTTCTTGGGGGCGCAGTGGGGAGAAGGATCCCCGCCGCCAGCTTCTGGAAATTTCTGAATTCAAATTCCAGTTGGAAGGAAGCAGACTGGGCCCTTGCTGCCTTTTGGGCCTTGGCGCGATCCTCTCTCACCATTAGTAAAACTGGATGACTGTAAAAAATATTTAAAAATATATATGATAGCACAACACAGATCCACAGTGAAATAGCGACTTTAAAAATTTTGAAAAATACTAACACTCCATAGTCCACTATATATTTTATATTCAAAATACTTATATTTTCTAAAATACTACATATAAAAAATATTTTTATATATTTTAATACATTCAAACCTGAAGATTGTTGAATTCGTTCAAATTTGAAATAAATTAATTTATTATAAAACGAAATAATCGAAAACGTATTGTGTAGTGGGACCTAAATTCAATAAATGGCATAAAATGGCGAATTTTTGTTCTTAAATTGCTACAGATTTTAAATGCAAGTAACTTGTTTAAAAAGTACCCAATCTATATACAAATTTATATTTTTCTCTTTGTTACGAATCACTATAATGGAATAACTTTATTTCCAATGCACACGTGAATTAATTAAATCGATTTTTGTAAAACAAAACACATTCTGTAATGGCGTCGCAAAAATTCACATTTGGTTTTAGAAATGTATTAAAAACAAGAATATTTTTCATATAATAGAGTTGAAAACACGTTAAATAGTTATACAAATGATTAGCAGATACACTGGTACAATAATATTAAATTAAAATGATATAATTACGACATTTCAATGATTTATATATCTTAAGTTGTAAAACCCACGCGACACAAACTGAGTAAATTTTAAAATAAAAAAGGCAATTTGAAATTTTCATAGAAGACGTATAAATCCTTGAATTTGCAACATCTATGTTTTAACGGATAAAACATTTCAATAGCTTTGTTTATAGTGCAAAATAATAGACGCGGGAATTGCCAAAATTTTAAAATAAATATTTTTCCGAATCACGAGATAATTTGCAATTTTTTCCAATAAAGCAATCGGAGGCATTTAAATTGGCGCATTTATATTACCAAAAGCAATCCAGTGGTTATTAGCTTTTTGGAAAATATTATGTACTTTTGGAATAACAATTTCCTTATCAATTTAAAAGGTAAGAAAATAGTAATACCGGGCATTTCAATTAAAAGACGGATTTTTCAAGGAGACTCATTGAGTCTTTGGTTTTGCTTAGCATTGAATCCTCTATCTAAAATATTATAATTAAAAGCAAGTTTGGAATACAAATTAAGGGTAATACAAGGGAGAGTAGCATAATTTCGCATTTATTATTTATGGATGATATAAAATTATTTTCGAGTTCTGAATAAAATTTAGAGAAAATGATCGAGGTAGTTAAAAACTTTTCAGATGATATAAAAATGACTTTTGGTTTAGATAAATGTAGAACGATTCATATAGAGAAAGGCAAAATTGTAGATGGGGACGAGAGTATATTTAGAAATTTCCAAATTACTAGTATGAAAAGGGATGAGGTTTATAAGTATTTAGGATACCCACAATCAAATAGATTAGACCATACTAGTATTGAAAATTATATTAGGATCAAACTAGGATAAGGAAAAATTTTAAATGCAATCTTTCTGCTAAAAAATTAGTAAAAGCAATAAATACTTGGGCAATACCTCTATTAACATACTCATTTGTTATAATTAAATGGTCCAATACAGATTTAGATAACTTAGAACGATTAATTAGAACAACGATAACATAGTTTAATTGCCATCATCCAAATTCAGCCATAGAACGAATTAATTTACCTAGAAATTCAGGATGTAGAGGTATAGTCAAAATAACTTCAGTTCTTCATTAAAAAGTCAGTATAGCGCCCTTCGTGGCAGCAGGACGCGTCCTAACGCGTCCTCCAACCGCTTTGTGGTTTTTTTAGTATTTTCAAGGGAAATGAAGCAACATCCTTTTGAAATAATTTTTAAAATCAATCAATCAACATTTGAACTTAAATAAAAATAAACTTAATAATTATTAGAACTTTATAATATGTGATTTGAGTGCAGTGTTTTAAAAGTGAATATTCGGAAATTTGTCAAAAATATTGGACATTCGAAACAAACGGCGATCAGTAAATGCACCCCAGAAGTTTTCAACGAAATTCTCGGAAACTGGGCAAGTTTGAACCCTGGCAAGTTTTTTACTAAGCCCAGGGTAATTAATTATCCCGAACGTCTTTTTTTATTACGGGCAGAATGCACCACTTCAACAATTACCAGGAACAGGATTACATTGAGATAAATGATGGACTTGCCGAACGTCACAGTGGTGCTTCCAGGGTCTATTATCTATGTGAGGTGTCAGCGCTTTATTAGCAGCAGATACATACCTCTACGCTGTTGTTGGACGCGGTGGACTCTCTTGCTGCAGCAGCTGGTCCAGTTCCTTCACCACCTAGGATTCTTGCTGCAGAGTCTCCATCTTCTATCGTTGTAGAACGTCACAGCGCGGCGGTGCTGCCAAGGTCTGGTATCTGTGAGAGGATAGTGTGTCAACGCTTTATTAGCAGCAGACACATACCTAGATGGATAACGTACCTCGTGCTGGCACTGTTGGTGGACGCGGTGGACTCTTTCGCTGCAGCAGCTGGCCCAGTTTCTTCACCACCCAGGATTCTTGCTGCAGAGTCTCCATCTTCCATTTTCGTGTCACCTGTTCCTGTACTTCATTTTACTTAACTAAACTTCACTCTATTTTTGTAATATTTATATTTTCTGTAATACCTGCATCAACTGTAAAGCGCCCCTGAGGTGATATCTCACAAAAGCGGCGTTATACAAATTATCCAATAAATAAAATAAAAAATAATAAACTTATTTGAAACATAATCAGGTAGAAATGCCAAGAAATTTCTTCCATAGGAAAGCTTATAGCTCAGAAATGCACAAAATAATTTGCAAAGCAGATAGAAACATTACGCCTTTAAATTTATACGATGAGAAAGAACATTTTTATAAATCCCAACCAGGAATTATAAGATTCCTGGGAAAATAAAATTTTACACGCAAAACACTTCAATTATCTCAACCAAACGTGTGTTGACAAATTTTCGTCAAACAAATGGTTGAGTATTGTAGAGTTGAGCGCAGAAATAGAAATATTTATTATTATTTTTTGGTAAACTAATGTTTTTAAGACAAGATTTTTTATGCATAGCACAAAGGGTAACAATTATTTTACAAGCAATAATTGTTCGCCTGAAACACTATATTTTTTGACAAGTAATATTTGACAAGTTCAAGTATTTCACCTAAAAATGTAGACAATTTGTCTCGACGCCATCTAGTGAGAGAGTTAGCACTTACAATGCCTTTCTCATATAAAATAAAGTTGGTTGTTTTCAGGTGAAAAATGTAACAAGCAGTAATTGTTGAATGAAACACTAGTATATATTGAATAATTTCGCGGGTAAGAGATAAGCCGCCATAGCTCAGTGGTCAGAGCTGTCGACCGGAAATCGAAGGGACACGGGTTCGAGTCCCGTTGGCGTCATGTATCTTTTATCAGGAGATTTTTCAATGTGGATGAGTGTTTCAGGCGAACAATTATTGCTTAGAAATATTTATGCTTGCCATTCAGGATAGAGTCATTAATACTAAAAATTATAGGAAGCATATAATCAAAGATACAAATCAAATTGATGATTTATGTAGAAAATGTTTGGCTTTTCCGGAAACTATAGAACATATTATATAGGGATGTTATGTATTGGCACCGTCCGAGTATACATATATTCACAATCAAGTTATAAAAATAATTCACCAAAGTTTGGTAATTAACTTGATTGACTGCCGTAATATAATACCGTATTATGAATACGAGCTAAATTCATTTTTAGAAAACAAATTTTACAAAATATAATATGATAAAACTATACTAACATACCGAACGTTTAGTCATAATAGACTCTATATAGTTTTACATGACAAAATTAAAAAAAATAACTTATATCATTGATGTCGCTATTCCAAATTCCTGTAATATTCACAAATCTGTTGATGAAAAAAATAAGAGTTTTAATTTGTAACTTTTTTCAGATTTAGGAAATGAGATTAAAAGAATTTGGCATTCTCGGACTATAAAAATATTGCCATTTGTTATTTCGGCCACTGGCATTATACCTAGCTCTCTCATTAAAAATTTAGGCGTATTAGATCTATCAAAAAATTTATATATAAAAATTCAAAAATCTATCATTTTAAATACATGTGGGATAACGAAAGATTTTTTAAATATTTATGTTGAGGGATCAGTAGGATTTATAGGCCCTGTTAGAAGTTCTACAGAGCCGAACCCTCTGATATTAGAATATCTGGAGTCGGTGAATTATATTCCCATTTGATCTCTGGTGAGTTGACGTGTTTTATTTTTTATTTATTAATTAAATGAAAAAGTACATGTAAGTAATAAGGTTTACAATTTACAATGAAAATCTTTAATACTACTCTTCCAGAGGAGCATTCGCTTGTGGTTGGAAGAGGAGTGTACATTATGTTATTGTAGATATACGTATAGAATCAAGAGAAGTAGGAAAAAAAATATTGTAAGTAAAATGTACTACTAGTAACTATAATATTTAAATAAAAATATGGTGTTATTAGTTTCTGGGATAAAGAAAATTATTAATTATTAAAAATTATTTTTATTTTTTTATTAATATGTATACTATATTTGGAGAAGAAATTGCTTCTTAAGTAGAATATTTACTTTTCATTTTTTTGATAATTTATCTAATATTTTTTCAAAATGCTCAAAACTAGGCTTTTGTCGGTTATGATTCTGATTTCCTCAGGGAGTTGATTAAAAAAGGTTCTTCCTTGGTATGCATAGTAATTTTGTGCAAATGAAGTGTTTAATTTTGGACATGGAAAAATGTATTTAAGTCGAGTGCGATTTTCAGTTAGAAATTGGTACTTTTATTTTTCTTTTATGATTTGAATTAATGAATTTTTAATGTATAGATCTTTAAAAGGAGGTACTTGAAATTCTTTGAATAAGCGGTCTGTTGGGTAGTCCGAAGGTTTTTTTAATATGATTTTAATAATTATTCTCTGCACGACTTCTATTGGAAGGAGGTTAGTTTTATATGCGGATCCCCAAATAATGATGGCATATTGTAAAGTTGATTGAACCAAAGGATAGTATATTAAATATAGGTTTTTTATCGACAAAAAATTTCTGATTCTTAAGAATATAATATATATTAGATTTCTAATCTTTTTTACAACTTGACATATTTGGTCTTTCCATTTCAGATTTTTATCTATAATAATTCCTAGATATTTGATTGTGTTTGTTGTTTTTAATATTGAGCAGTTTGTGTTACAATAATTTTTATAGTGTGTTTTAGAATTGTCATGTTGTATGATAATGTCAAAGTGTTTAGGGGTGTCTTTTGATTGTATTGCAAATGGAAAGACAAATGTTTTATCGCTATTTAGTGACAATAAATTAATGTCGAAGAAATTCTTAAGAGTGTTTATGCCTTCTGTGGTTTTTAGCGTTACTTTTTCCTAAGTTTTTTCCTTTATTATTAGTACTGTATCGTCGGCATATGAAGTAATATGTCCATGTAATGGTTAAAAAAATATCGTTAACGTATATTGTAAAAAGAATTGGTCCAAGCACCGTACCTTGCGGGATTCCAAAGTCTGATATTTCTTTATCACTATTAACCTGATTAATTTTTACGACTTGTGGGCGATTTTTAAAATACTTGGTAATCCATTTAATCGCATTTTCTTTTATACCTATATTTTCCAATTTTCTCAGTAGAATTTCGTGAGATATGCTATCAAAAGCTTTTCTGAGATGAATAAAAATACCTGCACATTTTCGCCCTTATCTAATGATTCGTAAATGTGTGAAGTTACATTAGCAATATCATCTTGTGTGCTGAGTGATTTTATAAAACCGAATTGTTTTTTGTGTAGGATTTTATTGTTTTCAAGGAAATTGACCAACTGTTTTTTCACGCTTTTTTCAAAAATCTTTCCTTTGTTTGAGATTAGACAGATAGGGCGATAATTAGTTATTTGGTGTGGATCTCCAGCTTTAAAAATAGTTGTAATTATAGTGTTCTTGCAGTTTGTTGGAAAAATTCCCTTTATTAAACTTAAGTTTATCAAATGAGTAATGGGTTTTATCAAATGAATTTTCATGGATTTTAGAAAATGTACCGTGATATTATCGAATCCGGGAGACGAACCTCCTTTCATGCTTTTTTTTTTTTTTTAAATAAATTTAAAATAAATCATATTTAATAATGTTATAATAATTATTAAGTTCTGCAAGTATTTCTGTTATTTTTTCATAATGTCCTCAAAATACAACATATAGTTTGATAATGGCAGTTTGATAATGACAGTTTGATAATGACCTCAAAAGCCGAAACAGCTCTCACATTAAAAACTGTAAAAATAGCAGAAATACTTGCAGAATTTAATAATTATTATAACATTATTAAATTGGATTTATTTTAAATTTATTTAACAAAATTAAATGGAGTTCTACGAATTAAACACCAAAACAATAAATAAACTCCTTTCATGCCTTCAATTATTTTTAAGATTTCACACTCAGACGTTGTTTCAAACTTTGACAATTTTTTTTGAGTATGTCAATTTACAATTATTTGCTTTTTTGGGTTAATGGGTTTATTAATATTTTTCGCTAGATTTTTTCCAAAATTGGCAAAAAAATAATTAAATATGTTTGCACATTTTTTTTATTTATTTTTTATTTTTTTTTATTTATTTATTGCACAACAGATAGATTATCCAATTACTGTACAATTCTCAATTTGACAATCTTAACACCTATGAAGATAATTATTATACAAAAAAAACTTTAGGCTATTTAAAGAAGAATTATATATATCTAGTGCTTCTGAGATTTCATTCAATAGCACCATTCCTCTTGTCATGCTATGTTGTGCTAGAATATCTGTTCTGCCGTATGGTATTTTGAATAAGTCGTGTCGACGACTACGGCTGAAGTTTTCGGGCACGTATAAACCATAGCATTCCAAGAGGAACGGGCTATCAATATAGTTATGGATTATGTTAAAACTAAGTATTGCAAGATTTGCATGACGTCTAGTTTCCAAACTAAATCTATTTGTTGCCTCAAGTAAGTCCACATGGTGCATGAACCTTGGATAAGTTCCACGCATCCGCATATAGACATACCTGAGGAATTTTTTCTGGATTTGTTCCAGCATATTAATATACTTAGTTTGGTGCGGAGTCCACACACCACTAGCATACTCCAGCTTACTTCGTATGACGCCATCAAACATGGCTATCATTGCATCTGGGTCGTGAAATTGTTTACATGTTCTGGTGATAAATCCCAGGAGTTTGTAGCATGCTGTAGTAAGTCGTGATATGTGGTCCGAGAATGTTAGTTTGGGATCAAAGACGATACCGAGATCTTTATAGCTATTGACTCGGCATAATTTTTTCTCTTTAATGGTGTAATCAAGGCTTCTGAGAGCGGGTATATGTCATTGTTACGCATTTTTTTTATATTAAATTCTAATTTGTTTTTATCTGACCATTCTGCTATGGCATCAAGGTCAGATTGCATTTTTAAGCAGTCTTCGTAAAATAATATTTCCATCAAAAGTTTGAGATCATCCGCAAATAAAAGACATCTGCTATATTTTACACAGACCTGGATGTCGTCTATAAGTATTAGGAACAACAGAGGACCAAGGTTTGACCCTTGGGGAATACCTGACAAAGCGGGGAATCGTTTAGATTCCTGTCCATTTATTGATACATATTGTCTTCTGGATTTTAGATATGACACGAAGAAGATAAGTGTCAGTTGATCGAAGCCAAGTTTAAACATTTTAAGTAATAAAATATCATGATCAACTCGATCAAAAGCCTTGGCAAAATCCGTATACACTACATCGGTTTGGTGTCTCGAGTCCAGTCCGACGGCCACCAATCGCGAAAATGTTAACAAATTTGATACCGTAGATTTTCTTGGCATGAAACCGTGTTGGTTTTCTCCTAGAAACGGCATAATTTGGTGATGTAATTTCTTATAAATAATCATTTCAAATATTTTGGGTATAGTTGACAGAATGGCAACAGGTCTGTAATTCTTAATATCAGCCTTGTCTCCAGCTCTGAAAATTGGGCTCACACGCGTGAGTTTCCAGGAATGGGGGATACAACCAGTAGAAATGCTTAGATTATATATATAACTCAGTGGATGACTTATGATTTTTGACATATAAGCAATTGTATTAGGGGGTATTCCGTCTGGGCCTGCCGCCTTATCGAGCTTTAAAGTCCGAGTACAGGCATCTACTTCCTCTGCACAGGTTAGCCCAAGACTGATTTTTCCGATATTCCAGGGCTCCTCTGTTCGAGTAAAGTCTAGATTTAGTAGAGGGGCTGTCTGGCTGTACACTGATTTGAAATAGTCAGCAAATTTTTGGCTAACTATTTCGGGATCTGAAATAGTCGCCGTTCCGTCGCTTAAGTTTATTTGGATATGAGGATTTGCTTTTTGAGATTTAATAAAATCCCAAAAATATTTGACATCATCTTTGATCCCAAACTGAACTTTTTCTAAATATTGGCGTTTTGCAATTGCAATATCTTTTTTAAGCTCGGATCGCATCGCAGAAAATAACAAGTAATCTGAGTGATCCCCACGCAGTTTGTACCTTCTTCGATGCGATTCTTTGCTTTTTAATTTATCTATAATTGTTTTAGAGAACCACGCTGGATAATTAACATTTTTACATACATATTTTCTAGTAGGGATACAAATTTCAAAAACACTGAATAAAACATTGTTTAAGTACTTGACTGCGTCATTTGCATCCGATATCGTGTATAGGTAGTTCCAATTGAATTCTGAGAGTATGTCATTTATTAACGGCATGTTTGCTCGTTTGTACTGGAACTGATGGTTGTAGGTAGATAGTGCCGGGCGTTTAGTACTATTTCGCAACTGATGTCGGTTGCACTTTGTCCTGAATAACTTCATAAGAATTGATAAGGTCGGATGAAATTTATCTTCAAGGACCAAGGGTTCATCACATCGACTGACGTCACATCTATTCGTGTTACTCAATACTAAATCAAGCATATTGCCAAAATGATTTTTTATCACATTTTGTTGTTTAAGATCATTAGAATTCAAAAAATATAAATGCTCTAACATAACCTCATCGGATTTGTTAGTAAAATTGAAGTCGCCCATTATAATGACGTTTCTATCCTTTAATATTTTCGATTGATATTCTTGATCAATATAATCGTAGAATTTTATTCGATTCTCTGAATCATCCGTGCAATAGAAATATACAACACATATGTAAGCTGTAAATTTATTTTTTGTCACTTTCAGCCAGATGTGTTCGCCTTCCGTTTCAAGGATTTGCATTCTCTGGGACGTTAGTGTATTATTAACCGCTATGCATACACCGCCTCCGCGTGCATCGTTATCTCTGTCCCGCCTGTAGACTGTATAGCGCTTGTCGAATAATTCCGAGTCGAAGACAGAGGAGGTCAACCATGTTTCCGTCAGGCAGATAATTTCGTAGTTTTGTAGTAGTAAATTCCTCGAAAATTCTTCCGTCTTGGTATTTAGTCCACGAACATTTTGGTAAAGTATATCTAAGCTTGCCATTTAATTAGATACGTTCCTTATTAGCTGCTTGTAAAAATTTATATTTACTTACAGCAATACCTGTTGGCCAGACTGATGGGTTAAGAAAGATTTCTCGGTTCTCTTCCGGGACGCCTATCTTAAATGAGCTGTAGTTTCCTCGAGCGTTTAATTTAACTACCTCAAATTCGGTAGAGACTATCGTTTTTAGGTATTCCTCTATAACTGGCACCTCTGTTCCCGCGGTAAATCGCCACGCGTGAAGATAGAATTTACGAGCTACGGCTCGTAATGTTGAATCCGTTTTGGTACCCGTAACGATGGGAAGACGTTTACGCGGCTTACGTTTAATTGTCTGCCACTCAGCGTTGTGAGCGTCGTTAGTGCGATTTTCCTCACTTACTTTAGAAGTAGAAGTAGAAGTTGAAGTAGAAGTAGAAGTGTGGGGCTCCTCGCTGATCAAGATTTTTTCAGGCTTATTTTTCAATTTGCCTGTGGTCTCCGGTACCTTACCCTTTTCCTGGAACGGTCCTGACTTTGCAGAGCTGCCGGTGTTTGTGGGGCACGGTTCACTGGTTGTTGGTCCCTGGCTAGGTTCGGTTCGCCTGTCTGCTTCGTACTTCAGCGTTATAGTTTCTAGTTGAATAATTTTGGCGCACAATTTGGTAATGGTGCCGCCTTGTTTAGAAATGAGTGAATTCTGCTCACCGATTGTATCCTGGAGTTTAACAATTATTGCAGCTAAGTACTCCACCTTATCTGTCATATTATTGACTGCTTGGCTCACTGTTTCCCAGGCTTGGGTTGATCTTGTTGCCATGGTTAATATGGAGCACAGGTTATTACGTCCGTACGACAAGATGTCACATTGAGTATTTTTTGTCACATTTTTCACATTGTTTAGGATGAATGTTAGCATCTATGATATTGTTTTCATGTTCAATGTTAATTTATTTATTTATGTCTATTCTTGAATACACGTTTTACAAATTATTACAGTGGTTTATATTGCAGTACAGAGAAAAAAGTACAGAAAAAAGGTATAAAAAATGAAGAACATAGGTTGATTTAGGTAAAACTGTGTGTGTGTGATATTGTATGTTACGTGAACACCTCACTAGGAGAACCTGTGCTGAGGTGTTAACGTTTTCGTGATTAAGTGTGACAGGTATTTATGTGTTGTAGTAGAAAGTTATTTTATTTTTTATTTTTTTCACAGACATATATTGAAACATGAAAACACACATTTATATGTGCGTGTATGTATTTTTGGATAATTCTCGAAGAACGTGTAAGTATAATATTTAATTTTACTTATTATATTTTGGAATTATAATCTTTTGAATAAAGTGAATATCTTGATTTTTTATCCAGGCTACGATATGTTTTTTGAGAAAATTTGTAGATGTGTTTGTAGTCAATAATTGTTTCAAATTAATGGGCATACTGTTAAAAAGTTTGGTTGCGTAGTATTGAAAGTGTCTTTGTCCGTGTATGGTGTGTGTTATCGGAATGTTCAGTGATTTATTTGTTGAGGACCTGGTTTTTATTATGGCTTGTGCTTGATTTGTAATTTGAAGATTATTATGGATGAGGTTTAGGAGAGCAGTTTTGGCGTAAAGTTGTCTTATTGACATGACGTCTAGTGTTTTGAAGACTTTGGTTGAGTCTGTGTAGAATGGTACTTGCAGTATGAGTTTTATTATTGCCTTTTGAACTTTTTGAATTGGGTCAATTGTTGTGTTTGTAGCGCTTCCCCAAGCTAATATTCCATAAGTGGCAATGGATTGACACAGTGCAAAATATATTGATCTAAGTATTGTTAGTGGGAAAATGTTTTTAATGGATTTTATTAGGTGCAAGACTCGTTTTAGTTTATTGATAATAAAAGTAATGTGTTCAGTCCATTGTAAGTATGAATCAATAATAACTCCTAGGTACTTTAATTGTTTTGCCCTTTCGATGTGTTCGCATTGGCAATTGGATGATGTTTGTTTACATTCATGCAAAAACAAGTCCAAGTTAGAAGGAGGTTGACCTCTTTGTATAATACTATGTGTGATATATTTTGTTTTGACTGTGTTAACGGTAAGAGTATTTCTGTTTAGCCATTTTATGACAATTGACAAACTTTTTTCAGCTGTTATGAATAAATCTTTCCATGAGGCTGTTTGACACAGAAGAACTGTATCATCAGCGAAGGTCACTATTTTACCATCAATTTCAATGTCACATAATTCGTTTATGTATA
Organism: Hesperophylax magnus; assembly: GCA_026573805.1. NCBI lineage: Eukaryota > Metazoa > Arthropoda > Insecta > Trichoptera > Limnephilidae > Hesperophylax > Hesperophylax magnus. The sequence goes on from JAIUSX010000068.1 coordinate 10,124,941, forward strand.
TGAGCAATATTAGTGGGCCAAGGACACTCCCCTGTGGGACTCCGTACGTGATTAAAAGTGGTTCACTTGTCTTGTTGTCAATTTTAACTTGTTGTGTTCTGTCAGACATGAAACTTTTCATTAATTCAAATTCTACTCCATTTATGCCAATGTTTTTTAGCTTCTTGAAAAGTTTTTTGTGCGAAATTGTATCGAAGGCTTTAGATAAGTCTAAATAGATTGAAATAACTTTTTTTTTTGCATCTAAATTATGTGTAATAAACTCGGTTACAGTGGCAATTGCGTTTTCTGTGTTCCTATTTTTTCTAAAGCCATGTTGGTTAACTGAGAGTATTTGCATGTTTTCCAGATATTGTTGCAGCTGTTCTTTTATTGCTTTTTCAAGAATTTTTGACAACGTGTTTAATAGTGTAATGGGTCGAAAGTTGTTTACATTATTTTTAGGTCCTGATTTATGAATAGGCCAAAATATTCAACAGCTGTGACGTACTAGATATACGCCAATTATACGTTAAAACACTACTAAACTACATTTTTGACAAAAAAAATAAATTTCAACATACACAAAATAACACTAACAGACCAGTTAGACAAGCGTACAAAGAAAACATAAAAACTCCGGCAGTAAATTCAAGCTTTGGACAAAGACACTACCAATACCATGCAATAAAAGCTTTCAACAGTTTAAAACTTGAAATTAAAATTGAGGAAAATAAAAATAAATTCACACACAAAATTACAAAATGGATTAAAGAACAAAAAAGACAATATTACCAAAATTTCATAGCATAAAATACAAATAAAACCTTCACGTAACACACAAAACCAATATAAACACTCATCACTCACAAACACACAAGATTATTTTTCAATGGACTATTTTTTTAATTTTAAAAATATTATTATGTATTTTTAATTTTAAATGTATATTTTTTCTCAATAAATGTATTATATAGTTTATATTTCATATTATAAAATGAAGGCCTCAGCACGGGCAAGCCACCCAGTGAGGCCTACATTACTGGAAAACGTGAATTGTAAAAATTATTGTACCTAATAAAAAAAAAAAAGGAATAACCAGACCTTTTTTTAGGATGCTCGGAAAAATTCCTTCTTTCAGGCTAAGATTAATAACGTATGTTAGTGGAGTAAGTAGTTGTTGGCTTAGTGTAATTATTGTTTTAGAGTCTATTCCGTCGGGACCTGATGTTGTGTTATTCTTTAGGGAATGTATTAATTTGTTGGTGTCTTCCAGAGTTACTCTATGTAATTTGAATAGACTGTCACTATTTTTGTGAGTGCACTGAGTCGGAATTTTTTGAGGTTTTTGATTATCGTTACTAGACGACTTTTGTTTTATATTTTCGGCGAGGCTAGCTCCGATATTTGTGTAATGTCTGTTTATGTAATTAAGGATAAGTGTAGGATTTTGTGGAAGTCGACTTCTTCGTCGTTGATAAGTATTTTTTTTATTTCATCATCTTTGTTTTTTTGTGTATTTGTACTTTCCCTCAGAATAGACAAAACGCTTTTCGGGTCAAAGTTAGCAGTTACCAGTTTGTTTATGTAATATAATTCTTTGACTTTTCGTATAATTAGAGAGCAAGTATTTCTGTACCTTTTGTAGAAAGAGTTCAGAAAAGTATCATTTGGGTTGCGTTTGACTTTTTTGTGCAGTTTGTCCCGTTTTTTAATGCTATTTATTATGCTTTGAGTAATCCATTTTTTAAGTCTTATTTTGCGGTGCGTGAAGGATTTGAATGTTTTTGTGGTGTTTTGAGTGATGAGCGTGTGAAGGTATGTTATAAAGTAATTCCAGGTTTCTTCAGTGTTGTTCATTTTTTTAAGGTGTTCACACGTTTGTTTTTTTAGGCAATGTTTTAGGTTCACGTAGTCAGTTTCAAATTTTGTTGTTTTTTTTTTTTAATGTATATTTTATTTAGTTATAAAATTTTACATCTTATACCTAATATGTACATTATTTTCTATGACTACTACAATATTATTTACTACTTACATACTAAAATTTAGATTTCACAACATTGAGACATAATCCACGAAAAACTGCAAGACTTTTAGCTTCCTTAACAATTACCGGGAGTTCATTGAACATTTTAAAACCTTTATAATAAATATTGTTTTGTGTTCCCGATAAATGTGTTTTAGGAAGCCTAAAATCGTTGCAGTTTCTCGTAGGATATAAATGAACTGTACTATTAATTCTAACATGCTTTGACATATAGTCAGGTAACATTTTATTTTTTAGCTTATAAATAAACACTAAGGTATTATAAACTAATCGTTGCCACACACTTAAAAGATTGAGTTGACGTTGCATGGTTTTTATTCTTGTGTACCTACTACAACACAGTATTGACCTCATGCCTCTGTTCTGGATTACTTCCATTCTCTTAATTTGGGTTTTGTTACTTAGAAATATTACACTTGTACAATAATTCAGATGGGATGCTACAGTGGTATTGTAGACCAATATCCTTGTTTTAATGTCCAATTTTCCTTTTATCCTACTTAAGAAATTAACCTTTTTCCCAATTTTTTTATTTAAAATTTCAAAGTTAGTGTTAAATTTTAACTTGTTATCTATTATGATTCCCAAGTATTTAATTTCTTTTACTTCTTCAATATTTTGATTGTCTATATTTAGGACAGTATGTACGTTTAGTTTTTTTCCCTAATACCATGAATTTACTTTTAGTTACATTTAATTTCAATTTATTTATGTTTAACCACTTAGATAATTCATTAAGTTCATTTTGTATTTTTGACAGCGCATCTTCAATATTATTTGCTATAATATATAAAAGTGTGTCATCTGCAAACAGTTTGATGGAACAGTACTTTAAGCACTTCACTATATCATTAATATATAAAATAAATAGGAGCGGTCCCAAAACAGATCCTTGAGGAACTCCAATGTTGATTTCTTGTTCTTCAGAGATAGTATCTCCAATTTTGGTTTTTTGTTTTCTATTTTTTAAGTAATCAATAAACCACCGCAATTCATTAGCACGAATTCCTATGTCTTTCAATTTCATTATTAGTCTTTCTCTGTCTATCGTTTCAAAAGCACGTCTAAAATCCAAGAACACTGCTATTGTGATTTTCTTCTGATCCATAGCTGTTTTCCATTCATTTATCACATAATTTATTGCTGTTTTACAGGAATATTTATTTCTAAACCCAGATTGTTCTTTTACTAGAATGTTATTTTTTTCAATAAATTTACTCATCTGTTCTTTCACAATGCATTCTAGTAATTGTTCATATTTAGGCAATCCATTTATTGGTCTGAAGTCTTCGAAATTTTTAGCATTTATTATTTTGGGCACTGGTGTTATTATGGAGGTTTTCCATGACTGCGGAAAAATTTCCTTAGTCAGAGATTCATTTATTAGTGCAACTAATCTGTCTCCTATAGCTGGCAGTGCATCTTTGATTATGCTTATAGTAATTCCATCCGGCGATGATTTTGGTTTCATTGTTTTAATGATTTTCATTAAATACTCACTGTCAATTTTATTAAACCTGAAAATATTTTTATTCTCTCTCTTTTCCGATGATTGAGAAGAGGTATCTGCGACTAATGGAATACTCTTATTTATGTTTTCGACACTAAGTACAAAATTTGTGTTAAATTTTTGGGCTATTTTAAGTGTATCATCTTCAACTCCATCTGGAAACCGAACTTCCTTAATGTTTTCCCTCTGTTTGCCGCTTATAATTTTTTTAAGTGTAGTCCACATTTTTCTTGAGTCACTTTGAGAGGTAATTATTTTTTGCCTGATATACGAATTTTTGGTATGTTTTATTTCTGTACTATACATGTTTCTAAGTTTCTTATAGGTTTCCCACCTTTCTTCAGTGAATTGTATTTTACAGGCTTTATAGGCTGTATCCCTTTGTTTTTGTAGAATATGTAGGGATTTCGTATACCATTTATTTTTATCTTTTAATATAATATTAGTTAAAGGCATTAGCTCATTTACTACTGTTTTCAGATGTCCTACTAGTTCGTCGGCTTTTCTGTCTAAATTTCCTTGGTTATCGCAGATCCATTTTTTGTTTTGTAATACTGTACACAACGTATCCTTATTATAGTTATTTTTTTTCCTTTACGTTATATTTCTTATTCCCTGTGGCTTCGGACTTTTATATTTAATTTTAGTAGCAATAGTTTCGTGATCAGATATTTTTAGTTCTTCTACAGCATTAACTTCCGCATAAATAAATTAAAATTAATCATAAATTGTGATGTTGTTTTGAATTGTTGGGTTCAATGCCTGTGCGGTCAGTCCTATCATTGTTGTGTAGTGATCTGTGATTGTGGATTCGAATACTACGCTACAGAATTTGATTTTGGATTTGATCATTAAGTGATCTAAACATGATTCCGAGTCTCTGGTAACTCTGGTTGGAGTGTTGATAGCGCTTATTATGCCATGTTCCAGGAGCATCAGTTGGTATTCGATATTCTGGGGATGGCCTTGTGGAAGTATATTAATGTTTAGGTCACCAGTTACGATGATGTTTTTGAAGTGGGTAATTTTTTTATGTGAGAGTCGAGAGCTGTTAGAAAGGGCGTAATGTTGTGTGATGAAGGTGATCTGTAAATAGCGAGTATGCGCGTATCTGGGTCAGCGATTATTTGTAAATAGTTTGAGTTAAGATTAAGATTATCTTTTATGTAAACAACAACTCCATCATTTTGGTTTTGGTATTTTGTTGTGAAATATGAGGAGTAGTTTTTTTTGTGTTTTACAGTAAAGGAGGTTGGGATCCAGCATTCTGTTAATATAATAATATTAAAGACTATTTTAAAGGAGGAAAATAGTATGTCTAGTTCGTCGTAGTTTTTGTTTAGGGATCTTATGTTTTGATTTAATATAGTAAGGGTGCCTGGGGTGCTAAATAAAGAATCGCATAGTTTTGTATTATTGGTTGAATAATGTGAGTGAGTGCTAGTTGAGTGGATAGTAATTAGTAATTCGGCCATATTAAATAATTAGCAATACATTTAATTTACTTGGATTTAGGTGGATTAGTCGTCTTAGTTTGTTTCCCCATTTTTTTAGGTCATTTTCGTGTTTTATTTGGATGATTTTATCCCCAGTTGCTTTGCGGAAAAGCAATTTATTTGATTTAAACCACAAGTATTGGTAGTGGGTTTCTTTAGCCATCTGCTTAGTTTTCCACAGAAGTAAAGTACGGTGACAGCACCGTACTTTATGTACTATATGTTTAGGGTTTTTATAGAATTTTCCATGGCTAAATTTACTGTTTTCCATATTTGTTTATTGTTATTGTATTGTATTGTATATTATAAGTCCTTGGGTTATCCAAGGTTTTAAACATCTAAGTTTTGATTTTATTTGAACTGTAGTTTCAATAGTCGATTTTTTTATGTGCTGTGACAATATATTTTCAAAGTTGTTTGAGCAGGTTTCAGTATCATCACTATCTAACACATTGTTCCATTGCTCATTTTTTAGTTTTTCTGCTAAAATAGTCATATTTATGGTGGATTTTTTGGTTATTAGGTCATGTTTTTTTTGGTTTAGTTTTGTTATCATAAAAAAGAATGCATGCATGGTGATCAGTTATATCGGTTTTCTAAATAATTGACTTCACTTTCTGTAGATCTTTGCTATTTACATTGGTCCAGATAATGGTCTAAACAAGATGGCGTGTGACTTTTTATTTCTCTTGTATTTTTGTTTATACATGATATGAAGTTATGTTCAGTCATACAATTTATATTTTTTTTATGCTTCCGATTTTGTTGTCCGGGTTAAATCTTCCCTATAGGAAAAACTAAACCCTTCTACTCACTTTTCCACAAATGATCAGCTAGTCAATCAACACTATGCAAGTGCATTATATAAGTAAAATAAATACAAAACAATACAAGAACAACAACACGTCAACTCACCAGAGATCAAATGAGAAAAAAAATTCACCGACTCCAGATATTTTCATATCAGAGGGTTCGGCTCGGTAGAACTTCTAACAGGGCCTATAAATCCTACTGATCCATCAACATAAATATTTAAAAAATCTTTCGTTATCCTACATGTATTCAAAATGACCGACTTTTGCATCTTTATATATAAATTTTTTGATAGATCTAATACGCCTAAATTTTTAATGAGAGAGCTAGGTATAATGCCAGTAGCCGAAATAACGAATGGTAATATTTATACAGGAATTTGGAATAGCGACATCAATGATATAAGTTATTTTTTTAATTTTGTCATGTAAAACTATATCGGGTCTATTATGACTTATCGTTCGGTCTGTTAGTATAGTTTCATCATAATATATTTTATAAAATTAGTTTTCTAAAAATGAATTTGGTTCGTATTCATAATATGGTACTATATTACGGCAGTCAATCAAGTTATGTTTAATTAACAAATTTAGGTGAATTATTTTTAAAACTTGATTGTGCCTAAATGTATACTCGGACGGTGCTAATATAGAACATCCCGATATAATATGTTCTATAGTTTTCGGAAAAGCCAAACATTTTCTACACAAATCATCAATTTGATTTGTATCTTTGATTATATGCTTTCTATAATTTTTAGTATTAATGACTCTATCCTGAATGGCAAGCATAAATCCTTCTATTTCTGCGCTCAACTCTCCAATACTCAACCATTTGTTTGACGAAAATTTGTCAACATACGTTTGGTTGAGATAATTGAAGTGTTTTGCGTGTAAAATTTTATTTGACCAGGAATCTAATAGTTCCTGGTTGGGATTTTTAAAAATGTTGGCATTCTCATCGTATAAATTTAAAGGTGTAATATTTCTATCTGCCTTGCAAATTATTTTGTGCATTTCTGAGCTATGAGCTTTCCTATGAAAAAAAGTTCTTAGCATTTCTACCTGATTATGTTTCAAAGAAGTTATTTTGACTATGCCTTTACCTCCTAAATTTCTAGGTAAATTAACTCGTTCTATAGCTGAATTTGGATGATGGCAATTAAATTTTGTTAGTGTAGTTCTAATTAATCTTTCTAAGTTATCTAAATCTGTATTATACCATTTAATTATGCCAAATGAGTACGTTAATAGAGGTATTACCCAAGTATTTATTGGTTTTACTAAATTTTTAGCAGATATATTGCATTTTAAAATTTTTCTGATCCTAGTTTGAAATTTAATCCTAATATCATTTTTAATACTAGTATGGTCTAATCTATTTGATTATGGGTATCCTAAATACTTATAAACCTCATCCCTTTTCATACTAGTAATTTGGAAATTTCTAAATATACTCTCGTCCCCATCTACAATTTTGCCTTTCTCTATATGGATCGTTCTACATTTATCTAAACCAAAAGTCATTTTGATATCATCTGAAAAGTTTTTAACTACCTCGATCATTTTCTCTAAATTTTGTTCAGAATTCGAAAATAATTTTATATCATCCATAAATAATAAATGCGAAATTGTACTACTCTCCTTTGTATTACCCTTAACTTTTATTCCAAACTTGCTTTTAATTAACATTTTAGTTAGAGGATTCAATGCTAAGCAAAACCAAAGAGGACTCAATGAGTCTCCTTGAAAAATCCCTCTTTTAATTGAAATGCCCGGTATTACTATTTTCTTACCTTTTAAATTGATAAGTAAATTGGTATTCCAAAAGGACAAAATATTTTCCAAAAAGCTAATAATAATGGGGTTAATTTTATATATATTTAATACTTTGATCAGCCACGAGTGCGGGACACTATCGAAAGCCTTTTGGTAGTCTATATAGCAAGTATGTAAATTACGTTTTCGAGTTTGAATCTGTTTTAGAATTCCAGAATCGATAACTAATTGTTCTTTACATCCCATATGTTTTCTGCGACAACATTTTTGTTGTTCAGATAAAATATTTTTTTCATCTAAATGAGTATATATTAAATCTGTTAAACAAGAGGTTAAAATTTTGTATATTGTCGGTAAACATGTAATGGGTCTGTACTGAGAAGGATTATTAATATTTTCGCTTTTGGGTAACATATAAGTAATGCCCTTAGTTAGAAAATTTTGAAAATTTAGAGGTTGACTGACAAATTTTGAAAGATTTTTTGCCAAAAGAGGATGTAAAGTAGTCAGACGTTTGTACTAAAAATTATGTATCTAATCGCAACCCGTGGCTTTCCAATTATGAGTATTTTTAATAATTTTGGTTAACAATTCAACCGATATATTAGAAAAACTCATTTGTTCAATACCTGAAAAATTGAGTTCTTCATTTTCTATCCATGGAGTTGACTCGTTATGTTTTATATCTTTACTCCAAATTTTAGTCCAAAAATCGCGCATATCTGATTCAGATGGCAACGGAATATTATTATATTATTATTATTAATATTATTATTATTCATTCTTTTTATTATTTATGATGTTTTCATTAATATAAGATTAAAATCTCCTGCAATAAAGCATAGCTTATTTTTAAATTTTGGCAGTATGCGTTTAAGATCATTAATAAACGAAATAATGTTCGACCCGTGTGTTATGTACACAGCCATAATATGGTACTTAGCTTTGTCGAGTTTGAATTGTATTTCAACACAGTTTACTAAATGTATAGTGTCACATAAATATTTTGTGACAAGTGTAGTTCTTGCTTAATTAGGTTTATTTTGTCTATGGTTTTTTTTTTTTTTTTTTTTAGCTTTGGCAATATTTTTAAGGAAGGAAGGACAGTTTTTGTTTTTTGGTCACTTCCTCCCCGAGGCTTCTTTTTGGGCAGCTGCTCGCGGATCTTGTCACTCGCCATTTAAGGAGTTTTGAATCTGAGTTAATCATGTGAATAGAAGTTATTCTTTTCTTTTAAAAAGGGCGCGGGGTGTTTTACCTTTCACGAATAGTTTGTGTTGATTATTATTTTTAGTGGAGTTGATGGAACTCCGCTTTTTATTGAGTGTTGGCCGGTGGTCATGTTGTAGTACTCGTGTTTCGGACTTGAAACCGCAAATGAATTGCTCCTAGCTGTGGCTAGAAGTTGATGGCTGAGTGTCCCCGCGTCGTGAAGGAACGGATTGCTGTTCCCGAAGTCTATAAGACGAGTCTGGTTGGTTGCCACGTGCTGCAGACTTGATGATCCTGCAGGCGCACGTTGAAGGAGTTGCGTCCTCCCGTTTCCACTAAGAGAAGGATGTCCTGGCTCCTTAAGACGAGTCTGGTTGCTTGCCACGTGCTGCGGACTTGATGCTCCTACAGGCGCGCGTTGAAGGACTTGCGCCTTCCCGTCTTCATTAAGAGAAGGATGTCCTGGCTTCCGTCACGGGTCCGTTCCCCGTTACCGGAGACAAGTTTTCGTTCGCCACCCGTTGTTATTCCTTCGTTTCTCGACCACGTAAAGTTAGTTTAGTTTGTTTCAGGAGTCCATCTGGTATGTGACTACTTTTATTCCTATTGTTACATGGTTATTATTTGTAATCCTTTGTTGTAACTTTTGATGGTTTCAATATAATTTCTATTAAGTATTTACTCTTATTATTTCTGATTTTCCTCCTTACTTGACAGAGAATTAACCCCACAATCATGAGATTAAGATCTTTGCTCTACCGTATTTGTACCCTATAATTGATCCTGTAGATCTCAATATTACATGTAAACATTGGAATGTTCCTACTTTACATAATACACCGTTACAATAGGATGTTCAGTTATTTTGACAATACTAAATTTATTGTATATAAATATTACGAGACCACTGTTTTTATTGATATCTGTTTTGGTTGAAACATAATTTTAATCTGGTAAGTAAATAGAGGGTGATTCGGTGTTAGTAAATGTTTCGGATAAAACTATGAGGTCTGGTTTTTTATTTAAATTAGTTAATTTTAAAATTAATTCATCACAATTTTTTTCCACACTCCGTATATTGATATGAAAAATGAATATATCATTTAGATTTTTGGATATAAGTTCATTGCATGAATCAGTGGACACACATTCACATTCTTAAATTTTAAAATTATTTTCAATTTCGTTATCTATGAATTCTTTCATTTGAATTAATTAAGGTTTTTCTAAAGTAATGATTCTAAAATCATTTTTAAAAGTATCGTTAGATCTGTGTTTACGATTAACCGCCATAATAAGAATTATTTTAGGTAAATATTCGGAATCGCTGGACACGGATAATACGAAATATTTTTAAATAAAACCTTCTGATTTACCTTAATTACTATAAAAGGAATCTGACTGCATTTGTGAAATTTTTAATTTTAGGATTTTAATTTTTAATTACGTAAAATGAAAATTCACTTTCGTTGTATGGGATGACAGCTAGAATGATTTCTGTTGATGACATTTTCTCTTGTTGGTATTCCTGAGTCCCAGCAGTTGGCACATTTGGGGGGATCTTCCAGAGATTTACATTCCCGGTATTGGTGGTCTTCGGCGCAGTGCATACATCTTGGATTCTTTGTTTTATTTAGGCATGTGCAGTATGTCCAAATCTTAAACAGTGGTAGCATTGTGTTATAGGGTTACAGTCTTCGACATATATTCTGGAAAATCTTAAATTTACACGTTTTTTCCTTATGTGGAAGTTTTTCATAACTCCGTTGATTTCAAAAATTATACTATGGTGTCGGTTTTTTTTTGTTTTCAATGATGGCCTTCACCTGGAATATCTCTTGGTTTTGTTCCGTCATTATTTAAATATCTTCATTTTGGCAAATTAGGTCTGTTAGAAATTCTTCATTAGTATATTTCGTTTCAATACATTTGAATATTATTCATGTTTTTTTCTTTGGTATTTCTTCTGCCTTTATGTCCTTTTTGGAAATTTTGTTGATTTCATTCTCCAGTTTGTTCGCATCTTCTTTTTTAGGGCAAGTTATAATTAATCGATTGTTGGTGATTTTTTTCATACTGCTTACTCCGACACCCAGAGCAGATATTTTAATTTTCTTTTGTATAGTTTCCTTTCCTTTTCCTTAACTGTGAAATATTATAATTCAAATATCACTGCGAAAGGTGTACTTTTACAGCGAGCTAATTACTTATACGTAAATAAAATAATTCTTATTATGGTGGTTAACCGTATACACAGATCTAACGATACTTTTAAGAATGATTTTAGAAACATTACTTTAGAAAAACCTTAATTAATTCAAATGAATGAATTCATAGATAACGAAATTGAAAATAATTTTAAAATTTAAGAATGTGAATGTGTGTCCACTGATTCATGCAACGAACTTATATCTTGATTTTGGTTAGTATTTTAACTTGTTATTATTATGGGGAAGTTTTTTTTGACATTCTTAGTTTCTTGGTAATTGGATTTTAAAGCTGACGCATATGTCACTCTTTCATTTTTTATTGTCAGCATTTCTTTCATCATTTTATTTTGCTCCTTTAGTTTTGCAAGATCTACCGCCATATGCGAAATGTTTTCCATGATAGGGTTTATTTTTTTTGAGATATCTGTTTTAGTTTCCTTTGTAATTCTTGAATCTTCAAATAGCGTTGTCATTTCAGCTATTTCGTTTTTGGCTTTATGGATATAATCGTGTGGATCGACTTCTTCCATCGTGACGGTATTACTGTTTTGTTCCGGGTCTCAACGTGTTAATGCGGCTAGTATGCAGTCACCTCACGTCTGGCGCCTGCGAGCTAGCAGACTACACTGAAGTTGTAGTTGCAAGTTGTTCTTGTATTGTTTTGTATTTATTTTGCTTATATAATGCACTTGCATGATGTTGATTGACTAGATGATCATTTGTGGAAAAGTGTGTGGAAGTGTTTATTTTTTCCTGTGGGGAAGATTTAACCCGGACATAAAATCGGAAGAAACAAAAATAATAATTTGGATGATTTTCATAGCGCCGTTTTCGCGCAAAATAACCTCCATGGCGCTATGTTGCAAGCTAAAAGATAACCTATACACTCTGAAGCAAAAAGCTGCGCAAATTTCATAATGCGTAAGTTTAATTTTAACTTCATTACGTCAAAACGTTTGATGAACATAAAACATAGATACTATTAAACTAAATAAAATTATCATTGAAGAACAAAATGCAGAAAATTTTCACAGATAATCGAGAACTGATCTGGAAAAATTATGCAAGAAAGTCCTCTACAATAGCAACGCCATCTGATTTGATTAGACACGTATCAGTGAAGTCATCCACCGTTTTATTACGGTCGCTCATTACCACCTCCACTGGGGGAGACAAACATGATGTGTGATTGTATGCTTTTACCACGCTCTACCCATTAGCGAGTAGGTGCACTTCCGGCTTTTCCAATGTATCCTGTTTCTGGTCTGGGAGTGCCATTTTAGCCTCCACGCCATTTTACATCATGGACCTCTTTACCTAGCAATGTTAATAGGTTCTTTATTATTTTGCACATGTATCTGTACTATTTTATTTAATACTTTTCTATCCGCCCTGGAGAGAGAATTAACTATGTCTTGTTCACTTTATAAAATAAGACTGTTCGGTTCAAAAAAAATCAAAAAAATGCCCGTAGTTTGAAAAATCCACAAATGCGCCCGCATCTCCCTGGAATATCTTCTCCAAATTCATCGGCGAAGTTGGAAATGGCGTTCGCTCTAGAAATTGCATCTACAACTGCAAGATATAAAAGTTTTCACTTTGATTGACAGAAAAGTTAACAACTGACTCGAACTTCCAAAGTGTTAAGAAATGATTGTTAAATCTTAAAGTACTCGTAGTATGCTTAATCTTTAAAATTTTAAAAAACATCGTATTCAATATAGATACTATGATGTGTTTACATAATAAGTATAATTATATAACTGAAGTAATAATTGTATATTTTAAATGTTTATTTATTATGTATTGCTAATTTTAATTATGTATCAAACTATACTGTTCTGATCCCACAGAAGTTCTCAATCCTGTGAATACGATGCATGTTTGAATGTATGTATGGTTTTAAAAAAAAATGTTATCATATTCCAGATCAGATATAACTAATAAGGAATACCTAACTCGATGGTAATTTCAGAAATGTAATTGATAAACATATGACATTCTAGCAAGCTTTATAGCTAGACTGATCCAGTTCTGAATCATTTTCCTGTTTTTTTTTCTAGTATTGTTCGACCTTCAAACCATGTTGTATTCTTAAATGTGACATAATATATTAATTATGTACACACCGCTCTCAACCGTCTGCAGCACTTTGTGGAAAAGTTATTAAAAATAAATAAATATATGTGTATTAAAATGCTCAGCAAGTTAGGGAAATCAAAGATTATACCTCTTATATATATTTATATTTTATTTTAAACTGTTTAAAACTGCAACTAAACTGTTTGTCAATAGAATGTTCAATAATAATCGCAATAAAATGATACACATCGTTAAACTATCTTGTAAACCCTCGTTAAGTTCACCAAAGGTTAAAAATGATGTCTTGACATTCATTATCTGTTAGAAATATTTATTTTCATTCCAAAAAAAATAAAACTGTTTAAACTGTCTTCTGAATAATTTTCAATTTTTTATTTATTTAAGACGGTTACATGATAGGCCGACGATATTGATAAGCATTCAGACGATAGGCCGACAATATTGATAAAGCATTCATAAGAATTAAAACCGACGTAAACACAGCAAGCAAAAAATAATGAGATTTTATTAAAATATTTTTTTATTTAATGTTTTTATAATTTATTTAAATAGATCAATTTGAGTAACAATTTCTCTATTAGGCGTTAAAGCTGTTTCACCTTCCGAAGGCATTATCAAACTGTGGTGAATCCACATTCAGACAATCTGTTTATATTATTTCTATGTACTTAGGTGCTTATGACGAAAATCTATTGACATTTTTACTATTATTATACTACTATTATATGGTAACTGAAAGACCAAACGTAAAAGTTATTTGTTAATACTCTAAAACTAGAGTATTAACAAATATAACGTGGATTTAATATCCTTCACATAAACAACTTCTCTCAACCCTTTTATAAAACCAAAATGTTAATTCAAAGCTCTATAACCACTTCACAGAGTCAAAAGAAAATTTGAATTGTGACCTTTTACAGATGAACTTAAAACACTTAAAAACCTATAAATTTCTCGATTTACTCAGAAGATTTGCAAGCGGGAGCCGTAATGTAACCCCATCCCATTCGACGCTAATGGTGTTTTGGAACGTTATTAACTTCAACAGACGGGTGAATTTAAAGGGTTTGGCTATGAGTTATGTAGCGATGTTTTGGATTTGTCAACCCTTTTTTTGAAACAAGAAAATAAATACTTTTAGCCTTTTTGTTTTTCATTTCGCGTACTAATTTAATATGGAATCATTCTTTTTTACGTAACGCTTTTTTATCTTTTCTTTATTTTAATGGAAATTTTATATTTGATTTATAGAAATATTCGGTGAACTGAAAAGCAAAAGACAAGGGAAGTTTTTTTGTTATTAAAGCATTTACGTTTTAACATGGAACAATAAAATGTAAAGCATTTTTATTTATTTCATAATGTCCAATTATATTTCAATACATGCAAACAAGAATCGAATAATGGAAGTTACAGAAAACAAATAGTTCATAAATAATAAATGAATGGTCTTCCTAGAGACGTAAGTCTCTCAACTAGCAATCTGGAAGTCGACGCTTTCCAGGGTTGAAGATACCCTCAGTATCGCTCTGTTTTAAGACCACCATTCAATTGCTTGAAATGGCGCAAGTCGTGTTTGGTGACCAAATTTGAACAGCCAGGTTCCTCCACCTTTCCCTTCCGCATCTCTTTCCTCTACCCGCTACATTCAGCTTCACAGCATACCAAAATAATTGGGGATAACATAGTCTCACTGACTGGCTGACTGTAGGATGTATGCAAGGTTGCCGTTTAGACAAAAGTCACTAACCCACAGTCGGTTCACTGTACAAGTTTTGAGATACCTGATTTTGAATATTACAGACCTGTACTAGTGACTGAGAGGTCACAGTCTTTTTCATAACGATCACAGGAATGGGTAGTTTTAGTACATATTCAAAGTATGGCGTCTCCGCATATGAAACAAGTTGGTCTGCCTGCTCTAAGTGGTTGCAACTATGAGTTATAGAGCTCACAAGAGGCTTCATTGTTTCGAAAAAAAAACGATCAGAGGAATGGGTAGTTTTAGTGCATATTCAAAGAATGGCGTCTCCGCATATGAAAATAGTTGGTCTGCCTGCTCTAAGTGGTTGCAACTATGAGTTATAGAGCTTACAAGATTAGGCTACATTGTTGCGAAAAAAAAAAAACGATCACAGAAATGGGTAGTTTTAGTACATATTCAAAGTATGGCGTCTCCGCATATGAAACAAGTTGGTCTGCCTGCTCTAAGTGGTTGCAACTTCGAGTTATAAAGCTTACAAGATTAGGCTACATTGTTTCGAAAAAAAAAAACGATCAGAGAAATTGTCAGTTTTAGTAAATATTCAAAGTATGGCGTCTCCGCATATGAAAAAAGTTGGTCTGCCTGCTCTAAGTGGTTGCAACTATGAGTTATAGAGCTTACAAGATTAGGCTACATTGTTGCGGAAAAAAAAAACGATCACAGAAATGGGTAGTTTTAGTGCATATTCAAAGTATGGCGTCTCCGCATATGAAACAAGTTGGTCTGTCTGCTCTAAGTGGTTGCAACTATGAGTTATAGAGCTTACAAGATTAGGCTACATTGTTGCGAAAAAAAAAAACGATCAGAGAAATGGTCAGTTTTAAGTAAATCTGAAAAATTCCCCGCAGTTTGGGGAATTCCCACAAATCGGGAACCCTGCTTGACACACACATTGCCCCCTCCTCCGCCCGCGTCCGGCCCGGCGGCCCGCGTCCCGCGTCAGTGTCCGCAGTACAATCGTTGTGAGAGGGTGTGCTTTCGCTTGTTTTGGTGCATTTTTTAATACTATTACCCGTTACTCCCACTTTTACAATAATGTCGAACATAAATACTACATGCCTGTTTTGTGAATGTAAGATGGACGAAAAAGTGCTGCCTTTTAATAAAAACAGTTTAGAAAAGTGTCGTGATATATTAACAGTTCGTATTAACCGTAATTTGAAACATGCTCATATCAAAATACCAAATGATTGTGACAGTACTGCCGTATATCATCTATCGTGCTATAAAAAATTTACCGCAGTGAAAAAAACAATAATATCTACTCCTGAGACCAACAGTTTAACACTTCTGCCAGTCGAGACTTCCGATAATCAAGCGGAGACATTGTCATCACCTTCACCAAGTACGTCTAGTTGCAAAGCTATATGCTTATTCTGCGATCACCAGCGTAAACAATCACATAAAAAATTTGAAAAGATGCACTGTTTGCAATCAAATGAAACCCGCGAAAAGATACTGATGAAATCGTTAGCATCTAACGAAGTCAATTTACAACATAAAATTTCACAGACAAGTGTTCCATTATTTTATCACACTAATTGTTTGAAAGATTTTTTAGAAGAACTGAAAAAATATCCGACTGTCAGTCCAATGAAAAAGACGGTGTGTGGCACGTTATACGCGAGAGCCATAAAAATGCCTTACAAAAATTGTATGAATTCATAAACGACATAATTCATGGCAATAATATTCATTTAATGTCCAATCTTCACGAATATTATGAATCTTCTCTGCAGTCAAATAGCACTGAAAATAATATTACATGTTCGAGATTAGAACAGAAAATTCGAGCCTCATTTGATCGAAGCGTTTTAACTATAGAAGAAATAAATGGACGTAAGTTAGTTTTCAGAACGGGTTTGCCAATTGATTTCGTGATGTCGAAACAGAAGGAATTAGTGAAAAGAGATATTCTCACGTCTGCTGCTAATATATTGAGAAAAGAGATTCTTTCCCTGCCTAAAACTCCCCTACCAACCACTTGTTCAGTGCAAGAATTACTCCAAGGCGAGTGTAATATACCCGATGCTCTTAAAAAATTCAACTTGGAGCTCCTTGGCATCGGTTCGCGCACAAAAAAAAAGTTGTCTGAGACTTGCTTAAAGAAAGCTGAATCGATAAGCCAGGATCAAATTTACGCTGTGACAAATGGACATGTTAAGCCTTCTAAACAATTAGCTCTGGGAATGGCTATTAAAAGTCTAACTAACAGCAGAAAAGTTGTGAACATTTTGAACAAATATGGTCAGATACCTAGCTACACTTTATTAGAAGAATTAGAAACTGAAATTACCTATGCCTCCATCGATGAATCTATAACAACATTCATTCCGTCTGGGATAATTCCATGTCCTCAGTTAAATACTGGAGTAGCTTTCGATAATTTTGACCGTTACGTAGACACACCTTCTGGAAAAAATACATTGCATGACACAGTAGGAATTATTTTTCAAAATGAAGAACAGTACTCCATACGAAATCAACCTATTGACTTGTCAATGAAACCATCTAAAGGCAAAAGAAGAAGGGCATTCGACGTGATTGACATTAATATAGATCATCCCATTAAAAAACCAAGAATGAGTGACAGTATGATTTTACTTGATAGTGACTTACGTAAAACAACTGAATCTGTCAAAATAAATGCAAAGAATAGAGATTTATTATGGGTTTTGTGTCATGCTGCTGAAATCGAGAATACTCCTATGTGGGTAGGATTTAATAACCTCACTATGAATGATCAAACCAGTAAACAGAAAATAGCTTATTTGAACCCAATAAACATGTCTCCCACTAACACTTCCGTTGTTAAAACAACAATGCAACAAGCAAAAAGTATAGCCGAAGAGTGTGGTCAGGAATATATATGTGTTACATATGATCTTGCAATTGCAAAAGTGGCATTACAAATACAATCCACAGAACGGCCAAATTTTGACAATCTTTTTATTTTTCTTGGCACATTTCATATCATCCTGGCCTATTTCAAAGCTATAGGAAAATTTATAGATGATTGTGGTTTGACGCATATGCTAATCGAAGCTGATTTGCTAGCCAATGGGTCTCTTAATGGATTCATGTCTGGTACGCATTACAATCGATGCAAGAGACTTCACCCTATTATTTCACTGGCCTTACAATTAATCCATTTTAAATTCTTTTTAAAAGAGGAAAATCTACAATTGTCACCAGATTTGGTAGAAGAACTGCAAGAAATAAAAAATAGACGAATGGACAGTTCTGGAAACATCTTGGTCGATGTTGACAATTTCTTTTTATCAGAAATCATCTCTAAATACAGAATTTTTCGAGAAAAAACTCAAAACGGAGAACACGGCAAAACGGCACAATTTTACATGCAATATATAAATCTGATCGAGTATTACTTTCTTTTGAGCCGATCGATACGAGAAAACAATTTTGAGCTTTACAAATATGTACTTCCAAAAATTAACAATATATTTTTCATACTAAATCATCCAAATTATGCGCGATGGCTCACAAAGCACCATGACGACATATTAAAAGTCCAAGACACTCACCCAGGCCTCGAGCTTCATTTAAAACGTCATGGCTTGGGTATCAAGCGCACTGACAAAGCGTTTTCTAGACAACCCGTTGATTTAACACTAGAACAAACCATAAACGCCGATGCTGCTAAGCGATTGTCTGGTGTTAGCCATTTTACTAATTCCTTGTCAGGCCGACAGCGTTGGGCAAAAAGCCATGCACTGAGATCCACCATTATAACTCATGTTTTAGAAGAAACTAATATTACCAGGGTACAAGACGTTACCTCTGATCTGCAGACAGCCAACATTTCCAAAAACAAAAAGGCAGTGAAGAAACTTGTCGATACTGTAGAATCTTATGGCAATCCATTTGATTATCAAGACGATAAAGACGAACTGTACAATATTGTCACTGGGAATTCAGTAACGAATGAAACCGCAGACTTTCTGCTCAATATAGAGGCTACAGGAGAAAATCAGAGAAAAGAATTTATATCTCAATGTAATGAAAATCCCGACCGTTTCGAGAAACCAATAAAACGCAATGAAATCAGGAATTTCTGTTCAGATAAATCAAAAAAGCCATGTAAAGCAGCACAAAAACTGCAAGTTATAAAAGCAGAACGAAACGTCTTCGGTCGTCTTTTAGGAATTTCCCTTAATCAGAAACTAGATTTGCCAAAAGTTTTGGAATATCCATTATCTTCATCGTCACCTTCAATGAGTCATTTAGATGGTTCCTTGATGAAGACTAACAAGGCTGCACTCATGAAAATATTGGAAAAAACAGCCAATGCCAATACGCCACAAAAAATTGATGTTGTGATTGTAGATGGATTCTATATTCTCCATTTAATACCAGTGCATGTGAAAACATTTGGTGAAATGTCGCTATACATTTTGAAAAAATGTATGAGCTACAAAGCAAACCGTAATATCGATGTAATATTTGATTCTTATTTATCACCCTCAATCAAAGATTTTGAACGTGAAATGAGAGCTGGGCACAAAGCTACCCCCAAAACACAGTATAAAATAACATCGCCAAAACAAATCAGACCAAGAAATTTCGTCAAAGAATTAAGAATTACACAATTCAAAGAAGAACTCGTGCATTTTTTCATAAAACATTGGAGTTCCGAGGAGGCTAGTCTAGTCATTTCTGGAAGCACGGTTAATCTCAATTTTGAAAATAATTGTTATTCGTATGAATATCAAAGCGACGGCAAAAAGGTTGTGCAAAACGATAACCCTAATTTGATGTGTGGGCACCACGAAGAAACCGATACAAAAATAATATACCACATATACAGTATTCAAGAACCATCTAATATTTTGATTAAAACTTCTGACACTGATGTAATCGTCATTTTACTGGGAAATTTGGACAAATTCGAAAAGCATGAAATATTTATTGAATCCGGCACTCTTGCCAAACGACGTATTGTAAATGTTAACAAAATTTATCTCAGTATTGGTGCTACATTGGCAAAGAGTTTGCCAGCGTTTCATGCTTTGACAGGGTGTGATTATACCCCTGCATTTTATAGAAAGGGCAAACAAAAACCTTACAATATCCTAAGTAAAAACACAGTTTATCAAGAGGCTCTAATAGAGCTAAGTTCTAATGCTCCATTGACAAATGAAATCAAATGCAAAATTGAACAATTCATATGTGAGTTATATGGTGTGAAGAGTAAATCTGTAAACGAGGCCCGCCATAAGATTTTCCTCAAAAAATTTAAGCCCAATAAAGAGAATGAAAAATTTAACAAAACTCTTATGAATTTTGATGCTGCTTTTTTGCCACCGTCTGAAATCGAACTAGTTCAACAGATACTTAGAGCTAAATACGTATCAAATATCTGGATAAATTCAACCAAAAATCCTCCAAGCTATCTATTGCCAATTGAACATGGGTGGAAAGAAGAACACGGCAAATATGTCCCTATCTGGTATGCAGGGAACCGACTACCAGATAAAGTATCTGATGTTACTGTAACGGAGTCAGAAAATGACAATATTTCTGGTGATGTCAGTGGTAAGTTTTATACGATTGCGGATGTATAGGTAAAAATCGTTAGGAAACGAAAAGTTTGCATGTATTTGTTTCTTATTAATGGCATATTACGTATCTAAACCATAAATCTCATTAAGCTATACATACAAGAGTTCGTTTCCTTCTGTTTTTTATATATACATATGTATAATAATTTTCATATCATCAAAATCGTCATTTTTTCTATCAAACTTTACAGTTATTTTATCACATTACAGACTCCTCGTCTACGTGCCTAAGCAGCAAAGAAGAAGATTCCGAAGATGACGAAATCTAAGTTAAATCTATCCAAGTTAAAAAAGAAATCTTGAATATTGAAATTGAATATTTTAAGTTTTTTATGAATGTTTCTACCTTAATATCAAAATCTAATTCCATTATTCCATTCCAATTTTGTGCTCTGAGTTGTAATCTTAGTTCTTCTTCGTCATATTTTGCATAGTTCCGATAAGCTTTGGTGTTTATAAAATGTTTTTTCGTATTTCGATTTTGCTCTATAATTTGAATTATGGAGTGATCTGTGATTCTGGGTGCATCTAATAGATTTACCTGTAGTTCAAATACATTTGTTATCACCAGATCAATTAATGTACTTGATGTTAGAGTTACTCTAGTGGGATCTTTTACCAGTTGTTTCATCCCATTGAATTCAATGATTAAGTTTTTAAGTTTTTTGTATAGATGTCTGCATTTTTATTCATGTTTATATTGAAATCTCCTACTATAATATTAGGTTGTCTTATTTTATGTTTTCTGAACACCATTTTTCGAAGTACGTTAAGAAATCCCTCAAACTCGAATTAGGTAAACGGTATACGATACCGTAGACCCCTTTTTTAAAGCTATTTTTTACTTTTATCGCCAAAATCCATGATGTTTTGATGTGACTAATGAAAAAGCTCATAAAAATATTAAAAGAATATTAGAAGTAAGTAAATATTTAACTCTTTAAGCCTTAGTAATATTCTACAAAATGATTAATCTGTGATTTTACCCAAAGATGTTTAGATTATGGAAGTTGAATTAATAAAAATTGGATTTGTTCGATTTAATTTTTTTATTTTATTGATTACTGTTATTTTTTTTTCTTTGAAATACAACCACTGAGAGCAGGCAGACCAACTCGTTTCACCTGTGGAGACACCATACTTCGAATAGGTACTAAAACTGACCATTTCTGTTATCGTTTTTTTCGCAACAATGCAATGACTTGCGCGCATCATAACTCTGAAATGCAACCACTTAGAGCAGGCAGACCAACTTGTTTCATATGCGGAGACGCCATACTTTGAATATGTACTAAAACTACCCATTCCTCTGATCGTTTTTTTTTCGAAACAATGAAGCCTCTTGTAAGCTCTATAACTCATAGTTGCAACCACTTAGAGCAGGCAGACCAACTTTTTTCATATGTGGAGACGCCATACTTTGAATATGTACTAAAACTACCCATTCCTCTGATCGTTTTTTTTCGAAACAATGAAGCCTCTTGTAAGCTCTATAACTCATAGTTGCAACCACTTAGAGCAGGCAGACCAACTTTTTTCATATGTGGAGACGCCATACTTTGAATATGTACTAAAACTACCCATTTCTGTGATCGTTTTTTTTTTCGCAACAATGTAGCCTAATCTTGTAAGCTCTATAACTCATAGTTGCAACCACTTAGAGCAGGCAGACCAACTTTTTTCATATGCGGAGACGCCATACTTTGAATATGTACTAAAACTACCCATTCCTCTGATCGTTTTTTTTTCGAAACAATGAAGCCTCTTGTAAGCTCTATAACTCATAGTTGCAACCACTTAGAGCAGGCAGACCAACTTTTTTCATATGCGGAGACGCCATACTTTGAATATGTACTAAAACTACCCATTCCTCTGATCGTTTTTTTTTCGAAACAATAAAGCCTCTTGTAAGCTCTATAACTCATAGTTGCAACCACTTAGAGCAGGCAGACCAACGTTTTTCATATGCGGAGACGCCATACTTTGAATATGTACTAAAACTACCCATTCCTCTGATCGTTATGAAAAAGACCGTGACCTCTTAGACTATAGGTATGATTTGAAATTTCCAAGGCCAAACGTATTATAGTGATTTCTTTTTGGGGTATTATGCCGTGTTGCTCTATCTCTTTCTTTAGCCGACGTTTTGGACAGCATTGCAGTGTCATCAGGGCAGATGTGTAATCTAAGGTTGTGCTGAATGTGTGCTAATGTATGAAGATGCGATACCATGTTGCCAGCTCCAACCCTCTAAGGCCTAGCGCGCACCACGATTGTATTTTTTGCGACACTATTTTAAAATCGTGCTATAAGAAATCGCAAAAATAATACTGCGCGCATCGCGATGAAAAATTGCGATGAATTGTTCATTCTCAACATGGATTTCGTACAAATTGCTTGTATTGTTTTGCTTCTTCGGAAGAGGAGGAATAAAAGAACACATACATACTGGACTCATCCTTTTACAGCAGAAAGAGGTTTCTTTTATCTGAAATACAGTGATCTTCGACAATATCCAAAAAAATTCTTTGGCTATTATAGAATGACGATTCAGACATTTGACAAACTATTAAGAATTGTTGGACCTCAAATTGCATACAACATACAATAATACTAGATGGCGGAATGCAATCTCAGCTGAAGAAAGGTTGTCAGGTAGCGATTTTAAATCGCAGTGCGCGCGTGTCCATATAACTTCAAATGCTATAATTTTATTTTGCGACAATCGCGTCGCGCGCTGTCGCGGAAAAATGTGACAAATCACAATTTAAAAATAGCAACTATTTATCTGTCGTATATGCGCGCACATACTTACTAACTCATAAGTTGCATTTCTGCGACAAAATTATCGTGGTACAGAAAATCGTGGTGCGCGCAAGGCCTAAGAGCTGACATTAACGTATGATTTTAAAGTTGTTTTCAGCGTTTATTTCTGGTGAAGCCGTCAATTACCGGATACCAAGAACTACCAAGCTTAGCTCCATCGTCTGTATTATTATTTACGGGATTTTTGTGAATTTCAATTGCCTCTGTAATCAGCCGTGCTCTATAAGTTTTGGTTCTCCCCAGGACTTCAGAAACAAATCCAAAGTAATGCCCGGCTTCAATCAAATGCTCGGCAATTGCTGATTTGTCAGGGAGACAGTTTACAAGCTCTGAAGTGTTCAGATATCTTTTTGGAGATTGTCCGTTCTATCTAACCTACATAAACCTTATCACATCCAGAACAGCTGAGTTTGTAAACTCCATCTGTTTCAAGAGGAAACTTAGTATTTGCAGGCCTTAGTAAGTGTGACCTATAGTTTCAAAGTGTGACATCTCCATTTTTACAGTTTTGAGATAATCATGAAAACATATTTAAATATTAATATTGACGATGTTTAACCATTTTTCAACGTATTTCCGATAAACATAGTGAAATATTTAATTTTATGAAGTAAGTTCTTTTGTATAATGCTTATTTTCATTTTTATTTTACTTTTTAGTTTGGATGTGTCACATTTTGAAAATAATGTATGGATTTGTCATACTTTGAAACTCATGATACTGGATTTGTCATACTCTGCAGCCAACTTATGTAGGTCCACCATTTTTTTGAAGCCATGGGTGTACGTAACAAACTAGCAAAATTATACATATTTTTGTTAAAATAAGTACTTTATTTTCATGAGGTAAACAAAAAATATTCATTATATTTAAAAAAAAAGTACAAACACCATTCTCGAAAGAGTGTCAGTACAATCACAAGTTTATTATCTTAATTTTCAATAAACAATTTAAAAATAAAAAAATTCCAATGAAAGCAATGACAGTTTTAAAAATACACTATTATTCAAATGATAAACAAGAAATTAAAATAGACTCGTAAATTGGTAATTGGTGCTTGTACAAAGGATACGTATTTAATTACAAATCATATTATAAGGTCATTAATTTCCACGATAGGTTCACAATCTTCTTCGCTAACTTCCACATTTTTAATATTCTCGGATTCTCTCTGATTTTCTTCATACCTTTCGATAACATTTTTATAATATTGTAAGCAACCAAGAGCTCTCCAGTTGTTGCCATAATGTTTTTTTGAAAGATAATCTACATCCTTAATTTTAGCCATTTTTACATTTGTTCCACAATTTAACTCTTTGGGGTTAATTTGTACTGCAGATAAATTTGTTTTGAAAA
Organism: Hesperophylax magnus; assembly: GCA_026573805.1. Lineage (NCBI taxonomy): Eukaryota > Metazoa > Arthropoda > Insecta > Trichoptera > Limnephilidae > Hesperophylax > Hesperophylax magnus. The sequence continues at coordinate 10,149,621 of JAIUSX010000068.1, forward strand.
TTTTCTTCGAAGAACACAAATCTACTCTATAGTGAGCTTCTCCAGCAACTGTTATGACGCCTGATGGTTTTTTGGTTAAAATAAATCTTTTCGAAGGAGCAAATTTAAAATGCCATTTGCCTGGAGGTTTCAAAACCTCCTGAACGGCAGACTTCCAGTCAAAGACTTTCACGTCAGTTCCAAGATTATATACTTTTCCATGTTCCTTAAATATATCGTAATACTCTTCAGGATTGACAATTACTTCTTTCTTCTTTATTTTTTTCTCTATTCCAGCAAAAACTCTGTCAGATGGTAGAAAGGAATGGCCTGGGACGGGAAAAATTATTTCAATTCTTTTTACAACATCACCTCTGTTTTCCAACCACTTCATGCACATTCCTATGAGAACAGAGTTTTTATTTTGTCCTCCGCATCCATCTGCCATTAGTCGAATAGTGTTGATTCCATCAAAATTAATTTTAGAAAGAAGATGGAATAATGAACTTGCGATTTCATTTGATCCTTTTGCGTACTGATCTTCTGTCCAAGCATATATGTGCACGTTAGTGAGTTTAGAATGGGAAGTACCAATAACTGCTGTAAAAATATATGTATATAATTGGCGTGAATAGTAAGCTGCTTGATCGGCAACTTTCGGCAGTGGTAGGTTCTTTTGGCAATCAAAAGAAATTGTTGCCATGCCCTCTTTTTCTTCTTCCAACATTGTAAAGAATGCCTTTGCCCGAATTTTATGCACACGTTTTTCTATTATTAAATTATTTTTCATTGATGCATCTACTTCATACTTAATTTTTTCACCAAGTTCCAAGCATTTGGAGCACTGATCTGTCCGTGGAGTTCCAAAACCAATAATGAACTCAGAATTAAATATTTTTCGGTTATACGAAGCCTTTACGATGCAATCCGATAATGCTTGAGCATTAAACATTTGACTTAATTTGCTGATATTAAGTTCGCAAGATAAATATTGCCGTGATTTTGTTTTGCTACGACAGTAATGAATTTCAAGAGGAATAAGTTTTTTAATAAATTCTATTACAGCATTTTTGCGGTCGGCAAATTTTATGTGATTTCTATCACCTCCTCGTTTCTCAATGGGAGGAGTGCCAGAGTTAAAGTATCTTTTAGTGACACCAATCACACGCATTTTGTTGATATGTAAAATATCCAAAAATGTGTTTCTGCATACGGGTACCGTAGTCATAGTAGTTGTTTTACGTACATTATAGGTTATTGAAAGAGACTTCTTTTTCCTTTTGTTGCTATCTGTTTCGCTGTTTCCTCTTCTCCTAATTACCGATTTCGGTAAACAATATTTTAACAAGTAATTGTCCTGATAAATTTTGTTAGACAACAAATAAAATTTCTTGTGAAATTGTTGTATGTCTACCATTGTCAATGACATGCATTGAAATGCCTTTGAATTGTGTTGGCATTTTGGCGCAAACGGCAATGTTGATGCAGAATATCTTGAACAAAAAGAAAGGGGATATTTTAATTTTACATGAAAATTAAATTTATATTTAATAATTATTTATATCCATACATATTTACTAGAGAGGTATCTAAAATACCTACATTTCACTTATTAATCTGAGTTGCCAATGAAATAGTTGATTAAAGTGAAATTGATGTTTCTAGAGACAGGTATAAAATACATAAAAAAAATTCGTGTGTGAAAAATAAAATTAACTCTCGCACGCCCTTTGCAAAACTGCATGAACCATGAGTGATCTTGACAGTTGAGAACAAAACTTACCTTTTTTTCACTTCCCTGGATCTTTTCCACTTTTCTGGCTGTTTTTTTCTATTCCTTGCTTTCTCTGGAACAACACGTTCCATTGTTTTATATCTTAAAACTTACTAAAATACCGAAAAACTGTCAACCGACACTCACAGCTAGACACACAAGACAGAAATGGCAGTTAAATCCCTCAATCACGTGACAAGATGGCGACTCCCTATTGGTTGAAGTGGATCTGTCATTATTTGAAACTAATAAGCGAGGGATATGTCATTTTTTGATAATAACCTCAATTTTTAACTCAAATTATGTAGAAATTTGAAAGGATATGTCAGATTCTGTGGCAAAAGCTATAATCAACAATAAAATGGCTACAAAACTGCATCATTATCTAATTTTAGCCAAAAATGGAGATGTCACACTTTGATACTATAGGTCACAAGTCCTGTATTTTAGTTGTGGTTCCGAAAACAGTCTTTACTTAGCATCCTAGCGATTTTGTCTGTCACATTGTAAACATAAGGCAAGAAAACGCAGCCTTTTGGCTCTTGTTCAATCTGTCTTCGTTTGGGGTAGATTTGGTTCTTATGATTTGCCTTATCTATTTTGCGGAGTAACCGTTACGCTCTAGTGCATCGGTTAACTTTATAAGTTCTGATCTGATTTTTTGCTCTTCACATATTTTTGTTGCTCGGGTCACCAACGTGTGGATAAGTCCTCTCTTCTGTACTAGGTGGTGATGCGATTCTGCGTGTAGATACTGGTTTGTATGAGTTGGTTTTTTATACACGGTGTTCCCGAAGCTACCATATCCTTTTCGCATCACCTCCACATCTAGAAAAGGAAGGATTTTATCTTGGTTTTTCAGCTCTATTATGAACTTAATTTTGCTGTAGAGTGAATTAAGATGGTCCAGGAATTTGTTCAGTTTCTCCGTTCCATGAGGCCGAATGGCGAAGACATCATCGACGTAGCGCCACAATACTTTAGGAATAGCTGAAGCTGTGTCGAGTGCCACTTCTTTAAACTTCTCCATAAAAAAGTTGGCTAGTACTGGCGATAACGGACTTCTCATCGCAACTCCTTCCATTTGTTCAAAGAGTTCACCTTGGAATGCAATGTATCCCGTTTTGAGACAATGTTCAAAAAGCTTACAGATGTCTTCTTCATATAACTCACTGAGCATTGTCATGGAGTCTACTAGTAGCACATTAGTAAATAGAGATACTACGTCAAAACTGAAACAAAACTTCCTTTGTTTTAACCTTCTGAAGTTTACTGATCAGATTCGTGGAATCCTTAATCCATGATTTAGTTTTTCCTGTTTGGACTGCAGTAATCTCGAGAGGTATCGTGACAGTTTGTACGTCGGTGCACCAATAGCGCTGACAATAGGTCTCATTGGGATCTCCTTTTTGTGGATTTTTGGAAGACCGTACAGGGCAGGAGTTCTGGAGGCTTTTAAAAATAGCTTAGATCTATCCTCTTTCCTAATGCTCGAAGCTTTGACCAGTTTTCTTGTCTTTAGATCAATATTGTTGGTAGGATTGTTTTTAATCTTCTTATAGGTGTTGGTGTTGCACAAGAGGTTTTCCTCCTTTTTAATATCTATTGACTACCATAATACGGACATGTGTCTAGTGCGGTAGTCGAAAAGCATGTAAAAAACCTGTATCCAAATATATTTTTATGAATACAGAAAAAAAAAAAATATATATATAGTCTTCCATATTAATCGTGACAGTGGCATTTCCTTTGTCGGCTGGTAGAACCAAGATTTCCTCATTGGCGCGCAATTCTTTTAGAGCCGTCAACTCTCCTTTCGTGATGTAGGGTTGGGGTATTACGACCCTTTTCAAAATATGGCTAGTCTCTTGTCGTATGTCCTCCGCTTGTGTTTCTGACATTTTTTGAACTTTCATCATTGTATGTAGGGCTGTCTCTACCCCACATACGATTGATTCCATGGGTACCTTTTTGGGAGCCACCGCGTAGTTCATTCTTTTAGCAAGAACAGAAGTCGCGTCAGGGCTCAACGCAAGGCTCTAATGTTTATGACAACTTTTTTTTGGTCAAGTTGTTTTCGATCACCTTTTTTGTCTCGGTCGAGACTTTCGAACTTTTGCTTGTGTCTTGCATCTGTTGACTGTTTAAATATTTGGGCTTATTGGTAAGTGATTTTGTCGACTTTCTTCCAATCTTCCTCGATTAGGGTTGCACTCAAGTGCAGGTGTAGATTCAAAAGATCTCGATATATTCCATCAAGTTGCCCATCGCCACGCACGTTGTGAATTCTTTCCTTCGCTGCCTGGTCTTTGAAATACACTGTCGGCTTTCCAGGATGTGATGTGTCTTTTGATTCGTATGTGTACTGGCACGATCGATTGCATCTTTTGAGGAAAGACAAGCTGCCCCATTGATGGTTCCTTCTCTTCCTCAGATTCTCCAATTGTAGTACCATTGTGTGAACTTCTTCCCCATAGAGGTTCGTCAGGTATGATTTGAGGTTTGGACGGCGAAATGTATTATATTGATTTGTTTTGAATATTGGGTATTGTATTATGATATTAGGCAGCCAATAAGAAATGCAATGCTATCCAAACAGTTGGCTAAAGAAGGAGATAGCGCAACACGGCCTAATACCCCAAAAAGAAATCACTATATGACATGTACTAGTGTTATATTAAACAGAAAACTGTTGTGCCTTTTAGTTTAGAGATGAACGCTTTGATATGATTTCATCAAATTGCCCTATTTTGATAAAGTATTCATATATCAGAGTAGAGAATATTCTCAGTATTTCCGTGGTTTTAGCCGTGATTGGTGACCAGACCTAAATAGCTCGGTACTTCCTCACATTCCTAGTAAACATCTCTTACCCCTTTGTTACCGGCCATATTTTATATTGAATGCCATCCAGAACTTTGCAGATTTTCTGCGCGCCAATACTCGGTCCTCGAGTAATGTTCGGGATGGGCAGAGCATGAAACTGTCGCCAAGGCATGGGCACACAAAGGATTACAGGTTCTACTGATTGTAGTGAAATGAAAGCTGTAGTTTTGTTTTTGCACATTATAAAACATGGAGAATATATTTAAGTTAACATGTTACATATTATGACTCGGCACTTACCCCCAGGGATCAATAATTGGTTTTTTTAATTCTATCTAAAACTGATTAACCACTTAATTACGGGAAGTGAGCGGGGAGCTTCTATACGGCCGGCGGTGGTCTGTCCCCGACAGATCGAGCTGGCACCATCAGGGCTTTGGTCCAGGAGACGGGTCCAGCGTCTCCGACAAGGTGGCTGATAAGCGGTTCTGGAGCGTATCGGGTCTATCGTTTATGTAACATTAATGGAGCGAATCCATCCATTGAGCTGATCGGCAGATTACTTGAGCGGGTGCCGTCCGGGCTTGTGATTTTATTATCCGTTTCTTATTAAGAAAAATACGGCTTGTATCGCGCCACTTGAGGTGAATGCTTCATTTCCCGGAGTCCGCGGTATAACGATTTGCAAGGGATCGCGTATATAAACTTCAGTAGAACATTATTTGTGATCTTCACGAACACACACACGGTCATCCATTATACGGACGTTTATTTAATAGAACCTGCACCGACTTGGTTTTTGTAAAAAAGAACCGAATAACCCGCATCAGGAATACTGATGTACACTTTTTTAATACGATCGCCCATCCAGGGTAAAAATGAATTATAATCTAATTCACTGTGCGATCATTACACGGCCGCCCCGCTCGTGTAACAATTCCAGAGTCCCCGCGAAAGGAAACGGAAACAAACAATAGACTGCCCGGCGGTCTATTTGTTGCCAGACCGTGCTCTCTATAATTTTAATCAAAATTAATGCTATGAATGGTACTTGTTCTGAAGAGGTGTTTTAAATAATTACTTTTAAATAAGACTTAACACCGCTTCATAACATTACCCCCCGCGCCACACAAATGTTTGTCCCCAAACATTAATACAACTCTAAAAAAAACTACAACTGCAATAACTAAGCTTGAAAAGATCCTCTGGGTTTCTAAAAAAAACAATCAACAATTATACATGAGCATCATAATTTGTAAGATAAGTAAGGAATAAGACAAAATCTACGATTTGGATAGCAAAACTTATGATGAATGGGTGTGCCGCAGCTTCAATCGCACCCATCGAGCGTGCAGCCGGATGGTTGAGCCTGCGATTCATCCATTCTAGAACTTAAAGATAACTTAAGATTAATGTAACTTAATTACAAATTTTAGAAGATATTACGTGAACGGAGTCTGCAAGCACCCACAGTATCGGAATACCGGGTGATGATAAATTGACGATTGTCGAAGACTGCCGTTAGCGTTACATCTGTGACGGAAAATATTCTTAAACAAAATTGTAGGTAAACCTGTAGGTATATAAAAAAATATTATTGTTCTTCTCAACACATCTAAACAACTTAAGCGTTAAAGCTTCACTGGCCCTTTAATAGGGCGATAAGCCACTCAGGCAACACTTTTTTAGGGAGGTAAACCAACCCTCACTTTTCACTGAGTCTACTTCTCCGTTGGAGATAAAACACACTTCGAAGAAATTCTATCTACTCTACCTGACCTGGTTATTGGGTAAGTTTTTCGAAGAGAATTTATACAATAAGACAAAATAATCATCCTTGGAAAGCATTATTTCGTAATAGTAGAAAAAACTTTTAACCTTTACACACACGCAGGTGTGTAAGGTGGTTTAATCGAGTGGAACTGTCAACAACCAATCTTATAGATGTGGTGCAATTAGTAGTAGTATACATCCATTGTTGTAAATGGTGCAATTGGTAGAAAATTGTATACATCCATTGTTGTAAATGGTGCAATTTGTAGAAAATTGTATTATTGTACTAATTTATAGATAAAACCTACTTTTACTTAATATAACTAAAGTTATAGAAGGAATTTAAGGAAAAGACATATGCTGAACCAGCTCTTATAATTGTAACATTAATTACTATGAAATTATTAAACAAAATATCAAGAGTACTAACATAAGTATACCATTTTCAAACATGACAAGATAATTATAATAAAGTAAACAAAAATATATTTGGTAAAATTCAATTCTTAATAATAAAATTTTTAAAACTGCTTAGAAAACAAAGATGTACTGGACCGGTACATCTTCACTTTCTAAGTAACGGGCGAACGTATACAATATGAACATAAGTATATATTAAGAAACCTAGAATATACGGGGATAGTGGAAAAGTATCACCGTGCATTCCAAGATTTGGGCAGTTTATATATCCCATGCTACCTAACTTTCACTTGTTTAGTCAAAGCCATATTTCAAGTCATTTTTTTTTTTTTTTTTTTTTTTTAATTATTTTCCTATAAGCTTATCTGAACAACATCATTGTCGTGTAACAAACTCGAGTAGGATACTAGAGTGTTATACTAAATTTATTATGTTTCTTTCTATTATTTACCGATTATACTAACCATTTTACGAAATTTCTATATTTTCTAAAAGAAAATTAACTAGGACAGGACTAAGGACTGTCATAATGCTGGGTCGCTCCAACTCGGGTGATCAAGCCGCTTTGTGCTCCCGTGCATTGAAAAATATTTGAAATATTAATTAATTGAGAGTACTTGGTAGGGTGGCCAGACCCACCAAAGCACTATCAGAAACATATTAATCCGGTATATTTTCTGACTTGACGATGTCTTTCACGTGAAAGTTACCAGTTTCCTTACCTTTGAGGTCTGCTAATGTATAGATTAAGTCTGATTTTTTCTTCACGACTATATTTTGCACAAAGCGTGGAGCTAGTTTCTGTGCAAAGTAATTTAAAGCGTTTGATTGGACGAAATTTCTACGCCAAACCCTATCTCCGACTTGAAAACTAACATGTTTTCTCCGCAGGTTATAATGGTTTGCTCCTTTTTGATAAGCTTTTAGTAAAGCATCTGAGACTTGCTCATAAACTGATGACAGTTCTTCTAATTTTTGTGCGTAGATTCTCTGACTAGTACAATTTTGTAAATTAGATTCCGTATCAGCTATAGGGTTACGATGCAAATCACCGTCTAATATTTGCTCCCGACCATGCATTAGAAAATAAGGTGTAAAACCCGTAGCGCAATTTACGGAATTGTTCATAGCTGATTGTATTTGTGGTAAAAATTTTGACCAATTACGGTGGTCTGATTCAACTAATATCGATAATGCGGTGCCCAAAGTTTGGTTATATCTCTCTACCACATTATTTTGAGGGGTATAATAAGAGTTATAAAACGGAGGAGGTATATTATAATTATTTAATAAGTCCTTAAATTCTTTGGATACAAACTGACGGCCGTTATCACAAACAATGGTGCGCGGTACGCCATGTACAAGAAAGATACTTTCTTCTAAACTCTTCACAATGCTTCGCGCGGTACCTTTGCGCAACGGGAACAGCCAGGTAAACTTTGAAAAAACATCGACACAGGATAAAATAACGGTAAAACCAGAGTAACTTCTCGGTAATGGACCTACCAAATCCAACGATAACATTTGCATTGGACGTGTAACTTTTTTTGGATGTGATGAAATACCGTTAGGTGAGGCCGTACTGATTTTGTGGGCCTTACAGACCGTACAGCGATTTACAAATTGTTTAATGTCTCTGTACATATTTGGCCAAAAATACCGTAATTGTGCTTTTTTATAAGTTTTAAAAACGCCGGGGTGACAAGATCGAATAGACTCGTGAACACTACTTAAAATGTCTAATCTTTTTTCTTGAGGAATTACTTTTTTCCACGCAGTGTCTTCACACAGTGCTAAACGAGTTTTCGTGTGACGAAATAGTTCGTTTTCCCGAATTTGGAAGTTCTGAAAACGTTGGGGAAATTCTTGACAACCCTTCCAAATATTTTGATACCACTCATCTTGAATATTTCCTGAATCTATAATGGAGATTTCGGCAAGATCCATTCGCGAAAGGACATCTGGGACTATGTGTTGAGTACCTTTACGATGGATTACGTCAAACGAGAATTGGGATAGGCGTGAACTCCAACGCGCGAGACGACCGCTGGGGTTGGACAGAGAACCTAACCATTTTAGGCTTGAGTGGTCGGTTACAACTGTAAAATTAGTTCCTTCAATGTATGGTCTAAAGTGTGTAACGGAGTCTAGTACGGCTAAAAGTTCGCGCTCAGTTATTCCATAATTACGTTCGTGAACGTTTAAGCATCTCGAAAAATAAGCTATAGGGTGCTCCTGTCCATCTATAGTTTGAATTAATACCCCCCCAATGCCTACGGAGCTTGCGTCACAGTGTATAGCGAAGGGTTTCGAAAAATCTGGACAACTTAAGACTGGGGCAGAAGTAAGTGCTTGCTTTAGTGCAATAAATGCGGATTCAGCTTCCGGTGACCATTTAAAATTACTAATTCCCTTTTTTGAACCAGTAATACTTGTTAAAGGAGCTGCAATGCTTGAAAATCCCTTGATAAACCGTCTAAAGTAACCGCACAGGCCAACAAATGCCCGAATTTGTTTAGCATTTTTCGGTATAGGAAAATCTTTAATACTATCTATCTTACTTGGATCAGTGCGAAGTCCCTGGGAATCCACCATATAGCCCAAGTATTTAAGCTCGGCTTTACAAAATTCTGACTTTTTTAAGTTAATGGTGAGACCCGCGTCTCGTAGACGTTCGTACACCCGATTTAACAAGTTTAAATGTGATTTCAAGTCTTCCGATACTAATATAAGGTCATCTAAATAGCAAAAAACATTATCATCGAAATCAGGTCCAAACAATGCATCCGCTAGTCTTTGTAATTCGCTAGGAGCATTTTTCAAACCAAACGGCATGCGAGTGAACTCAAAGAGGCCCCGCCCAGGAACAACAAATGCTGTCTTTTCACATGATTTTTTGTCCAAGGCTATTTGCCAAAATGCCTTGGAGAGGTCAATCGAGGAAACATATCTGGCACCGCCCAGTTTATCTAGGATACGCGCAATATAGGGAAGAGGGTAACTATCACGTACCGTGACGTTATTAATTTTTCGAGAATCAAGGCAGAATCTAGCTGTTCCGTCTTTTTTTGTTACAATTATTACTGGACTGGACCATGGTGAACGAGAAGGTTGAATAACCCCTAATTTTAGCATTTCATCAACTTCTGTTTCTAATTGTTTCTGCCGTGCGGGTGAAAGAGGGTAATACCGCTGTTTGATGGGTGGTCCTGTTGTAATTATTTTGTGTTTAACTAAGTGTGTTAGACCTAACCCCTTTTTTTCAAAAGAAATTGACTCGAATTTTTTAACTATTTTAGAGAGTTCCCTGTTCTCTTCAATAGTTAGGGATGAGGCTGGCCGAATAGCCCGCAACCCACTAATATTTCCTTCCGAAACAGGAAGAGTAGCTTTCGAAAACAGTTCCGGTGCGATGTGGAACTCCTTCCAAAAGTTAACTCCTAGAATAATTGAAGGCGACAATGTCGGGATGACGTAGAAAAGAATTTCCTTTGTGGATGATTTATACGTGACCGGCAATGACATTGTCCCTAAGACTGGTTGGTTTGAACCGTCCGCTGTATAAACACTAAACTTAACTTTAACTAACTTAATACCTAATTCCTTAAAAATTTTATAACTATTGCCTCCTAGACATGACAATGAAGCGCCGCTGTCTAGCATTCCACTGTAGAAATTATTTATAATATGTACATAAGTATAAGGACGGTTATCATTTTCAATAGCCATCTCCCGTGGCAGCGGGCCCACTGTTCCGGTTGATGGGGATGAAAGAAATTTATCAACTATTCGGAGCCAACTCTCCCACTCGCTTTTCCTCTGCGCCAAGGACGGCTTGTAGCAAGAGAGACTCCGACCTAGTTTTTTGACTTTTTATGAGCTTTGTCATTGATAGCTCCCACTTTAGGATTGTTAGACCTTGAATTATTCTTCCTGCAATCTTCTATAACGTGTCCCGATAGTTTACAATATGAACAGAATGGTTTATTGTAAAACGTTCTAGAATTTTCGTGTGCAGTTTTTGTATATGTGTTAGAAGTAGAAGAAGACGGTTTATTGTATTTATAATTATTATCTCTGTTTCCAAGACTAACTTTAGTATAGTTGTTGGAATAATTGTTGTTATTTGGTTTTCTGTACTGATTTTGGCTATAACCTTGGTGTCTATGAATATTATTATTATTAAAATTAGGTGTTTGTCTAGCAGTACTATCAAATTTCTCCGGTTTATTAGTGACAGGTAAGTCTACTTTTGGTTGAGAAACGTTGAAAGATACGAAATCATCCGACAGTGATGCATAAGATTCCAAGTTGCCTGCATGAGTAGTCAATTGCTCGAATGTCGATATATCTCTTGAGACTAGTAAATTTGTATACATAGGCAATAAAGCTTTTTTTGCCAACCGCAAAAGTTCTAATTCCGGTAGTTTAGCTTCAAGCATATTGTTTAATGATTTCATTCTGAGAGTGAATTCTAGCACTGACATACCTTTAGGTTGTGTCATGTTAAATAGTTTTACCTTAAGATCTGTTTGAAGGTCGTTTGCTTCAAATTGTCTTATCAAAAGTTTTGAAAGATCGTCCCATTTCAAATCCTGAGTGTAAATAGACCTGAACCACAGGAGTGCTAAACCTTCTAAAAGATCAGGAAAAACGCGTACAAGATGATCCTGGTTAAAATTTTTTGTCCTACATTTCTCCTCAATTAATAGTAAGAATTCCCTTACACTACTTTTTCCGTCATATTTCAGTTTCCAACCGTCTACGTTATTTGAGTGTGAGTCCCTATAAATAATCTTCGTTTGTTTAATTATGTGGGCTTTCTTAATGGTTGTGTCGTCTAATTCAGAATCCGATGATTCAGAATTCACTTCACTTATAGCAGGTGTTTTAATCTCTTTATTATAAGCGCGCGCCTGTAAACGTAACTCATGAGAAGTCGACGATGGATCAATATTCCTGTCTTTAAGTTCTTTAATGAGAACCTCCTTCGAAGCCCCATTGATATTTGGTATTGGTATTGGTGAAGACATGATTACTTTCTTTGATGTTCAGATAGGAAGAAAGAAGTAAAAGAAGAGAAAAATAAATATTTAATTTTTTTTGTTTATAAAACAAAAGAAACTCTTCATTGACGGCTGTAGTATCATTAGACGTAATATTAGCTCAACTTCTATTGTACAATTGTGAAAAAAAACAAAAAAAAAATTGTTAAAAAAAATATGCTCCACCCTAATGAGAATTGCGAAAAATGGACCACCCTATTATATTGTGAAACGTTATTAAACGTCGGCCTAATGTAATTGTCAATCAAAGATATCATTTAATTTGGGCGAAAAAAAAAAAAAATGACGTAGGTATGTATATAAATAATATTGAGTGTTTGTTGACTTACGAGTAATTAAAACGCATATCGATTGTAATGTGGACTTACAATTTGTATTGTAGAACGCCGACATAAATGTTTTTAATATTATGTATATTAGCGTAAAAATCTAATAATATTATAAAACGCAAATATGCCTTGATCAAACAAGTGAATGACATCGTAAAATAATCGTAAATAATTATGAATTAGACAGTTTGACATAACCTCCCATATAATCATCTTGTTTACCAATTAGTGTTGACATAAAATTTGACAGCTACAAAAGCATAGATAAATCATAGATTTCATGAAAGATGAAAGTTTACGCAAGATTTTACCATAGAATAACGCAAATTATGAATTATCGTTACAAGAATACTGAGTGTATTTGAGGTTATGAAACAATATTCAAATCACTAGACATAAGTGATACAATATTATGTCAATTAATCATGAAACATTTCACCAAAATCAGCACAACATGCAATCACCACGAGCCAAAACACGTTGAGGCGCCAATTGTTACCGGCCATATTTTATATTGAATGCCATCCAGAACTTTGCAGATTTTCTGCGCGCCAATACTCGGTCCTCGAGTAATGTTCGGGATGGGCAGAGCATGAAACTGTCGCCAAGGCATGGGCACACAAAGGATTACAGGTTCTACTGATTGTAGTGAAATGAAAGCTGTAGTTTTGTTTTTGCACATTATAAAACATGGAGAATATATTTAAGTTAACATGTTACATATTATGACTCGGCACTTACCCCCAGGGATCAATAATTGGTTTTTTTAATTCTATCTAAAACTGATTAACCACTTAATTACGGGAAGTGAGCGGGGAGCTTCTATACGGCCGGCGGTGGTCTGTCCCCGACAGATCGAGCTGGCACCATCAGGGCTTTGGTCCAGGAGACGGGTCCAGCGTCTCCGACAAGGTGGCTGATAAGCGGTTCTGGAGCGTATCGGGTCTATCGTTTATGTAACATTAATGGAGCGAATCCATCCATTGAGCTGATCGGCAGATTACTTGAGCGGGTGCCGTCCGGGCTTGTGATTTTATTATCCGTTTCTTATTAAGAAAAATACGGCTTGTATCGCGCCACTTGAGGTGAATGCTTCATTTCCCGGAGTCCGCGGTATAACGATTTGCAAGGGATCGCGTATATAAACTTCAGTAGAACATTATTTGTGATCTTCACGAACACACACACGGTCATCCATTATACGGACGTTTATTTAATAGAACCTGCACCGACTTGGTTTTTGTAAAAAAGAACCGAATAACCCGCATCAGGAATACTGATGTACACTTTTTTAATACGATCGCCCATCCAGGGTAAAAATGAATTATAATCTAATTCACTGTGCGATCATTACACGGCCGCCCCGCTCGTGTAACAATTCCAGAGTCCCCGCGAAAGGAAACGGAAACAAACAATAGACTGCCCGGCGGTCTATTTGTTGCCAGACCGTGCTCTCTATAATTTTAATCAAAATTAATGCTATGAATGGTACTTGTTCTGAAGAGGTGTTTTAAATAATTACTTTTAAATAAGACTTAACACCGCTTCATAACACCTTCCTACAACTTTCAACTTCACTACAAACCAGGTTGAGGATGCCATAATCCCAACCGCTCCGGATGGTTGGGAGCAGTTAAACCTATTTTCTTTGTTGTAATCCTGGAAATCTACAATATTGATGAACTGTGAAATAATATCAATTTACAATTTTATTCAAAACACATAAATCTCTATTGTACATGATCTGTAAGTGGCTGAGATTTCATCGCGCCTTATTCCCACCCAGGCGTCGTGAGCTCAAAATTTCATCAGGATAAGTTCTCCTCCACGGCACAAGCAAAATTTTCCGATAATTGGTAGGAGATGGTAGGAGATGATGGTAGTGCTGCTAGGAGATTTAAAAATATTGTAAGGTTATTTGTAACCCGGGAATGTTCGTAATTCTTATGTTATAAAAAAAATAGCAAAACTACCCCGCGTTGCTCGGGCTTTATGAAGGTTTTTTTTCGAATTTTTTTATTTATTTATTATTGTGTTCGCACAAACAGGTCTTCAACTCGTCTTGGAAGGAGTTTAATAATAAAATGGTTTTTTATATTAATCAGGGATTTATTAATACTCCACGTATTATAATGGTGACTCAATAGTCAACCTAACTAGAAGCTTGCTAATTGGAATCTGCCCCAGTGAGATTCTCTGAGAGCCTTCGCACTGGCCCTGGCGACAACTGGCCACTGGCTCCATCTTGCGGACTTCCACGCAAGCTCTATGCACTGCCATCTGTGCGTGCATCTATAAAGCTCTTAAATTTATTTATTGGACAATTTGTATAGCTTTTGTGAAATATCACCTCAGGGGCGCTTTACAGTTGATGCAGGTATTACAAAAAATATAAATATTACAAAAATAAAGTGAAGTTAAGTTAAGTAAAATTAAGTACAGGAACAGGAGACACGAATATAGAAGATGGAGACTCTGCAGCAAGAATCCTAGGTGGTGAGGAAACTGGTCCAGCGGCTGCAGCGAAAGAGTCCACCACGTCCACCAACAGCGCCAGCACGAGGTTTGTCATCTGTCCAGGTATGTGTCTGCTTCTAATAAATGGCTGAAACAATATCCTGGACTAGTTGCTGCAGCAGAAGAGTCCACCGCGTCCACCAACAGTGCCAGCACGAGGTTCGTCATCCGTCCAGGTGTTTGTCTGCTGCTAATAAAGCTCTGACACCTCACATAGATAAGAGACCTTGGCAGCACTGCCTCGACGTTCGCTAAGTCCGTCATTCATCTCCATATAATTCTGTTCCTGGTGATTGTTGAAGTGGTGCATTCTGCCCGCAATAAAAAGCGACGGTCGGGATAATAAATTACCCTGGGCTTAGCAAAACACTTGCCAACACTTGCCTTCAGAGTTTTTGAAAATTCCGTTGATAAAATCTGTGCTTCATTTACCGATCGACGTTCGTTTCGAATGGCGAATACTTTTGAGCGAAATTTCTGAAAATTCACTTTTAAAACACTGCACTCAAATCACATATTATAAAGTTCTTGTACTGGACGGGAGTCCGCACAAGACTGTAGATTTGAGCGCCGGTTCCAAACCGAGTCTTCAACCGATGAAAATGCTCCTTTGCGGCCGATGATGATGATAGTGGTACAAATTTATGTACAATCTGCCTCCCGCACCCGGTGCTTTGTGAATGTTGGGCACTGGGTGTGCTTTCGTCTCTGCTCGCTTCTGGCGTTGGCGGTTTTCCTGAGTAGGGCCGGCTGGTCTTGATGAGGTAACGCCAGAAGGTTTGGAGCAGAAGACTTGGCGAGGTGAGGCAGTTGATGGGCAGGAGTCACTTGTTGATAATAAAACGCTTGGTTTTGGTGGTAAAGATTAACTAACTTTTATTTTATATGTGGCTGCTTATATGCGATAAACTTGACTCGCACCCGACGTTGGGCTGCGAGTCAAAAAGTGGTGGAGGATTACAAAAGGGTGGTAATGTGTTTATATGCCCCGGCAAAATGTCGCATATTCATTTTGCCGGTGGCATAGCCGAAGGTAGACGCTTGAATTTGCGAGTTTGTAAAGATTTTGAAGGCTTACATGAATAACAATTACATAGTTTAAATGCATAGTAGTTATAAGAATGTGTATCTTGACAATAGATTTTTAGTTTGCCAAGATACGACAAAAAATAAGAAAAGTTTGTAAATAAAAGTGTAAAAATGATCTTGAAGCGATCAAATTTGTAAAAATGGTTAAGTTAGTATTTTTCTCAGGTCCCCCGTAACATAGCGCTCAGAAAGAGATAAGATTCACTATGCTACGAGGTTACAGTTCTAATAACTTGTTGTTAAGTTTATTTTTATTTATTTATTTTTTGTGAAGTTAAAATATTGATTGATTGATTTTAAAAAAAATTTCATTTGGATGTTGCCGCATTTCCCTTGAAAATACTAAAAAAAACACAAAGCGGTTGGAGGACGCGTCCGTCTGCCACGAAGGGCGTTATACATAATGGTGTATACAGTAGTACGAAATCAGGATGTATACAATGTTTATCGACTTTTTTGAACTTCTAAATTTCTCAATCCTGCATAACTTTATCAAAAAGTATCGAAATGATGACGAACCTCTGAATAAATCAGTAGATTTGTATACAAATCAAAATCACGCCGGGATTCTTATTCAGAACACATTTCTGCCGGATATTTTTTGAGAAAATTCGTTGAGTAGCTGCAAAATTCTGCTTTAGGGGGTAGGAAAAGGTGATGAAAAGGAAGGAAATCTCATGTAGACAGTGCCATGCCTTTTCTCTTGTTTTGTCGCCCGGCCGCCGGCCACCCGCCTGCCAACCGGCCGCCACAAAACATCAACTTTATATATTATAAGATACGATAAATATGTAACCATGTTTTTATAACAAATGGCATGACGACGTAAACCTTTCCAAGAGCGCTGCCATTTCCTTTTCACGAAGAAAGGTTTGCAGCGCTCCCAAGGGTCACATCTCCATGTACGGAAAAGCCATACCTTGGCAAAACAACGTTAAATATCTTGAAGACACACTCATCAAAAAACTCACTTGGCACACACACATAAAATATACAATTACATTTTACACGATTATACTTACATACAAACAAACACAAATATTAATAAAAACAGGGGAATCGTGGTATGGGTACATAA
Organism: Hesperophylax magnus; assembly: GCA_026573805.1. Lineage (NCBI taxonomy): Eukaryota > Metazoa > Arthropoda > Insecta > Trichoptera > Limnephilidae > Hesperophylax > Hesperophylax magnus. The sequence continues at coordinate 10,166,472 of JAIUSX010000068.1, forward strand.
TAAATTTAACATTGTAACAATTTCGGAACACAATATAAACTCAACAAACTGCATAGAAATTCAACTTAGCAACAACAAAATGAATTATTCTTTAATAGCAATATACAGATCCCATGAATCTAATGCTAACGTATTTATTGAACAAATACGGCATATAATATCAAAATTCAAAAATAAGAATTGCATAATAACGGGAGATTTCAATATCAACATTAACAAAAATAATGATAGTAAAATTAAACATAAATACTTAAATTGTATGACTGAAAATAATTTTAAATCGTGTACTAATGAAAACGCGCGTGAAATTCAAGGTCAAAAACCATCCTGTCTAGATCATTTCTGGACAAATATTAACTTAAAGGATCTTCATAAAATTAAAACCATTGGATGGAAAAATAATATTACAGACCATCATACATGTATATTTTTGTACGAAGATGGAAAAGAAATTCACATAAAAAACATATCAGCAAAAAAATCATATACCAAATTAAACATAGAGAAATTAATTGAAAAATTGGAAACAAGTAATCGACTGTCAAGAGCAGTGCTCCGCAACCGGTGTGCCGTGGCACACCGGTTGCGGAGTGACAAAATATTTTTCATAATATTGTCTATTTTTCATTGTCTGCAAATACTGTTTTTTTTTTTTTTTTACAGTAATACCGCACAAGAGTCCCAACTGCTCCCGTCTGGAGCCAGTGAGACTATGGTATCCCCAATTGGGGTATGTTGTGAGGCTGAGGGTATTGGGGAGGGGAGGGAGATGGAGAAGAGGAAGGTGGGGAAGTACCTGGCTATTCAGATCTGGTCACCAAACACGGCTAAAGCCATTTCAAGCAACGTTTCAATTCTGAATGGTGGTCTTACACCAGGGCGATACTGAGAGTATCTTCCACTCTGGAACGTGCCGCAAATATACTATATATTAATTAAATTAATTAATTGTGAAATAACACAAATTAATCAAATAAAATTTATTTACGCACGCCGGGTTAGAACCCGCGACCTTCGGATCTGTAGTCAAAAGCGTATACCACTAGACCACGCCGGCCGTCGTGTTGAAAGACGTATTCACAATATATTAGAAACACTGATTAGAAAACTGTTATTGGCTGAAAAATTTGCGCTTCAGATCAACGAAACAACCGATATTAAAAATAAAGCATAGTTGATAGCTATTGTACTTTTCGTTGACGAGGACTTTATTAAAGAACATTATTTATTTTGTAAGGAGGTTCTAGAGCGACCTACCGGTGAAGAATTTTTTCAAGTAACCGATGATTTCTTCAAAATATACAATATTAAATGGAGCTATTGCATTGCTGTTTGCACGGATGGCACTGCGGCAATGACGGGTAGTAAAAAGGGTTTTGTCTCTTGTGTAAAACAAAAAAATCCAACGTTACCATTTACACACTGCTGCATACATCGAGAAGCATCGATGGTCAAAAATTTACCGGAGGAACTTTTGAACACGATGAATGAATGCATTAAAATCGTAAACAAAATTAAATCAAGAGCCCTAAACTAGCGAATCTTTGGAACTCTCTGTCCAGAAATGGGAGCCGAATATGAATCCTTATTGTTTTATACTGAAATTCGTTAGCTATCCCGAGGCAAAGTTTTGGCTAGATTGTTTGAGCTTCGTCAGGAGGTGTGTGAGTTTCTTTTAAATCAAAATATGCCCAAACTATATCAGCACCTCGATGATAATTACTGGATAGCCAAACTTGCATACATGGCTGATATATTTGAGCATTTGAATGAACTTAATAACGAACTTTAGCAGAAAGAGTTGCAAAAAGGATGTTTGGAAATGTACCAAAGGATCAACCATAGTACAATTAAAAACAAACAATTAACTATGGATCTGGCCCAACAACATTTAAGTATGCTTCAGCAGAAAGCGATGCGATGCGCTTCAGCGATGCCATGCGTAGCAATGCAAATTCATATTTTTTTGGTTTAAAAATTAGATCACTTAGAAATGTTTTCGATGCTTTCATTAAATACTGCGAGTAGAACACATCTTGGCCTACGAGATGATCCAGTATTTTTTAGATAAGTCTTTTAATACGCCTAGAAAAAATAATGTATCAGGCCTATAAAAACTGCTTTAAAGTTAAAAATCTCCTACTTACGAACGCATTTTCGGTTACGGTTTTATTGTTTAGTGTGGAAAATTAAGTTCTTTATAAAATGATCGTAAAAAAATTAAATATTTGTGCCTGAACGTCCGCAAAATAAAATAAAAGCCACTTTTTGGCGATGTTTTTTTCTTGTATTTATCAAAAAAGACGGATGGTGTTGAACGGAAATTTAAACATTATCGCCATCTACATAAGGGGTGTTCTTGTTAGCGGCTTGATTCAAAATGTCACACGACGCATGGTATCGCCTTAATACGGAACAATACGATTGGATTCAAAATCCTTTTGCAACCAATGCAATAAATTCTACGGAAGCACTGCCTCTGCAAATTCGAGTGGAATTTACAGATTTAAAGAATAACATGACATTAAATCTTCACTTCTCCGAAGATCCATTAGATGTGTTCTGGATTTACGTTAAAAAAGAATATCCTCACATTTCCGTCAAAGCATTCTTAACACTACTTCCATTTTCAACGACATATTTATGTGAGCAAAGTTTTTCAACGCATGTATTAATTAAAAATGATAAGCCATGCTTAAAAGGTCTTGACCAAGAACTTCGGGTTGCGCTGTCAAAAATCGAGCCGAATATAAAACTTTTGTGTTCATTGAAACAAGCGCAGATTAATTTAACAATTAATCGCTCATTAATTTATTATTATTTTATAATAATTATTAAGATTGCGTAAAAATAAATATGTTATAGTTATATGTATGTATGTTTGCTTTTCAAATAAAAAACAAGAAATTATTGTAAAATTTGTGTATCAATTTAATATCTATATATTTTAGCTTTTGGTGTGCCGCGGAATTCTAGGACAAAATTTGGTGTGTCGTAGGTGAGAAAAGGTTGCGGAGCACTGGTCAAGAGGTTGAATTATGCTCAAATAACTTTGAAAATATTTTAGCGATACATATAGAAAACTCTAAAACGGAAATTCCAAATCAAATTTTAGCTAAAAATAAATTCTTGAAACCGTGGATCACACAGGGATTATTAAATTCAATCAGTGAAAAAAGTAAACTTTACAAAAAAACAGTTAATTTCCCAAATGACAAAGAATTGGATTGCAAATATAAAAAATACAAAAATAAGCTGACACGCATAATTGAAATCAGTATAGATAAGTATTATAAACATAAAATAATAAACTCCGAAAAAAATACAAAAATAATCTGGAAAAAAATTAATAGTGCAATAGAAAATGATAAACAAAATAAACCAATCAATGAAATTGAAGATGAAAATAAAGTAAAAATAAACGCTATTGTAAATCCAAAAAGATAGGCAAATGTATTCAACTCCTTCTTAGCAAAAGTTGGGCAAAACCTCGCCAAAAAAATTAACGTGACAAAAGGATCAACCACAAAACCAATTATTGAAGATACACAAAATATAAACTCATTGTCCCGATTTAAAATGACTAGTGAAGTAGATATTTTAAAAATAATTGAAAATATGAACGGAGGTTCGTCGCCAGGATATGATAATATAACGATCCAAATTCTAAAATCTATTAAAAACTATGTGGTAAAACCAATTAATCACCTGATTAATCTGAGCCATAAAAAAGGAATATTTCCATCAAATTATTAGAAAGCAATTATCTCGCCTATATTTAAAAGTGGAAACACCCTTAATGTTACCAACTATCAACCAATTTCTCTAATCTATAATATTGGAAAAATATTTGAAAAAATTGTCAAATCTCAACTCATGGAATTTATTGAAAACAACAAAATACTTCACAATAACCATTATGGATTCCAAAAAGGGCACAGCACACAAGATGCAATTGCAAACGTTACTTCTCGCATATACAAAAGCCTAGATAAGAGTTAAAAATGTTTGGGCATTTTCATAGACCTAAGAAAAGCATTTGACAGCATATCTCACTAAAAACTTATGAAAAAATTAGATAATCTGAACATTAAGGAGAATGTTGCAAATTGGGAAAAAAGCTACAAGAATCGACCACAGTATGTCAAAATAAACAATATATACAGCGATGAAGAGACGTCTGAATATGGAATCCCACAAGGAACTGTAATGGGTCCATTACTATTTATCTTATATGTAAACGGGATATTCTCACAGTCAATTCTAGGTAGTATAACCTCATACGCGGACGATACAGTACTCATTGAAAGTGATAATACATGGGAAGGAGTAAAACAAAAAGCAACAGAAGACATACATCTACTCAAATACTGGGTTGACATAAACCTACTATCCCTAAATAGCGAAAAACCCATGTATTGCCATTCGCAATAAAATCAAACGATATTCCACAAAATTTACACGACAACTTTAAAGAACATAATACAAATCACTGTACAATTGTTCCACACTACAAATTACAAATAAAATTAAATACTTAGGAATAATAATGGACAAAACCCTAAACTGGAAAGACCAAATCAAACTTACCATTAACAAAATAAGGAAATTAATTTATATTTTTCTGAAACTGCGTAACTTTCTATCATTGGAAAATTTAACTTCAGCCTACTACGCATTAGAAATTTATTAAATTATTAATTAAATTTAATTTATTATCTCAATTCAAACAAGCACAAATACCGATATTATTTTTGATTCTCTCCCTCTATTTAAGAAAAACTTTTTTAGCACACTGAATTCGCCCACATAACACACACAACCACACACAGACACACATGCACACGTACACACACACAAATACTCACACACACCTCTCTCCTTCCCCAGCACACTAATTTAACTTAACTTAAAAATGTAACTTAACCGTAAAATGTATAATATACCTCATATGTATATATGTCAGCGACATGTCATTGATACCAATTATTGTACTAACTTTTATAATTTTGTAATTATTGTCATCTATGTAATAATGTACTGTTTGTTTCTGCAATAAACAAAAATAAATAATATTAGAACAATCGAATCTCCAATACGGTGTAACCAGTTGGGGATCCGCATACAAAACTAATCTCCTACCTATTGAAATTGTACAACGTCTGATTGTTAAAATAATACTGAAAAAACCGAGAGATTATCCAACTCAACTTATATTTGAGGAATTTAAAGTACTAAAATTTAATGATCTTATCCGAAAAAACATAATAATTCAAATAATAAAAGAAAAACAAAATCACAGTTTTTCAACAGAAAGACGTACTCGTCAAAAACATATATTTCCAATACAAAAATGTAACACCTCATTTGCACAACATCATTACACATTTCTAGGCAAAAAATACTTCAATAACCTACCTGATAATATCAGAAAAATCGAAAACGACAAAACCCTACTCAAAGCGATCAAAGAACATTTCAATGTAAAAAAATCAAAATAACGAAATTCGTCAATTAAATAATGTAACGTTATAAATCGTTAAATTGTACATTGTTGATATACATTTATATTTTTAATCTTCTTAACTCCTTAAATTATTAATAAGAATACTTACATAAATAATGTTCATCTCGATACTCATCAACTCTTTCAAACACACAAGCGTCTGCTTCCATAAAAGAGTAAAATCAAAAAATTCATAAAAAAAATTGTGAAAACTAATTTTTATACATCATTATTGTTAGCAAATAATATTATACATTGTAAATTTTTTAATTATTAAATAAACTTAAAAAAACAATAAAAAAAAAACAAAAACGCAGCTGTAGCTCTTTACCCGCTTTTACATTACAACAGTCAAACATCATTACAGATAAAAATTCTCATTTACAAATCAAAATTACGATCCATTATAACCTACGCCACACCAATTTAGGCTACAGGCTACACTAAGAGACTGCAAACCCTTCAAAATGTCTTGCTTAGATGATTTACCAAAAGTCATCAAAACAGAAGATTAAACCATCAGCAAATATGGAAATAAACATGAATTAAATGTGTAGGAAATCATTGTCCGTAAGTGGAAATAGTTCAAGGAGGTGGGAGATGTAATGGGTAGGTAGAAAAAACCTGGCGGAATTCCGGGAACACATTCAACATTTAACCCTTTAATTGGATATTCATTACACCGTGATATTAAATAATATTTACTGAAAATAAATTTTATATATTTATTTGTTTATCACACGCCCTAGAAGGCTTTTAAATAATAATTAACAACGTATTTGTATCAATGTAAGTACTTTGTAAAATAAAACAATAAATACAATGTAAAAATAATAAAAAAAGTAAGTTGCAACAAAAACATAAAATAAAATACTTAGCTAATAATTTTAACTGAGAATAAGAATCCTCGATTGCAACAATAACATTTGGCTGTCATCAGTTGTTTTGTTTTGTTCTTTCTAAAATTAATTTTTACCATTCTTTTTTGTTTTCTGGCAAAAAAAAGTGTATTGTGTTGTGCCTTGAGGTTGTCACTCAAAGAGTGGCAATCTCGGTGGGATAGGTCGAATATGGGAAGATGGACCTTCTCCTTCTTCCCTTCAATTAAACTCAGAATGGAAGGGGCTTTCATCAAACCAGACCACTATATGGTTCAACTGTTGTCCGGACATGGGGAATTCAGGGGGAGACTTCACAGACTCTCCCTGTCACCCCATCCCAACTGCGCCTGTGGCAATACGGACCAAACAGCCGAGCACATTCTGTGGCACTGCGAGATAATGACGGATGCGAGGGATGAATTACTGAGAGGCCTAGATGTAATCACGAGACCGGTTTGGAACGCCGATCTCGTTTCGAACAAGAAAAATTTCGAATGTCTGAGGAAGTATGTTAAGTCATGGGTTGAGAGATGGCCAGCTTTGAGAGTCGCTGACTAGAGTAAAATCAATCATAACCTGGTGTACTTGCTCCTGACTTCCTTGACCATGATTTGTATACTTTTTTACACCCTCGCCAGATTTTGCTGATAATTTTTCTTCACCCAGCTCAGATGATAAACACCAGACCCAGGAGCAGCAGCTCCCATCTTTGTGGATACCTTGGAATGACAAATAATATATATTTTTTTTTTTTTTGCTATGGAAATTGTAGCTTCTACCAATTCTCCGTTCTTTCATACTTTTGTTTTATTTTTGCTTCATAATTTTCTTTATAGTTTCCTCACATTTCTCTTCTGCTTTCTTTTCTTATATTTTGTTATTTAGGTTATACACGCATATAGAAGACACCTTTAGGGGCAACACGAGTCCGGGATGAAACTGAACATCAATGTTCTGTCAATGTCCATTTTCCCCACAAGGGGGTGGATAAACCTCGTCCCCTCATACGGCCAACGGACAGACCCCGGAAACAGGATATCCACAAACCTACCGCGCCTCCCCCGAGGATAGTAGCAGGTTTGAGGGATGGTCGGTCGACCTTAGGGGATCTTCCTCCCCGCCTCCGACGACTCGACGCATCTCTCCCTAGGGTCTTCGGGTATCCACTCCCCCAGCTCCCAGTTACACTTTCTTCAGGGCACCACCGAGAAATCGGCTAAGGGGAGCGGTCCCCTGACTTCGTAACCGATCAACCCAATCACCAACTGACTCGCCTCGGGACCGCCGAGAAGAATGTGGATTATTCCTCTCCGGACCAGCACCAGATGTTTTTCGTTTATACTTTTGTTTTCTCTAAATTACTATGCACATACTATGTAGACAAACAGTCTACACCAGTTGTTTTTATTTTTGTATTTATTTTTCTCCCCTTCTACTAACATAGAAACAGAGGCAAGTACTCCACTAACAAACTAACATTGTACACAGTAAGCACTCGCAGACTGCTTTCCTAAAAACGTATGCGGGGACATTCGAGGTTTAGCTTCGTTCTTATTAAATGTAGACTCGTTCTTAACAAAAAAATTAGCGTCCTTGCAAGAGCCCTGAAGGGGTAACCATAAGTTACCTATACCGGGGCGGGTAAGTGGTGGGATCCTCGAATGTGCCTTGAGGTTTCTTCTCCCTCGGAGACTTTGTTTACTCCATCCACCGACTTTAATGTGGGAGGGTATTCCTGTCTCCGCGACGACCGCCCGGAAGGTTCGGGCGGAGGTGCTGCCTTTTTTTATTAAAAAATCCATATCATTTTCCCCAATAAATAATATCAAACCCCCCAATGCTGACTTCCAAATGGTTGCAGCTAAAATAAAGGACACATCCTTTATTTCAGTCTATCTTCCCCCAACAGCCCACTTCAATAAACAAACTTGGTTTGCAAATTGTAAGTCAACTAAGCCCTCCTTGCTTTATATAAGGCGATTTTAATGCCCATTCCCCCGTCTGGGGTTCTGCTCTCTCCAACCGAGATGGTCGAAGTGTGATGGATTTCCTAGATCAATCCACCCTTTTCCTTTTGAATGACGGATCTCCTACTAGGATCTCACGCCCCAGCACAAATCCCAGTGCAGTTGATCTCTCGATATGTTCTACCAGTCTGGCTTCTCTCTCCTCGTGGGTGGTGTCCCCCGACCCTTGCTCCAGTGATCATTTCCCGATCACCATTACTTATCAAACTTCTTTCCAATCGAAGTCTCATATTTCGACAAATATTAAAACAAAACACACCAAATATGGACAAGTTCCTTCTAAATTTAGCCGCCACCGATATATTTTCCATCAAAGATGACTATAATAGCTTCAAATCAATGCTCATAACTGCAATAAATAAATCAAATCCTCCCCCTTAAACTAAATCTCTCAAAAAACTCCCTCTAACTTCCTGGTGGGATAAGGAATGTTCCAAAGTAGCAAGAATTCGGAAAGCTAAATCTCTTTCCTATCCTAACAAAATGACTATGGAGAACTATCTTTTATACAAAAACGCTGAATCCAATGCCAAAAGGGTATTGAGGTAAAAAAAAAGATCCGGGTGGTACAACTTCTGCAGTTCAGTATTTCCGAACACTCCAATTTCGGAAGTTTGGTCTATGATCCGAAGATTTCGATCCTCCTTCAGTTCACCATCTCCTTGAGCGTCTCATTCTAAATGGATAGATGAATTGTTGAACAAAATTGCCCCCCCTTCTGTACCTAACTAAGATGAAATAACGCCCATCTATAATACTCCTATGTCTAATCATTGGCTAGACTCTCCATTCACCTTAATTGAGCTAAATAATTGTTTATCAACAGTCAAGTACTCATCTCCAGGCAGAGATGGTATACCAGAGATTGTAATAAATACAATGTAAAAATAATAAAAAAAGTAAGTTGCAACAAAAACATAAAATAAAATACTTAGCTAATAATTTTAACTGAGAATAAGAATCCTCGATTGCAACAATAACATTTGGCTGTCATCAGTTGTTTTGTTTTGTTCTTTCTAAAATTAATTTTTACCATTCTTTTTTGTTTTCTGGCAAAAAAAAGTGTATTGTGTTGTGCCTTGAGGTTGTCACTCAAAGAGTGGCAATCTCGGTGGGATAGGTCGAATATGGGAAGATGGACCTTCTCCTTCTTCCCTTCAATTAAACTCAGAATGGAAGGGGCTTTCATCAAACCAGACCACTATATGGTTCAACTGTTGTCCGGACATGGGGAATTCAGGGGGAGACTTCACAGACTCTCCCTGTCACCCCATCCCAACTGCGCCTGTGGCAATACGGACCAAACAGCCGAGCACATTCTGTGGCACTGCGAGATAATGACGGATGCGAGGGATGAATTACTGAGAGGCCTAGATGTAATCACGAGACCGGTTTGGAACGCCGATCTCGTTTCGAACAAGAAAAATTTCGAATGTCTGAGGAAGTATGTTAAGTCATGGGTTGAGAGATGGCCAGCTTTGAGAGTCGCTGACTAGAGTAAAATCAATCATAACCTGGTGTACTTGCTCCTGACTTCCTTGACCATGATTTGTATACTTTTTTACACCCTCGCCAGATTTTGCTGATAATTTTTCTTCACCCAGCTCAGATGATAAACACCAGACCCAGGAGCAGCAGCTCCCATCTTTGTGGATACCTTGGAATGACAAATAATATATATTTTTTTTTTTTTTGCTATGGAAATTGTAGCTTCTACCAATTCTCCGTTCTTTCATACTTTTGTTTTATTTTTGCTTCATAATTTTCTTTATAGTTTCCTCACATTTCTCTTCTGCTTTCTTTTCTTATATTTTGTTATTTAGGTTATACACGCATATAGAAGACACCTTTAGGGGCAACACGAGTCCGGGATGAAACTGAACATCAATGTTCTGTCAATGTCCATTTTCCCCACAAGGGGGTGGATAAACCTCGTCCCCTCATACGGCCAACGGACAGACCCCGGAAACAGGATATCCACAAACCTACCGCGCCTCCCCCGAGGATAGTAGCAGGTTTGAGGGATGGTCGGTCGACCTTAGGGGATCTTCCTCCCCGCCTCCGACGACTCGACGCATCTCTCCCTAGGGTCTTCGGGTATCCACTCCCCCAGCTCCCAGTTACACTTTCTTCAGGGCACCACCGAGAAATCGGCTAAGGGGAGCGGTCCCCTGACTTCGTAACCGATCAACCCAATCACCAACTGACTCGCCTCGGGACCGCCGAGAAGAATGTGGATTATTCCTCTCCGGACCAGCACCAGATGTTTTTCGTTTATACTTTTGTTTTCTCTAAATTACTATGCACATACTATGTAGACAAACAGTCTACACCAGTTGTTTTTATTTTTGTATTTATTTTTCTCCCCTTCTACTAACATAGAAACAGAGGCAAGTACTCCACTAACAAACTAACATTGTACACAGTAAGCACTCGCAGACTGCTTTCCTAAAAACGTATGCGGGGACATTCGAGGTTTAGCTTCGTTCTTATTAAATGTAGACTCGTTCTTAACAAAAAAATTAGCGTCCTTGCAAGAGCCCTGAAGGGGTAACCATAAGTTACCTATACCGGGGCGGGTAAGTGGTGGGATCCTCGAATGTGCCTTGAGGTTTCTTCTCCCTCCTGATCTTCCAGGAGTCACTTTTTGCTGCTGATTTCCAGATATTTATAAACTTTTTTTACTTCTGTCATTTTCCATACTATTATTGTAGTTGTTTACTGTTGTGAATAATTTAGGAGGATTTCCCTCCTGGACCCCCTACAAAGCCCCCAGATCGCTCTCCGGACCCTCCAGACGGGGAAAATGTAGAAATTTCTGACAGTGATTCTGTCATTTTGACTTCTACCAAAAAAAGGAAATTTACTCCTTCTTCCCCAATAAAACTTGACTCCCCTTCGACTTCACAGTCCCCACCAGGATTTTCTCAACTTCCTCGAACAAACTTTTATTCTCATCATTTCCGTGGCCCATTCATATTATACGCCCAAAAAACTGAGCAAGGAAAAACCATCCACCCTCTTGAATTTGGCAAATTCCTATCAAATAGCAAGAATCTTTCAATCAAGCTTGGAGGTGTAAAACCGAGGGTCGCTTCCGAATCTCCGTCGAATTCCTCTCAGGGTCAGCTGCCACAGTTTCATCAAAAATATCTTCATTTCATCTAATTCAAAGTTCAAGGCATATATCCCTACCAATGTCACTCGCATGGGCCTGGTCAGAGGTATCTCGACCGATCTGTCCATCGAAGAAATTCTCTCTTTATTTTCAACCCCCCAACACATTGGTAATCCCATAAAAGCTAGGAGGCTAAATTACAAGGACTCCTCTGAGGGTATAATTTCCTGGAAGCCCTCCCAATCTGTCGTTACTACCTTTGAAGGTCAATCTCTTCCATCCCATATATATTTATTCTTCAACTCATTACCAGTTGAAATGTATACTTATCCCACCACTCAATGTTTCAATTGCTGCCGTTTTGGTCATACCAAAGCTGCATGCAGATCTCAACCCAGATCAGGTAAGTTTTTTTTTTTTTTTTTTTAAACCCAGGTGTTTTAAATGTGGAGAAAACCACGCAGCTGACCAATGTCCTTCTTCCACCTCACCCAAATGTTTTAACTGCTCAGGCTCACATACAGGTATCAACACTTCTTGCCCAGAACAATCTCGCCAAAATATTTTAAAATTTCTATGGCCTCTCAGAACTTGTCTTTTCTGCAACCTTCTAAACTATTCCCGCCAGTCAAAAAATCATTTGCTGAGGCTTTATCCAGCAACTCCTCATCCAACCCTCTTCCCTCCTCTACAACAACTTCTTCTCGTTCAACTAAATTCACATACAAAAACGCTATCTCTAAACCGGCTCCTGGATACGATCAGCAACAACACAACTCACTGCTCTTAAATCCCAATGGTTCATCTCTTTCAAATGCCACAAATGGGTGTGCAAATAATTATAATCCGTCCTCAATGAACTCTCTAAAACTTTCTGAAAACTCTCCCAAGACAATTCTTCATTTCTCCAAACTCTTATTATGCTTCTAATTGACCCTATTTCTTCTCAAACTAATCTACCGTCCAACGCTGCTACTCTTATTTCCACATTAAAATCATTTATTCAAAATGACTCTTCAGGATGTCAGAATACTTCAGTGGAATAGCCGAAGTGCTATTTCTAACATATCTGATCTCCTTAACCTATTAAATTCCAACTTTATTTCTTTGGCTGCTATCTCGGAGACTTTGTTTACTCCATCCACCGACTTTAATGTGGGAGGGTATTCCTGTCTCCGCGACGACCGCCCGGAAGGTTCGGGCGGAGGTGCTGCCTTTTTTTATTAAAAAATCCATATCATTTTCCCCAATAAATAATATCAAACCCCCCAATGCTGACTTCCAAATGGTTGCAGCTAAAATAAAGGACACATCCTTTATTTCAGTCTATCTTCCCCCAACAGCCCACTTCAATAAACAAACTTGGTTGCAAATTGTAAGTCAACTAAGCCCTCCTTGCTTTATATAAGGCGATTTTAATGCCCATTCCCCCGTCTGGGGTTCTGCTCTCTCCAACCGAGATGGTCGAAGTGTGATGGATTTCCTAGATCAATCCACCCTTTTCCTTTTGAATGACGGATCTCCTACTAGGATCTCACGCCCCAGCACAAATCCCAGTGCAGTTGATCTCTCGATATGTTCTACCAGTCTGGCTTCTCTCTCCTCGTGGGTGGTGTCCCCCGACCCTTGCTCCAGTGATCATTTCTCGATCACCATTACTTATCAAACTTCTTTCCAATCGAAGTCTCATATTTCGACAAATATTAAAACAAAACACACCAAATATGGACAAGTTCCTTCTAAATTTAGCCGCCACCGATATATTTTCCGTCAAAGATGACTATAATAGCTTCAAATCAATGCTCATAACTGCAATAAATAAATCAAATCCTCCCCCTTAAACTAAATCTCTCAAAAAACTCCCTCTAACTTCCTGGTGGGATAAGGAATGTTCCAAAGTAGCAAGAATTCGGAAAGCTAAATCTCTTTCCTATCCTAACAAAATGACTATGGAGAACTATCTTTTATACAAAAACGCTGAATCCAATGCCAAAAGGGTATTGAGGTAAAAAAAAAGATCCGGGTGGTACAACTTCTGCAGTTCAGTATTTCCGAACACTCCAATTTCGGAAGTTTGGTCTATGATCCGAAGATTTCGATCCTCCTTCAGTTCACCATCTCCTTGAGCGTCTCATTCTAAATGGATAGATGAATTGTTGAACAAAATTGCCCCCCCTTCTGTACCTAACTAAGATGAAATAACGCCCATCTATAATACTCCTATGTCTAATCATTGGCTAGACTCTCCATTCACCTTAATTGAGCTAAATAATTGTTTATCAACAGTCAAGTACTCATCTCCAGGCAGAGATGGTATACCTTACAGCATAATCAAAAATAGTAATGAGAATGTTCTAAACCACTTCATAAGCATCTTAAATAAAATCTTCCAGACTGGCATAATGCCTGATGACTGGAGTTGTCAAATAATCATCCCTATTTTAAAAACAACAAATCACCAAATTCTGGATCCAACTACAGGCCAATCGCTCTTTCATCCACCCTTAGTAAACTTTATGAAAAATTAATAAATAAAAGGGAAAGAACTGGAATGTTTTAAAAACTACTTAAGCAACAGACAACAAACAACAAAGATAAGAAACAATATATCAAATCCGATTGAAAATAAGCTGGGTGTACCGCAAGGATCTGTATTGGGTCCGATATTGTTTATACTCTACATAAATGATATGGTAAAAATATTAAAACATTGCAAAATAAGACTGTTTGCAGACGACGCACTAATTTATATTGCAGAAGATAATTATGAGAAAGCAATCAAAAAGATAAATAGTGACTTAGAAACATTGTCAAAATGGCTCAAACTAAATAAATTAAAACCAAATGTAAATAAGACAAAATACATGCATATAGGCAGAACAAATACGCATGAGGAACCAAAGGTTTCTATAAATGGAGAAATCATAAAAAAAGTGGAGAAAATTAAATATCTAGGTGTTATTATAGACTCAAAATTGAACTTCTCAAAAAAGGCAGACTGTACAATAAAAAAATTGCAAAAAAAATATCATTTCTTGGTAGAATCAGAAACAAAGTAAATAAAGAAACATGCCAGATAATATACAATACAATTATATCACCACACTTTAATTACTGTTTAAGTATTCTTTTTCTCTGCAATAAAGAGAAAATGAAAAAAATGCAAATACTGCAAAATAAAGCAATGCGAATAATACTTAAGCGCAACATATACACACGGATAAGAGACATGTTAAAGGAGTTGAATATTTTGACGGTGAAGCAAACTGTGTATTTGAATGTACTTATTTTTAAACATAAAATTAACTTAGGGATGATGTCTAAGGAACTGAAAAGAAAAATAAATTACAATAACGAGATACACGGACACGGGACGAGAAATTCTAAGCAAATTAGATTGCCAACAAGAAAAAAAACAAGCACCCAAAAATCTCTGATGTACCAGGCCGTTCAACTCTATAACAAAATCCCGAAGGAAATAGCTGTGATAGAAAATATTAATAAGTTCAAAAATGAATTAAGAAAATATGTCTATCTCAATTATTAATGTTTCTTTTTTTGTGTCTTTATTGAAATATTTAAAGAAAGATTATGTTTGCCAAACAATGTACATGTTTATATGTTTATAAAACTATTAGCACACACAAAGATGTGAGCTAACTTAAGATTAATAAATAAAAAAAAAATAAAAAAAAATAAAAACCGATTAGAATTTTTTGTCGAGAGTAAACAGCTTCTCTCTCCATCTCAATTTGGATTTAGGAAAATAATAGGTATTAACATTTACCACAATAATTCTAATGACAGAATATTTCATTGAATTTCAAATCAATTTTCAATATTTTCAGCCGAGTGCATTGCAATAATAGAATCTCTCAAATATATAATCAAAAATAATTTTGAACATTCCTTCGTTCTCTCTGACTCTCTCAGTTCCCTCCGAAAACTTAAATCCAGTCCTCTTCTTCATCCTAATGATCACTTTGTATGCCTTATTCGAGAGATGATAGCCTCCATTCAAAGCTCTGGTAAAACTGTAACTCTGATTTGGATTCCTGGACATGTTGGTATCATGGTTAATGATATTGCGGATGCCTTGGCAAAACAAAGTGCGTCCAACCCTGTTGTTACCCTCGTAAACCACATTCCCCTATCTGACATTTTTTCCATCATCAAAGATAGATCCCGCAATGTTTAGTTGGAGTATTGGCACATTGCTAGTCAAACCAAAGGAGCCTACTATGCCTCAATACAAAGGACTCTTCCATCAAAACCGTGGTTTCAGCAATTCCCTGATTTTTCCAAAAAAGAAATTTCTTCACTCATTCGAATGAGGATGGGACATTGTTCCGTTCCTTCCCATCTTTTTAAAATTCACGTCCTTGACTCCCCAGATTGTACATTCTGTGGTCTAGAAGTGGGAACTTTAGATCACATATTTTTTGGTTGTACCTCTCTAAACAAATATCCTCTCTTCTATCAAGCCTTATCTAAAATTGCCTCCCCTCCTTTCAACATCTCATCTCTTCTTCTTGAACTCGACTCCAACTTTCATTATAATTTTGAAATTTGCCTATTTAAATAAAATTAATATTAAAATTCACCTTTCATTTCTCAATAATTTTAAATGATGGCCAAGAACACCCTTGAAGGGTGAAAGCCAGAAATAATGGAAAAAATAAAAAATAAATAAGAATCCTCAAAGGGATAATTCGTAATTTCGTAATGCATTATTTTGTTTATTTATTCAAACGCTATATAATGGCTTTTACAATATAGTGATAATCGAATTACAAGCGTACAGTGGTACAAATAGCAATGAATTAAAGAACAATTATGTTTAAACAAAAACACTATTGCAAGTGATGCAGTTAATAATATAAGTGCAGTAAGACAATGCATAATTCAAAAGAAATATATACGAGTGTAACAATTAATAGTTGAACTACTTTATACTAGGTTTGTATAAGACCTGTCATAGGTTGAAGCATGAGGTGAGGTGATGTGGGTTATTGCTACCCACAAAATTAATAGTACTTGGGATAGCTGAGTAGGCATCGCAACTTGGCATTAACAATTCAGGGCTGTCAGCGATTCAATGATAATTAAAAATAAGAAATAATAATTTTTAATAAAATAATGCATATGTTAGTCGACACTTTAAGATATCATTCCTGGCATGTATTATATAATATTATTAAATCTGTCTCTATTCTTCTTTCCGAAAGTTTCAATAGAGATATATTATTATATCCATGAGGTAATTGCAATCAATATGTTGTACAGGAAAATGTATTTTCAAAGTTTATATAACTGAGAACTTACGTTGAATCTTTTCAATGTTGTCTGAATGAATATTAAAAAATATTATTAATTATGTAGGATTCAGACTATGGTCGTGGTTACATACTTTGCTGAACGTCTTCCGCTCGCGAGTTTTCATATACGTTCAACTCCAATATTGAGTCGTTGAATCTAGTCCAAACTCCATCGCCCTCTGTTGAGCTTGATCGCTTTGATTGATAGCCGCCGGTTTTCCCCCAGTGAATTCTATAAATCAACTTATTAGTGGACATTGGCTTCATCAGTTCGGTGATTTCGGCACAGCTCTTTATAAATGTAGCAATAGTGCACATTCACCGATAAACCGTTTATTGACCTCCAAGCATTTTGCTAGTTATAACATTACTCTCGGCTTATCCCTATTTTATGAAAGCTGAGTTCCAAAATGATATCGTTTTAATTACAATGAAAACTTTATGGGAACATCTAGAATTATAATATTTTTTAAAGTGAATATCGTAAGAGTCGTAACTGCTCCCCGCAGTTCGTGACCAGTAGAACTATTGGTGTACGTCATGAGGCTGACGAACGGGCGGAAAGAAATGGAATGGTAAAGATCACGATCAAGATTAGATTTTTGATTCTGACTTATGATCAATACTCATCATCAGTGTAACTTATTACGTATAGTATCTAAAACTCTTTAGTTTGCATATACGGTACACTATACTATACGTGTCTCCTCCATTATTTCCAAATATTAATCATCAAGAAGAACCGGTCCATATCTATGCCTTGTTGGAGAGTAGGAGAGTAGGTACTCCGCATTGAATGCAATTTGAAATAATAATTAAATTATTTCGCCTCGCGCTTCTATCAGATGTGAGTGGACTCCTCTATGCACGACATGACTAACTTTGTAGTACCGCTGCTCTGGACTCCAGTTCCTGTTAGTTTAGTACCTACCACCAAGCTAGTGAAGAAGGAGTTAACTTATAGAAAGTGCAATAGATTTCAGTTTAGTTTTAAATGATTACAGCATTCCCATGATTAAATAATATTACATGCTAATGTTCTTAGATTTAAGAAGCATTTTTACTATAAATGAAAATCAAACTTTAAAAAAACTTATTTTTCCTACTAAATTTTTGATATCGCGAAAATCAACAATTTGTACAAATCGGAAAAATTGTATATTTTGGCCGATTTAGTAAATTTGCTTAAAATATTTATACTTACGATATTATAACATTAAACCAAGTAACTAAATATTACAAAATCAAATAAATACATTTAGTACCCCAAACCAAGCAAAACAGCCAGTCTCTTTTTGGTGAGATACAGCGATAAACTGCGAAACTTATTGTAAAGAGTATGTAAATATTATTGAGAAACCAATTTATTTACAAAAAAATATCATAAAAAAATCGGCACAAAGTAATTATATTTTAAATGCTAAAATTTCATAACAAAATTTGAAAACATCAAAAAAATAGTAAACAATTTCGCACATTCTTCACAAGTCACAAGCCCTTTCATCTTAAAAGTTGTCTTTATTTAAATACTTCAAATTTCAAATATCTCTTTTCTAAAAAACATTCTCGTGGAATTCGGCGAAATTTCATAAAAATAAATCAGTAAACAAACGCGACGATATTATTTCATTTTTACAAAAAAATGTTTAAAAACACTTTTTGTTCAATTTAATACTCTTTGTATAAAAATGTATTCACCAGATTTTTTCTAAGCCAATGAACATGTTTAATCGTGACTTATTCAGTCTGCATCACGGACGCATGCTCACTGCCCGGCCACTTGTAGAGGGAAGTAGCTACGAAGCTACGAGCCGAGCTACTCTGTTGCTGGCTACGGCGAAAACTTCGCGTTAGTATTGCTGACGAAAGCTCCGAGCGCTCACGCAGATTCCGGTCTCTCTACGCTGCGAAAACTTTACGAGAGTTCGGTGAAAGTTTGTCGATGACATTTGCTTTATTCATTATTCAACCTATTTTTTTGCACCTGTGATTATTTAAATTTGATAAGTTAGATTTATTTTGGTGACTTTGTATCGTAAATGTGAAATGAATAATATTATGGTTTGAACAGAAGGTGATTTCTTGGTGAGTAAAATCATTTACTTTATACATGTTGGTGTTTTTTAAAACCTGTTTAAAATCATTTATTGTTTTAAACTGAATTTGGAAGATTTTCGGTAAGTCTATATTTTATGGATTTTGTTTGATACAGTCAAAAGGTTATATATAAATATGTCTTGTCATGGTGTTAGTGGTCGCACTCCTCAGAAACGGCTCAACCGATTTTTATGAAATTTTTTATGTATATTTTTTAGGTATGAGAATAGGTCGTAAAGTATACTTCAAACCACCAGTCAAATAAAAAATATATATAACACCAAATTCTTATCCTTCTACCCCTACTCTCCCATTTTTAATCGCGATTTTAGTATTTTTGTATGAACAAATTTAACCGTCGTTCGTATTTCAATTAGACATATCAAGTAGTCCAATATTAGGTTTGTTTCCAATAAACCCTTAAAAAATGTCCAAGTTCTCCTTATCACCGTGTCAGTTGATGCTTTGTTTCTCCAGATATATTATTATAATCCATTAGTCTACATACTCATCTTTCGGTTTTTACCATGTCTTTTGTAGTTATGTACATGTATTGTATGCTTTCTCTGTGTTTGTTATATTAATATCATGTTTTCTCCCTATTAAAAAAAAATTATATATATACTCAAATTTTGTACTTCTTGTTTAGTAATAATTTGTACCCTGAAGATGCTTGAGTTAAGCGAAACCGGTCGGTTCTAAAAATTATTAAAAATTCGTTGTTTTAAAACCAAAAAATATTTATTTTACAAGCAATAATTATTCGCCTGAAACACTCATCCACATTGAAAAATCTCCTGATAAAAGATACATGACGCCAACGAGACTCGAACCCGTGTCCCTTCGATTTCCGGTCGACAGCTCTGACCACTGAGCTATGGCGGCTTATCTCTTATCCGCGAAATAATTTTATTTTATTTTTTAGGTACAAAATTTTTTACAATTCAAGGTTTTCAGTAATGTAGGCCTCACTGGGTGGCTTGCCCGTGCTGAGGCCTTCATTTTATAATATAAAAAAAACTACATAATACATTTAATGAGAAAAATTATACATTTAAAATTAAAAATACATAATAATATATTTAAAATTTTATATATACTAGTGTTTCATTCAACAATTACTGCTTGTTAAATTTTTCAGTAATTGTTGAATGAAACACTAGTATATATTGAATTATTTCGCGGATAAGAGATAAGCCGCCATAGCTCAGTGGTCAGAGCTGTCGACCGGAAATCGAAGGGACACGGGTTCGAGTCCCGTTGGCGTCATGTATCTTTTATCAGGAGATTTTTCAATGTGGATGAGTGTTTCAGGCGAATAATTATTGCTTGTAAAATAATTGTTACCCTTTGTGCTATGCATAAAAAAAATCTTGTCTTAAACGTTAGTTTACCAAAAAAATAACAAAAAATATTTTATTTTATTAAATATGTCAAACCACAAAGTGATTGCTTTCTACAATAATATGAAACTAGCAGTTAAAAACCCGCTCCGCGGGTTTTTTTCTACTAGGCCCTGCGGGTGGCACTTAGTTGGGCTTCGCCCAGTTTGAGTGATACTAACAACAGTTAAATTTAATAGGTAGATATTAGGTCATTCACAGAGAGAGGGTGATTATATATTCTTAAAACACGGAACAGGAAGGCGTTTAGGCATAATAAGAATGACAGTTGTTCGGGTTAAACTTTACCTTTCCCGAATAATTGCCTAAATGGCTAAAGGTAAATTAATATAGGTAAATATTCGGAATGGCTGGACACGGAAAATAGGAAATATTTTTAAATAATACCTTCTGATTTACCTTAATTACTATAAAAGGAATCGAACAGCATTTGGGAAAATTTTAATTTTAGCTTTTTAATTTTTAATTACGTAAAATTAAAATTCGCTTTCGCTGTATGGGATGACAGCCTGAATGATTTCTGTTGATAACATTTTCTTTTGTCGGTATTCCTGAAATGAGCGGCTAGAGACAATTGAAAAACGTAAATTAAAAAAAATATAATGTAATACAATATTCAGGCAAAATAGGGCCTACTTAGCACAAATGATTTATTTGACTATTATTTTATTTAACCTCACCTATAATAACCTAACCTAACCTATAATAATCCAGCCTAACCTATAATAATCCAACCTAACCTATGTCCTAACCTAACCTAAAATAATCCAACCTAACCTATAATAATCTAACCTGACCTAAGCTTACCTCACCTATAATAATCCAACCTAACCTAACCTATATCCTAACCTAACCTATAATAATCCAATCTAGCCTAACCTAACCTAACCTAACCGAACCAATCCTAACCTAACCGAACCAATCCTAACCTAACCTATCCTAACCTAACCTAACCTATACAAATCCAACCTAACCTATAATAACCCAACCCAACCTAACCCATAATAACCCAAACTAACGTTACCTAACCTAACATAACCTGACTTATCATCCAACTTAATCTAACCTTACCTATAAACTAACTTGAACTATACTAATCCAACCTAATCTAACCTAACCTAGCATAACCCAACCTAACCTATCCTAACCTATAATAACCTTTTTTTAAATATTTCCTTACTTGTAAAAGAAACCAAAATAATATTTGCATAGAGTAAATTATGGTAAAAATTCTAGACACTCATATCAGGAATACCAAAAAAAGAAAATGTCATCAATAGAAATTATTCCGGCTGTCATCCAATACAACGAAAGCAAATTTTAATTTTACGTAATTAAAAATTAAAATGCTAAAATTCAAAAATTCCCGAATGCATTCAGATTCCTTCTATACTAATTAAGGTAAATCCGAAGGTTTTACTTAAATATATTTCGTATTATCCTTGTCCAGCGTTACCGAATAATACCTTAATATATATTATATAAATATTTATACCTGGCAAAATGATTGTTTTATTATACATATAAGTACATGTCAGATTAGAGATTTGTTGACTAATTTTACAATCAACGAAGCGTTTCTATCTTCCGATTGTCTTTCATGTTATTTTATTGGGTTGGCAGTGCCTATACTTTCGCGTATATTATATCGGTGTCAAAATAATGCGAAATTATTATTTACGTAAATAATATTAAATATCAATATTTTTCAAAATCGTACATGCAAAGAGTTGTTGTTTATTGTCATTAAGTTGAATCAAATGTTTGTTTTATTTGTAAATGCGTATTAAAACGGTAGTTTCACGTAAATAATTACCGTTGTTTGAATAAATGAAGTTGTACGTATTTGTATATCGCTCTTATGCGCTCTGTCGGCCAATAGAGTGTGGCGTCGAGAAAAATCTACATTAAATAATTAATAATAAACCGCTTGACCTACTTAGTATCTACTCCCGAATTATGTACTTGCATCGTTAAATCGTAAACAAAGTAATCTACGTACTTCAAGTACCTACCTGCATATTGATGACAATAACACTGCAGTCCGTCTCGAATACTACGAGAACTCGCCAGAAGGTTCGAGCCTACGGCCTAGGCATAATTGCCAAGCCGTCGAAAGTTCGCGAATGATCCAGATCGAGCGAGTGTCTTCGATTTAGTTGCCATCCACCTACCTACTGCCGCCGTCGGCCGAGTAGTATAAATAAGCCCGACGCAGCGAGTCAGTCAGTCAGTCATAATTTTGCCGCCAGTCTACGAGGCTCAACGAGTGATCACCCGCGCTAATCTTACTAGCGCGAGGGACAACGTACCCGGCTTCGCCCCTATCATCATGGACTCTATCGGGACATCATCATAGCGCCTCGGCCACGTCCGCGGCCAGCGCTACTCGGATTACAAGCGCCCTGGTTCCAGCGTCTCTGACCAGCGCTTCTTCCACGCAACCATGACCACCACGAGGACACGCAGCATCCTCACTGGTCACGCCGTTCCCGTTCAACTGCCCACAAGGTCCGTCGCACCTTCGGCCGTCTCGTCAGCACTGGAGTGCCTGAAGACCTACGTTCTTCGCCAGTGCCTGACCTACATCGAGTCCCGGTCACCAGCACCCGGCGTCGACTCACTGACCCGCGCTTGACCAGCACATCACAGCCAGCATCCGGAATATTCTACATCTGTCCAGCGTCAACTCTCGTTACGGCTACACAGACTCACCAATAAACACATGTGACCTTCAACATTTTCTTTCATTTCGTGCCTCACCATTGATCCCCAAAAGAGAAACTACCCCAGCGGCCGGTAAAGGAGGGATTGACACTTTTAAGGAACCTTGGAATGTTTGATTCTTCAAATATATAAAATGTAAATGTGGATAATTTTTACTGTGACGTAATTAATCCAATGGATTGTGAACTTTCTAAAACATATTTTCTTCGATATTATCCAAAAATTATATGAGCAGAAACGATGTTTTTGAAGAAATATGGTGATCCTATTTTAGTATGAAATTGGGTCTTAATTTTCAAGTTAGCGGAATTTAACCAAAACAAATTATTTAAATTCGACCAATCAGAGGGCCCAGACCGTCCAGACGATCGCATAATAATATTATAGATGCCATTGCAAAGTTTAAATAAACTTCCAGAAGAAAGCTTTTTATTTTGCATATTTAAATATTCGCGCCAGCCCACAGTGGTCCCAAATCCCGATCTAGCTAGACAAAAATATTTTTTCATGGCATTTGACGCAAAAGGTTCACAATGTAATAAAAAAATACTTAAAAAAATATACATTTATTTTAGCCATTTTTACGGAATTTTTAAAACAAAATTAATTACTAATAAAATACGTATGGTATAATGGTTGGGTTACGTTATAACGAAGTACTTATTTAAAGTTATTAGTTAAAAATATTTTTTTAACATAATATAAGAACAAAACCAAATGACATTTTTTGTTAATGAACTACTGGCCGAGTCGCTATCATCACTCTTATTGAATGCTAATGTTCCAACAGTGGCTTTGTTAACAGACTTCTGTATTTTCTTCGCTGGAACCGAAGTTTATTATCGATTCGGAATATTTTGTTGATATTTTGTCAGCATCCCGTTTTCCATGTCACCTCAAGCTGATTTGAGTAGCATGAGATAGTTCTTGTGGACTTCGAAAGTTCAGAAGACATTTATTTTTTCTTGTTTTGCTTTTTGACGAGCATAAACCAAATTCTTTTTCTGGTATACCACGTAGTCCTTCGTCACGCGTCACTACATGAAGAATAAAAACTGTGTTAAGCCATTTTGCGTGTTTAAACATCAATTTTAAAGTACTTCTATGAAAACCAAACCATTTTCTATGAAATATTAATAGAACCGAAGCGATTTTTCTTAAGTAAACTATCCTCGAGACTTTTAAAACTGTTTTTCTTCAATAAATATTTTATATGTTCATAAACACACTGCCTTATTGCAGCACAATTCAACTTTGAGGTGCCCTTTACTTCTAGAATCTCCAAAATATCCAAACGATAGATTGTAGGTACAGGCTCTGTAAATGACAAAAGAGCAAGTTTGAGCAAACAAATTTTATAAGATATTATACATAAAGAATGGTTTTATATGAAACTAGTTTCGTTTGGTGGTACAAATCGGTACACGATTTTGAAAGTTTGATTAAACTTTGGCAAATAATTGTAAATAATGATACTTTTTTCACGATTTTTAATTAATAATTAAAGTAATGTTGAATAGGCAAAATATAAAATAATTAAATTAATTTGAAAGAACATACCATAGACTTCAATTTCTGTCTTTGCATATTTTCTCTCTGATTTCAAATAACAACACTAACGATCGAACAGGGTGCACACCCGAAAGCGACCGACCGCTGGGCGAACGATCGGCACATCCAAAGTGTCGTGTTTACAACGTTGCCACGTATCGCGCGTATTGTTTTAAATTTTTTATCGATGTGAACTTAATACTATGGACATTTTTCAATGTTGTGAGAATATTTTTGTACATAAATAAAAACATCGTTGAAATCTTTTTGTCTAGCTAGTTTACTCAAAGGGGACCATAGTGCAGCCCCTTGGTTCATTCTTTCACCGCCACCGCTCTGTCGGCTATTTATTGACGCGGTGCGTATCAGCCATGTTGAATGAACGCGTGCTTTTTTCGTCAAACGTCAAACGTAATCACGTAATTGTGGATAATTTTCACTGTAATGTAATTAATCCAATGGATCGTGAACTTTCTAAAACATATTTTCTTCGATATTATCCAAAAAATGTATGAGCAGAAACGATATTTTTGAAGAAATATCGTATTACATGTGGCGATTCTATTTCAATATGAAATCGTGTCTTAATCTTTAAAGTCTTATTTAAACACAATTTGAATTTGACCAATCACAGGGCCTACATCGTCCAGACGCTGGAGTATTAATACTATCAGATTATTTATGTTATTGAATGACAGATGGCGCTACGTCCGCCTCATCGAACTTTCATCCACACATGCGCAAGTCATTCACGAGAAACGTCAATTTGACATTTCATTCGGCATTTGTTACGTATCAGAATTTTGTACGATTTATTTTAATTTATCTATTTATGTGCGTGTATTACCGTAAACAATGCCAGCAAGACGCAAGAGGGCCCATTTGGGCCGTCGAACGAATAAAGCAACAAACATTCGAAATAGTAGAGCAGAAAGAACAGACGAACAAATCCAATAAGATAAAAGAAACTGAAAGGCGAAAAATATTTGATCTCCTTTTATTATATAAAATTGTTCATTCAAGGTTAGACTGCCCTGACACTATAAACTTGCTATCTTTACATATACCTCCAAAATATACTAGACGGAATATTTTATTCTACAACAATAACTTCGCTACGAATTCTGTGTTAGAAAGAATACATAGGTTGGGCAATGAACTTAGTGATGTCGCTGACATATTTAATTTAAACTTCAATACATTTAAAGCCCAATTAGTCCACCACTTTTTAAATGTAAATAATGTATGAGAAATCATTATATTTTATTTCGATTTTCTATTGTTTGTTTTATACTGTTGTAATTTAAAATTTGTAATTTTTTATGTACTTAAAAGCCCAATAGGGCGTCAATAAATAAATAAATAAATAAATAATAAAAATGTTCGTGTGAGCATGTCGCGATTGCATGCATCTCAATCACAAGAGGCACGAGCTAAACGCAATCAACAACGACAATAAGGAAGTTGAGTGAAAAATATTTTGACTTATAAAAAATATATTCATGTAGATCAAAAAATATCGATTCTAAATATATAAATATATTTCTATATTATTATTCTTAGAATTAGTTAAACGTTCTTGAAAAAGCATTCAATAGCAATAGAGTGTATACGCTCCACGATTGGTCGAAAGAATTCTGACGTCACATGTGTCGTGACTTGTACGTACAGCGAATCACCTATGGTGCATCTCTTTCTATTACATGAGAGATGGTCGGTTTAGATGAGAGAGGTGTATAGGCCAAAGTTTATTTGGGTTTGTCAAATATATGTACGTATTTGTTGTTATTATTATATGAAATGGGTTTCTAAAGATACATATTCGTATAGTGCTTTATAATAATATGTTGTTTATTGCATAACTTAGAAGTTTTTATTATTATACATGTCACATAACATGTGATACACTTCAGGCCGCCGGCCGCTCAGAAAAGTCTCACAGTGAACTGGGCTGTAAACCGTTATTTTACTTTTGGTCTTTACATTTCTGCGCGGTGGTCCTGAATTCGCGCGGGGCAAGTCAACAAATAGCGACGACAATACCGTACCGGGCTTGAAAATCAAATATTCTAACTTAAAATATTAATTTAACTATGAAATCTTAATCAATTTTCTTTTTTTTTTAATAACATCAATTCTAATAGACGGTTACCATTGGTAAAAAAATTACTGGAATTCCTTATTGAAGAATTAATTTTTTTTCCATACAAAATCTTTAAAGCGACGTGGTTCTTACAGTTTGAATGACGTCACACCCACCCCCGCCTCTTACCGCTCGGATTCCGCTCGTTTTGGCGGGCTTAATAAAATTCAAACTTTGAGAATTAATTTAACTATGAAAACAAACTTTAAAAAAAAAAAAAAAAATACTCGTATTTAAGTTTGAATGCGAACATTGATAAAAAAAAATAAAAAAAATGGACTCAACTTCCTTATTGTAACGGAGACAAACGCACTGGTGTGAATGCTCCTCAAATTAATGATAACGATTAAATAATGCGCTACCAACTTGGCCGGTACATCAGCTCCAACGAAGTCTATGTGGCGTACCTTTGGTTTCCCAATTCATGAACGGGACCCAGCAGTCATACATTTAGACGTCCATCTTAAAAACGGCCAGTGATTATTTTTCACCAATGAGACAGCAATTAAGCGTGCAATAAAACCTCCAAAAACTACAATCACCGAATTTTTCGAATTGTGTTACCGTGTGGATACTTTCGGTGCCTTTGCACGAACACTACTATATTCTGAAGTACCACGCTATTTTACATGGAATCAAACAAAAAATGTATCCCCCGCAAGCAAGGCACACCAATTGTTGCGTGTCCCGGTCTATTTAAACACTTCAGTCCGAGTATATGCAGTCAATCCAACGCAGATTGAGTGCTTCTATCTGCGACTGTTGTTGGTTAATATGACAGCCGGCCTATTGTCATGTCAAGATATACGCAAAGTGAATGAACAACAGTATCCAACAAATAAAGATCCATGCCTTGCACTCGGCTTGCTCGAAGGCGACAAGCACTTACTGAAGCAGCATTGGGCTGTACAGCAACACAAAATCGTCTAATATTCACTATAGTGTTGACTACATGTTTCCCGGGACGAGCAGACTCATTTTGATAACCACAAAGATTGAATGACTGACGATATTTTGCATCGAATTTGTACACGATGCAACGATATAACGATTATATTCAGCGACGCTATGTACAATGTACAATGAAGCATTGATAGCTATAGCGGATCTTTGCGTTGTCATTGCCAATTTACCACTCAGTCATTTCAGAGAGAAAGGCTGGCAGAAAGAGCCAATCTGGCAGAAAAAAATGTGGATTTCGACAATTTAATTTTCAAGATATAGCAGTCCTTGCCAGGCGACTAGGTATCATACAAATCGATCGATACAGTTTGCGATGCCAACGAAGCTGTACATTATCAAACAGAGTTTTTTAACTCACTGGATTTGCCAGGCCTGTCACCACACCTTCTACGACTGAACGACCCCAAGCATGTTCTGTATAACTATAGAAATCCAAATTATTCAGTCAATTATTATTAATGGTATTTTGTTTTTATCGGCGGTCATCGTCTATGGCTCTCCATTCCTCTTTCTTTCATAGAACCCATCCCCAAACACTTAGAATACATTAGTTATTTTTTTATTTAACAACCAAAATATTTACTAGAGATAATTTTTATGGAAAAACAATTTTTGCCGGGTCAGCTAGTATATATATATATATAAATTACGTTTCCGCTGTGATTAAAATTTGATGCGGGTTCATGTTCGTAGTTAATATTTCAGTATTACATAAAGTTTATTATATATATTTATATATATCACAAATTTCCATATGTATATGGAGATTTTTGATTTAATCCGAAAAAAATTATCATTTTTATTCATTGAGATCTTCGGTTCAGAAAATATTACCTTTGTAGAGAATCGCGTTTTAAAAGTAAACCATCTTGTATGAATACAATTTCCGCTGAACACCATAAGCAACCATAAAAAAGTAACTTACGAAAATAGTCTTGTTAAGTGATAAACACAGTTCAACAGTATTTCTTTAGTTTGGTATTTTTATTTTAGGCGATGTATTTACTACGTAATAGACTGAATTTACTGATTTGTCTAAGGAACGGAACAATTCCGAAAATCCTAAAGTCAAAAGGGTCTTATGATGAAAAAATTATAAATGTAGCGTAGCTAGTAAGTAAAGCACTTTATTTGTATCCTTCGGTAATAAATAGGGGTTGAATGATGATAATAAAAGGTGTACTAAAGGATAGACCTTTTGTGGGTAGGGTGGAAGCTCTAAAACGAGAATGGAAATTGGCATTAAATACATTGGCAAAAAATGTTAAAGATATGTTTAAAAAGAGTTAAAATTCATTCAAACCATAAACAAATGAAAAATCTATCTGTGTTCTCGCTAAAAAATATTGAAAATTCAGTTCAGACGTTTTGAATTTTTACATTTACCTTTTTTGTATTTAATATCTAGGCCAAATAAACTATTTTAAATACCAACATCATTTCCGTCGTGAGCTATAGAGCTATGTAATATTAATTAACCTGTAGAAAGACGAGCTTATTTATTAATAATAAATATTATGTTTGTTGCACAAAATTTGTATTTTAAATAAAAAGTTTTGACACTCGGGTTAGCTACTAGTAACACTAGTAATGTATTAGAATCTGTCATATTTAGTATGCAGTATATATATAACAGTTTGAATTTATTACCAAGAAGTGGACATAATCATAACTATGCCAATGAACAATGACTTATTTGGTATGCAATATGCATAACAGTTTGAATTTATTACCAAGAAGCGGACATAATGATAACTATGCCAATGAACAATGACTTAATTGGTATGCAATATGCATAACAGTTTGAATTTATTACCAAGAAGTGGACATAATGATAACTATGCCAATGAACAATGACTTATTTGGTATGCAATATGCATATAAGTTTGAATTTATTACCAAGAAGTGGACATAATGATAACTATGCTAATGAACAATGACTTATTTGGTAAGCAATATGTATAAAAGTTTGAATTTATTACCAAGTTGTGGAAATTATGATAATAATGAAAGTAAGGGGTGGGGGAGGGGAAGAGAGGTGGAAAGGGGAGGAGCTTATAAGATCAAAGACAAAAAATCACAATGGAAATATGTTTAGGATAGGGTTATTCACAAAATTAATTTGATAATTAATTATATTTAAATTATTATTAACATTTTTCCTTATTTCTAATATTTCTAAAAGATCTAAGTGAAAACCGCTAACGTCAGTGTGTAAAATTTTTAAACCTGTATTTATATCAAATGAATGGTTTTCATTCAATTAGAAGGTTTGCAAATTCCGAATAATTATTGCTATTTAGACATCTCAAATGTTCCTTAAGCCTCTTTTCAAAATTTTTGCAAGTTTTACCTATGTAAAAATGGTTAATTTTTCGATTTATTATTTGTATAGAAAGCTGGCTGTATTATATTAGGGATGTTTTTCGTTATTAAATTGGAGGTTTGATGATTTACAGACAATATTTATCTCCATTGTTTTTTAATATTATCACTAAGCAATGGGTAAATGCAGGACAAATGAAATTTTTTCTTAATTTTTTGGTTTAGTATGTCGTCTTTTAATTTGGAGTTATAACCATTATTAGATGCAGTTATTTTAATGGTGGTAAGTTAAGCTTTGAAATTATTTGGGGATAACTGGATATTAATTAATTTATTGATCAAATACTGGAAAGCTGAGAGTTTTTGTGAAAATGGATGGTTTGTTGAGTTGTGTATAATTTTATCAGCGTATGTTTCTTTTCGGAAAATATTAAATTCAATCTTATTATTAATTATAGTTGGGCTTAAATCCAAAAAAAATGTGCTACAATTAATTTCTATTTCTAATGTAAATTTAATGCTTTTATGAATTTTGTTCAAAAAATTAAGGAACATTTGAAGTTTTCTTTTAGTACCGGTCCATATACAAAAAACATCATCTACGTAACGTTTCCAAAAATACACATATTTTAGTAATAATACTATTAAAAAAATTATTTTCTACATGGTTTAAAAATATATCAGCTACTAAAGGACTGGTACTTGATCCTTTGGTTTAAGACCACATTAAGACATTTAAATAAATCCTGGGCTAAGTCATGGCAATTTTGAGGAATTCAGTAAGTTATTTATAATAGTTTTGCTTTCTTCAACTGGGACACTTGGGTACAGAATAACGACATCAAAAGATACTAATAATGCATTATCGTGGATTTCAAGATATTTGATTCAATTATAATTATAATACTATTTAATATATTATAACATATTTCCATTGTGATTTTTTGACTTTGATCTTCTAAGCTCCTCCCCTTTCCACCTCTCTTCCCCTATCCCCCCGACTTTACACGGATTGAACATGCTCGATATTTGTTTTACAGGAAAATCCCCGAGCTGTTATTCCATACCTTATAACAGATTCAGCTAGAGATAAATAAATTATTCGAAGTGTTCAGAATGGAACAACATTTTTTAGCTCATACAATCTAGATTACAATTGATCTTAGCCGTGCAAAAACTTTGTTTATTTGTATATCCCACTTGAAAAAGCATCCTGAATCACGGAAGACTCGTTGTCAATGACAATGCACTCTATCAACTTTCGGTGGCAATCACCAAATGTAGGTTTTACACAATGAGGATTTTGCTCGGTTTGTAGAGTTATTGATTCTAGTTCCTTAGTTGGAAGGTTCTTTCATCATTCATACCACTTTTTTAAGTTTTAAAAGATATTTGAAAACTGACCTATGAAAACATAAAACTTTGTTTTCTTACTAGTTGAATTTTTTAAACTGCTCTTAACAGTCTGGAGGGAGCGAAACTATGGCATTCACAATTGATTAATGTTGTGAGGCTGAAGGTAGTGGGGAGCGAAACTATGGCATTCACAATTGATTAATGTTGTGAGGCTGAAGGTAGTGGGGAGCGAAACTATGGGATTCACAATTGATTAATGTTGTGAGGCTGAAGGTAGTGGGGAGCGAAACTATGGCATTCACAATTGATTAATTTTGTGAGGCTGAAGGTAGTGGGGAGCGAAACTATGGCATTCACAATTGATTAATGTTGTGAGGCTGAAGGTAGTGGGGAGCGAAACTATGGGATTCACAATTGATTAATGTTGTGAGGCTGAAGGTAGTGGGGAGCGAAACTATGGCATTCACAATTGATTAATGTTGTGAGGCTGAAGGTAGTGGGGAGCGAAACTATGGCATTCACAATTGATTAATGTTGTGAGGCTGAAGGTAGTGGGGAGAGAAACTATGGCATTCACAATTGATTAATGTTGTGAGGCTGAAGGTAGTGGGGAGCGAAACTAGGGCATTTACAATTGATTAATGTTGTGAGGCTGAAGGTAGTGGGGAGCGAAACTATGGCATTCACAATTGATTAATGTTGCGAGGTTGAAGGTGGTGGGGAGGGGAAGGTGGTAGGAAGATAAATATGAGTTAGTACCTGGCTATTCAGATCTGGTCACCAAACACGGCTAAAGCCATTTCAAGCAACGTTTCAACTCTGAATGGTGGTCTTACACAAGGGCGATTCTGAAAGTATCTCCCTCTCTCGAACGTTGTACAAAAATACGATATAGTATTTGAATTGAATGAATTACGAAATAACACAAACTAATCAAATTCAATTTAATTGCGCACGCCGATAGCTTCGGATCGCTACTGAGCCCCTACCTCTAACCCCTCGAACACGGAGATCATCAAGAGGCAGTTCTTCTTGCCTTAGTTTTAATTTGGCACGCCGCGCCGGGATAGCTTCGGATCGCTACTCGAGAGCCCCTACCTCTAACCCCTCGAACACGGAGATCATCAAGAGGCAGTTCTTCTTGCCTTAGTTTTAATTTGGCACGCCGCGCCGGGATAGCTTCGGATCGCTACTCGAGAGCCCCTACCTCTAACCCCTCGAACACGGAGATCATCAAGAGGCAGTTCTTCTTGCCTTAGTTTTAATTTGGCACGCCGCGCCGGGATAGCTTCGGATCGCTACTCGAGAGCCCCTACCTCTAACCCCTCGAACACGGAGATCATCAAGAGGCAGTTCTTCTTGCCTTAGTTTTAATTTGGCACGCCGCGCCGGGATAGCTTCGGATCGCTACTCGAGAGCCCCTACCTCTAACCCCTCGAACACGGAGATCATCAAGAGGCAGTTCTTCTTGCCTTAGTTTTAATTTGGCACGCCGCGCCGGGATAGCTTCGGATCGCTACTCGAGAGCCCCTACCTCTAACCCCTCGAACACGGAGATCATCAAGAGGCAGTTCTTCTTGCCTTAGTTTTAATTTGGCACGCCGCGCCGGGATAGCTTCGGATCGCTACTCGAGAGCCCCTACCTCTAACCCCTCGAACACGGAGATCATCAAGAGGCAGTTCTTCTTGCCTTAGTTTTAATTTGGCACGCCGCGCCGGGATAGCTTCGGATCGCTACTCGAGAGCCCCTACCTCTAACCCCTCGAACACGGAGATCATCAAGAGGCAGTTCTTCTTGCCTTAGTTTTAATTTGGCACGCCGCGCCGGGATAGCTTCGGATCGCTACTCGAGAGCCCCTACCTCTAACCCCTCGAACACGGAGATCATCAAGAGGCAGTTCTTCTTGCGTTAGTTTTAATTTCGCACGCCGCGCCGGGATAGCTTCGGATCGCTACTCGAGAGCCCCTACCTCTAACCCCTCGAACACGGAGATCATCAAGAGGCAGTTCTTCTTGCCTTAGTTTTAATTTGGCACGCCGCGCCGGGATAGCTTCGGATCGCTACTCGAGAGCCCCTACCTCTAACCCCTCGAACACGGAGATCATCAAGAGGCAGTTCTTCTTGCCTTAGTTTTAATTTCGCACGCCGCGCCGGGATAGCTTCGGATCGCTACTCGAGAGCCCCTACCTCTAACCCCTCGAACACGGAGATCATCAAGAGGCAGTTCTTCTTGCCTTAGTTTTAATTTGGCACGCCGCGCCGGGATAGCTTCGGATCGCTACTCGAGAGCCCCTACCTCTAACCCCTCGAACACGGAGATCATCAAGAGGCAGTTCTTCTTGCCTTAGTTTTAATTTCGCACGCCGCGCCGGGATAGCTTCGGATCGCTACTCGAGAGCCCCTACCTCTAACCCCTCGAACACGGAGATCATCAAGAGGCAGTTCTTCTTGCCTTAGTTTTAATTTGGCACGCCGCGCCGGGATAGCTTCGGATCGCTACTCGAGAGCCCCTACCTCTAACCCCTCGAACACGGAGATCATCAAGAGGCAGTTCTTCTTGCCTTAGTTTTAATTTGGCACGCCGCGCCGGGATAGCTTCGGATCGCTACTCGAGAGCCCCTACCTCTAACCCCTCGAACACGGAGATCATCAAGAGGCAGTTCTTCTTGCCTTAGTTTTAATTTGGCACGCCGCGCCGGGATAGCTTCGGATCGCTACTCGAGAGCCCCTACCTCTAACCCCTCGAACACGGAGATCATCAAGAGGCAGTTCTTCTTGCGTTAGTTTTAATTTCGCACGCCGCGCCGGGATAGCTTCGGATCGCTACTCGAGAGCCCCTACCTCTAACCCCTCGAACACGGAGATCATCAAGAGGCAGTTCTTCTTGCCTTAGTTTTAATTTGGCACGCCGCGCCGGGATAGCTTCGGATCGCTACTCGAGAGCCCCTACCTCTAACCCCTCGAACACGGAGATCATCAAGAGGCAGTTCTTCTTGCCTTAGTTTTAATTTCGCACGCCGCGCCGGGATAGCTTCGGATCGCTACTCGAGAGCCCCTACCTCTAACCCCTCGAACACGGAGATCATCAAGAGGCAGTTCTTCTTGCCTTAGTTTTAATTTGGCACGCCGCGCCGGGATAGCTTCGGATCGCTACTCGAGAGCCCCTACCTCTAACCCCTCGAACACGGAGATCATCAAGAGGCAGTTCTTCTTGCCTTAGTTTTAATTTCGCACGCCGCGCCGGGATAGCTTCGGATCGCTACTCGAGAGCCCCTACCTCTAACCCCTCGAACACGGAGATCATCAAGAGGCAGTTCTTCTTGCCTTAGTTTTAATTTGGCACGCCGCGCCGGGATAGCTTCGGATCGCTACTCGAGAGCCCCTACCTCTAACCCCTCGAACACGGAGATCATCAAGAGGCAGTTCTTCTTGCCTTAGTTTTAATTTGGCACGCCGCGCCGGGATAGCTTCGGATCGCTACTCGAGAGCCCCTACCTCTAACCCCTCGAACACGGAGATCATCAAGAGGCAGTTCTTCTTGCCTTAGTTTTAATTTGGCACGCCGCGCCGGGATAGCTTCGGATCGCTACTCGAGAGCCCCTACCTCTAACCCCTCGAACACGGAGATCATCAAGAGGCAGTTCTTCTTGCCTTAGTTTTAATTTGGCACGCCGCGCCGGGATAGCTTCGGATCGCTACTCGAGAGCCCCTACCTCTAACCCCTCGAACACGGAGATCATCAAGAGGCAGTTCTTCTTGCCTTAGTTTTAATTTGG
Organism: Hesperophylax magnus; assembly: GCA_026573805.1. Classification (NCBI taxonomy): domain Eukaryota; kingdom Metazoa; phylum Arthropoda; class Insecta; order Trichoptera; family Limnephilidae; genus Hesperophylax; species Hesperophylax magnus. The sequence goes on from JAIUSX010000068.1 coordinate 10,201,664, forward strand.
CACGCCGCGCCGGGATAGCTTCGGATCGCTACTCGAGAGCCCCTACCTCTAACCCCTCGAACACGGAGATCATCAAGAGGCAGTTCTTCTTGCCTTAGTTTTAATTTGGCACGCCGCGCCGGGATAGCTTCGGATCGCTACTCGAGAGCCCCTACCTCTAACCCCTCGAACACGGAGATCATCAAGAGGCAGTTCTTCTTGCGTTAGTTTTAATTTCGCACGCCGCGCCGGGATAGCTTCGGATCGCTACTCGAGAGCCCCTACCTCTAACCCCTCGAACACGGAGATCATCAAGAGGCAGTTCTTCTTGCCTTAGTTTTAATTTGGCACGCCGCGCCGGGATAGCTTCGGATCGCTACTCGAGAGCCCCTACCTCTAACCCCTCGAACACGGAGATCATCAAGAGGCAGTTCTTCTTGCCTTAGTTTTAATTTCGCACGCCGCGCCGGGATAGCTTCGGATCGCTACTCGAGAGCCCCTACCTCTAACCCCTCGAACACGGAGATCATCAAGAGGCAGTTCTTCTTGCCTTAGTTTTAATTTGGCACGCCGCGCCGGGATAGCTTCGGATCGCTACTCGAGAGCCCCTACCTCTAACCCCTCGAACACGGAGATCATCAAGAGGCAGTTCTTCTTGCCTTAGTTTTAATTTCGCACGCCGCGCCGGGATAGCTTCGGATCGCTACTCGAGAGCCCCTACCTCTAACCCCTCGAACACGGAGATCATCAAGAGGCAGTTCTTCTTGCCTTAGTTTTAATTTCGCACGCCGCGCCGGGATAGCTTCGGATCGCTACTCGAGAGCCCCTACCTCTAACCCCTCGAACACGGAGATCATCAAGAGGCAGTTCTTCTTGCCTTAGTTTTAATTTCGCACGCCGCGCCGGGATAGCTTCGGATCGCTACTCGAGAGCCCCTACCTCTAACCCCTCGAACACGGAGATCATCAAGAGGCAGTTCTTCTTGCCTTAGTTTTAATTTCGCACGCCGCGCCGGGATAGCTTCGGATCGCTACTCGAGAGCCCCTACCTCTAACCCCTCGAACACGGAGATCATCAAGAGGCAGTTCTTCTTGCCTTAGTTTTAATTTCGCACGCCGCGCCGGGATAGCTTCGGATCGCTACTCGAGAGCCCCTACCTCTAACCCCTCGAACACGGAGATCATCAAGAGGCAGTTCTTCTTGCCTTAGTTTTAATTTGGCACGCCGCGCCGGGATAGCTTCGGATCGCTACTCGAGAGCCCCTACCTCTAACCCCTCGAACACGGAGATCATCAAGAGGCAGTTCTTCTTGCCTTAGTTTTAATTTCGCACGCCGCGCCGGGATAGCTTCGGATCGCTACTCGAGAGCCCCTACCTCTAACCCCTCGAACACGGAGATCATCAAGAGGCAGTTCTTCTTGCCTTAGTTTTAATTTCGCACGCCGCGCCGGGATAGCTTCGGATCGCTACTCGAGAGCCCCTACCTCTAACCCCTCGAACACGGAGATCATCAAGAGGCAGTTCTTCTTGCCTAAGTTTTAAAATAAAGTAAAGAAAATGTTAATGAAATTAACGTGGTAAAATGAATTTAGATATTTGATGATAATTGTACGCCAAATTAAATCAGCAATTATTCGTTAAATTAGTTTCAGAAAAATAGTTCCGCAGATCTATATTGAATGCTTGTTCATGAAGGTAGACAGATTTTGGAGTTCTTACCATATTAGCTACTTATTTTGTCAGCTGAAGAAAGCAAAGCCGGAATTCATTTTTATCAAAATCACCCACAGCAGCAAAAAAACTATCAATGTTTTGCAGCTTGGAGTTTTACGTATTTTTCTATAATAAAATATTCGGTTGGTCCAAGATCCTCTGAAGATTAAAAAAAAAGCTTTCTTTGGGCTTTCAGAAATTCCACTGGATTTAAAGACCGATTATCAGCGTTTTCTTTCGACAGCCGCCGAATAGCAGCGTTGGAAATATAAACTCGTAAAAAAGAATTCATCTCTTTACACAGTTCTTTAAACAGAAGCGAATTAAGAGCTACAAATCAAATTAAATTCACAATTTGAATCAGCGAATCAATAACTTAATTCTTCGAGAGGAGCTTTTCGGAAGAGCGAGATGCTCGAGAGTTGAGAGTTCGGATGTTTCTTGTTGGGGTTACGAATAACCTAATAATATTATCTACTACTACCATTACAGTAAGCGGAAAGTGTTGCTTGTATCGTGATGGTGGGCTTAGCCAAGGTAATTAAATGAAATTCTCTCGATAGAAAAAAACCGCTAAGTGTGTCCGAAAATTACGAAAAAACGTCGTATTTAACATGTTATAGCTATGAAAAACTCATAGTGTTTCTTTAATTGACAGATGTTAAGAGTTTTTGTACTATTTAAAATAAATAGTTTTTTACTTCACTTTTTCACGATAGTAACTTACGCCCATTAATTATTATAGTTTTTTTTAATAAGCGCCCTCCTTCAAAAATTTATAATTTTAAAATATAATTTTATAATTATAATTTTAAAATATATTTTTATAATTATAATTTTAAAATATAATTTTATAATTATACTTTTAAAATATAATTTTATAATTATAATTTTATAATATAATTTAATAATAATAATTTATAATTTTCCTTTCAAACCATCATCAGGAATATTCTTCACCTTTTCGAAAGCTTATAATGGAGCCTAAAAGCCCGACTTAACCCTAGCATAGCTGGTGCACCATCAGTGCAGACTCTTAGCCTTTATATATATAATGATATATCTCTAACATTCCTGATGTACGGCTGCTGAAGAGGTTCATAGAATTATAATAATGGCTTTTACTGGACGATGTTTGACAAATTTCTAAATGTGACTTCATTATGACGCTAGCTCTGATGCCATGATTCCTAGCTGAAAACTCTTTAGTTTGCTACTAGCTTCATACCGACCTAAGAACTGCAAATACCTTTTGAAAGTTGTTAACGTATCAAGTGATAAAGTTATGCTTGAGTTTTGTAGGCTTCGGGGACCCAGCACTGAAAACAACTTTGCACTAAATGTTTTGCGGTTTCTTTATTTCTATCTATATATTGCTCGCCAGGTAAATAAAACCACACCTCGAATCATTTTGATATTTTAAAATAAATAATTTGTTAAGGCGATGCATACATAGTAATGTAAAATGTTTTTGGTTTGGTCGCCTAGAAATGTTTCAGATGCTTTAATTAATAGAGTAGAATACATCTTGGCCTTTGAAATAATCGAGTATTTTTTTTATAAGCCCAGAAAAAAATAATGTATAAGGCCTATGAAAACTGCTTTAAAGTTCAAAATCTCCTACTTACGAACCCATTTTCGTTTATTATTTTATTGTATAATGTGGAAAATTAAGTTATTTATAAAATGATGAAAAATTAAATATTTATGCCTGAACATCCACAAAATAAAATAAAAGGCACTTTTTGGCCATGTTTTTTTCTTGCATAAATCAAAACAGGCGGATGGTGTTAAGCGGGAATTTAAACCTTATCACCATCTACGTAAGGGTTATTATTGATATCGGCTCAATTTACAATATAACACGACGTAGTGCATCGCCTTAAACACAGAGAATAGTAGCAGGTTCCGCACTTAAATAAATAATTTAAAAAAATATGAATACAACTCAAGGGTCCCATTTGCTCCCATGATGGGTTATTTAAGAATAATATTTCGTTAAACATCTTATCTTCTCTAAATAAATGTATTAATCATGTAACATGTACTTATAAATTAAACCTGTGACCTTAAAAGTGAATTAATTCTTACGTTTTGTCCAAAAAGTCGACTATTCTGATTTGAGGGTTTCCCGCGTAGGTCCACTTTTGTGGTACGGGGAAAACTAGCGGGTAATCTTTCACCAAGGCAATATACAGAATATAACAAAAACATACATTTATTTATTGTTTAGGATCATTTTCAGACTATTAACATAAAAAAGTCATTAGATAAGCGTTGCAAAAAGAGTAGATGTCAACAGTCCACTTAAAAATGTTTACATCATGCACAGTTTAAGTATCATTTTACAGTATGTATTATCAAATAAATATCATACAGATCAATATATGATCTGCAAAATGCAAGTAGGTACACATTTTTAACAATTTTATTTGCAACATAATCAACTTGGCACAAATTTTTTTATTGATGTTAAACGCTCTTTAGGTTTGGCACAACGATTATTATGGTTCTATAAGTTATTACTGATTCCATCATCTCTAAAAAGTGGATTGCTTGATTGAAAATTCGCCAGTGTATCAGTACAGTTACGAGTAGCTGGGGATAAGAGAGATGCGGTCGTTAATATTGAATTCTGTACCGTATTAAGTTACATAGAACGTCGTGTTATTTAGCAGGAATTCAATGAATTCACCCGAACGTAACTACTCGTGTTATAGTTCATGCGGGGTAATGGATTGATAGGGATTGTGACATTATCACCTACAAGATGAAGCAGACCATCAGGTGGGATTGATGTCACGTCTACTGTAATGTCAAAATGGTGTTAAATTTGAGTGATCGAAATCCTAGGGGTGTGAAATGATACACTTACTTATTATTAAAACATGTAAAGTTTTATAAATTCTGTGTTGATATTAACTGGAGGAGCGAGGCGGGACTGAGAGTTGCCGCAATAGCTCAGTGGTAGAATCAAGCGTTCAAATACCTTTTTTATAGTGTGTATGTGTTTTATGTTTATTTATTTAAGCGATAAAATATTATAATAATATCATTTATAATATATTATTCCAAATGCGATTAATTAAACTCATTTCTTTACTCTCGCTTCAGAGGCATCTTCTTCTGTAGCTGGCTATAATGGTCGAAAACATTATATTTGGGCCTAGCTATATTCTATAAATATAATGCCAAATTCGAATTTTAAGCAAGATTTTAAGTAATGTCTGTCTTTATTCAGAAAATGTTGGTGTACGTTATTAATAATAATAATATTTGGATGATTTATATAATATATACCGCCGTTTTGTGCAAAATTACCTCAAGGGCGCTAGAATAATATGTTGATTTTATCCAGAAAACGTGTAATTTTTCTCTTTTTTAACAAACAGATCACGTGCATTTAAATTTTTGTGCTCTTTGTAAGGCAGTTATTAATTAATTTACTTTTTCCCTCTATGGAGAGCGACACACGATATCATACAATAAACATATAGCGATTTCTGGGGCCTTTCATCAATATATTTTTAGTACATCCGAGGGAGAACCGACATTGGAATTATGTAGGTAAATACCGCAGAAGAGACCCAACTACTTTCAACCGTGTGGTGCCAATGAGACTATGACATCCCCAACTAGAGTAGTGGGAAGGGGAAGGAGATAAGGAATAGGAATGTGGGGGAGTACCTGGCTCTTCAAGTCTGGTCAACAAAGCTGAAGCCATTTCAATCAACGTTTTAATTCTGAATAGTGGTCTTACACCAGGGCGATAGTGAGAGTATCTTCTACAAGTATACTGTACATTATTTTTAATTAATAAATTCTGAAAATACACAAATTAATCAAAAAAAATTACTTGCTCACGCCGGGATTTGAACTCGCGAATTTCGGCATGCTAGTCGAGGGCCTTACCCCACGTTTGATGACAACGGAGGTCATCAAATTATATAATATGAACGACGTTGCTGAATATGAACTGTACATTCGGATGTGGGTAAGATGCAAGGCTTCAGTCAGGAGAAAGCCAAACTATTAGAAACCATTCCATTGAAATGCTTGACATTCGCATAATTTAGGGGGATTACGTCAGTGGTCACAACTGATAGGAATAAGGCAGGATATTATCTTTTTGATATTGCCGGGATAAAATACAGCTGTCTTATCAAATGTATCTACATAATATATTATATTTTTATATTTCTCACAATACACACATTTTTCACATAGCTTAATAATCAAATCAAATTGATTACTCAATGGAAATTTGCTGCGTTTTTTGAAGTTATTACAATTGTTATGTATTTGGAGATTACATAACTTTTATGTAACTGAAACCGAGTTAATTCAAAATTAAATATGGTTATCTGTTAGATACTCTCTGCAACGTTTTGGTTAATCCATGTTAACCAGATCTGAAGAAAAAGATTCTTATCAACTTTCCTATTCCTAATTTACCTTTCCTTCCCTTCGGCCACACATCACGCTAAATATCATAGATAAATAAGAATGGCCTTGGAAAACGGCATTTAGTTGAACATTGTGCTGGAAAACTATTAAAACCTCGCCATCTTAGGCCATGGATTTTTTAAAGAAAATACTAAAATCGTAAACTTCAGCCACTAAATGAAAAGTAGGGCTATTTCGAGGCTAAGCTAAGGTTGTGGGTAATTCGAGGCTAAGGTAAAGTTGTGGGTAATTCGAGGCTAAGCTAAAGTTGTAATTCGCAGAAAAACTCAGCTTGTATTTAGAATGTTTTCTTTATTACATTAAAAATTTGAAAATGTTTGTTTCACTTTGAAGAATTCAATAACTTGGTATTTAAAACGATAATATCTCAGGGCCAAAACTAAGGGCGGCTTGCACCAACTATCGCAATTTTTATCTTAAATTTTATTTAACTAAACGAATTTAAGACCCTAAATACATTTAACTGAAATGCGTTTAGTTGCGTCCTGCACCACGAAGTTCGCTGGCAATTTTAGTTAAACGTCATTAACGCGTCGGTAAAACAGTTACCGCATGGTTACTGCCATTAACGCGTAAATAAAACAGCTACGATGTTTCATTTTACTTGAAGTGTCAAAATATTTTGTGATTGTGTGTGTGGTTTAATAGTGTGTTCATTTATTTTATGAAGAAAAAGTTAAAACAAATAGACATAATGATGAAATAAGACAAAAAGAGCTTGTGTTGTTGGAATTAAAAATAAAACAATTATCCGAGTAATTTTGTTTTTTATTTCTTTTACATATTATATTGTTTTAAAATATATAAGAATGAGGTATGATTAGAAGTTTACAACATTACAAAGTACCTACTCCTCGATAAGGAGTGTTAGCTCGAAGTTACAAGCACCTCGCTGATGTTTTTATTGGTGTTGAATTTTAACTGAGGTTCAATTTCTTGCACTAATAATGATGTCGTTTCTTTATTGAGACGAAATCTTCTTTGAAACTTCTTGGCACTGAGTGTTTCAAATAAATTTGTTCTTGTGTTTACTTCTCTGACTATAAACGGTCTACTTATATATATAAGTATAATTTATTTATAATTTCCATAATTTTATAATTTCTCCATCATCGTGAGAAAACAAATCCCAAATGTTCATTGTGAATACAAATTAAAATTGATAGATTTTAACCACAATAAACTAAACTAATTTGACATTACTGCTTTATGAGTAGGGCTAAACACGTTTAACTCGGTTAAACAGCCCATTTTGGGTATTTAACTTTGACAGTTCTTTAAACGCATTTAACGAATTAAACTTTGTGGTGCAAGACGCCAAGTCGACTTAAATCAAATAATGTGTTTAAATGATATTTAAACCAAATTTAACTTATGGTGCAAGCCGCCCTTAATGTATGAATTCTAAGCCATTAAAATGATGAATTTTCCGAATAATAACAATATTTGATATTATGATGATATTATGTGAAAAAATTGCGTACCACATAAACGCGTTAAGCGGATTGATCAAGCTACTTTTCAGGATAATATTTACAATTTATTATGTTATCTACTTACATACTTCCCAAATTCTCCACAAGTTTCCTAACCTCCGGAATTAAACACAATTCTATTGGTATTTTAATGTGACGGTGTTTTACTAATTTTTAGAGGAAGATTTGTAAATTCTTCATATAATAATAAAAATTGTATTCAGAATCAGCGGGTGATATACACGAATACATATTTTTAGGCCATTATATTTATATTTATATATTTTATTTAAGTTTTTTACGGCCAAAAGTATCTTTGTTACTTGTTTTTGGGGTGTTATGCCGTGTTGCGCATTATTACACATCTGCCCTGATGATGGACACTGTAACGTTGTCCGAAACTTTGGCTAAAGAAGGAGTTAGCGCAACACGGCATAACACCCCAACAACAAATAACAAAAAATATATTTTTCACTTGAGTTCCTTATTATTGATAAAATAAAACCATTATTTTCTTTAAAACCACGATTTTTTATTAATTTATTGACCGACCGGTTTCGTTTAACTTAAGCATAATCCTTATTATTAAGTTATTCGGGGTCCAAACTCTATTGCATCAAACATGATATTATGTAAACCTGCAACATTGTGTGTTCGTATCGACTCATCCTTAACAGGTACCTTGTAGTTTTAGAGTAGTTATTATTTATTTGTTGTAAATATTATTGAGCAACAAAACAGCTCCAACTCAATTATAAAAGGAGATTTGAAAAAGATCCAGAGAGTAACTACACAGATATTGTGCATTTCCGCTCCGATACATTAACTTATGTAAGTGATGCCCACAGAAGCACCAGATGGCTTGATCACTGCATTATGACACTGGGTCTGATTAGTGCAGTGAGCAGTGTGAACATCACATCCAATGCGACGTGGTCAGAACATCTCCCACTAAATGGATCGTATCCCCACTATATCCAACAGACTAAATCATTCGAAAGATTTTGGAAAATGGGCGGCGAAGTCCGAAAATGACGTTAAAATTTACAACGCCCGGGCAAATCCATTAATGCTAATAATAAAACTTCCAGATGCCATAAAATTGAAACTACAAACTAGTGACTTATATGAAGTAAATTAATTACATTTGATAATACTCACAAAAAAGTTTATAAATGTTCAACTAAACCCATGTTAGCTAAACTCGTTCCGCATCCGAAGAAACATATCTTGTTTCTTCATATGAAGCGGTTACTTTGTGATGTGACATTATAATTTAAAATTAAACAATAACTTTGTAAACATCACTTATAGGTAAATACTTAATGCCGACCGGGTTTCGCTACAAAACGTAGCCTCATCAGGGCAGTATAATACTAAAAATCTAAAAATTAAATTAACATGTGTGGATTTCACAGTAGGTGGACAGTCTGAGCTACAGTGGAAGAGGTAGGGATAAGGGGGAGATTGAGAGGCGAGTGTTCTTTGTCAATAGGGAACAATCTGAGTATAGGACTTTTATTTAGGTTTATTTGGTTGTTGATGACTTTGCTATTGACGTTTTTGGCTTTCCTTAACTCTAGCGCTTCTAAGTTATCCAACCTAAGACCTATTCCGTTTTTATGTAATAGACTGACGCCAGTATTTTTGTCGAACGTATGGTTAGTTGCTATGAGGTGATTTGCAAATTCGGAGAACCCATTACTGGTTAAACATCTTAGGTGTTCTTTGACTCGTGTTTTGATATTACGCGCTGTTTTGCCTATATAAAACGCGGGACAGTCACTACATTGCAGTGAGTAAATACCTGAGTGATTTAACCGATGTTCTTTGTCCTTAACGTTCATCAAAAATTTACTTATACTATTGTTAGTGTAAAAAGCTGGTTTGATATCTGGTGGGAGGTTTTTTATGCTTTTTTGAGAGAAATTATCGATGTACAAAATTCTACGCCATTGTTGAGGTTGATTATTATTAGTTGATTTATTATTATTATGAGGGGAGCTGTTAAATAAAAATTTACTTGTCGATAATCTTTTTAATTTCTTATTTAGGATGTTATTGACCATATTTGCATTATAGCCATTATTAATCGCGATTTGTTTAATCGTCGCTAATTCTAATAAGAAGTTGGAATTTGATAACGGGACGGTAACTAATCTATGGATCATGGAATGGAAAGCAGAATGTTTGTGGGAGATGGGATGGTGATAGTTGTATCAGTGTAAGTGGGTTTACGATAGATTTTAAATTCTATTTTATTGTTAATGATTGATAGGGTGAGATCTAAAAAGTTTAAGCTGGAATTAGTTCCTATTTCTAACCCGGTCGGCATTAAGTATTTACCAATAATAATTTAATAATATTAGCAAGTACAGCTATTGAAGCAAAAATGTATAAAAAATTTACCGCAAAATATAAAATTTCGTGTGTGGATATATTCTTTTACAAACAGTGTCTTAAAATTAAAGTTTTCCCTAAATATCTGGACGTTAAGTTTAAAAATATGAACAATAAACCGGACATTTCAAAAACATCTGTATTTAAAGCTAAAATTGCATGGTTAAAAGAAGACCTAAAAAGTGCATATAAAATGAGAAATAATATTAAATCAACGTTAAAAGTTTTACACATAGAATTGGTGAACGAATTACACCCGGTTGAATGGGATCTGTTTGACGACAAAGTTAGAAACTTCGCCTCTATAAAGGCCTACAAAAAACGTGAAACCATAAACAAAAAACTAATTAACCTTAATCTGTCACAACATAAAAATAATAACAATGATCCAGTAAAATATACCCATCAGTTCTTCGACCGTTTACAGAATCTCTCATCAGTTCTGTTCCAACCAAACGAGCTGACTCTGTTATCTAAAGTTTTAAAATACAACTTAGATTATAATAAAAAGAATTACATTAGTGCAGTGGAAAACGTTGCAGTGGACATCGAGACCGCGTTATATAATAAACCTGGACCACCTCTATACAAAAGTGCAGAAACAATAAAAAAGCTCGTTCCTACACTTAAAGTCAACTATAATCGTGAAACATCCATTATGCTGAACATCAGGAAGAAATTAAAGGATGAACAATTAATTTTAACAAAGGCTGATAAAGGCAACACGATAATTATAATGAATAAAAGTGACTATAATTCCAAAGTGCAAGACTTTATTAAGACGGACAAATTTGACATTCTACCTAAAGACCCCACTACCAAATACCTAGATAACATTAAAAGTGCCTTGAATTCATGCAAATCCCCAATCTTTCAAGACAATTCATACCAACAAGTAAAATTTCTAACAAAAAATCCATTGGCTCCTAAATTACATGGTTTCTTAAAAATCCATAAAAGTGACAAACCTATTAGGCCCGTCGTGTCAAGTTGTAATTCTCCGAATTTCAAAACAGCTTCATTTATAACTGAAGTATTTAATAATTCTAAAGTGTTTGCTCCGAAATTCACCATTAAGAATTCATTCGCTTTGATTGATGAACTGAAAAATCTACATATTCCGAATAATTCAAAATTATTCAACTCTTTTCATCCAAAAATTAAATTCACAGTAGAAATAGGAACTAATTCCAGCTTAAACTTTTTAGATCTCACCCTATCAATCATTAACAATAAAATAGAATTTAAAATCTATCGTAAACCCACTTACACTGATACAACTATCACCATCCCATCTCCCACAAACATTCTGCTTTCCATTCCATGATCCATAGATTAGTTACCGTCCCGTTATCAAATTCCAACTTCTTATTAGAATTAGCGACGATTAAACAAATCGCGATTAATAATGGCTATAATGCAAATATGGTCAATAACATCCTAAATAAGAAATTAAAAAGATTATCGACAAGTAAATTTTTATTTAACAGCTCCCCTCATAATAATAATAAATCAACTAATAATAATCAACCTCAACAATGGCGTAGAATTTTGTACATCGATAATTTCTCTCAAAAAAGCATAAAAAACCTCCCACCAGATATCAAACCAGCTTTTTACACTAACAATAGTATAAGTAAATTTTTGATGAACGTTAAGGACAAAGAACATCGGTTAAATCACTCAGGTATTTACTCACTGCAATGTAGTGACTGTCCCGCGTTTTATATAGGCAAAACAGCGCGTAATATCAAAACACGAGTCAAAGAACACCTAAGATGTTTAACCAGTAATGGGTTCTCCGAATTTGCAAATCACCTCATAGCAACTAACCATACGTTCGACAAAAATACTGGCGTCAGTCTATTACATAAAAACGGAATAGGTCTTAGGTTGGATAACTTAGAAGCGCTAGAGTTAAGGAAAGCCAAAAACGTCAATAGCAAAGTCATCAACAACCAAATAAACCTAAATAAAAGTTCTATACTCAGATTGTTCCCTATTGACAAAGAACACTCGCCTCTCAATCTCCCCCTTATCCCTACCTCTTCCACTGTAGCTCAGACTGTCCACCTACTTGTGAAATCCACACATGTTAATTTAATTTTTAGATTTTTAGTATTATACTGCCCTGATGAGGCTACGTGTTGTAGCGAAACCCGGTCGGCATTAAGTATTTACCTATAAGTGATGTTTACAAAGTTATTGTTTAATTTTAAAAAACATATCTTGTGTTAGTGAGTTCAGCGCCGCGCCGCTGTGATTCTGTAGCTGACTGTTTTGCCTTGCGACTTTTCTTGTGGTGGTTCGTAAAAGAAGGAGTTTATGCACCACCTCTATAAACAACTTTACTCTGCCCACGCGACCACGACCTGTGGAACCGTATCACAGCAATGATGAACTCAATAATACCCTCGGGTGTGGAACGAGTTCAGCTACTGTTAGATGTTTGTCGGGAACCAACGGGAGTCATATTGCTAATTTATTAGTATTAACAAATGTAATTTACTTCTTATGTGTCATTAATTCACGGTTTGAAATATAGATTTACCAAATTGAGTCCATCATTTTGAATATAACCCTTTTATTACAAATAACTGTATCTTTTGACATTATAGATCTCCTCATAATATTTATTTTGGAAAGACTTTTACAATGTTTTTTTTTGGTGTTACTAAATCTAAGACTCAATCATAGATTTGAACCATAAATCGCAAACAATCTAGAACGTCGCTCTGCAATCAATTCAATTGTCTATCTATTTCCATGTTTTTAAATAAATTTCATAATCGCTACATACTTAATACTGAACGGCTAAATACCTAATAAGCAGTATATTTATTTATTTAATAATAATATATAATATCGTCAAAAGCGCGTAGGTGGAACCAAGTATACAGAGGGATATCTGTACTTTATCTTAACCTGTTTAGTAATCGCCTTCACGAACATCTCCCAGCCAACCTTTCAACACCCACGCCTTCCTAAGTGACGATACTACCATTTAATTTACTACGTAATATACCTGTTATCAGTAATTATGACGTAATTTACAAACAGGATGATAATGTTTCAATCAGTGTTTCTCAATTTTATTTGTGATTTGATTTAAATGAGAGTTCACTCAAGTGTACTCCCATTTAAATGTCATGAACCACGATTTATTTTCTCAGTGACATGGACCTCCTAGATCTAGGAGGTAAGTACAGGTTGAAGTCGACCACTGTCAACATGGATATTGATTACTTTGGGAACCTCTGATCTACACAAATAGGTACATATTTTACAAGCCGTACTTTACTTTACTAATTGTGAAAATACAACAACATCATTATAATCGTCATCACTTATTGGAAAGTTCTGTGAGTCTCCTGTTACTCTTTGCAGTTTCTTAGATCAAACGAACAATTCTCCCACCGTTCTCTGTCCAGACGTCTATGTTTGTCCTTCGTCCTGCAGGCTTATTTTAGAGAAATCTCTTTGATGGTCGACTATTATAATGGAACAATGAATTAATGCTATTCTCTCTTTGTCAAATAAACTACCATCCAAACTTACCTTTGTGTATCAGACTCAGTATACATAAGATCTCTATTACCCATGGCATCTTCACAATCCGCAAAGCCATCAAACCTTTGAGTTTGTTTTAAGAACTGTCTTATATTATTACAACTTAAATAAAATTATCATTGTATACACCTGCCTTGTCAGGTGCCAAACAAATTGTTATTTTGCAAATTGATCTCCTTTTATGAAACTTTCTGTAATATAAAAGAAAATATACGACTTGAATTCCTAGGAGCATTTGAAAGATGCAAACAATTTTTTGTCTAAAATGTCTAGATTGACTATATTTTTATGTAACAGTGTCAGAAAAAATATTTAGTAATTTGTTCTATAAGAAAAAAAGCTTTGGAACTCCGATGAAGGTGGAGATTAAAACTGCGAATTATGTTTTCCTTTAATTTATAATTTAATCTGATTTTCACATTTTATTTCGGTGTATTCTTTTATTTTTATTGTTCGACATTTCTTAAGTAGCTTTATATATATATTTATTTAAGTAATTGAACACACTACGCCTGGGCACTACTCCGATATTAAATTCCAAAAGCCCATAAGAGCTTCAATTAAACCTAACCTACTTTCTATCGAAAAGTCACATGATTCATTAGATTGAAAATGTCGGGTTTGTCGCAAAATAAAATAAAATGAAAAAAAAAACTAATTTTATGTTGAAATCAGGGCAATCCTCCTATGATTGAAAAGTTTCGGAAATTGGAATAGTGATTGTGTCGAGTTTTTTCCCATACAAAACGTCGTGAGTATTTCAAGAACGATAGAAGATTGTAAATATCGAATGTACCAAAGTTGCGTTGGGAGGCTGGATCGTACTTTCTTATTTGTATTTGAAACTTTCGGGTAGAACTTCGCATTATTATTATAGAGGGAGTACTATTTTATTATACGCCGTAAAACACAGTGCTTGTAGGGAGAGCGTCAAATTGTACCTACCTACTCTGGCAATTCTATATTGCATAACGGTTTTACAATAATGTCTTCATTATTTATGACTAGAAGGTAATAACGGCTGAAGATAGCGTGGATAATTTTTTATTTATTTTATTTTGTTTCGTAAAAATTAAAAATAGTGCATCCATCAATAATATATTATCTACATTCATCTTTGTTTAACTGACCGTGTTTTGATTAATAAATTTATTTTTTTGTAAATTAGGGGGTGGCACTTCATTTTCAGGGTTAAAATAAGTATAAACTTACAACTACCGCTGGCCGCCCGTTTCGATTTTTCGCAAAAAATGTCGTCAAAAAGGATATTAAATTAAATTTTTTTTCACAATTTTTTTAAGTTTTCCGATCATGCTCTAAAGCAGTGCTCCGCAACCGGTGTGCCGTGGCACACTGGTGCCAATACAATATTTCATGTTACAATATTTCATTATGTATTTAATACACAATGACAAAATATTTTTCATAATATTGTCTATTTTTCATTGTGTGAAAATACTGTTGAAAGACGTATTCACAATATATTAGAAACACTGATTAGAAAACTGTTATTGGCTGAAAAATTTGCGCTTCAGATCAACGAAACAACCAATATTAAAAATAAAGCATAGTTGATAGCTATTGTACTTTTCGTTGACGAGGACTTTATTAAAGAACATTATTTATTTTGTAAGGAGGTTCTAGAGCGACCTACCGGTGAAGAATTTTTTCAAGTAACCGATGATTTCTTCAAAATATACAATATTAAATGGGGCAATTGCATTGCTGTTTGCACGGATGGCACTGCGGCAATGACGGGTAGTAAAAAGGGTTTTGTCTCTTGTGTAAAACAAAAAAATCCAACGTTACCATTTACACACTGCTGCATACATCGAGAAGCATCGATGGTCAAAAATTTACCGGAGGAACTTTTGAACACGATGAATGAATGCATTATAATCGTAAACAAAATTAAATCAAGAGCCCTAAACTAGCGAATCTTTGGAACTCTCTGTCCAGAAATGGGAGCCGAATATGAATCCTTATTGTTTTATACTGAAATTCGTTAGCTATCCCGAGGCAAAGTTTTGGCTAGATTGTTTGAGCTTCGTCAGGAGGTGTGTGAGTTTCTTTTAAATCAAAATATGCCCAAACTATATCAGCACCTCGATGATAATTACTGGATAGCCAAACTTGCATACATGGCTGATATATTTGAGCATTTGAATGAACTTAATAACGAACTTTAGCAGAAAGAGTTGCAAAAAGGATGTTTGGAAATGTACCAAAGGATCAACCATAGTACAATTAAAAACAAACAATTAACTATGGATCTGGCCCAACAACATTTAAGTATGCTTCAGCAGAAATTTGGTCACTATTTTTATTCCATTAAGGCTATGCCATGCGTAGCAATGCAAATTCATGTTTTTTTGGTTTGAAAATTAGATCACTTAGAAATGTTTTAGATGCTTTCATTAAATACTGCGAGTAGAACACATCTTGGCCTACGAGATGATCTAGTATTTTTTAGATAAGTCTTTTAATACGCCTAGAAAAAATAATGTATCAGGCCTATAAAAACTGCTTTAAAGTTAAAAATCTCCTACTTACGAACGCATTTTCGGTAACGGTTTTATTGTTTAGTGTGGAAAATTAAGTTCTTTATCAAATGATCGTAAAAAAATTAAATATTTGTGCCTGAACGTCCGCAAAATAAAATAAAAGCCACTTTTTGGCGATGTTTTTTTCTTGTATTTATCAAAAAAGACGGATGGTGTTGAACGGGAATTTAAACATTATCGCCATCTACACAAGGGGTGTTCTTGTTAGCGGCTTGATTCAAAATGTCACACGACGTATGGTATCGTCTTAATACGGAACAATACGATTGGATTCAAAATCCCTTTGCAACCAATGCAATAAATTCTACGGAAGCACTGCCTCTGCAAATTCGAGTGGAATTTACAGATTAAACATTACATGACATTAAAACTTCACTTCTCCGAAGATCCATTAGATGTTTTCTGGATTTACGTTAAAAAAGAATATCCTCACATTTCTGTCAAAGCATTCTTAACACTTCTTCCATTTTCAACGACATATTTATGTGAGCAAAGTTTTTCAACGCATGTATTAATTAAAAATGATAAGCCATGCTTAAAAGGTCTTGACCAAGAACTTCGGGTTGCGCTCTCAAAAATCGAGCCGAATATAAAACTTTTGTGTTCATTGAAACAAGCGCAGATTAATTTATCAATTAATCGCTCATTAATTTATTATTATTTTATAATAATTATTAAGATTGCGTAAAAATAAATATGTTATAGTTATATGTATGTATGTATGCTTTTCAAATAAAAAACAAGAAATTATTGTAAAATTTGTGTATCAATTTAATATCTATATATTTTAGCTTTTGGTGTGCCGCGGAATTCTAGGACGAAATTTGGTGTGTCGTAGGTGATAAAAGGTTGCGGAGCACTTCTCTAAAGAAAATCAGGAAAGCAGGTCAAAGCAATAATGCACAGCCATGATACATTATTTTAATGGACTTATAAAATAATATTAAAAAAACGCTGGATAAAACAATATCAAATTGGGTCCGAAAAGCTGTATTTATTAAAGCATTTTGGAATAATTTTAAGCGATAAAGTTATCACGCCAGAACACATTATTTTCATGATTTTTGTTCGCGAACAAACACATTCATCGCCACACCAAAAAGCTGTTCAAAAGCGGAACAAATGATTTTTTCTCGAATTCATATATTTTCTGTGCTATTTTGCATCGGAGTTCTCATAAGCAGGAACATTCAATCAAGAGTAATAAGTATCTGGCTACGTGATGGAGGCACTTTCAAGAGTTGGAAAAATATACGTTAACGTTCGCAAGAAAAAAATATAAATTTAATTGAAGTCACGAGTGAATTTCAGAATAGAATTGTAAGGCATTTCTCTCTCCCTACTTCAGCCCTATAAGTGGCGTGAGGCTAATTAGCTAATTAAGATTAACCTTTTTTAAAGAAAAAAATAATGAAATAAAATAATTTGGTATTATTTTTATATTTTATTTAAAAATCAGTTTTATAGTTATTTTTATTTCTAATTTGATTTCCATAATACTATGCATTTTAAATTAATTTTTTTCCAAAACAATTTCCTATTTATTTTATGTTTCATGTTTTATTATTGTTCTACAAAACAAATTTTTTTATTCTTACATAAATCATGTACGACTACCATAATACGGGTGTGAGCCTAGTATGGTCATTGATAAAATCATCAAAATTTTAATATTTTAAAATTTATAAAATAAATTTAAAAAATAATAATAATTAGCGTCGTTGGTCCCTAGAGCAACAGTACAAATCCGGCAGACGTGGACCGATCATTTTTAACCCGGGTTCATTCCTTCCTCTCACACAGCATCCCTAAAGGTGACATGAACCTGAAGAAAATCACCTCCCACGGGTCCCCAGTGCTCATTTTTCAGTTTTTTTGACATCGTTTAGAAAAAATGCGAAAGTATTTCATCTTTGTGGAACATCAAAATAATTTACAATGAAATTACTTTTTAAGTAATCTAGGCATGGAAAACTTACCAACATTATATCATCAGTTGTAAAGTAATGGATCTTTACTTTGAGTGGTTGAAGTATTGCTAAATTTGGAATGAAATCTCTTAGAAAAACTTCAGTGCCGTAAATAAAAACTATAGAATAATTTTGTCTCGTTTTTATGGTAATTGTGTTTAAAAAAATCACTATCACCGCTTTGCATGTTTTCATCAATCATCGACAGGAAGAAATCTTTTAACCCCATTCTCTCACCATATTACTTGATACTTATCTCTGGAGATTTTCTTGTATACAGCTTGAAGAAGTTTGGAAAATGTTAAAAAGTAAATATCTAAGGTGAATAAACATGTTTATAGGTAAACCATTACCTAGAGAATCGCCACTGATGAGAACCATTTATTCAAGAACTATAAAATAATGTGCGCTGGCTGAAAATTATGGCTAACTTTTAAGCTCGGCTTGCAGAAATACTCAATATTAATGCCATTTTTAGTGAAACTTATTTATGGTCTCTTTAGTATAAAAATCCATAATGGTATATAGGCATCCCAGAGAACATTTGAGGCCTGAACTTTAATATTGACTTGTGCTGTAGGTAGGTTTCAACTAGGCTCCACTGAGGTTGAGGAAAATTACAGCTGCCCCTTTTACCCCTCGTTTGCGTGGGTAATATACACACATATATGTGTACAAGTACACAAAAGTACACTACCTACAAAACCTCAATGCTGACGTTGTGTTAATGGAGTATTACTCCCTTGAGCTGCGTTACCGCGTTGATAACATTTCTTGGAAACCGATAATCTGCAAGAATCGCTGTAGCATTAACGTCAAAAACCCTGGACAGTGCTAATAGCATGACTATCGAGACTTGATTGGAAAATTAACGACGAGAGGGAATTTCAATCTGGATGGAATAGACGATCACTTCCCTTGTAAGAGCGGGTGAGTATATAGAATTTTAATTCACAGGTTCTATTTAACCTGTCGACTGTGGATGAGACACTGGTGTCTTCTATAGAAAAATTATCAAGACTTTTCGGTTGTCATTTTTTCTCAAGATCACGGACGTCATCATAGTCAACAAACTACTTTCATTTCTCGGATAAATTAATATTTATGACGACAACGAAAATGCTTTGATAACAGTTTCATCATTTATATTAGTATCCAAAAGAAATATAACTCCGTGGCGGGTTTTCGTAGTGTGACATTTTAAATATACACTTTTTTTTAATAACTTAATGAGTAAAACTTCGAATTGTAATACTCAATTATTGAAGACAATATTAGCGATACTTTAGTTTTTATTCGAAGTATGATACAGTTAAATATGATATGGAGATATGGTCCCATTAGCTCAGTTGGCAAGGATGGCGAATTTTGTGCCAAATAGTAATCTTAATAAAATATCAAAATATCTTGTTTTATGAATTTGTAGTTTATTGCAGGCTCTATATAGATGAGACATGGTGCAACTAGCCTTCATCTTGCATCCCACTTGCACAAACAAAAGTTATTCGCCTCCCTTCAAAATGGAGACATTTGCATGTCACACACATGATTCTTTACACGGTATTGCAACGAGCCACGGAAGACTGACCTCATATAAAAGTAAAAAGCGTATCAATAGCTGATTCTAGTGATAATTGTAAATAATTAACACAGCAAGGTTTATATGAGAAAATGGGCAAAGATCCGGCCAACAGTAATGCAGCAAACAGTAGTCAGTGTTAAAAGAAATGTTTTTTTTAGAACAGCGAAATTCGAACAATTAATAATAATAATAATAATAACATGGCATTTATATATCGCAGTTTAGTGTCATTTCAATTCAAGTGCGCTTTACTATAACAAACTTAAAAATGGTAATTCAGTATTAGTGGTTCTTAAAATTATTCATACAGTGTGCCTTACCCAATACAGATCTAATATTATAACACTAAATACATTAATGAGTCTAGTTTTTGCACTGTTAATTCGTGGTGGAATTCCATTGTAATAGAATTAAAATTAAAAAAACTTTTTCACTTTGTTCCACTTATTTATTATTACCAGGACCGGTTTCATCCTACTACGGACATTTTCAGACTGGTAGTTGAAACTCTTATGCTACTGATTTTATACAAACTTAGGCAGGGGTACACAACATTGTTTATATATAATGAATGATTCTATTTTGTTAATTTGAGGTAGGTATTATGAGTTATTTTGTTAATTTAGGGTACATTAGGTAATTATAAAGTTTATTTTTATAAATTATGAATGATGTTACAAAGCAAGTACATATTTATAATTTTTCACTTGTAGCAAACACTTTGTGGGTATACATAATTATAATAATTAAAATAAAATAACTTTGTTTGAATACCACTTTATTGTATATATTTATAACCAACCGGTTTCAGTTCAACCCGAACCTTCATCAGGGCTAATAAAAACATATTAAATTAATTACAGAGGTGTATGGGTACTTATAGTTAAGCTGGAAGAGGGAGAGAGAACATCAACTTTGGTGGGGGTGGAAGACTTAGGTAGGAGAGAGGGGGTAAACATAGGTGCAGGGAATGGAAATATATTTAAAATGGGGCTGTTTGTTAAATCTAATTGTTTATTTAATAAATTGATTTTATTGACTTTAAGGGATTTTTTTATCTCGAGTGCTTCTAAATTGTTAAGGCGTAGACCTATCCCGTTTCTATGTAATACTTTGATAAGCCTTCAGGTATAGAAGTATTACATAGAAACGGGATAGGTCTACGCCTCAACAATTTAGAAGCACTCGAGATAAAAAAATCCCTTAAAGTCAATAAAATCAATTTATTAAATAAACAATTAGATTTAACAAACAGCCCCATTTTAAATATATTTCCATTCCCTGCACCTATGTTTACCCCCTCTCTCCTACCTAAGTCTTCCACCCCCACCAAAGTTGATGTTCTCTCTCCCTCTTCCAGCTTAACTATAAGTACCCATACACCTCTGTAATTAATTTAATATGTTTTTATTAGCCCTGATGAAGGTTCGGGTTGAACTGAAACCGGTTGGTTATAAATATATACAATAAAGTGGTATTCAAACAAAGTTATTTTATTTTAATTATTACATATTTATAGATCATATGAATATAAAAGAATTTATATAATTATATAAATTCTTTTATATTCATATGATCTATAAATATGTACTTGCTTTGTAACATCATTCATAATTTATAAAAATAAACTTTATAATTACCTAATGTACCCTAAATTAACAAAATAACTCATAATACCTACCTCAAATTAACAAAATAGAATCATTCATTATATATAAACAATGTTGTGTACCCCTGCCTAAGTTTGTATAAAATCAGTAGCATAAGAGTTTCAACTACCAGTCTGAAAATGTCCGTAGTAGGATGAAACCGGTCCTGGTAATAATAAATAAGTGGAACAAAGTGAAAAAGTTTTTTAATTTTAATTCTACTAAATACATTGTTTATACAAAGTGATGACAAAAATTAGAATAAAAATAACAGCAGTACAGGACAAAACAAGAATATTAAATCTAAAACATAATATAAAACAGGAGGCAGTTTGTGCTCAGAAATGAGAATTTTCTGAGCAGACATTTTAAAAAGGTACAATAAGGAGTCAACCGAAACCAAACAATTAACGGAAGTTTTAGAATATCGCTTATTATAAAATATTGAAAAAAAGTTAAGATTTATGAATGGTAAGATTTTTTAAATAATTTTGTTTTTAAAGCCCGTTTAAATTCAGCCAAATTCTCGAGATTAGTAAGAGCTGAGGTAAGTCTATTCCAGATGAGCGGGCCTGTTACTCCAAAAGAACGATCATAGTAAACGGCTTGATTTGACCTAGAAAGTTCGATTAGACGATTACTAACATCTAGATCTGCTGACCTTAGAGTAAGCTGTCTATTGCTTAAGTTTTGTCGGACACATAGTTCCGATATATAGGCTGGCGCCATTCCTTGCAATGCTTTGGAGGTCATTAAGCAGATCTTAAATTCTATTCTTTCAGGGCATCGAAGCCAGTGAAGGCGATCCCTTAGAAGTGGGGTAAAACGACAATACTTAGATTCACTAAAACTCATTCTCGCCGCAGCATTAAAAACTGGAAATTTCTATTGATTTGTTTCTGAAGTAGGCCGGCATATGCTCTATTGCAATAGTCCACACGTAAGACGACGAACGAATTTTAGAGTGACTTTGCTCCATCAGAGGGAAGGCATCTCCTGATTGATTTTATCTGCCTTAGATGGACAAAACCAGAACTCACAGCTTTTGAAATTTGCGATTCAAGAGAAAGACTATTGTCCATGGTAAAACCCAGAAATTTTATTTCTGCAGAAGGGATTATATCTGTATCCTGAATACGAATTAGACTGAAGTTAGGGAGAACTTGCCACATAAAATTCTAAATTCTGTCTTTGTCGGATTTAGTTTAAGTTTATTGACAGACATCTAATTTGAGACTGTGTTAATGAGGCTAACCACCTCGTTTTAAAAGACGTCTCTTTCGTTCGGAGAACAAAACTTGAATATCAAACGATCATCTGCGTAGCCTTGTGATTCAAAGCCAGCTGAGTGAATTAGTTGTTCAAAACGATTCTTATATAGAATGAAGAGAATTGGGCCCAGGGAAGAACCCTGAGGAACTCCAAATTCTATGGGAGTTTCAGGTGATGTACATTTATTGAAAGTTACTGAGGCTACTCGTCCAGACAGGTACGATGTCATCCATTGGAGTGCATCACGTCGAACGCCAAATTCGGTTTCAAGCATATTTAGTAAAATACTATGATGTACTGTGTCAAATGCCGCACTCATGTCAAGAACAGATATCAAACCCAACTTACCTGCTTCCATCCCGATGATCAAGTCTAAAACAACCAGCAAAATAACAGTTTCCGTTGAATGAAACCGTCTATAAGCGGATTGATTTTTTGGCAAACAGATCAGCGGAGTTCAAGTACCCCACTAATTGTTTGGCAACGATTTTCTCAAGCATTTTGGATAGGAATAGTAGGTTGGATATTGGCCTGTAATTATCTGTATTATCAGTATTAAAATTTTAAGAGCCAGGTCGGTATGGGGTCTTGAGTGCATTGCTTGTTTGGGCAAGACTTCACAGTACGTATGACATCTTCTTCCGTTACTGCTGCAAAAGTAGTGAAGTTACCAGAGAACGGACTGTTGCTGCAACAGAAGGCAATCCTACCTCACCGAGGGCCCGAATTTTTTCAACTTTACTCCTAAAATATGTCGCAAGACTATCCGCTTCAAGAGAGCAATCTTGATGTTGCTCTCCAAATAAAGTTTTTATACTTTGCCACAGTTTTCGAGGGTCCTTTTCTGTCTCAATTTGCTCACACCAAAAGTTAGATTTTTCCTGCGTTACTTCTTCCTTGTAAGCATTATGTTTCGCAATCCATAGTTGCCGATTGCTGAAGGTCAAGTTTTGTCTGTAAAACATCTCGAATTTCCGCATATCCCCTTTCTTCTTGAGGCATTCAGCATTGAACCATTTACAGCCATTTCGAATGCGGCAGACCTTTTCTGTGAAAGGCGCATTTTTGCCAAGTAATGCCTGTAGCGCAGAATTATAAAGAATTAATAACTCTTCTACCTACTTTTCACAAAACTTTTCCTTATCACAGAGCGGCGAGGTTTTCAGTTCTTTGCCTTTGCCTTTGCCTTAAATGCCTCGAAGTCGAATTCACTCCAATTTTGGAGGATCGAAGGCAAACACGAATGTGACGAGACGATGATCCGATAGTCCAATGTCAGTCACGTGAGTTCTATTCGGGGAGACCTGACTCGGGAAATGATTCCATTAAATGTACCTCCTGCATCATGAGTAGCTGAGTTCATCCACTGCTCGCAGCTGAAGTCACACATGATTTTGGTGAATTTTTTGGACATGGGATCAGTTTTCTTTTCTAAGCGAATATTTACATCTCCTAAAATGATAACATCGCAGTTGTAGTTAGAGGTGCATTCTAGGAGAGACCAGAATTCATTAAAAAAATAGCAGTCGGTGCGCACGACCCGGGACGATAGATGAAGATTATGACGAGGGATGTACAATTGGCAGAAGCCTTGCAACTGACGAACTCGAATGTAGTATAAACCTGACGTATCCCTATACTGTCTAATTGCAACTTCCCCATGTTTATAAAATTAATGTTGGTATCATCTTTAATGGGCCTTGCAGCTTCATAAGCCGAGAACCCGCTTCATCTAAGGCTTTTGATTGAAATTGAGTCTGCATTTTCGTGCCAAGTCTCCGATAGCGCCAAAATGTAAATACCTTTGTCATTAGTATAAATGTGAATATCATTGTATCAGATCGACAATATCATCTTGTTTGTTTCTAATGGATCGCGCATTCCAGGCGGCAACGGTTAAAAATTTAGGCGGGCGAGCATTTCTGGTTTGTGCTGCCGCAGGATTTTAACTAGTTTAACCTTCCTCCCGGCTCTACACCCTCGTTTTCTTCCCTTACGTCGGGGAAATAGTACAATATTGTTATTATCATTATCACTATGTTTTTTGTCACTATCACTACTAATATCGTTTTTAACTGGTAAGGGTCGTAAGCATACAATTCGTCCAAAGTATATCTTATCAAAATTTATGACCCTTACGACCCATTTCGAAAGTTCACACAAAAAATACAACCTACCCTTATATCGGTCATCGCACCATCCATGTGGTAGAAAACATGTGGCATGCATCTGTGAACTCGCACTGCACCATTCAATAATTTTACATTCAATATTTGAAAATGTCATCTCTATCAAAATTTACACTATACAATTATTTTAACATAATTTGGCATATTTTACTTATAAGGACGCACTTTAAGAACACTAGTATAATAACTACCCTTTCAAGAGAATTAAGATACGTGTCTGCAGCTTCTAAGCGCAAACGCGAATTCGAATTCACACATTGATGATTATGATTGGTTATTATCAATTACAAATTGACGATAATGTGCGAAATTAAAAGTCCATGTATTCTTATTTTGTGTAGAAATACGAATGAACTATCATAGAGTATCATAGGTCTTGTGTTGAGTGGGATTGTCCTGGATGCGTATTTACAAAGCCTATACTGTTTCAGTTATGGTGTGGATTAAAATATAGTAGGTTTTGCTGTGCAAAATCATACAAATAGAGTAGCGTTTGTCAGTGAAAAAATATTTACAAAGCGTATACCATTTCGGCAATGATGACGACCAAAATTTCCTCCGAAATCATTAGATTGTACAATCTTATGTATTTAAATACATACCTAGTTTATTGTAAAAGGTATATTATGAAACTTTTTTTTTTTCAAATAAATAATTGTACAATTTGTCTAAAGTAACGTCCCTATCTCGATGACAATTCTTTATTCAAACTTCGTCTGGTAGGTAGGTACCATTGAATTAACAAAAATTGCGAGTAAGAAAGTAAAAATAAACATCAAGATTTCACATTTGGAAAAAGAATATTTATTGCCCCATTAAAGCGGCCACCATCTTGTCCATCTTAGTCCAGTCTAATGCAGTCTATTGCCGCCTAATCTAACCTAACCTAACCTAACCTAACCTAAACAACTTAATCTAACCATCAAGTCGTTTCCCAGCAGGTAGGCAGGTAAGAAGGACCGCAATTGTTCCGACTGGTTCCTACCTTTACCCGGTTGAAAAATAATTTTAATATGTGGCGTTTCATTTTTGCCAAACACAAAAAATATATTCAAGTTCGAGTCACATCATCATTTATTTTAATTTAAATAATTTCTATGGGTTACCTTTAAGACTCAGTATGTAATCGCAAGGCGAATCAAGAATGGACTGTAAAATTAATTGTGAACTTGAAGTTGACACAACGATGGTTAGAGATGGTGAACAGGGAGTAAGGAAGGAATCCGACTTACCCCTTTGATGTTCGTCAACGATGTTGCTGGTTGGTTTCACTCACAGGAGATGATTTATTGCACACGCAACTTCCACAACATTTGGGTTGGGTAAGAAACACACTGAGGGAACCGAATATGTTCACGGCACAGTATTCTACCCCCAGTTGATATCAATAAAAGCACTGATCATAAAGAGATGTTCATCACACCGGCTTCATCAATAAACTGATTTGACAGTTAAGTTTATTGTTGTAAATGTCATACAAATGTGGGTATTGTCGGATAATGACAGGTACTTGTAGGTAATAGGATGGGAAAATATCAAGGACAATGTTAAAGGAAGATTGTTGCGTCAACATTTCCGCCCACCTAATTTTGGAACAAAATTAACAAACAAAAAATAGCCCCGGTACTACATATGAGATCAATCAAAATATAATAAAAATTAGAAGACGCAAGCACACCGGCTGTCTTTTGGGTACAAATAGTCACGGACTATGTTATCAATAAAAAAAAATAAAGAATACTATTATGAGACGCAAGCATATTGGCTATCCTCTGTGTATTTATCAAAAAAAAATTATAAAAATGAAAAAAAATAAACATATTAATAGAGCAACCTAGTACTTATGGCTCTATGATAAAAATGTTGCTGAGTATTGAAGTAAAATGAGTTATTCTATAGGCAAGGGACATAATTTAACCGCTGGACGGACAAGGTTGCCCTTATTTGTTTTGAGTGTGGCAACTCGAACAATGTCATCCTTCCCGGATGAACTGCGATAATTCGCCCTAAAGTCCATCGCATGGGAGGAAGTCGTTCGTCCTTGACTAGCATTAATTGACCAATCTTTAAATTGGGTCGGTCGTTCAACCATTTTGCACGTTGTTGTAGAGTATTAAGGTACTCTACATTCCAACGTCACCAAAAGTGCTGAGACATCTTTTGTATGTGTTGCCAACGACTTAATCGGTTTGACTCAGTATCGGACAGGTCATATTCGGGAAGTCCCAAAAGAAATCCTCCTATCAGAAAATGGCCGGGTGTAAGGGCATCGACATTTTCTGGATCGACCGATAAGGGGCAGAGAGGGCGTGAATTTAGAATAGCTTCGATGGAAGTAAGAAGCGTGGTAAACTCCTCAAATGTTAGGGAAGTATCACCGACAACTCTTACTAAATGATGTTTTACCGATTTGATTCCGGATTCCCACAGCCCACCAAAGTGCGGACTGGCGGGAGGATTAAATGTCCACAGAATGCCCTTTTGGGCAAGGTAGTCTGAAATTACTTCACGTTGAGGTGAAGAATGAAAATATTTGAATACCCCAGTTAGGTATCGTTTTGCTCCTACAAAATTTGTGCCGCAGTCACTGTAGACCTCGGAAAACAAACCCCGTCTATTAGTAAGTCGGGTTAAGGATGCGATAAAAGCATCAGTGGAGAGATCTGACACGACCTCAAGGTGCAATGCCTTGGTAGCCATGCAGATAAATAGGCATAAATAAGCCTTGGTGGTTTTGGCTCTACGACGTTTATGATCCTTTAGCAGAAAAGGTCCACCAAAATCGACGCCTACACGAGAGAAGGGACGACTAGGTTGGACACGAAAGGATGGCAGATCCGCCATCATAGGTGGATGTGCGGTGGCCCTAAGCTTGTAGCAAGTGACACCTTTTGATAACTGGGATCGAATGACGGTACGACCGGACATAATCCAATATTTGCGTTGAATAAGAAATTGGAGAGTACGCGGTCCGACATGAAGATATGCGCGGTGATAGTAATCAATTAACAACCTGGTCAAATGACTAGATTTAGGTAGTAAAATGGGATGTTTGATTTCGGATGGAAGTGTAGAATTTGTTAGCCTACCGCCCACCCTGAGAATACCATGGTAGTCAATAAAAGGTTTCAATTTTTGAAGACCAGAAGAACACATTTGATTAGAACTTAATAGAATAAGATCGTTGTGAAAAAAGACTTCCTGTTCGAGTTTAATCATCTTCATGAGTGCATTGTCAAGTTCTTCAATAGTAAGTACCGCATGATTCAGGCTCTGTTTCGCCGTTTGGGAAACGTCAGATAGACAATTTGTTTTGAACCTAAGGATCCAAGCAATGACTTTCTTTAATTTTGATAATGAGGAATACATCGCTATAATAGAAGATGATTTTAATTCTACACTAAAAACGGTAGGTTTCGGGGGTTGAATTTCCGGTAATTCACTTACTGGAATAGATGGTGGCCTCGCCGTAGGCCAATCCTCGAATGGATTACGGAGCCATGACGGACCTGAAAGCCAAGATTGATGTTCTATAAAATGAACGGGAAGGGTACCTCGGGACCCATAGTCAGCACTGTTATCCTCTGAATTAACGTGGTTCCAAATTGCTCTTGGTGTATTGTCAAGGATCTGAACAACACGGTTCGCGACGAAAGTTTTTAATAAATGTGGTGGCGTCTTGAGCCAGGATAAGACAATCGTCGAGTCAGTAAAGAGAATAACATTTTTAATTTGCGTGGCAAAATGTACTGACGACAATATATATTTGATAAGTTTTGATAGCAGCACAGCTGCACATAACTCTAGTCTAGGAATTGTTAATGACTTTAAAGGTGCGACCTTGGATTTGGCCACCAACAAGTGGCTGGAGTTATCGTTTTTAACAACTAAATATGTCACAGCGGCATAACCTAGTTGGGATGCATCGCAAAATCCTACGAGAATACAATGACTATCTAGGTTCGTATGGTAATGACGTGGGATTCGTAAATGTTGTAGCAATGGAAGTTGTTCCACAAAGCTTCTCCACGTAGAAAGGATGTGGAGTGGAACTTCGGAATCTCAGCCCACATTAAACTTCCACAATTCCTGCATAATCCTTTTTGCCGTGAAGATTACAGGAGACAACCACCCTAGCGGATCGTATATCCGAGCAAGGGTTGACAATATATTCCGTTTCGAATATACTGCCGAATTTGGTATTGAAATGTGATAAGAGAAATAATCAACTTCGGGATTCCAATACACGCCTAATATTTTAACATTCGATTGAGTTTTGTTGAAATTCATTAATGGTTGTTGAGTTTCAGAATCATGCTCGAGTAATTCTGAACAATTGCTTGCCCATTTGCTGAGCTCCAGTTTGGCTGATTTTAAAATGGCTACAATTTCATCCTTGAGGTGGCGAGCCGATTCAATGGAGTCCGCACCAGTCGCCAAATCATCAACATAAAAATTCTCTAACAGTGCCCTCGAAGCGGCAGGATAGCTTTTCTTCTCATCTCTTGCCAATTGACGTAGAATCGAAATGGCCAAAAACGGAGAAGATGTTAAACCGTAGGTTACAGTTAGAAGTTCATAATCTTTCATCGGTTCATGCGGTGAATTGCGCCAAAGGATGTGCTGATATGTACGGTGATCAGGAATAATCAAAATTTGCCGGTACATTTTACAAATGTCGGCAGTAAAGACGTACTTATGAAATCTAAAATTTAATATCATGTATGGTATTTCTGTTTGTAGTTTTGGACCGCTATACAGCATGTCGTTTAATGACACATCGGAGGCCTTCGCCGACCCGTCAAAAACCACGCGAATTTTACCTTTTTCATTAATTACAGCGTGATGGGGTAGATAATTTGCCCCAGAGTGGGGTGTTACACGTTTCATGTGACCTAGACTTTCATATTCATTAAGAAAATCCGCATAATTTGACGCCAACGTCGCATCCCGGTAAAAACGCTTTTCCAACTTGCGCATTCGTGATTCAGCCAAGCTGTAGGTATTTTGCGGTAAATGACTGTCCGATTTTAAAAGAATCGGAACCACATATCTTCCATCTGTCTGTCTGTAATGCTCCTTCTGAAATATTTCTTCCGCTTTGGTATTATCAGGGTTCAATTCAGAAATGATCGGAGCTTCTTCAATTTCCCAGAAATTTTTCATTGTATCATTTAATGACATGTCAGACAATGTCAAAAGTGACATTGGCGATGAATCGGTTGATTGACATCCAACTTTCCCGAGAATAATGTGATCATATATTGTAATAAATAAACAAAAATGTACTTATATAATAAATAAAAAAAATAAATAAAATAAAAAATGTAGCCAAAAACTGTATTTAAAGCACTAGGGTTACCCCGAACGATATGCGATTGATCATCCAAAATATTTGGATACAGATCGGCGCCGAGTAGAAAATCTATTTGACCCGGCTGATCAAAACTTGGATCGGCCAATGTTAAATTGAGAAATCGCGATTTCACACTTTTATCCAGTGCAACAAATGGCATCCATGAAGTAATTTCCTGAATCACTATGGGTGTCGCGGATAACGTAGGTGCTTGCTGATTAATAGGTTTGATAACACATGATGTTATACCTGTGCATGAGTTGACAGCTGTCTGTCCTAATCCATTTAATGGAATCTTATATTTTCGTATAGATAAACCTAGCCTCTTGGCACAGCCCTGAGTTATAAGAGAGACTTGGCTCCCGTTATCGATAATAATTCGAATAGGTACATACTTTCCGAATTTATTTTGCATGTGAACAACTGCTGTGCTCAATAGTACAGTGTGTGCTTTATTCACATGTTCGCTTGACCTTGTGACTGCAGTCAATGACGTGGTAGTCACATTTTCACCCGTTGAGGGTGTTTCAAAATGCAACATAGAATGGTGTCGTTTGTTGCAAATTTTACAGTTAGACTGTGTTTTACATTCACCGAATCTATGCAACTTTAAACAGTTAAAACATCGATTTAACTCTTTAATCCGATTTTTCCTTTCAATTGGAGACATTTCATGAAATTTAGTACATTTATAAATGGAGTGATTTTCTCTGCATGTAGCGCACAAGTCAGAGCTAGGACTTGCAGTCAATAAGGACTTTCTCGCAACCGACGCCTTTAGTTTAGGTATGTTCGTAGTTATTGGGTTTGATGCTTCAAGAATTCTAATTTGATTGTGTAAAAATTCAAATAATTGAGATGTCTCCGGTAATTGTGTTCGCATAAGTGAAGTTTCGAATTGTCGTCTGGTGTCTTGATCCAAACATCGTACAATTATGTGGGCAACCAATTTACTAAATAAGTTTTCATGTTTCATTGCTTTCAAGGCAGATAAATTCTCTTGAAAAGTAATTAAGAGATGTGTTAATCCGTTTATCGATTCATTAGGTAACGGTTTAAAATTCATCATCTCGTCTACATAAAATGTAAATAATAATCTACTATCTTCATACTTCTGCAGTAGAATATTCCAAGCTATTGGATAATTTTCGGCAATTAAAGGTAATGTTTTTACTAAATTCAATGCGGTTCCCCGCAGTAACGATATTAAAAGTTGGAATTTTTCAATGTCTGTGTACATCGCATTATTGTGTACCAAGCTCGCAAATAATGCATGAAAACTATGCCAATTTTTAATATTGGAATCAAAAGGTGTGATTTGAATTGCGGGTAGTTTTAAGTTGTTAATATTATTTGCAGAACTTGATTCTAATTTTATGTTTGAATTCTTACGGTTTTCTTTTTCAGATAAAATTTCAAAATACAAGACATCCAATTCCCCGGAAACTTTTAAAGGCACCCACCACTGTCCCATCCCGGTATAGGTGACTTATTGTCACCCCTTTGGGACTCTCGCAAGAAGCTAATTTTTTATATTAAAAGATTCGAATTTTCAATAAAAGACTCTAGACCTTTAAATGTCCCTGCATGAGGAGTTAGCGAGCACTATGCAGGATGCTCATGTTAATAATATTAGACATGCACATGCGGTGTTAGTAGCACAAAACAAAATATAAATAAACTAAGATACATTAGGAGTGCTCAGGTCCTCAGCAGTCCCAAAGGGGTGCAGCCGGTCGCCGATCAGCCCACAGATGGACTTCCGTCACCGCCCACCCCACGCCGAAGCCTGATTATGCTCGAAGACCCTAAGAGAGAAGCTGGGTTTTAAACAACCGAAGAGGAAACTGTGGTAATCTCCGAACAATCGCCTGCCTTGTCTGATTCGATTAATATAGCTTCGATTTCATTATGTTATGATTCTATTTCCCCTAGCCATTCCGACACTTTGTTACAACGGCTTAAAAAGATTTCCCTTTTCTTTTCATCTTGGTCTAAAAAAGGAATCAATTGATGTGTAATTTGAATTCTTGCTAACATACGATCTCTACGAGCCTTCAATATAGCGACCTTCTTATCTGCCATTTTGCTCATTAATTTGTAAGAATAATGATTTTACACAGAAAACACCCAATACGCAACGACAATAATAATTTTGAATCTAATGAATTTAATTTCTTATTCAATCCTGCTCGAAATGGACCAAATAATGTAATCGCAAGGCGAATCAAGAATGGACTGTAAAATTAATTGTGAACTTGAAGTTGACACAACGATGGTTAGAGGTGGTGAACAGGGAGTAAGGAAGGAATCCGACTTACCTCTTTGATGTCCGTCAACGATGTTGCTGGTTGGTTTCACTCACAGGAGATGATTTATTGCACACGCAACTTCCACAACATTTGGGTTGGGTAAAAAACACACTGAGGGAACCGAATATGTTCACGGCACAGTATTCTACCCCGAGTTGATATCAATAAAAGCACTGATCATAAAGAGATGTTCATCACACCGGCTTCATCAATAAACTGATTTGACAGTTAAGTTTATTGTTGTAAATGTCACACAAATGTGGGTATTGTCGGATAATGACAGGTACTTGTAGGTAATAGGATGGGAAAATATCAAGGACAATGTTAAAGGAAGATTGTTGCGTCAACACAGTACATTAGCAAATTTTGTTTGGACGGAATAAATCACGTGATCAGTTGCCTTCAGATGGGCCGCACAACGCAACCATAAAATAAGTTAACAATAAATACTTGAACACCGATGGAAAAGCCAAAATACGCCGCTATAGTCACTATTCATTTCATTCTCTAAAGTGATAAAGTGACCTTTCGATTGATTTTTTGAACTATTAAATGATTTGGAAAAACAAACTACGCAAGGGAAAACTAGTACGGATTGGAAAT
The DNA here is from genome assembly GCA_026573805.1 of Hesperophylax magnus. Lineage (NCBI taxonomy): Eukaryota > Metazoa > Arthropoda > Insecta > Trichoptera > Limnephilidae > Hesperophylax > Hesperophylax magnus. Next base: position 10,234,765 of record JAIUSX010000068.1, read on the forward strand.
TTGAGAGAAGTATTCAAATAATTTAAAAGCCATTTGTGCCCTAATTCCTATCCACTACCTTGTATTCAGTACATCTATGTTGCGAATTATACAATGAAAAAATAATAATAACGTGATTTCAATGTACTATATATAAAGACCTAGACTATTTACGATTGGTGTTTTTTACGAGAATAATAGCTGCAGTGGAACATTTGGCTGTCATCAGTTGTTTTGTTTTGATCTATATAAAAATAATTTCATACCATTCTTTTTTGTTTTCTGGAAAAAAAAGTGTAGTATGTTGTGCCTCGAGGTTTCTTCTCCCTCTTGATCTTCCAGGAGTCACTTTTCGCTGCTGATTTCCAGTTATTTATAAACTTTTTTTATTTCTGTCATTTTCCATACTATCGTTGTAGTTCAAAGCTACAAAGCCCCCAGATCCCTCTCCGGACCCCCCAAACGGGGAAAATGTAGAAATTTCTGACAGTGATTCTGTCATTTTGACTTAAAAAAGGGAAATTTACTCCCTCTTCTCCAATAAAACTTGACTAGACTTCGACTTCACAGTCCCCACCAGCACTTTCTCAACTTCCTCCAACAAACTTTTATTCTCCTCATTCGCGTGGCCCATTCATAGTATACGCCTAAAAAACCATCTACCCTCTTGAATTTGGCGAATTCCTATCAAATAGCAAAAACCTTTCAATCAAGCCTGGAGGTGTAAAAGCCGAGGGTCGCTTGCGAATTTCCGTCAAATTCCTCTAAGAGTCGGCTGCCAACAGTTTCATCAAAAATATCTTAATTTCATCTAATTCAACGTTCAAAGCATATATCCCTACTTTTAATGTCACTTGCATGGGCCTGGTCCTGGTATCTCGACCGATCTGTCCATCGCAGAAATTCTGTCTTCGCTTTCAACCCCCCAACACATTGGCAATCCCATAAAAGCCAGGAGGCTATATTACAAGGACTCCTCTGAGGGTATAATTTCCTGGAAGCCCTACCAATCAGTCGTTACCACCTTTGAAGGTCAATCTCTTTCCTCCCATATATTATTTTAAGTGTGTGGCAACGATTAGTTTATAATACCTTAGTGTTTATTTATAAGCTAAAAAATAAAATGTTACCTGACTATATGTCAAAGAATGTTAGAATTAATAGTGCAGTTCATTTATATCCTACGAGAAACTGCAACGATTTTAGGCTTCCTAAAACACACTTATCAGAAACACAAAACAATATTTATTATAAAGGTTTTAAAATGTTCAATGAACTCCCGGTAATTGTTAAGGAAGCTAAAAGTCTTGCAGTTTTTCGTGGATTATGTCTCAATGTTGTGAAATCTAAATTTTAGTATGTAAGAAGTAAATAATATTGTAGTAGTCATAGAAAATAATATATAAGGTATAAGATATAAACTCTTATAACTAAATAAAATATAATAAAAAAAAATATATATATATATTTTTCAACTCATTACCAGATGAAATGTATACTTATCTCACGACTCAATTGCTGCCGTTTTGGTCATACCAAAGCTGCATGCAGATCTCAACCCAGATCAGGTTAGTTTTTTTTTTTTTTTAAAACCCAGATGTTTTAAATGTGGAGAAAACCACGCAGCTGACCAATGTCCTTCTTCCACCTCACCCAAATGTTTTAACTGCTCAGGCTCACATACAGGTATCAACACTTCTTGCCAAGAACAATCTCGCCAAAATATTTTAAAATTTCTATGGCCTCTCAGAACTTGTCTTTTCAGCAAGCTTCTAAATTATTCCCGCCTGTCAAAAAATCATTTGCTGAGTGTAACGGACGTAGTTGACCACATTATTTAATTTCATAAAATCTGTTTTACATTTATAAAATGTGCCTACCCCACGCCACTGGCAAAATCACCACTCCCCGCCACTGGTCATTTTGTTCCAATTTTCGGCCCAGACGGCTTGAAAACTTTGTCTATGAACGGCATCGATACCGCATCGCCGGCTTACCTGCCGCGTGGATCGATGTCCAGCATTTTTTCTATGTAAAATTTACTAGGAAAAATCAATTTTAAATATTGCAAATGTTTATATTTTATTTGTTCATCCCCACGGCGGTAGTCAAATAAACACTATTTTCAATATACTACCGCTGAGGAGATATTAAAAAAGCTGTTTTTCACACATATGTATAACCATTTTTGAACAATATTTTTTACCTTTTTTGCGTGTACAAAAATCCAGGAACCTCGTAGCATAGTTAATCTGATCTCTTTCTGAGTGCTATGTTACGGGGAACCTGGGAAAAATACCAACTTAACAATGTTTTACAAATTTGATCGCTTTGAGATCATTTTTACACATTTATTTACAAACTTTTCTTATTTTTTGTCGTATCTTGGCAAACAAAAAATCTAGTTGTCAAGATACACATTCTTATAACTACCATGCATTTAAACTATGTAATTGTTATTCATGTAAGCCTTCAAAATCTTCTCTAACTCGCAAATTTAAGCGACTACCTTCGACTGTGCTGCCGGCAAAATGAATATGCGACATTTTTCCGGGGCATATAAACTCATTATTGGCGCGGGTACAATCCCCCACCACTTTTGGGCTCAAAGCCCAATGTCGGGTGCGAGTCATGCTTATTGAATATAAGCAGCCAAATAATAAAATAAATTAGTTCATCTTTACCACCGAAACCAAGTGTTTTATTATCTACAAGTGACTCCTGCCCAACATCTGCCTCACCTCGCCAAGTCTTCTGCTCCAAGATCTTCTGGTGTTACCTCCTCAAGACAAGCCGGCCCTCCTCTGGAAAACCGCCAACACCAGAAGCGAGTAGAGACGACAGCACACCCAGTGCCCAACATTCACCAAGCCTGGGTGCGGGAGGCAGATTCATCATCAATATCTACTACTATCATCATCATCGGCCGTAAAGGAGCATTCTCATCGGTTGAAGACACGGTTTGGACCCGGCGCCTAAATCTACAGTCTTGTGCGGACTCCCGTCCAGTACACTGAGGCTTTATCCAGCAACTCCTCATCCAACCCTCTTCCCTCCTCTACAACAACTTCTTCTCGTTCAACTAAATTCACATACAAAAACGCTATCTCTAAACCGGCTCCTGGATACGATCAGCAACAACACAACTCACTGCTCTTAAATCCCAATGGTACATCTCTTTCAAATGCCACAAATGGGTGTGCAAATAATTATAATCCGTCCTCAGGGAACTCTCTAAAACTTTCTGAAAACTCTCCCAAGACAATTCTTCATTTCTCCAAACTCTTATTATGCTTCTAATTGACCCTATTTCTTCTTAAACTAATCTACCGTCCAACGCTGCTACTATTATTTCCACATTAAAATCATTTATTCAAAATGACTCTTCAGGATGTCAGAATACTTCAGTGGAATAGCCGAAGTGCTATTTCTAACAAATCTGATCTCCTTAACCTATTAAATTCCAACTTTATTTCTTTGGCTGCTATCTCGGAGACTTGGTTTACTACATCCACCCACTTTAATGTGGGAGGGTATTCCTGTCTCCGCGACGACCGCCCGGAAGGTTTGGGCGGCGGTGCTGCCCTTTTTATTAAAAAATCCATTTCCCCATTTTCCATCCATCCATCATTTTCCCCAATAAATAATATCAAACCCCACAATGCTGACTTCCAAATGGTTGCAGCTAAAATATAGGACACATCCTTTATTTCAGTCTATCTTCCCCCAACAGCCCACTTCAATAAACAAACTTGGTTGCAAATTGTAAGTCAACTAAGCCCTCGTTTCTTTATATTAGGCGATTTTATTGCCCATTCGCCAGTCTGGGGTTCTGCTTTCTTCCACCGAGATGGTCGAAGTGTAATGGATTTCCTAGATCAATCCAACCTTTTCCTTTTGAATGACGGATCTCCTACTAGGATCTCACGCCCCAGCACAAACCCCAGTGCAGTGGATCTCTCGATATGTTCTACTAGTCTGGCTTCTCTCTCCTCGTGGGTGGTGTCCCCCGACCCTTGCTCCAGTGATCATTTCCCGATCACCATTACTTATCAAACTTCTTTCCAATCGGACAAGTCTCATATTTCGACAAAGATTAAAACAAAACACACCAAATGGGATGAATTAAACTCTCATATGGACAAGTTCCTACTATATTTACCCGCCACCGATATATTTTCCGTCAAAGATGACTATAATAACTTCAAATCAATGCTCATAACTGCAATAAATATATCAAATATTCCCCCTAAAACTCAAAAAATCTCTCAAAAAACTCCCTCCAACTTCCTGGTGGGATGAGGAATGTTCCAAAGTAGTAAGAATTCGGAAAGCTAAATTTCTTTTCTATCGGTACAATATGACTATGGAGAACTATCTTATATACAAAAACGCTGAATCCAATTCCAAAAGGGTATCGAGGTCAAAAAAAAAAATCCGGGTGATACAAATTCTGCAGTTCAGTATCTCCGAACACTTCAATTTCGGAAGTTTGGTATATGATCCGAAGATTTCGATCCTCTTTCAGTTCACCATCTCCTCGAGCGTCTTATTCTAAATGGATAGATGAAATCTTGGACAAAATTGTCCCCCCTTCTGTACCTAACCTAGATGAAATAACACCCATCTATAATACTCTTATGTCTAATCATTAGCTAGACTCTCCATTCACCTTAATTGAGGTAAAAAATTGTTTATCAACAGTCAAGGACTCATTTCCAGGCAGAGATAGTATACCTTACAGCATAATCAAAAATAGTAAAGATATTGTTCTAAACCACTTCTTAAGCATCTTAAATAAAATCTTTCAGACTGGTATAATGCCTGATGACTGGAGTTCTCATATAATCATCCCTATTTTAAAAACAAAAAAATCACCAAATTCTGGATCCAACTATAGGCCAATTGCTCTTTCATCCACCCTCAGTAAACTTTATGAAAAATTAATTAAAAACCGATCAGAATTTTTTGTCGAGAGTAAACAGTAGCCTGGGCCGCTACTGTATGGCGAAAAGAAAATTGACTTATTTCAATAAGCGCTACCGATAAAAAGTTGTCTTAGGTCTTTATTGTTAATAAAAAATAAAAATAAATTATTGAATGTTATCATTTTTAGGTTCCATTTTGCGATCGAAAATTGATTAAAATACATTTTTTGTGAATTATTCCCAAGTGATAAGGTAATGAAAGAGATATAATTACAATTTTCACAATAATTTATTTAGTATTAAATGCTGTTTCAACATTAAGAATTTAACTCATAAATATTACAGATATCGTATAGAAATACACGTAATCAATTATTCCAATCAACAATTCATTGTTTCATTACCTTGACAGTTCAGTACCTATTCGTAATGTCTGTTCTACCTACTAAAGCGGGTACTAAGTCAAAACGTAATGTTGCCGTGGAGAGCCCCGCTGCCGAGTTGCTCCCTGGTTCAGAGCCAGACTTTGGTAATTTACTAATTTCGTTTAAGGACGAAATTAAAGAAGAAATTAATAAAGTGTTTATGCAATTAAAAACAATGAATGATGCGCTAAGAGAGTGTCACTCCAAAATTAATAACCTCGAAGTCAAAAACAATGAACTTCAAACTAATTATAATCTGGTATTGTCCAAATTAAACCGTCTTGAGCAAACCTCATTAAAAAACAACGTGGAAATTATTGGCATACCGGAAAAAAGAAATGAAAATTTAATAGATATCATAAAATTGCTAGGAGCCAAGGCAGGTGTTGATGTTCTCCCAAATGATATTGATGGAATCTCTCGTACAAGGGTCAAGGAATTACCCAGAGAAAATCCTAAATTTACTCGTCCAATTGTAGTAAAGTTCACAGCCAGCCGCAGTAGACATAACTTTCTTGCTGCTATAAGGAAGAAAGGCAGTCTCAACTCAAGTGATTTGAAGCTTCCCGGGGACTCCAAAATTTATGTCAACGAGCATATGACTGCTGCAACCCGTGCGCTCTTCAAGACAGTGAGAGACTTAAGCAAGGATAAAAACTTTAAATTCAGATGGATCAAATACGGAAAAATATTTATACGCAAAAATGAAACTAGTCCCATTATTCAGGTGACATTGGAATCTGACGTGACTCAGGTTTTTTGCTGATAATCTTCTTAGATTTAGCATCGTCTCGTGTGACTATAAGCTATTATCAATTTATTTTTCCTATCTACCTTATCTTTTTTCCTACTTTAAAATATCATCCTTTGTACTGGTTTTTCTTTATTTGTATAATATTAACAACTAACTCTTTTAATACTACCAACTTTAATCCAAATTATCCTACATTTACTCTGCTTGCGTTACTACAACACCACTCTAATATTTATAATTTACTAGAACATGCCTACAACTATTTTATCAGTCTTATATTTTATATATTTTATCAACTAAATGTACTAAAATGTTGAATGTATATTATCAAAATGTGACTGGACTGCGTTCTAAAACTGATAGATTTTATTTTAATGTTACCAATAACAACTATGATATTATTATGATAACTGAAACTTGGCTTGTAGACAGTATTGCTAGTGAAGAGCTATTTGACAACCGTTACCTGGTATTTAGGCGCGATCGCAATGAGCAAAAAAGAGGAGGTGGAGTAATGATTGCGTTGAAGAAGCACCTCAAAGCTCACGTACAAAATGACTGGAATACGAGTGCTGAAGACATCTGGGTGACTATCTCGATTGAGAATTTCAAAAATATTCATTTATGTTGTGTTTATATACCACCAGGAGTCAATCACTCTCAAAGCATAAATGAATTCATGGATAAATTATGTGCACTTCGAAAACTTTACCACAACGATCACTTCGTCATATCAGGTGATTTCAATTTACCACTAATTAACTGGTCTATTGGTAACGGTAACAGTATGCAAATTATGAATGGTTATCAATCTGAAATTATTTCCAAACTATCAGACACCCTTTCTTTTACTGATCTCTCGCAATACTGCACCTTCCCGAATAATAATCGTACATTCCTAGACCTTGTCTTTAGTTCGTTCCCTGTTAATGTGTCTAATACTGATGATTATCTCATACCTGAATGTAAACATCATAAAACCATTATTTTCGACATCAATATAGCTCTGGAAACCCCTATGGTGGACAACAAAAGGACAATCTATCTCTTCAGGAGTGCTAATTTTGAAACGATCAATAACATCCTCAATAATATTGATTGGGATGCAGAATTTTTAAACCTATCAACTAATAATGCCATTGACCGTTTTTATGTTATTTTAAATGAAATTATTCGTTTGAACGTCCCATCAAAGGAAGTTCATATTAACAACTCTTATCCTTATTGGTTTAATCCAGTCCTGATAAAACTCACTAAAGAAAAATATAAAGTGTTCAAAATGTGGAAAAAGTGGTTAAATCCTTTGGACTACCGTGAATTTTGTGTTCTTCGATCAAGGCAAAAGAAAATGTCTAGGGAATGTCTTAAACAATTTATAATAAACGCCGAACTTAATATATCCCGTGACCCGAAACATTTCTGGACCTATATTAAAGGAAAGAGAAATAATTCTGGTTTACCGCATATTATGAAACTGGGTGACATAACTGCCGTGAATCCCTTCGCAATATGCAACCTGTTCTCACAACACTTCGTCTCAACTTTTAATCACAAAACTGTTTCCGATGTTCATTCTACCAATTATCACGTAGACAATCAAGTTAACATAATATCTTCGGTATCAGTTTCCAAAGAAAAAATAGAAAAAATAATTGATACTATCTCTTGCTCATTGGGTGCAGGTAGCGATTAAATTCCGGCATTATTTATCAAAATGTGTAGCAAGGTAATCTCGAAGCCACTATTATTGCTCTTTCAATCCTCATTGAAAGAAGGTGTCTTTCCGGATCGCTGGAAGTGTGCTCATATTACACCAGTATTTAAGTCTGGGGCGAAAAATGAAGTCTGTAACTATCGTCCAATATCTAAATTACCGATATTCAGTAAGATATTTGAAAAAATTGTTCATGAACAACTGTATGACTGTGTCCAGTCTGTAATAATTGCTAACCAACATGGATTCATGAAAAAAGATCAGTTGTCTCTAATCTTGCAACTTTCACTGAAAATATATCAAAATATATGGATGATCAAATCCAAGTTGACGTAATCTATACAGACTTCTCCAAAGCATTTGATAAAATTGATCACAGTCTTCTTTTATCTAAACTACTAGCTCTGGAAATCCACGGGGATTTGTACCGATGGCTGGTCTCCTATCTTAATGGGCGCACTCAAGGAGTAACTATTAATGGCTTCATATCTGAGATTGTAAATATACCTTCAGGTGTGCCCCAAGGATCTCACCTGGGACCGTTGCTGTTCACAATTTTCATCAACGATATTATAAAATGCTTTAATTATGCAAATATTCTACTCTTCGCCGACGATATGAAAATATTCTTTCCTATTAATTCTATTATTGACTGTTATAAATTACAAGAAGATCTATATAGACTTGATGACTACTGCATTATCAATCATCTCAACATGAACACCTCAAAATGTTATGTGATTACCTTCACTAGAAACAAAATAAAATTTGAACATAACTACTACATAGCCAGTCAAGTACTTAAAAAGGTTACACAAATTCGTGACCTAGGTGTTCTGCTTGACAGTAAACTTACATTCGAGGCGCATGTTGACATGATTGTGAAGAAAGCCCTTAGAATGTTAGGATTCTTATTCCGTATTGGAAAAGAATTCAATAATATTCAAACACTTAAAATATTGTATTTTTCTTATGTTCGTAGTCATCTTGAATTTGCTTCTCAGATATGGAATCCTCAATATAACATTTATGTAAAGCGCATTGAAGCCATCCAAAAAAAAATTGTCAATCATTTAAATTTTAAGATGAATATTGGTAACCACGGGATTAACAGCTCGATGGAATATTATGGACTAATACCATTAAAAACTAGAAGAGACTCCGCAGATATAATATATCTCTATAAAATTATCAGTGGCCTTATTGATTGTTCGCCCCTTTTGTCTGAGATTAATTTTAGAGTCCCTAGCTTTAGAACTAGAGATAAGTCACTTTTTCATCTTCAAAAATGCTCTACTAATCTCAGACAAAACGCTTTTATTTTCAGAGCTTGTACCCTATACAATAAGAATTTTAATTGTATTGACATATTTTCGTGTAGTTTAGGAACATTTAAAAAAGATACCTTAGCTATTATTAAATAATAATTAATAACATACTGCAAGTTATCATGTTGTTGATATGAACCCTGTCCAGTTACAAGTGACTCATTTTATAAACATCTGTTCAGTTTAGTTGTAGGTATATACATATATTGGTGATTATTGGTGTTGTGTGAGGATAAAATTGATATTTTGTAATTTACTTGTGTTCTTATATCCGATGTTATGTTTACTTTATTTAGTATTTTGTATTTTCTGTAAATATTTTTTGCCCACGGGTACTGGACCCTTAGTTTGTTATTATAATTATTTTTTTAAGTGAAAACCTATCATTAGATATTATTTGTATTTTTTATAAGTTAATTATTTAAAGATGTAAAAAATCTGTTGGTTTTCCTAAATAAACAAAAAAAAAAAAAAAAAAAAATTCCGGTATGAAATCACGCTTAGTTTCAATTTTTGACATATTTTTTCTGGAGATTATGGTGGTAGTAATAAGGCCTTCCCTATTCTTCTTGCCACACATTTTGATCCTCTTTCAGTTCACCATCTCCTCGAGCGTCTCATTCTAAATGGATAGATGAATTCTTTGACAAAATTGCCCCCCTTCTGTACCTAACTTAGATGAAATAACGCCCATCTATAATACTCCTATGTCTAATCATTGGCTAGACTCTCCATTCACCTTAATTGTGCAAAAAATTTGTTTATCAACAGTCAAGAACTCATCTCCAGGCAGAGATGGTATACCTTACAGCATAATCAAAAATAGTAATGAAAATGTTCTAAACCACTTCTTAAGTATCTTAAATAAAATCTTCCAGACTGGTATAATGCCTGATGATTGGAGTTGTCAAATAATCATCCCTATTTTAAAAACAAATAAATCACCAAATTCTGGATCCAACTAAAGGCCAATTGCTCTTTCATCCACCCTCAGTAAACTTTATGAAAAATTAATTAAAAACCGATCAGAATTTTTTGTCGAGAGTAAACAGCTTCTCTCTCCATCTCATTTTGGATTTAGAAAACAACCATGCCATCATCAGCACTGATATTAATTTATCAATTTCTAAACAGGAAGTTTGTCTTGCCGTCTTTATAGATATAGAAGGCGCCTTTGACAATGTTTCCATCCCAATTCTCAAAAAAAAAAACTTCTAGGCCTTGGCCTTCCCGCCATGTTTGTCCAATCTATTACTTATCTATTTCTAGATAGAAAAATTTTCATTGAACTTCCAGATATTTCTCCCCAAAGTAGGTCTATTTGGAAGGGTTTACCACAAGGCGATGTATTGTCCCCCTTACTGTATAATATACACATATGATATGCATGTCACTATTACCCCACAAGTAAAAGTTATTGAGTTCGCAGATGACATAGCTTTCTTCTTATCATCCAAAATCATCCCTCTCGCCGTCCAATATCTTAACGAAGCCATGAATGCTCTTTGCACATGGCTCACGTTAAATGGTTTTGAACATTCAATCCAAAAGGCTCAATGTGTCACCTTCTCAAACCGCCATAAAAACCCCCCGTTCAAATTTTATTTAAAAATTCTCCATTCCCCAACGCTTCTGAAGTAAAATTTTTGGAAGTAACATTTGATAGGAAACTTAAATGGTCTTCCCATATATAATTTAGTATTTTTTTTTTTTTTTTTTTTTTTTTTTTTTTAATTCAGTTTTCAGTTTAATTTTGTACCCTGACGATGCTCGAGTGTAGCGAAACCGGTCGGTTTTAAAATGAATAAAAATTCGTGGTTTTAAACAAAAAATATTGTTTTTATTTCATTAATAATTTAGTTACTAAATGCAAAAAAAAATAAATATCATCAGATCATTATCTGGCGTTTGGTGGAGAGCTCACCCTACTTGCATTAAGTTGCTTTACAATGCACTTATTCGAAGCCATCTCGACTATGCCTGTCCACTTTTTAGTACTGCCTCAAAAAATGTACTTGATAAATTAGACAAAATTCAATCTATATCTTTGCGAATTATAACTGGAGCGATGCAATCGTCACCCATCAATTCCCTTCAAGTAGAATGTTCTGATCCTCCTCTTTATTTAAGGCGTCAACTATTTGCTGACAAATTTGTTCTTAAATGTTTAAATTCTAAATGTCATCGGGTTATCCCCAGCGTCTCGTTGTTCATTGACTCAACCCATTCATCTACAATCAGAGCTTCAACTAAACCTCTTCCTGACATCTGTAAAAATGTTAAGTCTCTCTCAGAGCTTCACATCATCCAAAATGATCTACTTCCCCTATACAAATTAAAATATAGTCACTTCACCCTATCCCCAACAATATTAGAAGGGATTGGAATCCTTAAAAGTCATTCCAATTTCCCGACCCGAACTGTCAATATATATAATATGTTCAATGACATTATTTCATCTAAATGGCCCAACTTTTCTCTTTTATTTACTGATGGATCCAAATCTACTGACTCTCCTAACTGTGGTATAGGTATTAACGTTTACCACAATAATTCTAATGACAGAATAGTTCATTCAATTTCAAAATAATTTTCAATATTTTCAGCCGAGTGCATTGCAATAATAGAATCTCGCAAATATATTATCAAAAATAATTTTGATCATTCCTTTGTTCTCTCTGACTCTCTCAGTTCCCTCCAAAACCTTAAATCCAGTCCTCTTCTTCACCCTGATGATCACTTTGTATGCCTTATTTGAGAGATGTTAGCCTCCATTCAAAGCTCTGGTAAAACTGTAACTCTGATTTGGATTCCTGGACATGTCGGTATCATGGGTAATGATATTGCGGATACCTTGGCAAAACAAGGAGCGTCCAACCCTGATGTTACCCTCGTAAACCATATTCCCCTATCTGACATTTTTTCCATCATCAAAGATAGATCCCGCAATGTTTGGTCGGAGGGTCAAGGGAGCCTGCTATGCCTCAATACAAAGGACTATTCCATCAAAACCGTGGTTTCAGCAATTCCCTCATTTTTCGAAAAAATAAATTTCTTCACTCATTCGAATGAGGATGGGACATTGTTCCGTTCCTTCCCATCTTTTTAAAATTCACGTCCTTGACTCCCCAGATTGTACATTCTGTGGTCTAGAAGTGGGAACTTTAGATCACATATTTTTTGGTTGTCCCTCTCTAAACAAATATCCTCTCTTCTATCAAGCCTTATCTAAAATTGCCTCCCCTCCATTCAACATCTCATCTCTTCTATGTCTGAACTCGACTCCAATTTTTATTATAATTTTGAAATTTGCCTATTTAAATAAAATTAATATTTAAATTCACCTTTCATTTCTCAATAATTTTAAATGATGGCCTAGAACACTCTTGAAGGGTGAAAGCCAGAAATAATGGAAAAAAAAACTCTCAAATGCTTCTAGTATAGCCGTAGTTCTATAATTTATAATTACTAAGCGGGTAAATATAATAATAATTTTTTTGCTATTATTAACTAAATATTTTTTTTCAGAAAATCACGTCGGTCGGTTTCGGCAAACGTTTAAACGTTTATGAAATATTTCTCAAATTACGAAGCGTAGAATATTTTTGTTTTTCAATACATTTATCTTTATGAATAATAATTTATTACAAAAATAGTATCGGTGTTCGTGAATTCAAAAGATGGACACATGAGTAATGTCATTTTATTCAGTACAACAATTATTATAGAAAAAATAAATAACTTATAATTCAATTTATCAGCAATATACAGAATTATATTAAAATTCCAAAATTTAATACCAATCACATTCAAAATACCTATCTAGGTATAACTTACTTTAACAACCTTCCCTTAAATCTAAAAATTATCGAAAATATTCACGAATTTCAACTAAAATTGAAAAATTATCTTAGACTACTATCTGTTATTACTTTAAAAAAATCTTAAATCTTTCTTTACAATATTGTTTTAATTACTTACATGATTTTTTTTATAATTGAGCTGCAATTCTCTCATTTATGTTTTACATTCCAATTCTGTATGACATGTAAACATTGCGTATTTATTATAAAAAAGTATAATAAAATGTATATTTAACAATATTTATGTACCAAAATGCACAAATAATAAAAATCACATTTTATTCTTCACAATACAACTGGAGGAGGCCCACCACTTCCCCGCCCTGTTTTAGGTACTGATGGTACCCCTTCAGAGCTCTCGCAAGGACGCTAATTTTCTTGATACAACGAGTCTACATTTAAAAATTTAAAACAAGACCTTAAAAATGTCCATGCATACAATGTTATTCGCAGTATGCAAGTGCTGCGTATTAGTAACTTGTTAGTAAGATCTATTCTATTTTGTTAGATTAAACAAATCATATGTACAAAGTATCAACAAATCAAATAATAATTCACAGCCACCTGCAACATTGGTAAAGTGTGCGCCTCTTTGTGTGGTTGGAGGGTGTCGTCGCCCGCTCACAGGCAGACCTAGGGAGAGAAAACAGGGCATTGGATTGGTTTCACGGGGACCAGGTTCCGCGCCCTTGAGCCAGGAAACCGGTTGTGCCTCGACGAAAAGTGTGAGTTGGGGTTGGGAAAAATTCCGAAGACCATGAGGAGAAAGCGTCGGAGTACCTGGAGGCAGGGCGGAAGGTCACCAATCGACGTTTAGCCCATCCTCAGTCCAGTTCCTGACCCCAGGGGAGGCGCAGCGGGCAGACGATGACACTAGTCCCTCATCGTAATTTGGTCATCCAAGATGTGTATACACGGACGAGGTCTTATGCCACCCCAGAGTTGGGGTAAACCGGGACAGAACAAAAAGAAAACAGTTCAGTACTGCTACCAGCAAGCACGTCACTCTGTGAAACATAGAAACAGAAAAAGAAAAGAAAGAAAATTGCAAAGAAATTTATAATAATCCGGTTTTGTACATATCGACCTAGAAGAGAAATGGATCAATAAAGCACAGAAACAATAACTATATATATATGAGAAAATTTACAACATCCAATAAAATACTACGCAAATATATACAGGAAGATTAAAACAATAACTATATACATGAAAAAGAAAAAATAAATTTACAGCCAGCGACATGTTAGAGTGAGGTAATCTCGTCGTCCGTTAAGGCCAGGAGCAACACCTGGCATTATAAAGCTATTGAGTTTAATCTAATTCTCGACTCTAAGATCAGACCATCTCTCAACCCAGATCTTTGTGTACTTTCATCTCTTGCGTCCGTCATTATCTCACAGTGCCACAGAATGTGCTCGGCTGTTTGGTCAGAATTGAACAGAACAGAACCAATACAACTGGAGGAGGCCCACCACTTCCCCGCCCTGTTTTAGGTACTGATGGTACCCCTTCAAAGCTCTCGCAAGGACGCTAATTTTTTTGATATAACGAATCTACATTTAAAATTTCAAAACAAGACCTACAAAATGTCCATGCATACAATGTTATTCGCAGTATGCAAGTGCTGCGTATTAGTAACTTGTTAGTAAGATCTATTCTATTTTGTTAGTTTAAACAAATCATATGTAGAAAGTATCAACAAATCAAATAATAATTCACAGCCACCTGCGACATTGGTAAAGTGTGCGCCTCTTTGTGTGGTGGGGGGGTGTCGTCGCCCGCTCACAGGCAGACCTAGGGAGAGAAAACAGGGCATTGGATAGGTTTCACGGGGACCAAGTTCCGCGCCCTTGAGCCAGCAAACCGGTTGTGCCTAGACGAAAAATGTGAATTGGGTGCGTACCAATACAACTGATATCATTTGAAATTTTAACGATCAAAGCATTATCGTGATTTAATTTTGGGGTATCCTGCCGTGTTTTGCTACCTCATGCTTTAGCCAACGTTTAGGGCGGCGTTAAAGTGTCCATCCTGAGGGTAGATGTGTAATCGTAATCGCAAATTATTACACATCTGCCCTGATGATGGACAATGTAACGCTTTCCTAAATGTTGACTAAAGAAAGAGGTAGCGCAATACGGCATAGAAACCCAAAAATAAATCACGATAATTCATACGATTGTTCATAAACACAAAATTGACAAATCTCGGTTTGTTATCAATATACCGTGGCTTTCTTTTGTCTATATTCACAAATAAACCTCTTTCCTTTGGAGGCAAGTAAGACTTTAAGAAGAGCTGTTAAATATTAATATAATTCACAATTACGTGAATACTACCATGAAACTGTTTGTTTGTTGAATTTGACTTATTAAACTGTGCATAGAGGGTAAGGGCGACGAGAATCGGAATGATATAGTTCCTGCACTGCACTGCAGCACTGCCTTGTTGATTTTGGGAGATATATTTATTATTCCCAACGACAGAATACTTAACTTTATCCTTCTGACGATCTGACAAAACATAACTCCTTATGACAGAATTCCAGAGTATCCATCCCATGTCACGGAAATAAGACCGATACATAAATCATCCTTACAATATTAGAATTATTGTTGTTGAATGTATTTTATGTATCGAAGATCAATTATTAATCTAATTCTAAATTCATTTGTAAGGTTGGACCCTAAAATCCTTTGAAAGGTTGGTATTTTTTTTCATATTTCAAGAAAATGTTTTATTCAGTTGTACAAACTAGGAGGAAGGTCGAATAAGACAAGATGTCTCGTTTAAGGAGCGAGTGATTGATGTCCGCATCAAGAGTGTTGTACAAAACGAGCATAAGAAATAGGATGGCGCTGTCATGAAGATGAGGGTTGAAGTTCTGATATTGAAATGAAATAAACTAATTCTATCTTTAAAAATTTCGGGTCATGCTATACTATGTAGATAATAGTTTAGCTGCCTTATTTGTTAAGTGAACCAAAAAGTAAATTTTCTTTGTGAAAGTAATAGTGAAGAAGTTTGACAGCAGGATTATGTAACAATATTATTAGATCACTAAGGCAAATTACAGCTTGATTGTTACAGGATGTCCCGTAACCTATGGATCAAGCGAAGTGGGTTAATTGTCTTCGAAATGACCAAATATGTTGTGGTCCAATTCTTAACTTTTTCAATGTTATAACTTTCCGTATGTTTTTAAATATACCCAGTTTGCCCTCTAAAAAAAAACATTGTCAAAAAAAAAATATATGTTGTAAAATAATGAATCTTATGAATGTAATTATTCGGTTAAATAATGAATATATCTAATGAAAGTAAATACGCTGTTAAATATTGAAACTATCTAATAGATATAATCTATAAATTTAAAAGGCGGGTTTGGGTCGCGCCGCCCCCGGGAACCATTGATTGGATAATCAACACCTCTGCCCTAGGTCACCTCAAGTAGTTCGCTACGTTTGGTGGTTTAGCAGGGGTACCCTAGCTGCGTGGCATCCCAGATCGGGGGAGGCTGGTTTGGAAGCTCCAACTGGTCTCTCAACCTACCTTCCACACAGCATCCAAGAAGATATCATTATTTTCCTTAAAGCCTCCTGTGTAGGTTTAATGTAATGCCATGGAAAGTAGAAATAAAACTAAAAAAACTTCTGCAGGTAATGCTATTGTAGGCGTCCTGCAGCCTAACCACTATGCAGGGACATTGGGGGTCTTGATTATATATATAATAAATATAGAGTCGTTTAACCAAAATAATATTAGAGCCCTTGTGAGAGCTCTGAAGGAGAAACCATTTGTTACTTATACCAGGGCGGGTAAGCGGTGGATAATCTCAAGTACTGGTAATGCTGATTTCAGCAATATATATATATATATATATATATATATATATATATATATATATATATATATATAATTATAAGCAATAATTAGTCGCCTGAAATATCAATACAAATTAAAAATATCTCCCGAGTAAAAATAAATGCCCCCCAACGGGAACTTATATATATAGTTTATCGTTAAAAAAGTAAATATATATATATTGGTCGCTCTCTAATATAATTATTATTTTTAACATGAATATCTTAAAAGCGTTTAATGTTTAATATTTGAGTTTATTACATGTTAGGTGGTGGTTTTTTAACAATAGAAAGAGAGGGTCATTTGAATCATGCATCCATCTAATGAAAGAATTTTTCATTAATTAAAAATAGGACCACAATGCCATGGCCAATTTGATTGCAAATAACTTCTCCTATCGCATGGAGAAAAATGAGTATGACTGATTTATTTCAATCCTGTTAAGAATGTGATGGCAATCCATTTCCTGAAAAATATAAGTCCATTCAGAATATATCAGAACCAGAGATGTGCAAAATGGGTACCCAAAACCAGTGTAGAACAAACATATTACATGATGGTAAATCCTTAAACACCACGACTACAGATTATGAAACCACAAAAAAATTGCGCGGGACTAATGTTTCCAACGTAAAAACATAGAAACTGCTATCTAACATTTAATATTACAGCGTCATGGCCGGGGCCCCATGTTCAGTATTTGAATCAGTATTTTTTGTAATGGTATCACTCAATAGCCAGGGCTCCTACCAGGGAGCAACTTGACAAAAGTAAATTTTCTCTCATAGCGAGGTTGAGGACCGACTGATATTTGGGGCTTATGAAAAAAAGATGAGTGGAGATAGTAGGAACAATTTTGCAAAAAAGCATTTAAAATGGAAAATGTATTTTCCATTTTGCATTTAAAATGCAAAATGCAAAAAGGTTTTTAGAAAAGCATTTAAAATGCAAAATGGAAAATACCCATTTTGCATTTGAATTTTCTATTTCAAATGGATTTATTTGAAATAAAGCACATCTCTGATCAGAACACATGCTGATGCAGGTGTTCTTTTCCTGATAAAATTACGAAATGCGACAATATTAGTATTTTTATGAAGACGTGTTCCTCCGTGCTCGTAACACACATGCGTTTTACTGATACTTTGTTATGAAATCTGTCAATTCATTTTGACTTTTTGAATTCATTCAAAGGCCTCATTAGCAATATTTCATACCAGTAAGTTTTCTTCGTGCTCACCATTTTATTTTATTCATAGCTTGCGGGACAAGACTGTATGATTCATTACTATGCTATTCGGATCTGGTCAAACATAGCTTACGGGACATGAAAGTATGATTCATAGCTTACGTGACATGAGCGTATGATTAATAGCTTACGGCACATGACTGTACGATTCTTAGCTTACGGTACATGATTGTATGATTTATAGCTTACGGCACATGACTGTATGATTCATAGCTTACGGGACGTGACTGTATGATGCATAGCTTACGGGACATGAGTGTATGATTCATAGTTTACGGGACATGACTGTTTGTTTCATAGCTTACGGGACATGACTGTATGTCGAAAAATTGTAACATGGAAAATAGAGGTAGAAGAATTTTACTTAACCATAAGTATCCATAGACAATAGTACATAAATAAAATAATTACAATAAGAAAATAGGAATAGATATAAATAAACATATGCTAAATGACCTTTTACTATAAATTAATGAATGTTCATCATTTGTGTAAAATTAAAACATGTTTATTTTTGTTATGTTTTTTGGTAAGACTCACAGTAAAAGTATACTCTACAAAGAACTTTTAATGTGATGATTGTTGTCAGAAAGTATTTAAATAAATTTTTTTTAAACATCTTCCGGACTTACGTAAGTTACCAACTTATTATTATTTTATAATAAGATATTAATAAATTAGACGTATACCATTTTCAAGAGTTTTTTCAATTAGGTCAGAGGGCGACTTTTTTATTTTATTTCCAACGTATACTCAGGATAAATATTGTTCCATTTGCCCAAATTTTACAATCGAGTTGTTTATGACGTATTTACATTGGGAAGTTTTGTTATAATTAGTAACTGTGATAATTATTCTCTCCAACTAATTAAACTTTTGTTTGCTTTTATGGAAATCAAACAGAAAGTTGTATTATAAAATAATTACGACTGAGAAATTAATAACACTGAATTTATAATCTACAGCAGACTGATAGAAATGAGTCAGAATTTTTAACTGGAAATTCAAACTATCGCATCACAAGATACCCTCAATATGGGTATTATCTTATTATCAGTATCTTATAATAACCATTTATAATATTAAGGTAGAACTTTGCCTGAGTTAGGCTGACTGATTTAGTAATATGACCAAAATAAAATTTACTCAGAATTGGATTTATAACATTTTAAAAAGTTACTGTCGGTAAAAAAATAGTACATACCAATCACATATTTACTAAGTGTGGCCTACGATATTATATGAATTGTCCCCTTAGAAATAATGTAAAAATATTTTGTTTTAACCGATTTTACCCAATTAGTCCGAAGTTACCCCATTGTATCGAACATGAAAAATGATTTTAATGCATTTAATATCAATTGCGGCTAAAGTTGCACACCTGCAAGTTTGATGACCTCTTTTTCCAAATCACAATATTTACCAGTTGAAAAATGCATCAATCAGTTACCAGGCAGAAAAACGACTGGATCGAACATAAAACAGTTCGATAAACCTATTTTCTTAAACGAAATTAAAATATTGACAAAGCCAAAAGCTGTTGCTGGACGTAATATTATTCGCACCACAATACCTGCATTTTGAAAACCTAAACATGTTTTTGCAAGCTGACGTCACACGATCGCTTGTAGGAGATATTATAAATAACTTATTAAAACAAAATATTGGTGGATTCAAGTTTTAAAACTACGCCGGTAACAACGCGATCTGTTCTTACAATTTCTGAGTGCCAACTGAAAAATGTATTTGCTTCTGTTCTCCATCGCGGCACAATCATTTTAAAATATTACAAACTATGTGCAACGAGCTGTTTACTGCGGAAACTCATAATAATGGGGCGTCTCCGTGTGCCGGCCTTTATAATCAAATGACCATGCCGCCGCTGAATTCCTGCTAGCTACCGACTGAACTGCCCACTACCACTGATCACCTAGAGGCTGGCCAATCCCTGCTGCATTGATGCTGACAACCTAGAGGCTGGCCAATTTCTCCTGGCTACCGACTGAATTAGTCACTGATGCTGAAAACCTAGTGGCTGGCAAATTCCCCCTGGCTACCGATTGAATTAGTTACTGATGCTGACAGCTTAGAGGCTGGCCAATTCCTCCTGGCTAACAATTGAGCTGCAGCAGTTGCCTGCGCCATTTGCTGTATCGTATGGCGCGATGATGCACAATGTGCTACAATCTGAAATTATCGCTGAAAGAATTCCGATTGTCTTAGTTTCTATCTGTGTATTAAAACACAGTTGTAATGAAATACATGCAACTTTTTCTTGTGAATTGGGTTGGCTGTAAGAAATAGGAAGTACCTATAAGCTAAACTCCTTAATATTATGTATACCAGTACAATACATATAATTAAAATGTGAATTTTGATTTGAATCGTCTTTCTTTTATGATGGTTTAGATAGAACACCTCGCGGTGTTATACTTAAATCATTACCCAGGTTGAGGGCTGATGTGTGCTGGTGCTTATTATTTACAGTCTTTTCTTGTACAGGCAAACACGTCCCGCACACCCATTATACAGTCAAGGGCACCAACCACATTCTCGAACCGTTTTAAGGACCAGATGGGTCCCTCTCTCGCTTCTCGCGTCAATTCTCTACTTTTTGTTTTAAAACGAAGCTACTATTAAATAATTCTAAAATCCCTCGACTGTCCCTACCCGGCACAACACACATAACAAGACACTTTTCATCGAAGTTTTTTCATCCAAGGCAGTTTGGTCTTGTTTTTTAAAATAGTGCAGATACTAAATTTATAAAGATGGTAAAAAGGAAAAATAAAGGAAAGGCAAATTTAAACACGTTCCCATGGCAGCAAATAACACCAAAATAGCCTTAGCATCTGGCGTACCGCAAGCAGTTCCGACGAGAGGCAGTGAACTCTTCACACCGGCCCCCGCAGCACAGTGGCCAGACGTGACCCCTGTGAAGCCGGTGGATAGTGAAGATAAGACTTTTGAAGAACCCTGGGTAATAGTGAAGAAGAGACTTCTGAAGAACCCTGGGACTAAGTAACTTACTTCAGCCAACAGGACCACAAGATCTAAGGCTCAAAAGGAACCTTCCCTTTCACTACTATCACTACGTTAGGGGTGACGCAGTGAACAGTGTAGGAAACTAAACGCTTACAGAATACTGTGCCAGGCAGGGTGTTGCATCTGAATTGCTTCCTAATCATAGCTTCAGATGAACATGGATAATGGACTGTCATAATTATGAAATGAATTATGTTTGTTTGAATTGGGTATATGTATAGAAAACAAGGTATCAAATAAGGAAAAAGGGATACCAATCACTTATTAAGCACTTTCAAGTCTTCCTTTATTCCAAAGATTATGTACACGATAGCCACAAACAACTTGTTCCATTACTTGAAAACTTCTTCTGTTCCAAACAAATGCACTCGAAATTTGCAACGTGTTCTTGTCATTATTTCAAATCCTTTTAACGCAAGGTGAACTGGATAAATCACATTCCGGTAAAAACCATGCATATTATCATTTCAAAACCAAACACAGGGACGATGAGCTATTCCACCCTCTTATGGGGAGGGTGTAACAGTACAGACAATGTACTGTTCAATAAAATAGTACAGTAAAACATTAAAAAGATTCCAGTATCAACGTTACTTTTTTTAAACGAACAGCGTACAAGATTCTCAACCGTCTTGAGGCAGTGAGACTATGGCATCCCCAATTGGGGTATGTTGAGAGGCTGGAGGTATTTGGGAGATAAGGAGATAGAAAAGAGAAAGGTTTTAAGGAAGGAGAGTACCTGGCTATTTAGATCTGTTCACGAAAGATAGCTAAAGCCATTTAGTGGTCTTATCCCGGGGCGATACTGAGAGTTTCTTCCACTCTGTAATGTGCCGCAAGTACACTGTATATTATTTTAAAAGAATAAATTTTAAACAAAAATTAATCAAATAAAATTTACTTGCGCGCGCCAAAATTTGAACCCGCAACCTTCAGCTTACTAGTCAAGATCCGTACCTCTTGACCACGGAGTCCATACATAAATACAAAAATAAAAAGCATTCATACAATATACAGCTATTAAAAAATAGAAGAATAGCATAAAACATTACAAATAATAATAATCTAATGAAGAGAAGTAAAATATCTAATTCCCGAAAAGCAGTACACCTAGCACCTGAAACGAAGTAACGATTTTAATCTAATTCAACTTCTCTAAGCGCATCTCATCTTTCCATCCACACGTTAACATTTTTTTAAGCACTCAAAATGCACCTTGTTCGATACCAGATCGGAATTCCAAACCGGCATAGTAGTAATGTCTTGCAAATCCTCGAGCATCTATCATAATCTGACAGCCCCACAATATGTGCATGGCGGTTTGGTTTTCCTAACCACAGCGGATCCCGCATGCCGAGAGTGACTGAGGCTGAACAGTCTTCTCCGATATTGAGGTAGGTCTTAGGTCTTCCATCCTGGTTTTAACTAAGAGGAAGAAGAACTGAGTCCATATCCCCCTTATCGACCTGCCTGATCAAATATATTTTGAGTATGATAAAAAATATTATTTTTGTTCTTTATTTAAAAAATCAGCCTGCAAATAAGTTACGTTATGCGCCTAAAACTTCTATGCGTACGCTCGATAGCTAGCCCGTGGTAGACTAACTAAACACTAGACCAGCGATTCTTAACCTCGGGTCGCGACCCAAATTTGGGTCGCGAGAGGTTTTGGGTTGGGTCGCGGAAATCGCGTATTGATATCCCGATCGATGTCACTAAACTAGTATAGTCACAATTATTACTACTCTCAGAACAAGGACATCTATTGTTCACAATCGCGACATGTTAGTTCTGTTTTAATGGGCGGAAGGGCGCGGGGCGCAAAGCGAGGAGTGCGCGCCATCGCCACCGCTCGGCTCACGCAGTCGGCATCGCTCGGTTCGGCTCGGTCACCACCCGCGCCGCCCGCCGCACCGCGCTGGTCGGTCGGTCTCGTCTCATCTCGGTCAGTTTGCTAGCGAGTTTGTTTACGATTGCACGCTCGTTCTCATACTGTTTTACGTGAATAACGTTTATACTTGACTACAATACACTCTTTGTTGACAACTACAAAGTGCTACAAAATTGTGATAATCAATTGTGGAAGATTAAAAGTGCAACTCGCGATTGCTGTTATCGAAAGAAGGTAAAATATTTTTTTCCAATAAATGACATTGTTAGCCTACAATTCGCCGATGAACGAATAGAATAGTATATTTCTATAATTTGTCGTTTTGTTTCAGTAAGTCTTTCGAATTGTGGACAGTCATGGCGAAACGGATGTTAACATACAAGCAAGAATTTTTAGCCTTAGGATTTATTGAAATAAAAGATCGCTCTGGTGTGCCACGTCCACAATGCGTGGTTTGTACGCAACTTCTTTCAAATGAATCGCTAAAAATAAACAAATTGAAGAGACATCTCGAAAAAGTCCATCCAACGTACGCAAATAAACCGCTTGCTTTTTGGAAAGAAAAAGAAACACAAACAAAGCGCATGAGACTTGATGCACCATCAAGTTCAGCAACAGTTTCGTTAGAAAAAACTACCTACGCTTCTTTCGAAGTAGCTTTAAAAGTAGCTCAATGTAAAAAACCCCATAGTATTGCTGAGCAGTTGATTAAACCAGCTGCAATAGCCATGGCAAGAACTGTCTGTGGAGATGAAATTGCGAAGAAGCTGGAAATGGTGCCAATTTCAAACGATACTGTGAAAAAGAGAATAGATTTAATGTCATCAGATATTTTAGAACAATTAATAACGGATCTCAAAAAAGCCATCAAATTTTCAATTCAAATCGACGAATCAGTTGATATTGAAGATTTCCCACAGCTGTTGGTGTACGTAAGATACAGAACTCCACAAAATTTCAATGAAGAGTTCCTGCTTTGTGAAAAGCTCTCTGAAACTACAACTGGGGCTGATATATTTCTTTTAATAGACCAGTTCTTTGTGGAACACCAATTACTGTGGGACAATTGTCTCGCAGTCTGTACAGATGGAGCACCGGCAATGATAGGGAGTCGCATCGGGTTTTGTGCCAAAGTCAAGGAACGAAATCCAGAGGTTGTTTTAATACACTGCTTTTTACATCGAGAAAACTTGGCTACACGTGATATGCAGCCAGATCTACATCAGGTGTTACAGGACGTAATACAAATTATAAATTTCATAAAGGCACGCGCTATGAACTCTCGGATATTTCGACTGATGTGCGAAGAAATGGGTTCAGAACACCAGAATTTATTATACCATTCGGATATTCGCTGGCTATCCCGCGGAAAGATTCTAGCTAGAGTTCTTTCTCTTAAAACAGAAATAGAAATATTTTTGACAGATAAAAGACACGAATGTGCTGATCGCTTCAGTGACAACAAATGGATGGCTAAATTGGCATATTTGGGTGATATTTTCCACCACTTGAATCAGTTGAACACAGAAATGCAAGGTCAAAATCGCACTGTAGTAGACATTTATGAAAAAATTACTGTTTTTAAAAACAAAACAAAACTTTGGCAAAATAAAATTGCTCAATGTCAATTGGCAGCGTTTCCAACATTAAACTTGTTTTTGGAAGATCTTAATCTTAATGGCAACCGTATTTTCGTGGAGACCATGCCTATTTTTTTAGAACATTTGAGAAGACTTGAAAATGAAATGGAAAGATATATTCCACAAAATTTCCATATCGTGAAATACAGTTGGGTAAGAAATCCATTTGAAGTAGATGTAATGGGCGTTGAAAACGATTCAGCTGGATTACAAGAAGAATTGCTCGAAATGCAAGGTGATGCACTTTTAAAAGAGAGATTTGCCAGAACGAGTCTCACAAAATTTTGGGCACAATTATCTGGGAAGCCTGTTCTGAGCAATGAAGCTGAAAAAGCCCTGCTACCTTTCCCAACTACTTATTTATGTGAAGCAGGATTTTCATGCCTTGCTGTTATGAAGAATAAGTACAGGAATAGGTTGGATCCTCAGCATGACATGCGGTGTGCACTTTCTATAAACATAACTCCACATATACATGATCTTTGTTCAAAAATACAACACCAGGGTAGTCACTGATTATTTTGCTGTAAATTTTTTAACTGTTTTAATGCTGTTCTGATTTTAATACAGAACATTTAAATAAATTTGTTTATTTCTAATTTTACCAATACATCGTATAAATTTTATAGTATAAAATTACATAACCTGTCAATGGAAAAAAAATAAAAAATTAGATTAGGGTCGCGTACTTCAAATATATTCGTACCTTGGGTCGCCAGCCAAAAAGGTTAAGAACCACTGCACTAGACGATGCTTCATCCCTTCGCGCCAGCATGCTGATCAGTGGCATGACTTTTGGGTGTACTAGAGTGCTAATATTAATAAAATTTCATTTATTTATTGTTATTAAGTTTAATTTGTAGAACTCCATTTTAATTTTTATTTTTTATATATTCAATAATATTGTTATTGGGTTTATAAAAACAGTTTATTTTTAAACAAGTTCTGCTGTGTAATTATTATTACGCGTGACAGCTGTTTCGCCCTCTGAAGGCATTATCAACCTGTGGGTAGCCCACTTACAGACGATACATTTATATTATTTCTAGATAGGTATTTTAATTTCAATTACTGATTTCTTAATTGATTTCTGAGTAAAATGTTAGAAATTATTAATGGTTATTACCCCAGTAAAGTTTTCCCAATTACTGTAATGTTTAAATTTGACTGAATGTCTTTATGTTAGTTATTCCCAAACGATGACTCATAGGGTTATTTTAATAGCATAATTAAGTACTTCATAGTGCACTCATATTTGCACTAGGTTTGAAGATATCTAGTAGGGGTGAACGAATTATATTTGTTTGTTCATTAATTAGAATAGCTTTCGGATTATTAGAGTTTTTGTTAATTTCTAACTGCTCTAAAAGATTCAGTTTACGGCCTTTATTTTGTACGTGTAACGGAGTTACACGTACAAACTGACATTTTCTGAAAACCTTCATAAAAAATGCCATGCCATTTTTTGTAATATTAGCACTCTATTACACCCAAAAGTCACGAGCCACAACTGTTGCTGACCTATATGAATTGCCTACGCCTTTGTAGCCAAGGATTCATCTAACGTGAATCACGTCAAAAGCAGTACGAAACTCAATCACGAGTGGTACCCGTGGTCAGCGTCTTCTTTGAAAATACGTCTCCGCTGAACCTCGTGAACGGCTGATAAAATGTGCAGCTGTTAAGCTGTTTACCTAATATAAATTAGTTATTTGGTCGAAAATTGGTATACAATCAAAGTTTTCTAAGGTCATAAATTGGTTCAATTTATAACCAGAACCAATTTTGGTAGTAATAAATCCATTGAATCCTCAATACAAAGACGCTAGGGATTAGGTAGGTTATTAATAGAATTACGTACTTGTACATTGCTTTCAGAGACGTGGTTCTCGAACAAAGGGTTCAGTTTAGGAACCCGTAGAGCATAGATCGAATCTGGCCTGTGTGAACAGTAATAGTATTTATTATTGCTGCTAAACCGCCAATAGCTTATATCGCATGTTACGGGTTGAGTGTTAGGTGCTAGTATTATCATGTTCATTGTGCATAATAGATTATGTCCTGATAGTTTTGGCACCGAATCAAATTCGAAACATGCTTAGCTTGGATCAAACATATGATAATTATTATCAGAATATTGCTAATATACTAACATTTAAAATCATGTGAAAGTCTAAGATTCAATATAAGATTTAAGATTCAAATGGTAATCATGTGATTCAATGTAAGATTAAAACTTTAAATAGTTATCATGTGAAAGTCCATGATTTAAAATACGATTAAAACTTTAAATAGTAATCATATTGTGAAAGCCTGTTATTCAATATAAGATAAAAAAAGCTTTATAGTAATCTAAAATGCAGCTCTGCTATCAGAACAAAAATGCGCATCCAAAATAATTTTTTTATATTCCATAAATAACTTATTTATTACGTCTTAGCCGAGTAAAAACTATAAATCCGAATGACCAAAGCGCCGCACAGTGTTTCGTTTCATACAAGCTAGACGGAAAAAACTCTTTTATAATTATAAAGTGTTTGGAACCCTCTTGTGGGGAGTATTTAATCTGAATGTATTGAAAATTTGGGTTGAAAGTGATTAATTTAATTTTTTTCTAAAAAAAAAAAAAAAAAATCTGAAAAAAATCTTTTAAATTATTAATAACAGTATTAATACCGTATTTGAGGTTTTTAAAGAAAAGAAATTTAAAAAGTTTAAAATATGACTATTTTGAGAATAATAAATATTTAAAAGCACAGTCAAAAAATATAATACAAATCACGAAACAATTGCGAAAGTATAATTAAATGATATTAAATAATCAAAACAATCATTATTACTAATCCAGGAAAACAATTATAGTCATATTTAGCAACAGAACAATAAAAACAAGCATTAGTTGCAGAAAGTACAGTCAGAAAATAAAATAATAATATCAAAAGTTATGCAAGAACAGTAACGAAACAAAAAATTATTACTTATCTAATAAAGTGCTATCTGAGTCATTTGCGGCGAGAAAAATTAACTGCACATAAACATCTTAAATTTTTTTAAGACAGAGTACAGAACCAATAGATTTGTGAGAAAGTGCTTAAACATAATGCTTATTGAAACTAGATGCTATCTAAGTTATGTTCAGAGGAATCATCAGAATAATGTTTAGAGGAGTCATCAGAATAATGTTCAGAGGAGTCATTAGATCGCAAACATTGTGTTCTTGACTCGGAATTGGGTGGAACAAGTAAATTTAACACTTCAGAGGGAAGTGAGCTCGATTTTTTTCTTGGAACCTCTCTAAAACTATTTATTATTGGATCTGATGTAATTAATAGCATGGTTAACATATCTCTGTTTGTTGATGTTCGGTCGATTTTTCTGGTGTGCAATTACTTAAATCTTCTGCAGTCTTTATTTCGCGCCTCTTCTGACAGCTGCCCAATAGGTACAATGCACGAACTAATCACATCAAATGAATGGTATAATAGTTTATGAACAGTTGTTGGCATGGTATACCAATCATATAGGTTAAGATATAACTCCTTAGTGTCATGCACATACTGTTCAAAATGTTCGATGTTAATGCTATACCCAGAAGCTATTGTACTCAAAATTATGCAAAACCTCTTGATGAGCCCCGCATCTACACCCGTTATCTCGGCACTCTTTTCGTGCTCTCGAAAAAACCAGTGTTTGTGTTGCCAAACCCAGGTTTTGGCTTATCTACAATTAATCCCATTTCACCGTTCCTGTAATTCTATTTTTCTAGAACTTAAAATTAGTTTATTTGCATCCTCTCTGACTTGCCAGAGTTGTATTCGGTAAGCGATATGCAAAAAACATTCAAAAGTTTTTATCCAGGCATGCAATGTAGATAAGCCGAAGGAATAAAATTCTTGTCGTGGAATTCTATTGATAACCGTAGTATTCATTTCACTGGGTTTGGCACCACAAATATAACACGACATAGTCGATTTGTTTCCAGTCATTACATAGCAAATTTTGCCATCTACCATAGTTAATAACATTTTAAATTTTACATTCAAAACTACATCTTCAATGTTAATTCTAAAATTTATCAAATCCGAGAAGCTGCGATCCACTTTTTGGTTATATTCTAAGATATTAACTGTACTTGGCTTTTCAAATGTTTTTCACTGCTTGCACTGAGTTTTTGACGTTCAAATTTACTTAAAATATGATTATATATTCCCTGAAACCTTTCTTTCTTGGGTAAACTTCTCCACGTCTCGAACAATTCCTACCTGGAAATCTGGTATGTGGTGCCTGTGAAATGACAAATTATGATTGGTGAGCATTAATGAGCAAAAATATCGAAACTGATTTGAATAGAAAATGAATTTTTCAATCTACAAAAAAAAAATCACGGAACCTTATTGATACTTTATCCGAAAAAAATTCTCGAGAAGATAGAAATTGAATATTTTTAAACCACAAAAAAATACACAAGTTAAACATTATTTTTTTTTAAAACTGTAGTGTTTTATATTAAAATTTTACAATTGTAACATACTACATACCTTCCAAAGTAGTTTCCATTTTTTTTTAGAACCAAATCACATTATTTTAAGCACATAAAAACCTTACAGCTCGTGCGACAAGATACGAATAAAAGCAACTGATAATTCATTAATTAATTTACCTAACTTTGGGGCTCTGGTGTGAGTCAACCCGTGCATTAATTACCCCAATTACAAAAGCATTTGTCACACTAACTACCTGTTAATACCCCCATGACGTCATTTTTCAAGAATTCCAAAGTGACTTTTTTCCGTCTAGCTGTATGAAACGAAACACAGTGCGCCGTAGGCAAAAACATAGTTAAGGCCCCGCTTTCCGCGTAAAGAATTTAGATTTGGGCAACACCCACAAAATTTAGAGTTAAAAGAATCCGACAGAGGTGTCTGAATTCGTATTAGGAATAATTTTGGGGATTATGAAATTAAATTACCGACATCTATTGCAATTTTAGAAAAACAGAACCATTTTTAGTTAGCACCGACCTTAGAGTAATAATGCACCGACCAAATGAGAAGGAAGTCGAAATGAAGATGGTTCTCAAAATATGGGTTTTATTACGGATTTAATTAATTATTTTTTTTTTTAATTTTACAAAAAACATTTACGAAAGTTATTTGTATAGGTATAAAAATTACTTTACTTTACTAAAATACTATTCTCACTTTTATAAAAGTAATTTATAACTTTTATAAAATCAATAAATATATTTTTACATCAATAAGGTTTTAAACTTTTTTACTCGAAAACTATCTTAAAACGTTGGAATT
Organism: Hesperophylax magnus; assembly: GCA_026573805.1. Taxonomy (NCBI): domain Eukaryota; kingdom Metazoa; phylum Arthropoda; class Insecta; order Trichoptera; family Limnephilidae; genus Hesperophylax; species Hesperophylax magnus. Next base: position 10,264,754 of record JAIUSX010000068.1, read on the forward strand.
CCAAAAAAAGTTTTTTTTTCTTTTTTACTTGTACTATCAATTAGAATCACCTCCCGAAGTTTGTGCACTTTACCCCCGACATCTTGTATAATATGCGCAATATAATATTTATACACGTGTAATATCTACTTTTGTACATTTATATAAATTATATACACGTTTACATTTTTATGCTCATCAAATTTATTATATTATAAAGATAGATAGAAAGATCCTTAGTGCTTCCTGAGGACTTACAAATCAGAAGACTTTTTTGTAATTATTTATTTATTCATTTAAACAATTCAATAATTATAAAGAGTAATAAAACATGTAAGCAACATAAAATTACATTCTAAAATGTGAAAGGGGCTCTATTTATTTACATTTTTATGAAATTACTACTTTTAATAGTTTTAAGCTTTCAGTGAACTTTCAATTTTATTTTTAACTTCTCTAAATATTATTTTTTTAAATCGTCAAATATAATTTAATCACAAACACAAGATTCACTCAAAATGAAAGATTGGTGGTTCTGAAATGTTCCCATAAATACGGTGAAAGAACCCTAAACTATAAACTTATTACCCTAAACATGCTTCGAGCGAAATGCGGATCTGGAAACCTTATCGTCAATCTGAGCAAAACATACCATGAACGTCAATATAGCAACAGCCTTTGTTCTGCTGCAGTTTCATTAAATGCCGAGAGATCCGTTTACAGTCTCCAAAAAGCAATACTGGGGCACAACCCTAGAAGCAAAGCTAAATGATTGGAATACAGAAAGATAAAAACACACCATTGTCAAAAATATCTTGGCCGTAAATGATTAAATAAAATTAGATTTATTCAGGAAGGCAAGCTATCGATCAAATGATTTGCGAATTCGGAAAAACCGTTATTATTGAGGTTTTATTGATGTTTTGTTTCTCCCGATTTATTCGTATAACCCATTAGTCTACATAATTATCTAGCGGGTTTTCCATTACTTGTGCACTTATGTTAATGTATTTTATGACCGTCTTTGTGTTGCTTATATTTGTATCATGTTGTCTCCCTCTATATTTTGTTATATATATGCACACATTATGTACTTCTTGTTTAGTATTAATTTGTACCCTGATGATGCTTAAGTAAAGCGAAACCGGTCGGTTCTTAAATTAATAAATATCGTGGTTTTAAAACAAAAAAGTATTTTATTTTATTAAATTATATTCCCCACAGTTTCAGAACTTTCAATAGCTTCTTTCGCTCGCATGTTCATTATTATTCTGAATTCCACGTTCGAGTATTGTTATTTGAAACAGATGGCCCGTATATTATTATTACATATTATATTATATTTCGGACATCGTTGCATTGTGAATTAATAAGAACTTGCCCTGTAATTTCTAATGTTTTGGAATTAGTTTTATTTCCCAAAGTACGTATTCTGAAAAAAATAAAATAAAATTTTTTATAACTTTTTACTACACAATACATAAATAAAAATAATAATTAATTTTTATAATAAATTATCGTTTATCGTATTCTGAAAAAAATAAAATAATAATTTTTATAACTTTTTACTACACAATACATAAATAAAAATATGAATTATTAATTTTTATAGTAAATTATCGTTTATAATAAATATAAGCTTATAAATCAAAAATTGTATTTTTTTCTTCTCACCTATTAGATAGGATATAATTTTATGAGATATCATTTTTTCTTTGAAATACGGGATATCTTTCGTGTATTTCCCATCTTTGAAAAAACAATATTTATTAACTCATAAACTTTACACGCGTAAAAATTATCTTTATAGATTCAAATATTTGCACGTAATCGCACGTCTGTAGATCATAGAACGTTGAACGACATGTCTGCCCCCAAAGCCCTCGAGTTGGCGAATGAACTTTTCAAAGAAGATAGGTTAATCTTCAAGTCGGAGCGAGCGCGCTATAATAAATATGATTTAAAAGCAATAGGCGTAAGCGACAGTTGTGAAAATGTTTAATAAATCACGGCGTATTTCAAAAATAGCAAAAATCACTTTTGGGGTCTATTGAGTAGCATTAAAAGAAGCATTGTGATTTTTTTCATACATATAACTTGTAAAATAACAGAAATAAACGTGTTAATAATATTTTTCGGAGCATACTTTGCGATTTATTTCTATCGAGGGAATTTCAAATAATTACCGTTTCGGCTTTTGGAACAAATAGATACTATCTTAAAGAATAACATATATTTTTTTAAGAGCTTAAAAACTTCAAAATTTTAAGGAAAGTATGTCGGAAATTGGATGAAATTCGATTAGTGGGCCCTTAATACCGGATAAGAGACTTAACCTAACCTAACCGTCCGGAGCCAGTGAGACTATTATGGCATCCCCAATTGGGGTCTGATGTTAAGCTGGAGGTAGTAAAGAGGTGGGAAAGTGGAAAGGCGGGAAGAACCTGGCTATTCAGATCTAGGCACCAAGCACGGCTAAAACCATTTCAAGAAACCTTTTAATAATGCTGAACGGTGGTCTTTCACTAGGGCAATACTAATAGGATTGTCCACTCTGGAACGTGCCACAAATGTACTACCCATATATATTTTGGAAATAACATAATGAGTAAGACCTTAATTTTTTAAATTTCAGATTTTTTTTTTATGAATATAATACTAGCAATTTTTTAAACGGAAATTTGAAACAGAAAAAAGATTCGGTCGCACATAGGTCCTTCGCTGGAATATATAATATAATATAATAGGAATTTAAAAATTCAACCTGTGCATGTTTGTTTGAGCTCACAAAATTCGAAAGGTAGTCGACCGATATCGCTGAACATTTGTTTGTTCGTTTAAGCGCCAGGAGTATTTTTTTTATTGGTTTGTGTGGCAATTTTATTTTGCTTCGCGCAAATCTCTGCAGCAGAATGAGATACGGAGTCGAATTAATATAGTGTTTTTTAACTATAATATTATATATAAATACAGTAGAGAATAGTGAAAAAGTCAAATAAAGTAAGTAAGTCCAAAGAACAATAGCGTAGTATTGAGAGCCAAGCACCAAGCACCAAGCATGCAAAATAAGACGTAAATAACCGGGCAACGCCGGGATCAGCAATAAATTCTATTAATATCTGTAGGAAGAAGAGTTTCGGCGTGGCTTTGTTTTTTATACAAATCTACAGTTTATTTCGAAATCGATGAAATTTTCCACACTTGACCTTCAAACCAAGATGAAAGTCATTGTGTACTTGAAACAAATCCCATCCCCTTTTCCCACCCCTTTAAGCATAATTTTGATGCAACTCGATAAATTTTTGAACATTGGACGTTCAAAATTAGAGAAAATTTCGGTGAACTAGGTGCAACTTGATCTCGAAAAATTTTACATAGCTCTCTGGGAAGTTCAGCTATGTATCTATCTCTATTTGTAGAGAAGAGTTGTCTGGTGAGACTTGGTTTTTACATAGCTCTCTGGGAAATTCAGCTATGTATCTATCTCTATTTGTAGAGAAGAGTTGTCTGGTGAGACTTGGTTTTTACATAGCTCTCTGGGAAGTTCAGCTATGTATCTATCTCTATTTGTAGAGAAGAGTTGTCTGGTGAGACTTGGTTTTTACATAGCTCTCTGGGAAGTTCAGCTATGTATCTATCTCTATTTGTAGAGAAGAGTTGTCTGGTGAGACTTGGTTTTTACATAGCTCTCTGGGAAGTTCAGCTATGTATCTATCTCTATTTGTAGAGAAGAGTTGTATGGTGAGGCTTGGTTTTTTACGCAAATTTACAGTTTTTTCTGCGATTGATGAAACTTTGCACACTTGACATACAAAATAAGAGGAAAGTCACTGTTTACATAAGCTTTTTAAAAACCACCAGCATCCCCTTTTACCACCGCTTATTTTAACATATCATGATGAAATTTAGCATATTTTGCACTTGAAGTCGCACTTTCTCCGTCTGAATTTTATCTCATGAAGAAAAACTTAAACACCAGTCTACGCCGGAGAAATAAAACTTTCTTCGACTTTCTTGACCGAAAGCACTAAATTCAATAAAACTCTAAGCTCAAAGCTTAAGGCCCAAAGCTTAAAACCCAAAGCCTAAAACTCAAAGCTCAAAGTTCAAAGTTCAATGATCATAGGTCGAAATCTAATCTCAAAACTCAAAGGACAAATTCAAAGTTCAAAGCTTGAAACTCAAAGCTCAAAGCTCTTAGCTCATAGTTCGAAGCTTAAAGCTCGAAGCTCAAAGCCCAAACAATATAAAAACAAACTTCATCAATGTGAAGAACGATCCGTCAATATTCCAAAATGTTTTTTTTTCTTATTCTCTAAGTAGGTGTCTACAAAATTGCTAGTTTAGATTTCAAAAAATCAATTTATCTGCTTTATGTGTAATAGAAAATATTAAATGTTCACAAAGCGTAACATCTATATAAAAGTGAAATAACTAGGTCGATATATAATGTGAAAGATCCATTATTATTTTATTTCAATGTATCTGAATATAAAAATATTACATTACTGTAAAAATTATGGAAAAAAAAAGATTTCTTATTCCCTTTTTTGTATGGAGGTTTTTAATGCATTTTTTTGTGGACGTATCGACGGTAGATGTCAGTGGAAGGTGGCTATTTTTTTTGGTTGAATTGGATACTTTGATAAGATAAAGCAAACATAAATTATGTTTTATGAAAATAAAATATCTCGTATTTTGCAATTATTGAAGAAATAAATGTTGTTATATGAAAATAAAATACCTCGTATTTTGCAATTATTGAAGAAATAAATTTGGTTTCCATAAAAAACAAAGATTTTATTGTAGTGCTAAAATGTACTCATGTTTCGCTTGGTGAAACTTTTTTTATTTCTTTCTTTTTCAATAAAGATGTGTTTCTACAAATCAATTGAGATTTCTGCTTATTCGTAATATCTAACAGGTAGGGGAGACCCACGCAATGCGGATGTTTTAAGGAAGATATTAAAGAAAACACACAATGTTTGCATAACATAAATACTTTATAAAGTGTAATGTTAAAAAAATGTTTGTCTACAAAAGTAAAATAAATGAAAAGGTAATATTAATTAGAATTATAGAAATAATTTAAATTTAAAAAACTCTTCGTATTGTTCACTTTGCCCGGGTACCCGAGCAAAGCGAACTTGGGCTCCGAGCAAAGAGAATTAGGAATCACAATCGTAGTAGAAGTAAGAACCTTATCCACGAAGTGAGGTGCATTATTCGTGAGCCCAACTTTTACACTGGCTGCATTGAATCCAATCCTCTGTTAATGGTTCAACATAATTTTAGGCACAATTAAGGCAAATCAATTTTTTTCAAACTTAAGTCCGCTGGTAGATGGGCCAAGTTTTTTTTCTTTATTTTATATCATTTTTTCATTTTTTCGAATGTTGGCTTATTTTTGTTTTTTGTGTGTTTTTTATAGGAAATGTAAAACGCAATTGCACATAATCAATCAAAAAGATCATTCACTCGGTCAAAGCGAATGGTCCACCCGCTTTGCCCTATTCGCTTTGCCCAAGGCAGTATCAAATAACATTTTGTTAAAAAATACAATGCTTTTGCTGTATTTCTTAATTAAAGTTAGTTTTTTAGATAGGAAACAAATAAACATTGGATGAAATAAACTAATCTTCTCATTCGAGGAAGACATGAAACAAATAGGTATTTTGGAAAAGCTATTCGTAGGTATTTTTAAGGCTGATGAAAGCGAAATGGAAAAGATTAAAAAATAGATGCTTAGATTATTTGTGTGTAGAGAGCAGATGAACGAAGAAAAGAAGGGCTGCGACGTGGAAGTGAATGGTAGAAGAAGGTAAGGACTTCCCCATCTCCCTCCCCTCCCCAATATACCCTCAGCCTCACAACATACCCCAATTGGGGATGCCATAGTCTCACTGGCTCCAGACGGGAGCAGTTGGGACTCTTGTGCGGTATTACTGTAAAAAAAAAAAAAAGGACGCCCGAAGAAGACATGGTACGATCAAGTGAATCAAGGACGCCCGAAGAAGACATGGTACGATCAAGTGAATCAAGGACGCCCGAAGAAGTCATGGTAAGATCAAGTGAATCAAATACCTAAAAAATGACCTTTTTCAAATAAATTTTTTGAAAATCCACCTTGAAACAAAACCTTGTTTTATAGAATTCAAAACCCCAATTCTTTACTCCTAACCATTAATAACCCCGTTGCCATTGTCATTGACAATTGAGGCAGTTAGAAATGTACTCGCCCAATTGTTTTATTGTATTCGAGATACAAAATTTACTCAAATGATACATTATGAGGAATCCCAAAACTCATAAAAATGGATTTTTGCTTGAATTTGAGATAACTATCTACAAAATTTACCAAAATAATAATCCAGGGGAGGAATATTGGAAACAATATCGCTACAATCGGAAGAAGAGATCAGTGCATAGTGGTTAGACATTGCCATTCTAAATTTAAAATTCTAGCAATATCAATATTTTAAATTAAATAAAACCAAACAAAAGATAAATGACCGGAAATTTCACAAGTCCAAGACAAAGGGAAAGCCCTGCAGATAAAGGGAAAGGGAAACGCCAATACAATATAGTGGTCTTTTCACGCATTAGATCCATTGTCCTTAAAACGCGTAAATCGAAAGATACTCCAATAAAACGCCAATCCCGCCGAGTCGCTATCGAAGTGGGAATTCTGGTAAAAGATGATTGGGTTTATTTTATTACCGATGAGTAAACCCGACATGAATGAGTCCGAACAACCATAATAGTATGTGTGACGTCTTATCGACGTATAATGACGTCTAATTTTTCATCATTTTTAAGAAAAGTTTCATATTTAATTATATTTCCAATGCAGCCGCATTAAGAGTTTTTCAAAATTCGTCGTCCATTTAGTCACAAATGATAATTTTCAAAATTGCCTCTAAAACCAACGGAAAAATCGGCGTCTTTTTTATCCCATCTTTTATAAATGAAATGTGCTATTTTGAATTTCAGATTGCCATCAAAAGTTGATAACATGCGTTGTTTGCCGAACCAACTCAATTGAATGTCAGAAAGTAGGTTAATTTTCGCTTCCAAGATTTGCGTCCATTCATTTATTCACGAAAACAAATATCTAATTCAAATAGATTGTTTTGGTTGTGGTGTTTGAGGGTGACGTTAAAATGTTTTTAATTATTTTATTACTTTATGAACGGCCTTTTTATGGGCTTTTACATATAAGTAGTAAAAATTATACATTTATTTATTTAATATCAACGGTAAATATATAACATACACAATAATTACGTGACACAGTATAAAACCAAAATCCAGCACTAGTAATAGTAATAATTTAAAAAAAATAACCATTATCTTTGGCATTTGATCATAAAATGACGACAGAAAGTATACAATTCATACAATCTCTAGAAGAAGCTACAAGTACATTTGAAATAAAATAAACAAATACAAGTAGACTTAGGTTTAATTAATAATGATTTAAAAGTTTTGATAGTAGATAGTAGACTTTTTGTACATCGCTTCCGTGCAGTTAAACAGATCCGCTACATCTGCGTAACTTCATATAATATAGGTACAAGCGAGTGTTTGAAATGCTCAGTCCTGGAATTGTTGTATTTAAACACGATTTTAGAACGAGTAGTTATTGTAGGTACATTAAATTCAATGAGGTTAATTAAATCAAGGCTATCTATACTACCATTTACAATTTTAAACATAAATATTAAGTCGGATATAATTCTTCGATCTGAGAATATTAATAAAGTTAGTTTTTTCTTTAAGTAATTATAGTTTAGGCTTTCAATGGGAATACCGAGTTTAAAATTAATGTATTTTAAGAATTTGTGTTGAATTTTTTCGATTGAATCTGAATGAATTTTAAAATGGGGGACCAGATCGAGGAGTTGAAATCGACTTAAATTCGAACTAAAGATGTTTTTCATGGTTGAAATATTCCTGAAGCCAAGCATTTTCATTTTATTTTTATTAATTGCGTTTATGTGGGACATAAAGATAAATTAAGAGTCGAAGATGCCCAGGTCATTAATTTCTTCGACAGAGTTAAGGGTTGCGTCAAATGTTATTGAATGACACTTATTTATGTCAAGACAAAGTTTATTAATAGTACACCAATTAAAAATACATTTTTAACCGTCTGCAAATGAATACAACAGTATAGCAAACATATTGATACATAACTGAACTGTCTCACAATCCTTTGTGTTTGTTAAGTAATAAATTAAAGATGTCCACTGACTGGTGTAATTATTTATTTCCATAAGTTTTCTGGGAAATAAGGAAAAACTTTTTTTATTTATTGTACGACAGATAGTTTTTTATAACTAACAATAAATGTACATAATTTTTTTAACATGGTATTGTGATATTAAACACATCATCTATATCCGCTGGTAGGGCATTTAGCAAAGTCATACCTCTTGTCATGCTATGTTGTACAATGACATCTGTCCGACCCTGCGGAATGCAGAATAGGTCGTGGCTACGATTTCGACAGTATTTATCAGGAACGAATAAGCCACAGCATTACAGGAGATATGGACAATCGATAAGGTTTTTTGTAACTTTAATTCAAATACCACGAGTCCGGCACTACCCCTGGTCTCCAGGCTTTGGTAATTTGTCTCCTTTAGCAGTTCCACGTGATGCATGAATTTCGGATATATTCCGAATGATCGCATGTAAAGACTTGTGGTATTACGTAGTGGTATCCGAAAGCTTATCAACCCAAGCAATAGGCATATTTATATTTATCAATGGCACAAATGTGTCGGTCTGGTTCTGTCTTTTCATAATAAATTGATTGATCATACATTATGATACTAATAGCGGTTCGCAGGACGTTTGAATCATTTATTCGTTCGGCTCCAAACCCATTTGTAGTAAAATGTTTTAAATTCTACATAAAGTTATATCGATTTTCTGGATTTTGAAGCTTTCTGTTTCGAAAGTCATTTTGAGTCATGTGGTTATTGGTCTCTTGAAATAATAAGTATGCTTGTTGGTTCCACAAAAACGAATCGAAGAAATGACCCGTTTCCGTGAAACCAACATCAACAACGTTTCTCGTACAGGAGATTTATTCTGCTAGCTCCTTTGAGCAGGTTCTATTAAATTAACTGTAGAATAGACTCAGCACCTACATTGCGTCTGTCGTATTGAATAATATTTTATTTGTACTTTGCATTCCATTTTCTGTAAACGATTTTGTTATTTTTAAGACACATTAAAACAATTATGTGACGAGAAAATGACGCCTTAAAACAATAATGTAATGTGGAAATGAAGCCTTAAAAGAATAATGCGACTTGGAAATGAAGCCTTAAAAGAATAATGCGACGTGGAAATGACGCCTTAACAAAAAAATCTTTCCAATGACTTACATCTAGGAAATCACTAATAGCAATTATTTGTTTTTACAAAATCTACATTAGCGACGCCACCGACTGTAAGGGTTATGGATGTCAATTTATATAGACGTTATATACAAAACATAGATGTATATAAAAACATTTTCGCGACAAAATAGCTTGAATATGGCTTTTAGCACGAGACGCAAGAAAGCACAATAATTATGTCTGCAGAGTGCCAATTAACATACATTAATACATATTCCTACCAAATAGTACAATGTTCCTACATGCTCTCAATTCCATCCTGAAATAATAATCTTTAGTAGTCCAAAGGAAAACATTTTATTAATTTTGTGAGAAAATTCACCCAAAGGATTTAATTAAACAGCGGCTCACTTGAAACAAAGCTTCAAACCTCTCGATGAACTTCAGATTAGAATTATTATTACTTTTAAAAACTATGAGCCGTAAAGAATTATTCTTTCAAATATTAATAGCTTTTCATTAAAATTCCCGAATCAAGTTTCGAAGTTGAAATCAGTGACTCCACCACTGAATACACCCTATAAAATGCGAATAAATTAAAAAAATACTAGTTATAAACTCGTCTGCCGTTTTAATGAAATCGTATTTTTGGGAGAAATTCACGACGACTCTTAACAACCGATGGATAATTAGATCTATTCAAGTGAACAATGTAGAATGTTGTGTGAAAAGAGAAGAAAATGTTGAGTACTAACGACCTACCATTACCATTTTAATGTACCTCCTATTTTAAACAAGAACGTGAGAACGTTTAGCTGTTGCCGCTAAAAGCACAATGACTCTGAAGTAGTAGAGAGGATTTTAACAGCACCATCCTAAAAATTAGTTAGTATTAGTGTTTAGAAAAGGGATACCAAACTCAAAAATTTCCTTCTGATCCCGAGAAAATGGGCCAATGTTTTATTTATTTATTTATTTATAAGTACATGTTACATGATTAATACATTTATTTCGAGAAGATACATTAGAGCACCATACTAGGCAGCTGCCTGTTTCATGATGCCAATAGAATGGTTAGTTTGAATTTAAGTCTAGTGTAAAAATAATATATTTTGGTAGAATTATAAAAAAAATGAAAATTGGTAAAAAAATGTTTTCAATAACTCAGAAAGTTTTCTATAAAATAAACACAAATATGTAAAGTAGTACACATATACCATATACTCACATAGTGTTAGCATGATATTTAAGTTATTTATACGTTTCCCGTGGAATTTTTTTTTTTGATTTTGCATTAATATTGTAAATTTAAATATAGTTAAAAATTTGTCTTTGTTTTCTTAGAATTAGAATCGGCCACATTGTTCTCAGTTTCCAGATAAAAAAACAATATTCTTTCTTTATAAAAATGCTGTGGAAAATGGCGCGAGGCCTCTGGAGAAATCTGTTAGTATAAATCCTCTAATTCTAGAAGCCGATATGATTTCCTGGTTCGGTGCCTTAAGGGATATTAATTCTCACTCGGTGTACCTAATCATGTTTGCCCATTTTCAGTGATATCTCTGGTAGGTTCTTACTTAAACCAAATAACAATCAATCGCAATCAAATAAGTTAAAATCTGTGTCATTTTACATTAATCGTGTTGTCTACACTCTACACAACTATATTATTACATTTTAATTCATAAAATTTTTTTGGCCGTGGAGTAGCAACAACTAGGCTGTAAAATAACTTTTCTTCCACTTACAAGATAAGTGTTTTCAAGAGTCACGTGCATGTCCACCTTTCTTTCATAAGTTCCATGACACAACATACCAAAGATGATACAAAGCCTGAGAGAAATCTCAAGGCATGTACATTAAAAATATATTCAATTAGGTTGATTTCTTTTTTGAATTGCATTCAATATATTTTTTAAACTGTGGCAATACATTATTTAAACTATATTTTTTTGGATATTTTTTAATTGTATATATTTGAGGCCCCTATAAACGAAAGTGAAAGTGTCCACTTTTATGATGTAATTAAACCGATTCAAGATTAATATATTTTAGAGCATTAATGTATAAGAATGACCCAGTTTCTTTAAAAAAATGCGTTTTTTTGTGGACATTTTCTCTTGTTTCTTACCTTTGGACACTTGCTGTTTTGTTTCATAAACAGTTGAACACTGCCAGTTTTGATTTAAATGACAATTTTGAAGATGTTGCATTCAATGTAAGAAAACAAAATTAAAGAATTTGTTTTTATAATTATTTTTTTATTACATTGAAATTACGTAAATAGCTCAAAATTCACTTTATAAATTTATAATTTTCACCAATTTTCATAGATGCCGAGAAACAGTATTTTTTTTAAAATAGAAAAGCTACATGCACCATATGGTTCAACGTAAAATCTATTTATATAAAAATCTCGTGTCACGGTGTTTGTGGTCGCACTCCTCCGAAACGGCTTGACCGATTTTTATGAAATTTTTTATGTATAATTGTTAGGTATGAAAATAGGTTTTAAAGTATATTTCATACCGTTAGGTGATTAGGGTGTCCCTATCTAGAAATCTTTTTCCGCTATTTATGACAATTAATATTTTTTGTATTTTTTATTATTTGGTATCAATAAATATTTATAAGCTTAAATTTTCAACCTCTTACCCTTACCCTACCATTTTTTAATCGTGATTTTAGTATTTATGTATAAAAAAAATTTAATCGTCGTTCATATTTCAAACAGAACGAAATTATTTACGTTGTTGAATAACAGATGGCACTGCGTTTGCCTCATTGAACATTCACCCACACATGCGCAAGCCATTCACGAGGAGCGTCGCGACATTTCTACATTTCATTTGGCATTTGTTATGTATCATAACGCAATGCGTGCCTAATTTTCTACGATTTATTTTAATTTATCTATTTGTGTGCATGTATTACAGTGAACAATGCCAGCAAGACGCAAGGGGGCACATTTTGGGCCGTCGAACGAATAAAGCAACAAACATGCAAAATAGTAGAGCAGAAAGAACAGACATATAAATTCAACAAGATACCGAAAATGTGCGTGTGAGCATGTCGCAATTGGGTAAATCTCAATTTCAAGAGGAACGAGCTGAACGAAATCAATTACTTTTTTTTTTGCTTAAATTTCGACACACCATGTTTTTCACAATGGAAAGTTATAATTGGGATGTTCTCGCGTGGGCAAACCATCGAGCTTATTTGTGTTAGCTAAAGACGGAGTGACAAAAATATTGTACACTCAATTGCTCTTCGAAATTAATACTGATTTTCTTTATTTCATTTTCCTACCTTAGGATTTTTTTTTTTAATTTATTCATTTTTTTATTATTTATACCTGCTAAACTGCCAAAGCAGTTTGTCAGCAGTTTAATTTTTTTTTTTCATAAAAAATATATTGATATTTTTTCACTTTTCATTTAACTTTTAAAAGATCGAACAATGTCTGTTACTTTTATGAAACACATTGAATTAAAAAATGAATGGTTGGCGTTTTTTTTTTTATCGGCGGTTATCGTCTTCAGTGCTCCATTTATCTTTCTGCCATAGATCCCATCCACACACATTTCCAATACATTCTTTATTTTTTTTATTTAACCACTATAAATAATTTTCATGGCAGAACAACGTTTGCTGGGTCAGCTAGTTACATATAAAATAATAGAAAACTGGACTAAATCATTTACTAGGTACTATTATTTTATAGCTCTCATGTTTAGTGATTAATAATAATGGGTTCAGACCTTCCGATTTTAGTTATTTATTAGCTTCATTGTACAAAAAATATATTATTATTGTTGACTTTTATTGAACGCCAAGATTTCTAACAAAAAAATTGATAAGACTTGTTGAAAGAAGGTTCACACTTGTCAATATTATGCTCATAAACGTTTGAACACGCTATAATGCTAAGCGAAAAAATCAACATTTAAAACATATGTTTCTCACACCAAAAATAAAAACTCGGTAATATTTTACAGTAATATAAAAATATAAATTTATTTTTAAAGATCAAGTAATATTATCGTGTTGTGATTTAAAAAATATATATCTTTATAAAAAGTATTACTATAATATAGTTAACCTTCATTAAGTGAAAATATTTATTATTGAAAAAACAACTTTCAATTTGAAAAATATTTCTAACAAATTAATTTTAAAACAATAACAATATTATTAATATTAAATTAAATAATAGTGATAAAATAGTAGGGCCTAGTTGTGAAAATAGCTAAACTTAGGAACATTACAAAAAAATGTGAACAAATTCAGATAAATCTACACATGGCATATTTTGACATTTGCTTATAACATAGTGGTGTTTTACCCCTTTTTCTTACGAATCCGTTCTTTGGCCTCCGTTTTTGAGGTTATTTTACACGTTTCCTTGCTGATTCTAGTGACAAAACGTCGGAGAAAGTTTCTATTCTTCGAATACGTGACATTTATTCAAAATTTTGGGGATCAGGTAGCGGAGACACAATGAAAGAGGTTGTTGAAGGTCACAGTGTTTTTATTGAGTCAGGATGCAGCATGGAAGATGACTTTGGGACCGATAATGATGACACTGGATGCAGGAGGTGAAGTGGTCTAGGCGGTAGTTGGCAATGGCGCTTTGAGACCGGACTTGTAGATGTGTCAGAAACTGTTTTTTTTTATTTATTTTTTATTTATTTATTTCTATATAATATTTACAGTGTTCACATAATTATTTATATTTGTACATGATATATTTCAAACGAATAACTATAATATGTTGTGTGTAAGGTAGGTTTGAGAAGGTGAAACTGTATGTGAGTAATATTGTATGTTTCGTGAACACCTCACTAGGAGAACCTGTGCTGAGGTGTTTACGTGGTTATGTATAGGTGTGACAAGTATTTATGTGTTGTAGAAGAAAATTTTTATTTTTTATAAGTTTTAATTTTTGTTTGTTTGTTTTTTTTTTTTTTGGTTTTTGTAAATTGAATATTCATAAAATTTTAACGGTTTTTGTAAATTTATAAATAAATTAAATTTAATTAAATTCATAATAAATATGTTTAAAAAATATATTAATATTTATTAACATAAATGTAAGTGCATATATTTGTATTGTAAGTGTGAGTATAGTTGGTAAAATCTCGAAAAACGTGTTTATTTATTATACACTTTTTATGGTTTTTTCGAATTTTTTTAGATGAGAATCTATAGTCGTTATAAATGGTGCAATATTATGTATGGATGGTGATCTGTATAGGGCAAGAATACACGTATCTATTATAGTATGGTTATTTGTAAACAGTTGGTATTTATCAAGTCAATTTCTGAAACCGAGGCGTTAAGACTATCATGTATGTATACTACAATACCATCATTTTGATTTTTATTTTTTAATGTGTGATATGTAGTACAGTTATTTTTATGTTTTTTAAGTTGGGTGATATCCAACATTCAGTTAGTATTATAATTTTAATTCTGTTTTAAAGTTGTATAAAAGTATGTCGAGTTCGTTATAGTTTTGATTAAGGGATCTTATGTTTTGGTTAAGTAGTGTAAGAAAGTCTGGAGTGTTAAAAATACAATCACAATGCTCGGTGTCGTTGGTTATATGATGTTGGTGTGCACTATTTATGTTGATAGAGAGCAGTTCACCCATGATGATATGCAAATTCGTATAGTGTACTAATGAGGTCTGAGTGACCTATATTAGTTATACCATTTTTTTAAGTCATTTTCATGTTTAATTTGTGCAATTTTTTGTCCCGGTCCTTTACGGACGAGTAATTTGCCGGCTTTAAACCATACGAATTGATAATGTTTGTCTTTTGCCGATTGTTTAGTTTTCCAAAGTAATTCTTTATAGTATGGTGATGTTACTTCACTTATGTAGATTGGTGAGTTTGAATTTAATGTCATTGCCGCGTTTTTTAAAGACAGAATAGAATCCCTAGTTTTTAGGCTGTGGAAGGTGACACGAAGTTTGTCCGGGGTGTTCTGTCTCCGTTCCTGTGTCTTGGTCACCAATCGTAGGTGACCAACCAAAAAATAAATTATTCGGCACGTGATGAAATCAAATAGAAGAAAAAATCAAGTAAGTACCTACAATCAAGTAAGGCCTTTTCAATAAAATACAATTAACTAAAAGTAGTGTTTGTTTTCAAATAAATAAAAAAAACGACTTAACAGCGATGTCTCCGCCCGTAAAAAGAAGGCTCTTCCACGCGGTCTACAGTAGCAACCCTTATTTCTGCATTGACCTTGTAAAGCTTGGTTCAAAGTTTATTGGCGGTCGCCAGGGTTTAAAATGGGAACATAAATTACAAAAGTATGTATAAAGAACTACTCTAATAAATAAGGTGTTATTTTCAATAAAATCTTTAGTGAAAATTAATGAAATACCAACTCGCATGCAAAATAAAAAGTAGACGGTGCCAGAAGGATAAAAATTGAAACAGAGTTTTTTTTAATATATAAAGGTCTGATGGTTGATGCGATAACTCAGTGATAAGAGCAGATTTACGGGAAAACAAAGTTGTGTATTCAAATCCCGGTCGCTGTATTAACTTTTTCTTAGTCTATTAAGTAGTATTCATAAAATTTATCAATATTTATAATAATCCACGAAGTTAACTTTTAAAATATTAACCCAAGAGATAATTACTAGATTTTTTTAAAGTAACTTTTCTTTTTAATTTTTTTAACTGCGATGGTAACTGTAAAGGAATTGAGCAGTTTGCGTATCCATGGGTGGTGTTTATTGCCTGGTGTAAGTGTTAAAATATATTTGTTGGTCGTGAAAGTATGACAGACCATAAAACTTTTTCGATGCGCTATAGTCGAGAGATAAGTTCCAAGGTAGTTAATAATGTGCTACAGTCTAGATATAAGTCCCTAGGAAATACATTTTTTTAAATAAACTTTACAAGCAGTTATTAGAACTTTATAGTAAGGTGATTTGATTGCAGTGTTATACAAGTGAATTATCGAAAATTTTGTTAAAAAATATTCGACATTCTAATGTGGGACTAGGGTCGGTAACTGTACGCCAGATGTTTTCAATTGAATTCTACGGAGCTAGGCCCGAGCAAGTGTATCGCTACACCCAGGGTAATTTATTATCACGACCGTCGCTTTTTATTGCGGGCACAATGCACCGCTTCTACAATCACTTGGAACAGGAATATATGGAGATGAATTATGGATTCGCAAACATCACAGCGGTGCTGCCAAGGTCTGTTATTTAAGTGAAGATGTTGTGTCAGCGTTTTATTAGCAGCAAAGATATACCTGGATGGATGATAAACCTCGTGCTGGCGCTGTTGGTGGACGCGGTGGACTCTCTCGCTGCAGCAGCGGGTCCAGTTTCTTCACCATCTAGGATTCTCGCTGCAGAGTCTCCATCTTCTATCTTCGTGTCACCTATTCCTTTACTACATTTTAATTATTTATTTATTTAACGCCCATAGGGCTTTTACATTGTTGGTAGTATAATTTTAATTTGACAGATACTTTGAAACATAAAAAATAAGAATAAAATTACATTTGATAAAAGCTATGCAACAAGTCATACAAACACAAGAAACAAAAACAGAAAATTACAGCTATTTGTAGGTTTACATGATGTGTTTAGGAGTATTGTTGAAATAAATGTTTTAAATGATCCACAAAACTTGCCAAGTTGGTATTGAATATGTCAACATCACCCAAGTAATGATTTCCCATGGTGTGAAGTCGTTGTATCGGAGAGTGGGCAATGTAGTTACGCTTATGTGTGCTGCTGTAGAATATTGTATTTTGTCGTGTTGTTACTGTGGGTGTATGTATGTTTATAAGTTGCAGGAGTTCACAACAGTTGAATTTAGAGTTAAGTATTTTGAATAAGAACGTTAAATCGTTTATTTTACGTCTATCTTCTAATGTATGTATTTTTAGAGTAATTAATAAGAAATTGTATTTTAAGTCTTCGACAGGGATATTTAATTTAAAATTTATAAAACGTAGAAATTTTTTTTGTATTCGCTCAATGTTGTTAATGTGAATTTTGTAAGATGGAGACCAAACTACTGAGTTATATTCAATTAGACTTCTTACTAGAGATACGTATAATAGTTTAATGGCTTGTAAAGAATTAAAGTTTTTAGTTGTTCTTAATACGAAGCCTAGTGTTTTCATACCTTTGTTCATAATTTGATGGATATGATTGGTGAAACTTAGTTTTTTGTCCAAACTAATTCCAAGATCTCTCATTTCTGTGACTCTTTCTGAAGCTATGTTATTGATGGAATATTCGAATAAAACAGGATTTTTGTTTCTGAAGAAAGTCAAGGTTTCGCACTTTACTACATTTAAAAATAAATTATTTTGAACGCACCAATCTGTAAACTTACTAATATTTGACTGTAGTATATGGCAATGCTTTATATCAGTTATTTTCTTGTATAGATTGATGTCATCTGCAAAGAGCAATACCTCGACATCGTTGAAGCAATTGGTTATATCATTGATGAAAATGAGGATCAAAACCGGGGCAAGGTGACTACCTTGCGGTAGGCCACTGGTAGCCCGCAAAGCTTTCGACATCCAAGATTTTATTTTAGCGAACAGTTTACGATTTGACAAATAGCTACTAAACCATTTTAGCATGTTATCCCTTATTCCTAGAACAAATAGTTTTTGGATTAGTAGTTTATGGGATACTTTGTCGAATGCCTTCGAAAAGTCTGTATATAGTCGACTTGTTTATTTTCTTCTTGAAGTTTTGAAATACCGTTAAGTTAGTTGCGGTGGATCTTCCTTTGATAAAACCGTGCTGTTTTTGATTAATTAATTTTATTAATTTGGGATAGATTTCATCAAGGACCAATGATTCAAAAAGCTTTGGCAGTACTGACTGTACACAAATGGGGCGATAATTAGCTATGTCAGTATCGTCTCCTTTTTTGTAGATCGGTGTAATAAAGCTAGATTTCCAGCGGTCTGGAAAATGTCCAAGGGACAAGAGACGGTTAAATAGTAATGTGAGTGGTTAAGATAATGTATTAGAGCATTTTTTGAGGAATATTGGTGGAATGTTGTCTGGGCCAGCGGATTTGTCAGTGTCTAAGGAAAGTAATTTTTGTTCGCAACACTTTTGTGTGATTTGGCAGTTTGTTAAGTTTGTGGTCATATTAAATTTGTATTCGGGTATTTTATCATCTGGAGTGTCTTCATCATATACATTTTTGATGAAGTCCGAAAAAAGGTTAACAATATCCTGTGTATTGTTTGCACTGATTCCATTCATTTGCTTTATTGGCGGGTAGTCTGTGTTTTCATTGTTAATTTTTTTAAGAAAATATCTAAGGTTTTTGGATTTAAAGACAGTGTCCTCGACAGAGGTTATGTACATTTTGTAACATTGTTTGGAAAGATCTTTACATTTTTTCCTGGTTTCTCTTAAGATTATATAATAATTTATGGATTTACTTTGTTTGAATTTTTTGTGTTGACTCGTTTTTTGCTGAAGAGAGGTTGTAAGCTCTGATGAAAACCAAACCGGGTAGGTATAGCTTCTCGGTGTGTAAAAAGGTACATAGGATTCAATAGTATTAGAAAAATATTAATAAAGTTTATCTAACGATTCATCAACGCTTTCATCGGATAAAAAAGACCAGTCTGTATTTGAAAGATGGCAGTTAATTGAGTCGAAGTCGGCTCGTTTAAAGTTTAGGACGCTTTGTGAAGGTTTCCTTTCATTATCACATGTCATATTTAATTTAATGTATAGGGGAGGATGATGATTATTTATAGGTAGAAGTGGATCATTTGAGAGTTCAACAGACATTTTTGGATAGTTTGATAAAGCTAAGTCTAATAAGCTGGAAGAGGGAGAGAGAACATCAACTTTGGTGGGGGTGGAAGACTTAGGTAGGAGAGAGGGGGTAAACATAGGTGCAGGGAATGGAAATATATTTAAAATGGGGCTGTTTGTTAAATCTAATTGTTTATTTAATAAATTGATTTTATTGACTTTAAGGGATTTTTTATGTCGAGTGCTTCTAAATTGTTGAGGCGTAGACCTATCCCGTTTCTATGTAATACTTCTATACCTGAAGGCTTATCAAATGAGTGATCTTTATCTATTAAATGTGTTGCAAATTCCGAAAAATCTATGTTGTTTAAGCATCTCAAGTGCTCAACTACCCGCGTTTGAACATTTCTTGCAGTTTTACCAATGTAAAATGCTTTTTAATTAATATAAAATTATGTTGATGAAAGTTTAGGAAGTTTACCATGTCCAAAATTTCACGTGCACGATCGTTTTCACTGTCTTTTATGATGAGACCACAGTTATTTGCTTTCCATATTAAGTTTGGTAATTTATAATCCCCAAGAATAACAATTTTCGAATGAGGATATTTTGATAAAATTGTTTCGATGTCTTCACAGTGGTTTCTATATGACTGAGGGTCAGAAAGTGGTGGTAGATAAGCCGTTCCAAATATAATTTTCTCGAGAGGAGTCGTTATTTGTTTATTGTGTTTCGTGGTTAATTTTCTTGCTGACAACTTCTGATTTATTGCAATCAAAACTCCTCCACCTCTTGACTTGGAACTTGATCTGACGTTTCTGTCGCAACGAAATACTTTGTAGTTAGTAAGACCGAGTTCAGTCGATTTGATTTCCGAGTTTAGCCAGGTTTCCGTAAGTATAATGATGTCATGATGATGAGAAGGTAGAGCTGCTTGTAGGTCATCAAGTTTTGATCGCAGTCCACGGATGTTTTGATAATAGATTTTTATAGTTCTGGTTCGGTTAGGTGGGATTGCTTGAATATTTTTGTAACATCCTAGTTTTTTGGTCGATTCGGCACGATTTGGGGGGTGGAGTTAATGTATTTTATGGTGACATCTTCACCATTTTCTTTCCTTTTCTCCAGCTGAACCCTCAGATCGATTAGAAATTTTTGTTGCGCCGGTGTTGAGCCGGGGTAAATTCTGACATTGTTCTTGAGAAGACTTCGTTTGCTTAGAATATTTCTCGATTGTGTTGAATTTTGTAGTTCAATTTTTATTGGTCTAGGCTTGTCATTTAATAATTTTCCAACCCTATAAAATTTAGAAATATTTTCATTTGCTGAATTGTCGATTTCACCAATTATACTTGTGACAGCTGCCTGGTCATCCAAGATCCTGCCAGCTTCTGTCGTCTTAATGCTTTCGGGCACATTGCAAATAAAAATATTTTTAGATCGCACTTGTTGCTCATTCATTTCCGAAATTGCATCGCAAATACTAAAGTTATTTTGAGAAGGACTTTATTAACTTAAATTCTCTTTCTTTTTGTAATATTTATATTTTATGTAATACCTGCATCGGCTATAAAGCGCCCCTGAGGTGTGTCTCAGAGTCTAGAGATAAGTTCCAAGATAGTGTGCTAGAGTCTAAAGAGATAAGTTCCATATTAATATTCGATAACTAAAGATTCTCACCTCATTAGGAACGGAAATTCATTATGATCGATCGATATTGCCGTCACCGTATTGTCTGAAATCAAACCTTTACATTATATTATGTAAATAATATTAAATTAGTACCAGCGTCATAAATTTGTGACTTGGGTGTAATATTCGATGAAAACTTGACATTCATTGCACACATCAACTGTATATCTAATAAGGCTTTTGAGATGCTTGAATTCCTTTGCAGAACTTTAACTGATTTTAAGTCCTTAGATTACATGAGAACACTGTATATTTCATAAGTCAGAAGTCAAGTGGAATATAATCCACCTATTTGGTCCTCTTTATCTAAAGTTTACTCTAACAATATGGAAATAGTTCAGCACAAAATACTTAGGTACGTATTTTTTTGTTACATGTTTTACTAATATTATTTTTTATTCGTCAGCTTCAATTTTTTTGTGTAATTTTCGATAGCGGTTTTCTGTTAAAAAATGCATGTAAAAGCCCGGCTAAGCGTAAAACCAAATAAAATTATGATCGATCGATTATTGGCGAAATCGTATCGTCTGGAACTAAACCTTTAGATTATGATCCATTGATCATTGGGGAAATGGTATTGTCTGGAACAACAACTTTTCATTATGATTGATCAATTATTGGCGACACCGTATCGTAATTTTTTTAATTACATGTTTATTCAAGGATTTTTTTATGGATCGTATTCGTATGGCAATCTGTCGAACTGTGAAAGACATACTTCAAGGCAGGTTTTAGAGTATAGAAAGGTGCCGGACGCATTTTTACTTATTTTCTATCGTACTGAACAATAATCACAATCTGCTGAAATGATCGATACCAAATGAAACGTCAGAGCAATAGCTACGAAGGATTTGACTTGAGCATGTATTTTATTTATGTCAAATGGATTACATAGAAGGCGGTCTGTGGCAGGACAACTTCTGCCCTGGTCCACTAGTATGCTTTATATAAATCAGTTATGATATCTTCAATATTGCTAAAAGTAGATTTGTGTTGGTTACTTACGATGACTATAGTTAAAAAAAACGTCAAATATTATTTATGTATGAAATACATATAGTTAGATACAGGTAAATCATTTTAAAGAGAGCTTGCTTTTGTAGTTCGTCACCTCAGTGCTTAATTGTCCAAACGACCATTTGCAAATTTTACAGGAGGAGGTTTTCTTTAATTATTTCAATGAAACATTATGACAGGTGTTTAAGATGAAGATATTTCCGTCAAGCTAAAGGTCTCATCAGTTTAAGTAATTCTTTGTAAATTGACTAAGGATAGTTTTTGATACTTTTTTTTACATTTTAAAATGGAGATTGAACAAAAACGCACCACCAGAATTTTGTAAAAGGAGATTGAACAAACTGGAATTGGAGATAGGGCAACTTTTGCGTAAAACTTTCCGTGCTTGTTTGTTCAAACGACCACCTTTAGTTATATACAGGATGAGTTTATTTTCTATATATATATATTTATATATATTTATATTAGTGATTTTTTCTTTGTTTGTTCCTTCTTATTTCCTATACCTTTTCTATACATAAAAGTGAGCTCTGGCGTTATGAAATTTATATACAAATTCACATCTTATTTCCCATACCACTCTACCGACTGCGATAAAACTTTGTAACTTTGAGTTGTGCGCATGCCCGCGAAGGTTTCCCTATATTATATTTAACAATGGCGTTGTGAAATTTGTATAAAGATTCTCTTATTATTTCCTATATCATTCATCCGATTGCGATGCAACTTTGGTGAGTTGCTTTGCGCACGCCGGCGAAGGTTTCCATACATAAAAGTGAACTCTGGCGTTATGAAATTTGCATTCAGATTGTATAATAGGTGGCGATCGAGTTGTTATAAAAATGTGTGCATTTTTTCTTGTAGCTTAGAAGTAGGGACTGAAAGAGGGAAGGGTGAGGGTAATCCGTGAGGGGGGAGGGTTCGTGGGATGCGGGACAAATCTTTCTTTGAGTGGCATTGAAACGCGTGCTAGGTACTCAACAGTTCCATTATATTAATTTACTTCCATGAAAATAATATATTAAACAATGTCCACTTTTTTATTTTATTTCTGACCGTGACTGGGTTTAGCCTATCAACCATCTTTAGACTTCCATCTTCGTTGTTACGACATAGCAACGAAAATGGGATATCCATATAATTTGAATAAAATCATTGCATTCCACCCTTTAATCCCCCTCCCTAAATTTAATGTATATGAACCAAAGTTTAAGGAATATCTGTACCAGTCTGAAGATGACCTCAGTAGGCTGAATCTCTTACGATCAGAATTTTTTTTTATGTCACACCTCACAAGAGCGTCCCTGCCAGTGTACAGACTATGAGAACTATGTAACCACCGGTTGGGCGGCGTTGTGAGGCGGGTTAAGGTAGGGGCTGTAGGAAGGGATTTATTAATGCGGGCCTTGAAGAGGCTCGGATTATAGGAGAGAGATGCCGGTAGCTCGTTCCACAATTCGAGCCGACAAAAAACGAGTCGTAAAAACGACCCGTTCTCATGAAGCTAACGTCAACCGTGAACGGGTGTTCCGCTCGTGTCCGTCGAGTTTCGCGCACGTGCACCGGTGCATCAGGGATCAATGCTGCTAGCTTCTTGGAGCAGGCCCATTGAAATACCTGTAGAACAGACACAGCATGCCCACATTGCGTCTATGCATTAGAGAAGGCAATCGGTCTGTTAACAACGGATTGTCAATCAGACGGATCGCCCTCCTTTGCACAGATTCAAGTAGGTTAATTAAGTATTTTGGGGCACCAGCCCAGAGGTGGCTCCCAAATTTAACTGTTGGGCGGACTTGAGACTTGTACAGGGTCAGCAGCTGGTCACTGTTGAAGAATCTCCTAGCCGTGTACAAGACGTCCAGCTTCTTGGAAGCCTGATTTACTTGGGCTTCTATGGATCCCCGATACTTGAGCCGGTCTGATATACTAACTCCAAGCATTTCAATTTAGTCTTTATTGGGGAGAGTGATCCAATAAAATTGCACAGACTTTATCTTCAATATATCAACGATATATTGAAGATAAAGTCTACGATGGCGTCGTCATATACTTTCATGATGGAGACTTTATTGCCTTTCTTTAAAGAAAGGTCATCAAATAAAGAAGGTGGGCTCGAAGTATACTGATCTCCCTCTTTGCCGAAATCAGACACGCTTGGGTTTTTGAGACCTTGAAACTGACCAAGTTGGCCTTACCCCAGGCACGAGCTGTTCGGACATCATAGGTGGAAGGAAGCCTGTCAAAAAGATAACCCTCGTGAACGGTGCTGTCATCAGCGTAGCAGTCAATTGGTGCATCGACCTCCTGGACATTACCGTGACCGGGTTCCGAAAATTTTTGGATAATTTCTATTATGTTCTTTGAGTCTTCACTCAGTAGAAATTTTATAATTGCCATACTCATGTGAGAATTGCGATTTTGGGGCACGCACGAATCTGACCATAATATTAATTTATTAATAGTGGATGGTAAATGTTCTATAACGCTCTTCAAAATTTTTATTAAGGCGCTTGCCAGATCGTCTCCACTTCTGCCATTTGTTGTTTCATCCCACAATGCGTTAGTTGCCGACTTATTTATATTGCAGTGTCCTGTTAAATTATATACTGTTAATTTGCTTGAGTAGTAAAAACAAGACACTGTAGCTTTTGGTAGGCTAAATATGTTTTCAAGGTCAAAGGTAACCACGGCTGTATCTGCATTAATATTATTATCTCTATCTTTGGCTCTTTCTTCGTTTCCTTATATTTTGCGCTTAATGTGCTCCTCGTGTTTATGCATCATATCATCGCTTGGATTTTTTTGAGCTTTAAATTGTGAAAACATATCACAGACATCTTTTTTTGGGCGGTGAAAACTTAAGTTAAACTTTTCATTGAACATTTTCCGGTATATATTTTCCTTTACTGGATCTTTATGTTTTTTCACAAGCCAAGTATTTACGTTTGGAATTCTCTCTACAAAAATGTGACTCTTGCGTTGGGAATAACTGAATGTGACTTACCACCTCTTCAATTTTTTCGGTGGATGTCTGTTTCTTAGGGTGTTTTCCTCTAGCGGGAGTGGGTACTATATGCAAGCATTTCTTATTTATTTTATCGTGAAAGTAATAAATCCTGCGCGCTGAAATATCTAAAGTTGTACAGAAAAATGTTTTACATACTCTCTGTTTAGGACTGTTTGGAGTCAAAAAGTAATAATTAAAAGTATGTTTCCTTCTGCTTTGTTCCTTATTTGTTCTTTTTCTACATTTTTGTTTTTGTTTGGTATACTCTTTGTAATATTTATTTTTTTGTGCATCAGTAAGTTTGTAAAAGGCGTTTCTTATTTGTTCTCTTTGTTCTCGAGAAAAAAGTGAAGTGCATTTATAGTGGCATTTATTGTCACATCCAGATATAACTTTTTTCTCTGGTCTTAATTTCCCTTCAATATTTATTTATTCCTCACCTTCTTCTCTAAGTTTTTTTAATATATTTCTTTTCCATTTGTCCGGTTGCCTTAATCTTTTTCTCGTTGGTGATATTATCTGTTTACTAATGATTGTTTCGTTATTTACAATATCATAGTGTTTATGTAAACCATCATTGGACAGCGATGGAATATTATGTGGTGTTTCTATAGGAAGGAAAATAACATTATTTTGACAAACATGTTCAGGTTCACCGGGTCCATCGTTGTTTTTGTCGTCAAAAAACAATATTTTTTTCACTTTTGTGATCCTGTAGACAAAACACACAAAAGTGATGAGAATCAACACTAATAATACAACATTCTTACAAAATCTGATAGTACTCATTTAGGTAATTATTCCATAAGCCGCCGACTTTTTGGTATAACTTATTGAAACTACACTTCGCTTCAACAATAACTATATGAAACAACTATTTACAAGCACAAAATAGGTTATTAGGTTCGTGGTTTGGGTAAATTAAGTAAATACAGCACATTTAAGCAATAGGCGGCTTATGGAATATTTACCATTCATAAAAAGTAAAACATAATTCTATGATTAGGTACAAAGGTAGGAACTGACTTACCAAGCCACAAATAACTTTTTTAGATTTTATTATTTAGGGTGGATTTCATAAAATATAATATGTGATATCTACACAAAAAAAGTAAAATTTAGTACTCGTTTTCGTTTTTGCCGTCAATTTCAAATTCATTCATCAAATTT
Organism: Hesperophylax magnus; assembly: GCA_026573805.1. Taxonomy (NCBI): domain Eukaryota; kingdom Metazoa; phylum Arthropoda; class Insecta; order Trichoptera; family Limnephilidae; genus Hesperophylax; species Hesperophylax magnus. Next base: position 10,290,768 of record JAIUSX010000068.1, read on the forward strand.
TAACTAGGAGTTGTGCCTAAACAGTACGCGTGGCCAAAAAACTAAATCACTTAAATTATATGAAATTTATGCAAATTATTTCATACATGTTTTACCTATACATGTTTTTTGGGGTAAAAATTAAAATCCCACCCTTTTTGTTGGTAATACTCAGATTCGTAATCAAAACCCCAACACACACAATTGAGGAAAAAATCAGATTTATAATTTATTATATAACTATAATTTATTATATAACTACAATTTATTATATATCTATAATTTATTTCAACAAACTGCCTAATCACTATAGATCAATTTGTAAATCTCAAACGGCTACATACAAATACGGATATACTGAAAATTTCGAATTGAAATACTAAGTTTAATATGAATCGTCAGTCAACAAAAAAAATTTTGACAGCAAAAACTTGCAAAAAGTAAAGTCTGAGCGAAAACAGAAAAGTGAACACGCTGTATAACAAAGTTCATTGCAATGTAAAAAACAAAACAAATTTGGTATTGATAGAGATCTTTAAAACTAACACTTACCGCTCTATTTCCGCACTGCTGCGTATGTATGCACTTTTGTAATTAGTTATTGACATTTTCCTGTTGTTTTGTCAATCAAAAACTCCTTGGTATATATTTAAATGCTTTTTTACTTCCGTTTAATACCATAAAACAAACACCGTTGGAATGTAAAAACATAAGATGGCGGCGTCACGTGATCCTCGCATCGTGCTGTAATTGGTCGGTTGGTGGAGTTTGAACAAACTAGCACGCAATTTTAATTCTCGACTCTAGGAGGTTGGCCTAATAAGGAGATTGGCCAAACAAGGACTCACTTTTAGAATATTGTTGTGGACATTGACATTTTAAAATGCTTATAATTAATTGTAGCAGGCTTATAAAACTATTTTTTCTTCATCGAACGACGCGTAATTTGATCCTTAACAATATTGCGTTAAAAACTCATTTTCGCCAAAATGGTCGTTTGGACAATTAAGCACTGGGGCGACGAGTTGTGTACTGGAAGGATAAAAATAAAAAAAATATAATATAATCATATTTTTGGTTTTCTTTGGAAGTTGAAAAATGAATTAAAAAAGTACAGTGTGTGGCAAGCCTACGCACGACGGAAGTGAAACTTTTAGTATTCTTCTCTCTCTCTTTTCATTTCATTCTCTCTTTTTTTCTGTTTTACGTTAGTTTGAAGATTATAGGTCAAATAATTCAACGACGAAGCATAAATTTTCTCTTTTTAATATTTTCTTATACATGAATGAATTTCGATATAAGTACAGTTCCAAAAATTTTCAATTTATTTACAGTTATGCAATACTATTTACAATTATTAAATATTACATACACAACAATATTACAATTAAAAATTTCGATTACGATTTACCAATCATGTGACATTTTCATTGTCACTTTCACGGATATTATTTTTTGATGTCGTGATAGTTGGGTGATGGTAACTAAAGTGCGAAATATATACATAAGCACTCAAATCCTTAATGAATCGTGCAAAAACTGCATCGATTGTTGTCCCCCGTCTAGTCGTACTAATGTTCCTATCATTAACTCATGCCTGGCGTGGCGTCGTTGGCTAGAGAGAGAGGAAAAGAGAGAAGAGAGAGAGAGAACGTTCGTCAGTGGCTCCCTCACCTCAGTAAGCAACTGCGGTGAGAGAGCGACAGTGAACGGTGAGCGGTGGTGGGGGTCCCGTACCCCCACCACCAAATGATCACGGTTTTTCGTGACGGTCATGAGTCGGTTTTACTCCGGTCCTCGAAAATGCATGACGCGCGTAAAGAAGTTTCACTTCAAAAAGAACATTGTCGAATTAAATGGCCAGTCCAAATTTCAACAGATTTGATAAACGTTGCTACGCAGCCAATTTTTGTTGTCATTTTTGGGGCAAGAGATTGTCGGGATAAGTAACTTTTTTTCGGAGTAAGTATAGACATATGAATATTAGTACACCTGCCCTAAGTGATAAAAGCTTATTATTCCCCACTCCCCATACCGGTTCCATTAGAGCCGGCTGGGCTCGCGTATGGCCTCCCGTGAATCTAGAAAATGTGACGTCATCATTCTTGTGCGAACTAGCGTGCGAGCTTCATCGGTTCATTTTACGAAATAACACGACAAAATGGTGGCTTGTGCTATGAAAACTCGTAAAAATAGATGTGAAAAAGAGAATAAACCCAATTGTCGTATTACATTCCATATATGAAAGCATTATTTTACTTTATTTTAAGCTTATTCACATCGTATAATATGGATCAGTTGTAGAAACATATACTATCATATCGAGATACATCTGGATGCAAAACACAAAGCCGTTTGCATGTGAAAAATTGGTATATTTTGAAGTAAAATGTAAATACAGTGAGCATGTTTGGAATGAAAAATGTATTTGTCATTTTGCTGTCCGATGATATTTTTAATCTATTAAAATTAAAAATATTATATTTTTCTACCTCACGTCGCCACCGATCATATATTATCTTTGGATCATACTATCACACGTCGCAACGGACAACGTTTTAGGTACGCGCGTTGTTTCGTATGTACGGTACTGCTGGAACGAGAAGGAGTGCAAATCACCTAATGCGCTAGGTTATACCGAGCGGCGATGTGTGATAGAAAAACATGTTTTTTGTTTTTAATTGCAAAAGTGTCATCGGACGGCAAAATGATGTCTAAAATTTTACTCCAAATACTCTTAGTTTTTTTAGTTGTTTTCCTTTTCTATTATCTTCTTAAAAGTGAAATATTATATATTTTCTTAAAGATTTCATTATTTTATTATTAATAGGAACAGAGTGTGACAACCCTCCAACATTGCTCATAGTTGTTTACTGGGAAGTAAATTATGAAACATTTGTAAAAGTGTCTTAACTAAATACTCTGAAACTAACTACGACTCTGAAAATAGAAGAAATTTACTTTGCCGAATTTGGACTTCGCAAATTTGTTCATAACGTGGCGAGTAATTTGCGCTCCCATGTAAAAATGTCTATTCATTCAAAAGCAGATTTTACCTTTAAGAACTAAATAGTGATATTATAATGCGAGATGCCTATATACTGTCAGATTGATTTATTGACGAATCACAGCCAGCTTTCCCCTTTGCGTCCCGCCAACTGTTGGTTTCACCCCTCGCCTTTAATTTCTCGTCTATTAATATTCATATGTCTATGGGAGTAAGTAACTTTTTGCACAAATACATTCACAATTTTTATTGATTTATTTTTGGGGTATTATGCCGTGTTGTGCCACCTCCTTCTTTATTCAACGTATTGGACACTATAATGCTGTCCAAAACGTTGGTTAAAAAAGGAGGAAGTATGAAATATCACATTCGAACATTTCTTCTTTATGATTTGCCTGTGAAGCCTTTAGATTTTGTTTCATATTAGTAAAGAACTTTACCGAGAGTATCGATGTTTACTTTCAAATAAGTTTTAATATCACAAACAATATACATTTCAGAAAAGGTAGCAGGTGAAACCCATATTTCTTCCCACATTGTCATAATTGTTTCACAGTTAAAATGTAAATAAAATTTTAAAATACCGTCGCGGAAAGGGGAGTTGGAAATTTAACAAATTTCACGATTTGTTCAGGTATGTCAAGCATGAAAATTATAGTCAAAAAGCATGAAAATAAGAAGTTGCTTACTTTATAATATTTAATTCGTATAAAATATTAAAGGTACTTACGAATATTTCTTTATGCATTAATTAGATTTAAGGTGGTAACTCCAAAAACGTTTTACGAGCATTTTGGTTGTAAATTGAAATACGTATTATGTATTTATATGAAATAGTTTTACCCTGAAAAGAAAATTATTTATATTCTGCCATGATTTGCAAATTTTTCAGTAAGCTGGATTATGGAGGATACAAAAGGTGAATAAATTAAATCCCAAATTTTCTACTTTTTACCAAATTTCTCGCGACAGAGGATTGAGGATTGGGTGGACCTATTTCAAAATTATTACCTAACTGAACTTTTCGGTCAATTTTATGGAAAATAGAATGTTTACCTGCTTTAAATTAGAGTGTAATTATTATTGGTGTATTTAAAATTTCATTTTTACTTCTAAGGTATGCATAATGTATGGTGGTCATTAATAGAATGTGTTATTTTCAAATTACTTGTTATTATAAGTCTTAGTTGTAAGTCACACATCTTAACATATGACACATTACGCAATCATAAAACAAAACGTGTATCTCTTAAAAGTATTATTTGCTGCCTTATCTGGTACTAAACCGCAGCGGTGTTTCTTTTTAGGTACTAAACCGCAGCGGTGTTTCTTATCTGGTACTAAACCGCAACGGTGTTTATTATCCGGTACTAAACCGCAAACGTGTTTCTTATCCGGTACTAAACCGCAAAGGTGTTTTTTATCCGGTACTAAACCGCAACGGTGTTTCTTATCCGGTACTAAACCGCAAAGGTGTTTTTTATCCGGTACTAAACCGCAACGGTCTTTCTTATCCGGTACTAAACCGCAAAGGTGTTTTTTATCCGGTACTAAACCGCAACGGTGTTTCTTATCCGGTACTAAACCGCAAAGGTGTTTTTTATCCGGTACTAAACCGCAACGGTGTTTCTTATTCGGTACTAAACCGCAACGGTGTTTTTCAGTCAACCTTTGAATCTATTAATAAGAATTCAAATAAAATATTGATTGAAAAAAAGACCCTCCACACAATATCCCCAAAAATGACATAGGTCCTGCCCTATTGCGATCACCGCCCACTTTGAGATTAAAAAAAAATCTAGAACCCACCATATTTTTAACTTAACTTATTACATTATCATCTGTTGCGTATCTTAAAAACAGTTTTTGCAATATGGATAGGATGTGACTAGGATTGCCATCCGTCCCGATATATCGGGACTGTCACCTTTATTGAGCTATCTGTCCCGACAAAAGCCTTAAATGTCCCGATTGAAATTACGCAATGCAAATTTGAATTTTCCGTGCGTCTCATAGCCCGTACGTGCCGTGAAGTGCCGTTGGACGGGCGCAGGCGGCCGGTGGGTGGCAGGTAGGGGTGAGAGAGAGAGATGAGAGCGCTGCTTCGCCGCTAGTTAGTCGCTCTTTGAATGCCAGCCGTATAGAACGATTGTTTTGATTTCGAACCGCGCAGTGTATGAGTTTATTCATTTATTTACGAAAATGTCTGCAGTAAGAAAGAGGAAGTGCCATTTTTTGGACGACTATACGAAAGAGTGGAGTTTTATAAAGAAAGGACGTACGAATGAAGAAGCGTTCTGTGTTACGTGTAATAGTTTTATATCAATTACTCATGGATGTAAGGCTGACGTAAAGCACCACATTTCTACGACCAATCACAAAAAAAGGTTCGCTTTTGTATCTACATCAAGGCCTATATCCGGATTTATGATTAAACAAGATACTCCTCAAGAAGAATTGCTTATTGCGGCGGCGGAACTAACGACAGCTTGTAAACTTCAAACATCATCAATCTTTCAGTTCACTTGACTGTAACGTAAAACTGAATGTAACAATGTATTCCGACTCTAAAATTGCAGCAAAACAGTCCACAGCAAGAACCAAGGCTACAGCTGTGTCACAAATAAAAGAAAAATTGCAAAAAGTTTTGTATTATGGAATAGGAACCGACGCGTCCAATCACAAAGCTGAAAAGATGTTCCCTTTACTTGTTCAATATTTTACTGAAAAGGATGGTATCCAAAATAAGCTATTTTAGTTTGATTCTTTAAAATATGAAACATCGGACACTATTTCCTAATATTGTCTCGACACTTTAAGACAATTGCAGATTCCACTAGATTAGCTGATTTCTTTTTGTGGTGACAATACTAATACCAACTTCGGAGGGCTTGAAAGACGCGGTCGGTGGAATGTTTTTCATAAAATAAAAGAAGATTTGGAAAAACCTATAGAAGGAATTGGATGTTCAGCCCATATTCTGCACAATACTATATCAACCGCTGCTGGAATCTTGTCTGTGGATGTCGAAGTTATCGTCCTCAAAATATTTAATTATTTTTCAATATACACTGTTAGGACGGAGAAGTTGAAAGAGTTCTGTTCTTATGTTAATATTAATCATCAGAACCGATAAATGCCCGCGGTTGAAAGAATCCAGAAACTATGGACACCACTCAAAAGTTTTTTTGATTCGGAAGAAAATCCACCTAAAATTATTTCAGATTTCTTTAAAAGTCCGATCAGTGAAATTTATTTCCTCTTTCTGCATTCCAACTTGAGTTTGTTTCAAAATAATATAAAAAGCGTTGAAAAGAACAATGTGTCTATAGTTGAAATCAGAAAAATATTAAACGAAACGCATAACACCCTGATTACACCCTGAAACTATAGCAAATCATGTGAATAACTTTTTCGCAAATATAGGAAAAGTTTTAGCCAACCGTAAATTGCATAACACAAACACACTAACACAAACAAATAGATCAAATATCAATAAAAAACCGACACAACACAGATTTACAATAAAAACAATCCCGGAAGAAGAAATTGACAAAATAATAAACACATTAAAAAACCGAATTGCTCCTGGATTAGATGAGATAACAACGGATCGCATTAAGATATTAAAAAATGAAATTTTAAAACCTATAACACACCTAATCAACCTTGGTATAACACACTCCTGCTTTCCTAGTACTCTTAAAAAAGGACTAGTGATCCCCATTTATAAATCCGGAGACAAAATGGAAATAACCAACTATAGACCAATCACTCTATTAAAATCGCTTTCAAAGATTTTCGAAAGAGTATTAAAAAACCAAATTATAAAATACCTAGAAGAAAACAAATTAATCTCGGATAACCAATATGGATTTAGAGACAAAATAGGCACAAAAGAAGCTTTGGCATGTACGATAGATTATATACATAGCAACTTAGATCAAGAGTACAAATGCATAGCGATATATCTAGATTTAGCTAAAGCCTTTGACTCAATCTGCCACAATTCACTTTTAAAAAAATTAGAAAACATGGGTATCAAAGGCAAGGAACTTCAACTATTAAAAAATTATATGAGTAACAGAACACAACAAGTCAAAATTAACAACCATACTAGTAAACCACTGCCGATTACATATGGAGTTCCATAAGGAAGCATACTAGGGCCCGTTCTTTTTACTATTTACATAAATGAACTTTGCAGCATGAAAATAGACGGTGAAATAGTTAGCTATGCTGATGACACAGTTTTACTTTTCAAATCTAAGGATTGGAATAATGTATATAACATAGCAAATTTGGGAATCTCGCAAGTGAAAACATGGATAGACTCAAACATACTTACACTTAACATATCAAAGACAAAATTCACAACATACAGTATAAATAGCACGGGAAAGCCAAAAAACAACACAAACACCATAAAAATACACGAATGTTTAAAAACCAACATCTGCGATTGCCTTCCTCTAGAAAAAACAGAACAAATAAAGTATCTAGGAATCGTAATTGACTATAACCTTAGATGGATACCTCACATCAAACAAATCACAAATAAACTTCTCAAAACAATACACATTTTCCTTAACATAAGAAACATATATAAAATAAAACAATTGAAAACAATATATTTTGCACTTCGCCAATCAATAATAGAATATGGAATTATTGCTTGGGGAGGAGCAACAAACTCGGCTATCAATAACATAGAAACCGCACAGAAAACGATCTTAAAGGTAATACTAAAAAAACATAGACTGACTGATACAGACCAAATATTCAACAGCTGTGACGTACTAGATATACGCCAATTATACGTTAAATACTACTAAACTACATTTTTGACAAAAAAAATAAATTTCAACATACACAAAATAGCACTAACAGACCAGTTAGACTAGCGTACAAAGAAAACATAAAAACTCCGACAGTAAATTCAAGCTTTGGACAAAGACACTACCAATACCATGCTATAAAAGCTTTCAACAGTGTAAAATTTGAAATTAAAATTGAGGAAAATAAAAATAAATTCACACACAAAATTACAAAATGGATTAAAGAACAAAAAAGACAATATTACCAAAATGTCATAGCATAAAATAAAAACAAAACCTACACGTAACACACAAAACAAATATAAACACACATCACTCACAAACACTCAAGATTATTTTCAATGTATTATTTTTTAATTTAAATATATTCTCTTGTATTATGTATTTTTAATTTTAAATGTATTATGTTCTCTTTAAATGTATTATGTAGATTATATTTTCATAAATTATAAAATGAAGGCCTCAGCACGGGCAAGCCACCCAGTGAGGCCTACATTACTGAAAAACTTAAAATGTAAAAAATATTGTACCAAATAAAATAAAAAAATAAAAATAAATTGAAAGAAAATCTGCCAAATTTATTGGCATGCAAACCAAAATCCAAATGAACAAACTTAAAAATGAGAATCCAACTCCTAAAACAACAGTTTTGATTTCAAGGTTTGAAGAGGAAGCTGTAGCATTTTATAATACAGCTTCCGAGTATCTGAAAAAATGGTCTGTTTCGTTTGATAAATATGAAGTGTTCGATTGGATGACACTATCTGAAATCCCAGAATGGGGAAAAATCGAAAACACTATTTTATACCTGAATAGTAATGGTGTGAAGACTTTCAGCGATAATCTCTTTGAGCAACATAATTATCTTAAGAGCTTTCTAGAGGCTAAGCTTGATTCGGGAGAATGGAATTCGATCGATTCGGTTGCAGAGAAGTGGCTTTACTTTTTCAAAGAAACTGAAAATGCGGAAAGAAAATGCCTTCTTTTGAAATTATGCGAGTATTTATTTTCTATTCCTGCTCACAACGCCACAGTAGAAAGAGTTTTTTCATTAATGTCGGCCCAGTGGACTCATGAACGAAATCGCCTGCTCCCAGAGACTGTGGAGTCGATTTTACAGTGTCAAGTCTAACTCGAGTTCGAGTTCGAGTCCCGTTGGCGTCATGTATCTTTTATCAGGAGATTTTTCAATGTGGATGAGTGTTTCAGGCGAATAATTATTGCTTGTAAAATAATTGTTACCCTTTGTGATATGCATAAAAAATCTTGTCTTAAACGTTAGTTTACCAAAAAAATAACAATTATAACACGACTTGTACAGAGTTCTACAATTATGTTAAAAGGTACCTAGAATTGTTAAGAAAAGCGAAATCTTCTGAAAAGTATGGCCAACCAAGTACTTCTGCTAGTACCAATTAAAGTAACCGATAAAACAAACATATTTACTTACTTATTATAAAATAAAGAAATTGTTTAAGTATTACAAAATTTTTATTTGCTCCATCCTGAAACGTCCCGACGAGACCCTGGCCGAATATGGCAACCCTAGATGTGACCAATGTCCTATTTCTGAGATCGAATTTGTACTGAGCGAGTTAAAATAAGTAAAATAATCATGTCAATTTATGCAGAGTTGTAAAAATAACGTTGCTTAACAAAACTTGTTAGAACTTAATTCCACAAACACTGCACGAACTGAAGGTGGATAGTCCGATACAGTTTTCTGTACAAACTTTGAGGAACTTATAGAAACTACAAACAAACTTATAGAAAAGATAAAATTCCATTATAAGTGTTTTACTTAATTTAAAAACTAACTAACAGATTGGCGAATACCCAGTTTTGTTTTAAAAAATGTTTTGTCATAAAAAAGTATAACAAACTATTTTTATTTAATACAGATAGATTCCGTCGAATTTTTGTAGACAGAATTGTCTGCCGTCGCCCCTCTTGATTTTTTTAACACCTCTTAATTTTCTTTGAGCCTTATACTGCCCCCTGAAAGCCTCCAGCGCCAACAAGGGGGCGTTATTGCCAACTTTGAGAAAGACTGATCTAAACGGCGTTAGAGGGAGAAACCTCTATTATTGCTTTATATTCGCATCAAGAAGTTAACCACAGAAGAACTAATATTTACACCTCAATGAAACCAAAGCTTCCGACAAAAACCGTATGAAACCTAGTAAATTTTTAACTTATTATTTTTATATTGAAAGACAAAAAATGAGGTGACAATAACGTTTGTAATAATTTTTTGTAGGTAAAGGTAAGCCATTTAAAACAAAAAATTGGATTGTAATTTTAATATTTACATAAAATTGTATTTTTTTTAATAACACAATTTGAAAGCGTATGTCAAAAAAACAGTTCTTAGTTTTGAAATACGTACAGATTTTTTTTTTCGATTGTAATAAACAAAAAGGAAATACTCCGACCTTCTGACAGAATGTGCCAAAGTGTAGTAAACCCATATCGGCACTCTTATTGGCTAGTATGTAATAAACCAATCACCTTAAACACTGTCACATAAAAAGGAAATACTCCGACCTTCTGACAGAATGTGCCAAAGTGTAGTATACCCATATCGGCACTCTTATTGGCTAGTATGTAATAAACCAATCACCTTAAACACTGTCACATAAAAAGGAAATACTCCGACCTTCTGACAGAATGTGCCAAAGTGTAGTATACCCATATCGGCACTCTTATTGGCTAGTATGTAATAAACCAATCACCTTAAACACTGTCACATAAAAAGGAAATACTCCGACCTTCTGACAGAATGTGCCAAAGTGTAGTATACCCATATCGGCACTCTTATTGGCTAGTATGTAATAAACCAATCACCTTAAACACTGTCACATAAAAATCCAAAATGAAATATAATTAGAACAAACAGCAGATGACTGTTCTAATTCAAGTGATTTTCTCTACAAAATAACAAACTATTTACGACAAGCTACGCCAAAAATAGAAAATAATATTATCGTGTCCAAACTCGATCAAAAACTTCTACCCACTTTAATTTCCAAGATCACTTTTAAGATTTTGAGCTTTTAAAAAACTGATTATTATTTAATCTCAAATTATAATTTAAGTTAAATTTTAATAAATTATTTAATCTCAAACTATAATTTAAGTTAAATTATAATTTATTGTTTAATCTTAAAGTTAAATTATAATACATTATTTAATCGTAAATATACACATAAATAGTCACGAACTCGGATTTGACTATTATTACACTAATGTCTGTCATATTTTCTGACCGCGCAGCTGTTCCTTTTGAAACCAAAAATACAACATTTCATAAAAATACAAAGATTTTATTTATTTATTACTCTTTTATGGGGCTTTCCTATGGAGCTTTCACGTTGGGTACAAACGGTTATAATTTTTTACACAAAGGTTTTCGAAAATATTTCGAAAATAATATTCTGACTTGTTTAGGTATGTTTCGAACATCGAATTAATTATTTGTATTTTCGTTTGCGATTGGCGATGGTAGAGAAGGTGATCTTATATTAATTTGACTCAGGACTTAGCAACAGAATTTACAAAATAGAAACTTACATTAGTCGCCTATCCGTCTGTGGTCCTCAAGTTTATATTTTAGGTATTTAATAGTGTAGTTGATTTGTTATAAAAGACTATTCAGCTTAATATTAGTAAAAAGTAAAACTGAAACGAGTTCTTTCGGCATTTTTAAAGTGAATTTAATGATGAGGCGATCAAAATATGAATTAAACCCGACACACGATATCATTGACAAAAATCTTTAGTTTTAACTATTTGAATAATTTGTATAGCGCAAGTTTTGTGAAGTAGAAAACTTCAAGGGCGTTATCCACTGGGTTTTTATTAAGGTTATAAGATTTTATGAAACGGAAGAGTTTTACTACTGGAATAGTAAAAAAACTGACAAATGTTTTACCCATATAATAGTTATTATTTTCAGATACCAAATTAATCAAAAATCGCATTTTTTATGTGAATACCGCACAAGAGTTCCAACTGTTCGCAACCGTCTGGTGCCAAAGAGCGTCCCCAATCGAAGTATGTATTAAAGATGAAGGTAGTGGGGCAGGGAATGAAATAGGGAAGAGAAAGGTGGGAAAGTATTTGACTATTCGGATCTGGTCACCAAACACAGCTTAAGTCATTCCAAGCAACGTTTCAATTTAGAATGCTGGTCTTACCCAGAGCTATATTGGGAGTTTCTCCCACTCTGGAACGTGCCGCAAGTACACTACATATTATTAGGAGTACATTGTGATACTGATAGTGTCTTCCACTATGACTGTACTATTACTTTTACTTTTTATTAATTTACTTGCGCACACCAGGATTTGAACCCGCCTCACTCTTTTACCACGGAAGCCGTTAAGTAGACTTTGGAATGGCTCTGGGTCTCCTCCACCTGTAGCTCAACAATTTGCCATATTGTTTATTTTAAACATATTGTTTATTTTAACAGAAAATGTGGGATTAAAAATATAACAGATTTTATTATGTTGTATAAAAATGTTAACAATGCAAAAAACACATATTATTGGTATCATAAATGTGCGGTCAGACAAAATAAATGCATATCACACAGCTGAATATTGATAATTACGCATGTTGAGATTTTCGTAGATCACATTAAGGCTTTGTAGTAAGCGTTCAAAAAAAGAAGAAGATGGTTTGTAAGGCAGATTTGTAGATACGAATATTTGAAGGAGCGCGAATACAATAAAATTGTGAAAATATTTAATAAAGCACGACTCGTTTAAAATAGATCACAAATCTCTCGATAAATGCCTAATTTGCATTCAAGATACACTGAAAATTGTGAAAATATTTAATAAAGCACGACTCGAATAAAATAGATCACAAATCTTTCGACAAATGTCTAAGATGCATTGAAGATACGCTGTGAATTTTTTTATCAAGCTTTCAATTAATTACCGTATTGGCTCTACAATGTACAGTAGGATCTTTAAAACAACATTTATTGTTTGAGGAACTTAAAAACTTAAAGTGTTCAATAGAAATATGTTATGAATTCGGAATGTGGAGGCTTAAATCAAAATTTAAGTTCGTGTTTTTAGATTTTTTCACACGAATGGCCGATGGAGTTTGACATCTTTGTAATGATCTGCACTTTTCAAACTTTTCCTTCTCTTCTTTCTACGATAAATTTTCTTTAAGTCCCATAGGTAACTTTTCCATAAGGCTTTGGTTATGTATATATCCGGAGTAGGAATGTCCTCCCTGCCGTCTTTACAAGCCTTTGCCCCTCTCTTTATTACACACCCCTTCAAGCGTGTGCACCCTAGTTTGTCTACGTGGTTTACGATCTTGAACGTAATCATTTCACGTGACGGTTCAGTATAAAAAGGTTTCACCGAACGTTGTGTTGGCTTTTTTGTTTCTCGGTATAGAAACCTAGTTATCTTTGTATGTGTGTGGTACCCCTCGGTTCTTTTGAGATAGAGTGAGTTGAATCCATTACCGCTGTGTTTTAAAGCCATTTCATAAACCTTATTTTTCTGAGTCGCCTGCTCTTCAACTAGCTACGTGATTCTACCTGTCATAGGGTAATGTGAGTATAATAAAGTGTTAGATTTTATATATGTGATAAACATACGATAAATTTATGGTGTTAGTTGTCGGCGCCATCCATGTATATATTTTGGGAGGGAAGGGAGAGGAACGGGAATGAATTTGTTCAAACTAAAGTTGGCTCCTCCTCTTTACCAAGCAAAACCGATGGATGATAATTTGAACAAGGCGCTCGATATCTGCGTGTCTGGATATCCGAACCGGCCGGGTCTCCCCTTGTTCCAAATTGGCAACCGTCACGCCAGAATAAAGAATACCAGGTCTCCTCACCAATTTCAGAAATGCCCCAACCTCAATGCACCTCCAGGAAAATCTACTTTACTGAGTATATAAGGGGAAAACCATGACATCCCTTGTCACGAATCTAGTCGCGAAAATGTGACACGTAAGGTCCTAAGTTACATGCCACCTCTAGAAAACGCTGTAAATTCCTCGTCGTCGGGAATTTACATCCCTTTCTAGGTCAATAACATAGATAACACACGACGATCTTGTCGACATTTAGCCCGCTTCTATCGATAGGTTGTATGCCTACCCATTCAGCCAATTATCATGTGAGATATATGTAAGGTTTACTCGAAATGCCAAATTTAGGATGAGGACTGTCTGTATTTTAATATTTGGTTCCAGTAATTATTTTATGAGGTTACTAGCATCCTCGTGTATTAGGTATGGGTAACTTCTATTGAATACCTATCCTCTCAGGTAGGTATAAACGGACAATTGGTTTGATTTTTGGCATTTAATTTAAAGAGGCTGCCTACCTCTCGAAAGGAACCTGTTGAGAAAAGTTGTTCGGATGGTAGTTTTATTTCGGAGATTACCATCTCCCCCCTTTGACTCTAGATTTGTTTTTGTGCATCCCAATTTGTAAATTAGGAAGTCAAACAATATATGAAAAGTATTAAATTAGAAAGTTAAATAACAGATGAAAAGTATTCATTTTTGTTCTGTCTGGTTGCATCCGATCGCTTTCTATTCGGGCGGTCATACGCTAGAAAAACTCCCCCTTTGACTGACTGTACACCGCGCCTTGTCCCGGCTGGTTGTGATCGCCGTTTTAAATGGTACGCCAGTGTTTTGATAGGTACCCTGTAGGTAGGTGTTTTTTTATATACGGCGAGTTTATATTGGATGGCCTAATTTGTAATAAGTATTTAATGTTTTCGTCGGCTATTCAATACCTATCACAGGGACAACGCCACGGTTTGATTCGTAAAGTTTTTTTAAAAGAATAACAGAACGGCCGTAGGTAAATTCTCAATATGCCCCTCGGTCCGAAGCGCCCTTGAGGTGATTTTGCACAAAAACGGCGCCACACAAGTCATCCAATTATTATTATTCTTATTACCCTAAAACAAATATTATCGGCCTACATATGAAAAGGTCGTTGGCCCGTCCCCACGCTCACAGCTGATAGATAATATTGTCGGACACATTCCTTTTTGAAACATTAATTTGGGCGGCAGGAGTCATAAACTTGGTTTCTGTAGGGTCCTCTGGAATTTAATAAATAATATAAAACTCACCCAGTTAGCCATCTCCCACTCTCAGCGTGAAGTCTACCTGGTTACACACTAAATAGCTAAATCAGTTTAGTTTTACGGTCTCCTCCCTACCGGCATTCCTTCCTCCTTTTAGCGAAATCCTTGCAATTTGTTCAATTTTGGTCCCCTCCCTACGCCTATAAAAGGGTAATTAAATAACTCTGTAAATAAAATTGTACCTCCCTAATCTCTGTCAGGATTCGAACCCGAGTTTTATGATTTGATTGGATTCTCTGGTTTACGGTCTCCGTGGGTACAACGCCATCTCGCCAATCGTTAATTCCTCCCTAATCCGATCAAACTCTTCCTGCCTTTAAATACATTCACTCTGTTTTAAACGCAATCATTATCATTATTATTTCCATGTTTTTAAGGCAAGCAATCTAGTTCGAACTGTATACGAAATCACGCTTAAATCAACACAATCGCGATCGCACAACACCTTGCACCCCTGAGGTGATTTTTTCACAAAACGGCGATCTACAAATTATCCAATTTTCTATCCTCACAGAGTACAACCACTTTCACTTCACACAAACACCGGTTCAATGATATTTCACTTTAATTCAATAATCAACAAAGCTTTCTAACACCATCTGAATTCACTAATTAACTGTAATTTCACACAAAACTTCTGATTTGTATCGATTTCTCGGAGCTGTCAACGTATCCAAGTTCAAAAACCGACTGTCCCGCAATCTCTCCTCCCTTCTTGTGGGAACGTGTTTCCTTCATGGCCCGCCTGTCAATAAATCTTAGGTCGTTAGTCTAAAGAAAAAATTTTTTTGGAGTACATTCATTTCGTTCATTTTATGTGAGTATTCAAATCATCACATCTTTGAGGCAGCTGTTTTGAAGAAGACCCATGCTTGTTTTATGTGAAAAAGTTTACGGTCGTGTTCTTAAATGTTTTCATGCGAGTTTTGAGACCTTTGAGGCAGCTGTTTTGAAAAGGCCCATGTTTGTTGAATGTGAAAAAGAACACAAAAGTGATAAGTGCAATAAACACACACTCTTTGGTAAAAACGTAATCCAGTAAAATGAAAACTATATACAACATGTTAATTGTACGTTTCCCGGCTATGACCGGTGCCGAAGGGGTTAATGAGGTTCGTTCATCTGAGCATGATCTACTATATTACTTGCTAAACACGCCCCAAAAATCGGAGTCACCAGGGAGTCTAGCACAGGGAAAACGATATCTTTACAATATCGGTCGATAAACGTTCCAGACCGATCTTGATAACGCAATATATCAGATTCGCTACACACTGGCAACACTGGCGCATCTCTATCTCTCATACAAGTTAAAAATACTAATAAATTGACAATGTCGTATTGAAATAGTAACTTTAATATACTTTGGCAATCCGCATAGACATTTTTACACTAAAAAGGGAGTTACTTAGTTCATGAGGTCAATAGCCATATCTAATAACTTTTTTTTCTCGAAGATGGAACGGAATAAATTAAATACGTGAATTAATTAAGTCTATGAATCGCCCCTATTCATTAAAAAACAGTTATTTTGCATAACAAACGATATTATCATAAAACATATTGACAGCTTATCCGATACCTTGGAGGGTGAGCTAACTATGGCTAACTGACCATGGCTGATGTATTTCATCAATATCGTATTGCCATAGGGATTCTTCGATTGTCCAAGCTAGACCTCCTTAGATTGCCGTGCAAAATAAGGAGGTCTAGCTTGGACAATCGAAGAAATCCTATGGCAAACAATATTATCACATAACATATTGACAGCTTATCCGACACCTTGGAGGGTGAGCTAACTATGGCTAACTGACCATGGCTGATGTATTTCATCAATATCGTATTGCCATAGGGATTCTTCGATTGTCCAAGCTAGACCTCCTTAGATTGCCTTGCAAAATAAGGAGGTCTAGCTTGGACAATCGAAGAACTCCTATGGCAAACGATATTATCACATTACATATTGACAGCTTATCCGACACCTTGGAGGATGAGCTAACTATGGCTAACTGACCATGGCTGATGTCTTTCATCAATGTCGTATTGCGATAGGGATTTTTCGATTGTCCAAGCTAGACCTCCTTAGATTGCCTTGCAAAATAAGGAGGTCTAGCTTGGACAATCGAAGAAGTCCTATGGCAAACGATATTATCACATTACATATTGACAGCTTATCCGACACCTTGGAGGGTAATCTAACTATGGCTAACTGACCATGGCTGATGTATTTCATCAATATCGTATTGCCATAGGGCTTCTTCGATTGTCCAAGCTAGACCTCCTTAGATTGCATTGCAAAATAAGGAGGTCTAGCTTGGACAATCGAAGAAGTCCTATGGCAAACGATATTATCACATTACATATTGACAGCTTATCCGACATCTTGGAGAGTGAGCTAACTATGGATAACTGACCATGGCTAATGTATTTCATTAATATCGTATTGTTATAGGACTTTTTCGATTGTCCAAGCTAGACCTCCTTAGATTGCCTTGCAAAATCTTCTCATAATATTTGGATTATTTCAAATAGATTATTGATTTTTTGCCGTATCATAATAATATTTCTTAGTTCTTTAGCTTTTGTCAGGCTTCAAAAATTGCCGTATGTAATTTTTTATGAATATAAATCATTTGTGCTTATGAAATTCTAATACCTAGAAAGTGTGACGATTTCAGTAAGCTTACAATATCGTGTAAGTTTTCTGATAATGAATAAATGAATCTAGAAGTATAAGTATAACTCCACTGACGTTTGATTAATTTTTAGAATAAAGTCTTTTTATTATTCTTAACTGGCGCGAAATTTTAATAATAACTTTTAAAACAGTTGGTTAATATTTGCACGTCAACTGGACAGGTTGAAAACGAGGAATACAAATAAAGAAAAAAATATCAAAGCTATTTTAAGAATTTAACAATATTATAATTCCTAATTCTGACAAACTCTGCCCACTCTTACCCCTCCTCTTACTCCTGATGAGGTAAACTTTGTTCATGAAACATGTAGAGATTATATACATATTAAAGTTATGTAAACAAAGTTATTTGAGTTTTAATATAATTTAATTGCCGTTATAGTTTGGTAAACGTTGTTTTCTGGGTGTTGCTTTTGTAACCCACGCATTTTTAGGAAAGTCAAGACTTAAATCATTTTTTCTACAATAATGGCAAAATTACTTTATGACGTCATTTCAATTAAAGGAAAATAAAATAATTTGTATACATCACTATTCAATCAAGAAATCTCGACATGCAAATTAGATGACGGCTGGCATAGTCCAGTGGTAACGCATTGGACTGCCATTCCGAAGGTCGCGGGTTCGAACCCGGCGTGCGCAAATAAATTTTATTTGATTAATTTGTGTTATTTCACAATTAATTAATTAAAATAATATATAGTATATTTGCGGCACGTTCCAGAGTGGAAGATACTACCAGTATCGCCCTGGTGTAAGACCACCATTCAGAATTGAAACGTTGCTCCAAATGGCTTTAGCCGTGTTTAGTGACTAGATCTGAATAGCCAGGTACTTCCCCACCTTCCTCTTTCCCTTCCCCACTTACCTTCAGCTTCACAACATCCCCCAATTGGGGATGCCATAGTCTCACTGGCTCCAGACGGGAGCAGTTGGGACTCTTGTGAGGTATTCACTATAAAAAAAAAAGATAATTATAGACAAACTCTATAAAAAAATGACTATCTGATCTAAATTTAAAAAAAGATTCAAGTGAGGTTTTGGATGGGTTGGTTTCCCAACTTCGCCGTAATTTTTTTTATAAATTTATCTTTTTATAAGTACATCCGTATAAAAACATTTTATTTAAACACACACAGGTGTTCAAGGTGTGGACGACTTGTCCCCTTTAGCAGAGGACAGGGATCAGTTTGGCAGTATGGCTGCAAAAATTCAAAACATGTTTCGAAACAAATGGTTTCTTTTTTAGGATTAACCTATATAACGATGATGAAGAAATTTAAAAATAGACAAGGTTAGATAAATTTAAAAAAATGACCTATAGACAAAATATATTTTATTTTTAATTGAATAAATAGTAAATACATATCAAACAAGTCCTGCTAAGCCAATTGAATTGGCTTGTCAACAGGTGCTTAAAGTTTAGCTATATGTACATTTTAAAAGTTATAATTTACATCTTATATCTACAGAATCAATAATTTTTTCATACAATTTTTCATACATATAAATACTTTTTTTTCGATAGCCAATTTTTCACCATATATTTAACCTTATTCATAGATTTACATTGCTTTATAGTGTCAGGTAATAAATATCTTCGGTATGTTGTATTCAAACGTTCTCTGTCCGTATTTATTATTAAATTTCGGAACTATAACCCGTCATTGCGCGTGAATCTAGTACTGTATTTATGTTTTTTTTATAGGCTGCGGGGTAAATATATACTGAATTATGATTTTTTGCCATAGAATTGCCTTAATGAGATATTATAATGAGAGGTGATTAATTAGTTATTATTTTTCAAAATTATGTATAGGAAACAAGGTTATCATAAAAAAGTTTATTATTACATTTATGTACAAAGCAAAAAAAATAAGTTTAGGAAATACGAATAAATTATTAAAATAAATCAAACTAAGAACCTAATATGTGTAGGTTTTCCGTCTTCCCCGACATAAATAGTAGTTTGTATCAAGCCTACAGAAGTAATGTTTACATGTAGCTTTGTCTGTGTCAAGCCTACAGAAGAAATTTTAACTTTTTTTTTTTTTTTTTTTTTTCTTTGAAAGCAATCACTTTGTGGTTTAACATTTTAATGAAATAAAACAATATTTTTTGTTTTATTTCATTATTTATTTAACGCCCAGAGGGCTTTTACATGGTTGGTAGTATAATTTTAATTTGACAGATACTTTAAAACATAAAAAATAAGAATAAAATTACATTTGATAAAAGCTATGCAACTATTCATACAAACACAAGAAACAAAAACAGAAAATTACAGCTATTTGTAGGTTTACATGATGTGTTTAGGAGTATTGTTGAAATAAATGTTTTAAATGATCCACAAAACTTGCCAAGTTGGTATTGAATATGTCAACATCACCCATGTAATGATTTCCCCTGGTGTGAAGTCGTTGTATCGGAGAGTGGGCAATGTAGTTACGCTTATGTGTGCTGCTGTAGAATATTGTATTTTGTCGTGTTTTTTCGTATAAGTAATTTACATGTAGCTTCGTCTGTGTCAAGCCTACAGAAGTAATGTTTACATGTATCTTCGTCTGTGTCAAGCCTACAGAAGTAATGTTTACATGTGGCTCCATATGTGTTAAGCCTTGTGATGGACCAAGGTCTTTCCCAAGGTAAATGATATAAACCGTCATAGTAGAGCCATCTATCGGAACAGACACATGAATTACAGGGAACTGCATACATGTGTGGGAGGTTTCCTTTAGGGTCGCAACGGGAGGACTGGATTGCCCAATCATGATTACAGAAAAAAGGGGGCGCGACTTTCTGACAGGACAAAGAATATTTAAGAGAGGGGGTGTGTTTAAGCTTTGATTTATATGGCATCGACCTTGGAAATATTCCCACTAAATGATTAGGTGAACGCACTAGCTGGATTCAAGGCTGAACAACTTGACATTTTTAGGGGTTCAAAACCCTTTTTAGAGGCGTAGCATCACTGGGACGGAGCGAGATTTGGTGGCAACAGATCTGTTACTTGAGGTTAAAAGAAGGAGAAAGGTTGGCGATTTCTGGCACTCGAACGGGTTAATTTTGGAAAAAATTCGAACATGGTTTTGCACCATTTAGACACTAATAATCATTCACGAAAGTAATAAAATTAACACAGGGCTTATGGAAGAAGAAAATACATTAAAATCAATGGGTTAACCATTAACAGAGGAATTATGAGCAAGTACGTTCGGTTTTGTTGTGAAGGGGACTTGAGGCCTCTGATTAATGTGAAATGAGATGAGAGACGAAGACAAAAAATGGGCGTGTGGCAGTATCATTAGGGTTAACACCCGTAATTGCAGAGAGGAATCGTGAAAATTCAGTAATAATTCTTGAAATAAAACTGGCCGGAGGAATAAACAGGATATCAAATCGAAGCGGTCTCGGGCGGAGGACAAAAAAATAGGTGACATAATGAGTACTGGGACGTTTCAACTAGAACGAGTACCGAGGGAGCCTTAGGAGATCGATATAATCGGTGAAAAATGAAATAGTTATATTAAACCGAGGAAAAAGGAAGGAAACTAAATGTGCAATGTAGAAGACGACCTTACGCAAGGGATTTAGCATACGGCGGAATGGGAATGATTGTCGGAAGTGATCGATTCGGAAGGTAGAGGGAGGGACGGACGTGTACACCATTTAATTGTCAGAGACGAAGTGAAGATGATCAAAGCTAAGCTCGTGAAAGCGTTAAAAACAAAGCGTACCACATCATAAACAACTGTAGACGGTAGGGGATACTGCTGCAAGTCTACGTTAGGTTGTGACCTCAGTCAAGGGAGATTGCACTGGGCATTTTTCGGCTTTAGGCTGGTTAGTATAAAGAGACATTTGTCTATCAGGGAAGCAAACGACAGTCATTAAAGCAATTTTGCGGACACAATAGCATTTTTAAAATAAAAGGTACAGAATTCACACTTCAAAAAAGACAGCTTTCACTAGAATATTATATAGAAAACGCCGTATAGGAATCCGGAACCGCTCCCCAGTCCACGTCTGATCATTTGGTCACATGAAACGAACGCCAGGGTGTTAACCTTTTTGAAATAATCAGAATGGCCTAATTAACATGATGCAACTATGACCTAAATAGAAAAGGACATACGAGTCGATAAAGGTTAGAATAGCATATATTTAACGTGATTAATGAGGAAACACGATTATAAATAGGCTGAACTTAGAAAAAACGGGACAGTCTTTTCGTGAATTTTGGGTAGTTACTTGCAGGGTAATTACGTCGCAGTAATTTAATTCAGACTTGGAGAGTCTTTTCGTGAATTTTGAGGAGTTCATCACAGACTGCCGGAGCCGTTCTAAGAAAATATACACGTCGCGCTACGTCTTAGTATCACTTGGTAATTATTTCGAAACTGCGAACAATTAGTTAGACTCAGCGTTTTTGACGTAATATTTAATTCGGATACAAAATTCAATTAGCATAAATTTTTTTTTTTTTTTTTATATTAACTCCACACAGGAGGCCCTGAAGAAAATAATTTCCCTCAGGGCCTATGTCATCTTTGGGGATGCTGTGTGGAGGGTCTTTTTGTGGAGAGGAAGGAGTGAACATGGGTCTTGAAGAGTCCCATGTTGTAGGAGGGAGGAAACACAGAGGCCGGCAGTTCGTTCCACAGCCGAGCTGTTGAACTTAAGAACGAATCGTAGAAGCGACCCGTTCTCATTTGACAAATGTCAACCGTGTACAAATGTTGGGCGCGCGTTTGGCGTGTATCCCGACTACGCACCGGTGCCGAAGGGATCAATGACGCTAGTTCCTCAGAGCATCTTCCATTGTAATACCGATAGAACAAGGACAGCATACCTACCTGACGCCTGTGCTCTAAAGATTGCAGTCCGTTTGTTAAGATTGGGGAATCTATCAAACGGACCGCCCGTTTCTGCACAGAGTCAAGGGTTTTTTTCAGGTATTTAGGGGCTCCGGACCAGAGATGGCTGCCAAATTCGACAGTAGGGCGCACTTGCGATTTGTACAGGGTCAGCAGTTGTGTACTATTAAAGTATCTGCGGGCCCTGTACAGTACGCCCAGCTTCTGAGAGGCCAGCTTTACTCTGGCTTCGATGGAGCCCCCATACCTGAGCTGGTCACTTATAGTTACACCAAGCATATCAATGGAAGGCCTGTTCGGAAGATTGCTTCCGTTGAAGGAGACTAGGTTATCATTTAGATCCCTTTTAGACGTAATCAGACAGGATTGGGTCTTTGAAACATTAAATTCGACGAGATTATTTTTACCCCAGGAGGAAATACTCTCGAGATAACCGTCCATTCTCTGCTTCAAAGCCCTCCGAGCCGTTGGAGTTTGTGTGCCCTTTGGGGGCTTGTCAAACAAAAAGCTATCATGAACTGTACTGTCATCCGCGTAACAATGAATCGGTGCACATGTCAAAAGGTCATTGATGTGCAACAAAAACAAAGTCGGAGACAGAACCGATCCCTGTGGGACGCCAGCATTTATAGAGTGTGAGGATGAGGTGAAACCGTCAGCAACAGCCTGAATCGACCTATCCCTTAAAAAATCAGCAATCCACGTACACAGGGATGCGGGAAGTCCGTAAGAAGGCAATTTGTTGACAAGTCCTCGGTGCCAGACCCGGTCAAAGGCCTTGGATATGTCTAGTGCGACCGTTTGGGTCTCACCGTGACGTTCCAGGCACCGCCCCCAAACATGCGACACATACGCGAGAAGATCACCGCACGAGCGGTTCCGCCGGAATCCGTATTGACGGTCGTTGATAATTTTGTTCTTCTCGAGGTATGTGAGCAGTTTGTCGTTGATCACACGTTCCATCACTTTGGACAGAACTGATGTGATCGCTATGGGGCGGTAGTTGGCCGGGTTGGAGCGGTCACCTTTCTTGGGAATAGGGTGAATGACCGCTTTTTTCCAACCAGAGGGCACAGTGCCACACTTCAGGGACATTTTGAAGAGCTTTGTCAAAACTGGAACTATTTCCGCAGCACACCTCTGCAATACCAGGGCAGGTATTCCATCAGGTCCACTAGCTTTGTTAACATCGAGCCCCCGTATAACGTGGAGTACATCCCGATGCCGGATCCTCAGCTTTTTCATATAGAAGCCGCAGTGAGGAACCGACGGCGGAACAGCACCTCCGTCATCGAGGGTCGAGTTTTCCGCAAACATTTTCCCTAATAAGTTAGCCTTTTCGGTGGCGGTGTTTGCTAGTGAGCCGTCAGGTCTGGTAAGAGGTGGCAAACTGGGTTTGCAAAAATTCCGACCTATTGAGCCTGCAAGGGACCAGAATGCTCTGCTGCCATGCGGGCAGGCAGCCAGCTTTTTGCTGATCTGCAGGTCGTGTTCGAATTTTGACCTATTAATGATTCTCTTGCATTCCTTTGCCGATTTGTTGTATGCTGATCTGCTTTCGGGCGTTCGAGATGTGTTGTAGGCTCGGTAAGCCGCGTTTTTTCGTCGAACTGCTTCGGAGCATTGTCGACTGAACCACGGCTTTGAGCCCACACCAGTTTCTTTAGTAGTCGATTGTATGAAGCCATCCATCGCCGATTTGATGACTTCACCAATCTCCTGGGCACATCTTGAAGGGTCCGAAGTCCGAAAACAAACAGCTGACCACGGAAAAGCGTTGAAATGGGCCCGCATACCGAACCAATCTGCTGACCTATAGTGCCACACTTTTCTCCTCAGCCTCTCATTGGTTGGTCTGAGGCTAACGGGGATTGATGTCGTCACTAGGCAGTGGTCAGATGATCCCAGAGGCGCTGTGACGTCAATCTTATAACCGTGTGGCACAGTAGTTAAAAATAGGTCTAACAGATTGGAACGGTGAGTCTGGACATCAGGAACCCTTGTAGGCTCCTGAACCAGTTGCTCTAATCCGTAGCAAATGGCAAAGGATTCCGCCTGTCGGCCAGCCGAGTCCGTTGGGCCTGAGAACTTCAACCATGGTTCGTTATGAACATTGAAGTCCCCCAGAACAATAAACTCGGCCGAAGGGTAGCGGGGCAAGAGATCATCAATAGTTTCTCTCAAATGTTTGAAGAGCTCGGAAGTGTCTGATTCGCTGTGGTTCGGTGAGCGGTATAGACATGCGTAGAATCTTGCCGTACTGGCAAGATTGACGCGCACCCACATTACGTCGAATCTGGAGTTTTCCAGACTCAATAATCCTACACAGTTGACGTCAGCTCGACTATAGAGGCAGACTCCTCCTTTGAGTCGGAACTTGCTTGCAAGGGTAAAGCCCGGGCAGTCCAGATAGGAGGAGTCTGGCGGCTCGGCTATCTGAGTTTCCGATAGGAAAAGAAGGTTGGGACGTTGGGACAAAAGATGGTGATGAACAGAATTTAAATTAGTATGCAGACCGCGAATGTTGGCAAAATTTACCAACAGTTTTGGCCCGCACCGGGGACGCCTGCTACTCGCCGCTGTAATGACGTTAAGTTTGTTTTTATGTATATTCATGATTTTACTTTTTTTTTTTTTTTTAAATGGTATGAAGTGAAAGGAAGGTCTGGAATGGAAAGGTATGAGGAGTGGGTAGGAATATGGGGTTCAGGCTGTCCAGGAGTGATGAGCGTTTGGTTCCAGCCCACTCACTGCGGTGCTAGGCGATAGGCTGGGAGAGTCCGGCTGGAGAGGGCATCCAATGCGCCCCAAACGCTGCTGCTGGGTCCCCTCCGGTCACGAACCGGCACAACAGCAGTGGCAGGGTTTTTTCACTCGCTGATGGGGCAGCCCACCCTTAGTCGTGAGCCTGAGGGTCGGGCCCCTGTACTATCGAGCGGCCCGGACAGCGGTAACCGGTTGTAAAGGGTCTCCCTCAACCAGCATCTCCCAACCGGCCCACCACGCAGAAGGTGGGCCGACGCACCCGCCACCAAGACCTGGGCAAACCTTAACCCATGAACCCGGGCACCCCTGCTAAGTCACCAAACGTAGCGAACCACTTGGGGTGACCTGTGGCAGAGGTGTTGGTCATCCAATAAATGGTTCCCAGGGCGGCGGTACCCATTTCCGCCTACCAAATTGTATTTGTAATCAAAAATAATAAACCCTAAAAGATCTTTCTAGAATAAAATTTAAACGCGATTGTTATGGATTTAAATAAAGTCACGGATTGTAAATGAAATTGTAATTAAAAATAATAAACCCTAAAATTCCTTCTCGAGTAAAATAAAACGCAAGTGTTAAGATCTCCCGTAGGGATTTTGATAAAATCTCGGACTAAAATTAAATTATGAGTGAAAATGTATATACCTAAGTGTCTTGCTATCGCGTGTGTTAGGCTCGATCGAAGCCGTGTTACAACGAAAAATTTTTCAATAATTACTAGGTTAGGGAGGAAAGATTGAAGTGCATTCATTACGGCGAATAGCGAGGGTAACACAATCAAAACTAGGGAAATAAGATTGAAGCTATCCAAAAATTAATCTAGTGGTTATGCGGGCGCTCCACCCAAGGGCAACGGTTGTGTAGATCCCACCTGGATGTTTGCTATTTAGCGGGTAGGAGCTTGGTAAGTGGTTTTCATTTCCAATTAAGGTGTTCCAGTCTAACCTAGAATGTGCGCTGCTGACATCTGACGACTAACAATTACCACTAATCCATTTTAATATGTATATAAAACCTACATGTCAATTTTCAGGATTCCCCAACAAGACCGATATTATCATTCGCAAACCTTACCTCATTCCCGAATATAATCCTCGATTAAACTTCATAGTTGGTTAATGTCTGATAGTGTCGCTGCAAATTCGTATCCCACAAATATGGACTAGTCAGAAGGATTTTTTTTCTCACGCTATCACGTGATAGGGGTTGCCAACGCAGACGGATCGGACCAACGGAATGTTGAAGACTATTCCCTCTGACGGGACCGTGTTGAGTGATGGGCGTGAGAGAAGAATGAAAATTGTGATGCCACCTGATAATGAACGGGAACATGGTCAGCAGTTGGGGCGTCTAGGATCTTGGACGTCTGTGAAATTCACGTGGAGGAGCGACGGCGTGGTATTACATGAGGATAAGTCCGCAGCGCTATCACATTATCCAATGGTGTCGACCGGGAAGCTGATGTACGCCAACTGGAACGCTCCCTTGGCGGAATTACAGCAGCTTCTTTGAGGTGGAGTGTAGGTCTAACGGCACGTGGGAGTTTGAGCTTCATCAGACGAAACCTACACGACACACTTTTCGCGTTAGTATCATGATATGGGATGCAATTACCTTCCCCATCTAGACTCAGTAAAGTAGTTCGTCCGGAGGTATGGGCGTTGGAGCGATTTCGGAAATGGCGTGATGACTTAATTCGCTTTTTCTTGGACGTGAACGGATCCGATAGGTCAGGGTACCTTTATGAAATGGGTTGCAAGCTATGGGGTATAGTCTAGCCACGTCGGAGTCAGCGTTTGATTTCTGATCACCATTCACGGTTATCGTATTGGTCAGTGGAGGAGCCAACGTAGTTTGAAAAAATATTTCGATCATATAGCTTACCCCTTCTCCTCCCCCCCCTCTCATTCCTTCCCTTTAAAAGATTTAGTGTCGAATAACAAAATTAATATATAATAAAACAGAATGGAGGCGACCCCGGAGCTGAGATGGCGGGGAATTCCCCGAAAACCGACGCTCTATGCATGTCAGTACTATACAATACTAATTTGTACAATAACGAAACTATTTCATGTTCTCGGATTTATTTAAGGTCGGAAAGAGCTTAAAAGAAAAGTTACAAGTGATTACTACTGTATTAGAGTTAGGCGTACTGTAGGGGACAAGAGTAGGTTAAACGCACGGTCTTATAAGAAAAGTTTTAAAAATTTCAATGGTAAGGGGATCGCTCACTCTAATTTAAACGAAACTGGATTACCACAAACATATGCATTAATAGCTCGTTCATATCTCATATGAATTTCAAAATAAAAAAAAACACAACGCTGTAAAAGAGCATTATTGCGAAAATAACTCTTAAGATCTTGTTACTGTATGCTCCATACGGGGATCGAAAAGGCTTAGCTAGGGTTTCCTTTTAAGGTATGCCTTCTAACGGGCGCCACCAACAGCTTAGGAAAATCGAAGGATAATGACCAGGATGTCACATCATTTTACAGATCAGACACAGAAGAAATCATCTTTATTTTAACGTAGGTATAAATGTAGAAGGGCGAACCATTACAGCCTGCAGAAGTAATTTTTACAGGGCAGATGAAGAAGGGATGCAGATACCAAAAAGGCTTTGTTAATCTCAATTATTAAGGGCATAATCCTTCGTGATCAAATATGACTAGAACTCCATTTAATTTTTTAAAAATTTAATATAAATCAAATTTAATAATATTAAAACAGTTTAAAAATGGCATCTGAAACCGAAACAGCTGTAACAATAATAAAAACCAAAATACTTGCAAAACTTAATAATAATATCATTAAATTTGACATTTCATAATAACATGTTTTTAAACGCCAATGTGTATAATTTTTAAAGTGAGAATAATGGAGGTCCAAAAAATACTGAATTGATTTTATAAATCGATAAATTTTTGCGAATTTTACTTGGTTCCATAGAACGGATCATCTGCCTAGCTAATTTACTTAGTTCCATAGAACGGACAATCTGCCTAGCTAATTTACTTGGTTCCATAGAATGGACAATCTGCCTAGCTAATTTAATCGGCCGAACTAATATCGACAAGGGGGCCTACTCTTTATCTTTCGGGTTAAGAAACCAGTAAGTTCGTTGTTTAACCTTTCCTTTCCTGTGCTGTCAACTGAGTAAACATCGTCTCTAATTAATGAAATATCTCTGTAAATCTACTAAACACAGGGTTAATTTTTTGTTGTATTCCTTCACAATACATTTAAGTACTGCATTAGGTAATTACAATATATAAATATTTACCGAGTGTAGAGCACTGGAGGACGTGGAATTTTTTAACACCGAAAGGGAAGAGCTGTTACGGGTTTTTTTTTTTTTTGCATTAGGCAATTCACCCTAAAAATAGTGCTATGTGCCGTTAAAGTTAAGGGAGATGGTTATAATTTTATGGCAAATCTATACGGGAATAGGAAATCTCAAATATTGAAGTCATTCAAGTCTATGAACTTGTATAGAACTGAGAAAATGCGAGAATTGTTGAGAGAAAGTAAATAAGGAATACTAAGGCTGTTACGGGTTTGTAACGTTTCTAAACCGGCGGCAGAAAAGTTTCGAAAGATACGGAGTAGGCCCCCTGGCAGTACATAATAGCACTTTTCAGTAATTATACAATGTTATTTGTTGTATTGTATCTACGTAAAAAATAAAGTAATTTATTTTATTACAACAACTTTTATGAATTTATTCCACTAATTAATATGTAATGTCTTCCTTAAAATAAAATCTTTTTTAAATTATTTTATATTGCAAGTAAGTAGAAACCATTATTTGTTCTTTGTTGGCAGTAGCTCAGAAATGATCGTCTTTTAAAATACAAAGAAATAAAAGAATAAAGAAAAAAGTCATCTTGCACATTGATATTATGTACTAGATTTCCTTATTTCCATTAAAATTTTATGCAAATTAACCCTTTTTTATACCACATAAACTTACCATTACAGCCCGATTGATTCTTCGATCAATGCATCCCACATAATTTACTGCCAGAATCAATCCAAAAGGGGTTGGAATATATCCGTTCCTCGCACGTGGTCAGCAAACATAAAATTTTATTCTCGATGGAAAGAAAAACTTCATGTGATCAATTTATTGATGACTTCTGATGAATTATATATCTCACGGGCCAGTGCCTATGAAATACATCATTTTCGGTAAAGGGTCCATATTCTTGATATGTATTACCTTTTGCATACTTTTGCTTCACATTAAACAACATCCCACTAAGAATAATATGACGAGCAGGAACAGATTTGGTTGAAAACGATAAAATATGGCAATTTTCTTTCATCACTAATATTATATTTTCTGTGGTGTACTTTTACAACCACTTGAGCGATTTTTTGGAATATTATGGCAAGTGTATCGAACATCGTATCATGCAACCGCCTTCAGTGGTCGGAATGATCACCTGCAGGGTTCGATGACTTTAAATATTCACTGATGTTAAAAATTCAGAATTAGCAATATTATCCTCAACCATTTTTTTCAAATATGGCATAATTTAGACAATATCATATTAGTGACGGAACTAAACGGCACATTCTTTCCATTTTCAACCAAATCTCTCCGCTCGACTTTAGATAGAGATCGCCGGGTAGTAAAACTAATTTTCCGTATATTAAAGTGTAATGTGGATTGAGAAAAAGTTGTTTATTAGTGCCGAACTGCTTGAAAAGCGGCATTAAAGCTTAAGATTAATAACCTAAGAACAGTTAATTTTATAAATCAATACGAAGCCGTCAAGAGCAGCCTTTTCAAATATTTCTTTAACTGGCAGATATCAACTTGTAGATGAAATCAAACGCTCCCAGGATACGAATAACTCGTCAATGTTTCCACTACCGCCATAATAAACCTAAAATGTTGTTAGAACTTGAAAATGAAATAGTACTTGGTAATTAGTACTGCTTTATTGGGACTTTTTTTTGGGAGCTGTAACAATATTTTTATAATCTTACGATTCTATAAAGATTGCAATTATAGAGAAATACATATACTAACACACTATACGGACACTACTAAATCGTCAAAAAAAATGCAAAACTTTGAACATAATAATCACATGAAAGCATTTGTATTTTGCCTTTGCCGTTGCCGTCAAAAAAATCATCGAAAATGTACACCAACTTTACAATGATAATAAACGCACATTATCGTTTTTTATCAATATTTTAAATTGGAAACGAAATAAATAAGTAATATTTCCACATTACATGGTTACGTAAAACAATGACAGGAGACCGATATTGTCAAATTCCAACTTAAACTGTACGAAAATGAATACCAAAAGAGAACACTTCATTTTTTTCATTCCTAATCCATTTGAAAATACGAATCAAACAAACCATAGTTTAAAACGCCCATTAGATAAGCAAATAAATGAATACGAACCAAACTAACCGGTAATTATTATGTCTATTAGTGTTACTAATTTCCACACAATGAAATGCTTCGAATGGTTTCGGTATTTTCCGTAAGAACTTTCTCCATTACACAACATTGCTGACAAGCTAAGAATGACAAAAGTGAAACCAAGGCGCAAAGAAAGAAAGAAAATTGTCAGATAATATAGTTTTACAGAGTTCCATGTTTAATATTTATATAAATATAAAATTAATCACTAAACACAGATTATAAGAGGCAAAGTTATTTTTATCTGTCCGTATAAATTATCTGAGGCTTCGTTATAATTGAACATTTCCGACGTTCCGAAATAAAAATAAATTTAACTATATTCTTCACGGACATAACCGATTTAGTTCTATGTAATATTTTGTAATTTAGAATTATAAGACGATCAAAAAATTATAAAAGAATTGCCTTAGAAGAATTATTTATATTTAATTCATATGTATTATAAGCATTCATTGACGGTCAAAAACAGCTCCGTTCAGATTTTATGAGAGCTTTGGTAATAGCCATTAAGATGAACCGGATTTTTACCAACCAATGATTGCTTGTTGGTGTTGTGTTTTGAAACATTCATTCATTCATTCAAATTCTTGGTAATGTATTTGAAACTGTTCGACTTTTTGTATTATTATGGTAAAGACACCATTAGAAATATTTTATCGTCTCGATAAAAAGAGATTCGTACGGAATACTTACTTAAATTACGCTGTTTTTTTGCAGTACGTAGTTTTACTAACAAAGACGTTTTTGGAGGAATAATATTGTTCTTAAAAGGGTATTTTTATTGGTTAAAAACCAGTATGTTTATTTAGTACCTACGTGTCTCGAATTCCTTAGAAAACATATTTTTTCTAAAAAAGTAGACTAATTGAAATTGATCGTAAAAAGCAGTTGCGTTATAGCTTTTCCACTTCAGAAAACACTTCTCTATTTTAAAGTACCCACTAGTAAAAACAATATTTTTTTAATCATCAGGTTGTTAGCCAAACTTTTTTTAAACCACGTCTCAAAATACTTTTCCTAAAATCCTCTTAAAAATATATTTTCACTTACATTACTACTTCGAAACCAATCGCAAAGAACAATTGCTAGTAGATTTTTTGTAGAGTAAATATTTATATAAGTAGTTCTTTAGTTCATCTCTTAGAAAAGAAAAAAAACATTTTTTATTCAATAGAAATAAATCTTTCGCAAAAGCTTTTCCTTTGGTAATTTCGAAAGGCTCGGTAGGTACTTCAAATCTTGTGTTTCGTTTAAAACTGGATTAAGTAAAGCCGATTAAACTTTCCCTCACATTGGTTGCGTATATTCAGTACTTACGTAAGTCCATTATGTTGTTGATAATATGCTACAAGTAAGTACCTACCCTTCGTCTGCTTCTCGCTGCTATAGACCGCCTTAGATTGGCCATTGTGAAAGGCCAATGAATATTGGCAACTATAAATAAAATATTATAATCGGTGACGTATTCCTTAAACTAAAAAACAACAAAACCCCACGACGTCACCTTAGACCCTCAGGAATATGCAAGTATCCGATTCTTGCCGATTCAAATATCTTGGCGATGCATCTACGTACACATATCTGGCACGGTGACCGGATAAATCATTAAAATGATAAATCATCAAAATGATAAATCATCAAAATAATAAATCATCAAAATGATAATTCATCAAAATGATAATTCATCACATCTTTAAAAAGTTATATAAAGTCATGGAAAGTGATGAAATAAAAACTTTATTAACTGGGTTAAGTAGGTTAGGTTAGGTTGAAATTTTTTTTTCATGGTTTCTAATGACTTTATATCACTTTTTAAAGGTGTGTTGAATTGTCACTGTGTTGAGTTATCATGGAACCATCTGGCACACGTTGCCGACACTTTGTTAACTAGTCAGCGACGCCAATCTCCCGCAACTAGCCGGACGAGGTTGTTGTTAGCTTGGAAGAAATATTTTTTCCCACTCACGTCATATATTGCGTAACCTGTGACAGACATTTTGTAAACTAGTCAGCGACGCCAGTCTCCCGTAACTATCCGGACAAGGTTGTTCTTAGCTTTGAGGTAATATTTGTTCCCACTCACGTCATACATTGTGTCACCTGTGTCAGACATTTTGTAAATTAGTCAGCGACGCCAGTCTCCCGTAACGATCCGGACGAGGTTCTTTTTATGTAGCTTTGAGGTAATATTTGTCCTCACTCACGTCATACATTGCTACACCTGTTTCAGAAATTTTGTAAACAAGTCGGTGACGCCAGTCTCCCGTAACTATCCGGACAGGGTTGTTCTTAGCTTTGAGGTAATATTTGTTCACACTCACGTCATACATTGCTTCACCTGTTTCAGACATTTTGCAAACAAGTCGGTGACGCCAGTCTCCCGTAACTATCCGGACAAGGTTGTTCTTAGTTTTGAGGAAATATTTGTTCCCACTCACGTCATACATTGCATTACCTGTATCAGAAATTTTGTAATAATGCGTGCGCTTTAGATCAAATGACAGCTACAGCAAGAGTATGGTTGTGTGTGACGTGATGAAAGCATTCTAGTTTTTAAGTTTCGAGAATCCAACAATGATTGGTGGCGAGTGGCGGTGTAGGTATCGAATGTGTCCAACAAGTTGAGTTCACAACACGAGTATCGAATACTTGCCAATCCCTGCGGAAGAAGGGCTTGAGACTCAGGAGTAGGCTGGAACGCTACCCAACTAAGTATACAACTCAATATTGGCCTCCAGAAGGGCCGCGCAACACACTTGAACTGCTCCCAATTAAAAAATAGTTACAGTCATAATTGATTTCATACACTTTATTTTGCTTCTTTGAATGCTCAATAATTTATTAGCTAGTTTGGACAAACTCGCGCGTGTTTTACGGCCAGCCTAGAGGCAACTAATCACATTTCTTTTCTGTTATTCTGACTTTTAATTACTTTTCAGTAATCTCATTTCTATCATATTAAGCCGATTTTCAAGCCTCTCCGTCGTACACCAGGATTTCAATCAGAACGCAATGTGCAGCGTAAGTCTAGCTCCATTTGAAAACTGACCGCTAGAGGCGCAAGTGTACCATGCTGACATCAGAATGTATGGGAAATGTTGGAAGTTGGAGGAATTATCGACATTATAGGGTATTTGGTACTAGTAACTTCGGGATTCAGAGATATGAGCTATAGCTTTATCTGCCTACCCACGCCACCTACCGGTACACGATTATATAATTATTGATAAACAGATTTCTGCCTATTGCGTATTTAAACACCTTTCCCGGAGTGTTTTTCATTCTTTATTTATGTTCTTAACAAAGGGTTTTCGTTGATAAATCTCTCATTGTGATGATCACAATTGAATTTTATTTGAATGGCGTCATTGTCGTGAATTCAAAGACATAAAGAAACGGATAAGGCTTTTCGGTACTTTCATTATATCATATATTATCTCATTCAAAACCTTCACTTCTTTATATCGAATTTAAAAGAACTTAACTTTAACTTTATAAGAATAATGTAATAACTTTCGTCATTACCTTGTTAGAAGAAAGGTATATAACTATATAACATTGATGTTTTATGTTTAGATTAGGCATGAAGCGAAAAAATGGGTTCCGTTTTTTACCCCTAACTGACCTCCAACTCTAAAATAACTCCATTAAATAATTATCCATTGGAAATTTGTCCAGCACCCAAGTTAATGCACGTTTCGGAATTGGGGTGTCAGGCGTTGTTTGCCTAGTAATGTTATCTTTGGAGACGTAACATGTAGCGTGCCGTTGAAACCCCCTTCAAAATGCATAATATTATGTAAATCCACGTTTTTTGATGATTTCTGGAAGCGTTGTCGGCCATGAACTATTTTTATAAATAACTACACATTGGGGAGTGTATTTTCCAACTTTACAAAATAAGTTAAACCGCATAAGAGTTATACCTCTTAACTAAAACTAGATGTGATTGTCGGAATTGATTTGAATTTAAGTGTCCTTATGTAAATTGGAAATTATGTGTTAAGAATTAAAACTATTCCGTGATTTTTGACGGGTCTGCACTAGTTAAAAATACTAAGTTCGGTTAACTGCCTGTAACTCCGGTTCAATGAACTTTAGGAATTTTGCTTTGAATTTGAGTGTCATCCATTTTAACTTATTAAAATAAAAAGATTTTTCACAATTGGAAGTGTATGTTTGGTATAATATAATATATATTTACTGTAGTATAATATATATATTTTAGGAAAAATTATTTTAATTTCCATTTTCAAAAGTTGAACTAATTTATCGGAAATAAGGAGAAACATCAGTATTGCTGGTTTTTTAAAATCCTTTTAAAAATGGGATTGCAGGCCATTTCCTAATAAACGTTTAGTTGATTCATAATATTTCGGAACACGTATTCATGTACCTGCGTTTGTCCTGATAATATACAATGACAATGAAAATATTAGAATTTTTGCTAACAAGTATTCCGACGTCGCGTTAATACATTCGTATTTTACTGAAACTTTATTAGGAAACCTTTCGATTCATTCTTTAAAGGCCTGCAATCTCGTTTTTAACCGGATTATGAAAAATTTGAGGAGACCTTAATGAATAAGCGATATTTTATAATATTTGGTTTTCTCCGAAATGGACGATGAAGTGGAAAGCATGGTAAAGAATAGGTTGGCTATTTAGATAAGTCACTAAATATGGCTGAAATAATTTCAAGCAAGGTTTCGCCCCTGAATGGTGTTTTTTCACAAGTGCGTTAACACAAGTTGTACTAAAATCTTTATAAAAACGTTTATAAAACAAAACCTAGTAAACCGTATAAATGCGGGTTCGTGTCACCATTCACCTTCATGATGCATGAAGCAGTGAGGGAATGTGGGACGTAAATACTGCTGAGGAAGAAAGAGATTTGAGGGAAAACTCCTACTTTTAGTACCAGGAAACGAGAACTTTTTCTCATTTCAAAGAACAAAAGGTGGCGCTTAAAGTGAAGTGCAATTTGATATGCAGACCCAGACACAAGCACAGGCACTGGCACAGGCACAGACACGTACACTTACTACTGACTTCGCAGAATTTATTCAGATTACGAAGTTTATGAGATTCTCTGTCCGTCGTTGCGTACCTATAACTTTAGCCATGCTCCAACCATGTCAAATTCAACGAACAAATAATAAAAACGAATAGTAATACTTTCGAAGACCTAGTAACTATTTATTTCATAAAGTAATTAACATTTTGAATGTACAAAGTAGGTACTAGATAATAAATTGATAAAATAAAGTATTTTTCCATCAGAGAGATATTAGATACTTAAGCCCTATAATTGATGATTTTCTTGTATATTATGTATATTATCTTTGACCTTTACTAACAACCTTTACAACACCCCTGAAATTCTTCCCAAACGTTGTGTGTACGTTAGGCTGAAACCCTCTAGCTGTCTATATTTCATGATTGCAATTGATACGCCAATAAAACGTACTAACATAGTATCGGTATGAAATAAAATAAAAAAAGTGAAAAATGGTTTCAATGTATCATTTTAAAGAAATTCAACCACGAATAATTTATCAAAAAAGTCAGTCTCAAAAATTGAAATATTAAAAAGTCCATAAAGTCTGTTCGAGTAATGTGTATGGAGTATTGAGCCCTCGAGATGATCATTAATACAACAAATGCCGTGGAGCTTTTTCTCTGGGCTGACGGGCTGGACGGCCTATGTCTAAGGTTTCTGTATCTGACATGTTTCGTTGGAAAAATATTATACAAACCAAGTCGAATTTGCTTCTATTTACAAAAAAATGATCGATTTGGAGGTATAAGTAGTGTGTTAGGTACACCTAAATATGACATTGGAATAGGATAAGAAAAGCCCTTGAAGGTTTTATTGTCAATATAAAGTTTATGAAAAACGCCATTCTGAAGTATAAAAAGTCAGTGATATACGAAAACAATATGTAATAATTGTATGGAAATTTAAAGAACAGGTTTATTTTTAAATAATAATGTTTGCATCTATATTATTTAGCTGCACTTATAATTTTTGTTTGCAGAATATTTCAATGACCTAGATTCATAATATTGTGATACAAACATCATTTTAATTTAGCATAGCTAAAATGCAAAATGTCCAATTCAAAGAAAAATTCAAAATATTTTTTTTCCAGGTAACATTGCTTCTACATCCAGGAGCAGTAAATAATCCTTTAGTTTCAACACATTTCTAGGCATACACGTTCTTATTGCTTTACTACATATTGTTGTATTGAAGAAATCTAAATCTTAACGAAACATAAAACAGTACAAGACCCAGAAAAATAAAAAAAAATATAGCAATCACAACTAGGAATCGAACCCAGGATTTTTGTCTTCCATGGATAGGAGTCTTAACCAACTTTACCATTGGGACCTATTTATTAAAAGTCACATTTGCAACTAATTTTTCCAATATTTTTGGAATCTAAATTTTAAAAAGGAAATAAAGTTAATAATGAATTCGGTTTGAAACCTAGATAGTGTCTCGGATAAATATATCCGATTTTATTTATAAATATTAGTTATTAGCTTGTTATTTATTTTATGTGGGTAAAAAGATATTGTGAGAAATGTTCCAATTCGCAAAGAAAGCAAGGCTGATGAAAGCGTAACGAGTTAATAAAGGGACGCTTATATGGTTTGGACATGTAGAGCAAACGAACAAAGAAACGAGTGTATGAAAAGTATATGTCGCTGATTCGAATGGTAGAAGAAGTCGGGGACGCCCGAGGAAGACACGGCAAGACCAGTGAAAATGAACCAAAAACTATAATAGTCGGACCATGTAAAGAGTCAGAATAACAAAGTGTGTCACAATACCGAGTTGTTTGGCGGTCTGTCTTCTCTACCTACCCCTGTGGAAAACGGCGTGATGGTTAGTTACTTATTTAGAAATAAATATAAATCGCTTGAGATCTATAAGTTTTTGAGAGAAGCATTTTCATTTTATCTAGAAATGTAGAGCAATACGATTTTATGCAGAACTTAATATTTATTATAATATGTTATCAAATTTCCACATGTAGCAAACACTTTGTGGATTTACATATTTATAATAATTAGAATAAAATAAAATATATATTTTCATCAGGGTAATATAATACTACACATTTTTATATATATACAGGTAACTCCATTAATGGACGACTGAACGCAGTTGGGGCTAACAAAAACTGGTAGTCCAGAATGAAGCGCTGGTACCTACCCTGGTGTGTGGAAGTCAGGCATGGAACTGGCAGAGAAAGGATGAAAGTAGACTGAATGATGTTGAAATGAGATTCCTGAGGCGTATGTGTGGTAAAACCATGTCGATCATACATGGTAAGAAATGTGAAGATCTGCAAAGAATGGCAGCAAGGCTGAGGAAGACAAGGCACGATCAAGTTAATCAGATACTTGAATCGGGCCATGTCGAGTCAGAATAATAGATAAGTAAATACAAGACGATGTATGAATGTGAATGAGGCAAGAAGTGTGTGCCGAGAACGGGTTAAATGATTTCGGAGTTGTTTTGAATTCAAGCATCACTTTCAAAATTGCAACTTATTGTGTCAAAAATTCATATCATAATTTATTTGTTTATTTATTTCATTTAAATGCCCATAGGGCTTTTACATACGATGCAATTATGTTTTTTAAATACAATAACAATAAAGAGTTAACATAATATATAAGAATATACAGATTACATAAAATATAAGATTTAACAATGCATAGGTTAACAAAATATAGGTAACATGAAACAAGAGTTTACGAAACGTAGGTAACATGAAATTTAAGTAAATGAAATAAAAATATATGATCTGCCAATATCCTCCAAATCAATTGAATAAAAAAGGATGAAATTGTTGTTCACATTAGCCATTATCCATTATTAATATAATATTTGAACAAAAAAATATTTTAATTGTCTTTTTAAAATTCGGAACTGATATGTCAAGAATTCAGATAAGCAATAGAACACCTACATATGACATAATATTTGAACAAAAAAATATTTTAACTGTCATTTTCAAAATGAGAACTGATGAAAAGATGACAATGTGTCCAGAATTTATACATTGATAACACATCTGACAAAGAAAAATATTCTACAAAATTTTTGTTAATTAAGGATTTGCTGCTGTTAATATTTTTTATTGATCATCCTGCAGCAATTATTGTCCTTGTCGTGATGCGTTCTTTACGTAGTGCGAATATTAAAAAAATATTTTCTATTTATTTTTAGAAAACCTTTGAAATAATAGAAGATCTCTTCGTCGTCTAGGGCTTTTTCTTACCGGAGTTTGCTTCCATTCCAGTCCCAACTGGCCATCGCATCGGTATGACGGCATCTCGATAGGGTATGTAGAATATTGCGTGCCCGGAGTGAGTGGGCGGAGAAAGGTCGGGAAGTATCTTGAAATTCGTAGGTATGTGGTCACTGAATACGCCTATTGCCATTTTAAGAAACCTTTCCATTCTGAATGGTGATCTAAGAGGCGGTTCTAAGAGTACCCACCACTCTGGACATTGCGATGACTATTTGTAGCATATTCATAGATTTGCCTCGTTTTCCTAGTTCCAATACTTTATATAACCTATCGCATCCGTATATCCTTCACCGCTTCCTGCACTTTATCCCCTTTAGTGAGTGTGTTGAATCCATTCCGCTGATTCATGTCGCGATCACACGGGGCGCTCCCGCCAGCCATTTTTTACTACAAATAAACCTTTTGACACTCGATAAAGCCTGCAACTTGCGACGTTAGAGGGATAAAACAAAACACAGACGACGGAACCACGCATTCTAACTTCCGAATCTGAAGCGAAAACCGCGCCAAATAAGGAAGAATGGATGAACGTCAAACGCAGACAACGGACAAGCAAGAATCTGATTGTCGGAAATGGCGATAAATCCTCTAGTATCAAGGTATGTCCAAGGATAAGGAATATCATAGTATCTAGGATTTCAAAGGACACCACAGTAGATGATAT
The DNA here is from genome assembly GCA_026573805.1 of Hesperophylax magnus. Classification (NCBI taxonomy): domain Eukaryota; kingdom Metazoa; phylum Arthropoda; class Insecta; order Trichoptera; family Limnephilidae; genus Hesperophylax; species Hesperophylax magnus. The sequence continues at coordinate 10,330,542 of JAIUSX010000068.1, forward strand.
CCGAGCGCATCTAGAGAAAAATAATATAACAAACTGTGAGATAGAGAAATTCATCGCTAATTCTCAGGAATACGCAGCGTTCCGTATAGGAGTAACAGATGAGTTATACGATAAACTTTTGCAGGAAGATTTGTGGCCCCGAGGAGTACCGGTAAGAAACTACCGTTACTTAAAACCGAGACAAAATCCGGTTGATCTTAACCAAAACCGAGGCAAACAAAACGATTCTGCGGCCACTAAATGACTAGAGAGCAGAGTTAAAGTAAATTCACTCCCCTGCACAATGTATTATCAAAATGTGCGGGGATTGAGATCTAAGACCGATGACTTCTTACATAGTGTTATTATACAAGACAACGACTTTATATTATTGTCAGAGACCTGGCTCAACGACAGTATTCATAATTGTCAACTGTTCGATCAACGATATGACGTCTTCAGAAAGGACAGAACTTCAGGCCAATCAAGAGGAGGAGGAGTGCTACTAGCCGCGAGACGTGATCGCGTCCAACAATGCCAGAGACTCACTTTTCTAGAAAATGATGGCGAAAACTTATGGATTAAGGCCAAAATAAATGAAATTAGTATTTATATATGTATAGTGTACATTCCACCGGCTTCACAGAGAACTACTTACTCTGATTTTTTCGATAAAATCATAGCTAGTTTTAACTTTTTAGTAGATAAAAAAATTATTATTGTTGGCGATTTTAACTTACACTCCTGTGTGAGTCACAAAGCAACTCAAACAGATTTGTTATATTTTATGGAACTATTTCAATTGGAACAGAAAAACTTAATCACTAATATAACGAACAGGACACTGGACGTTATTATCAGTAATTTTGACTTAAAAGTGTTCAAATCCGTATACTCACTTGTTAGTGAAGATTCATACCACCCATCTTTATATATAGAATTCGCGCTCAATGTAAGCAAAGCCTATTGTCGGAATTTATTAAATGACGACAATGGAAATTGTGTTAAGCGAGGATGGAATCTAGAACGTGGTAATTTCGAATATTTTTATGTTTACTTGAATTCTCACGACTGGAAACCCTTATTAAAACTTAAAGATGTAGATTTAGCAGTAGAATATTTTTATAATGTAATTTATGACCTTTTTGACATGTGTTTTGAGAGAAAGCGTGTACCTTGTTTTGAAAGAAGATACCCTAAATGGTTTAATGGTGAAATTATTAGTAACCTGAAAAAGAAATGCAAACTTCACAGAAACTGGAGGCGCACCGGATTGATAAGATATCGGGAAAAGTTTTGCATTCTACGATCTAAAATCAAACGTAGTATAAATATTGCGTATAAGAATTACATAAATAATATCGAAAAAAACGTCAAGAGTGATCCGAAATCCTTCTGGAAATTTGTATCCGAAAAGAGGAAAGACGGTGGGTTTCTAAACTCAGTGTCATGGAACGGAAGTACTCATACTGGGCCCGATATTCCGGAAGCATTTGCGAATTACTTTAAGTCAGTCTATAGCGAACATAGTGCAGAATTTGACTCATACACCCCAGGCGGTTACTCTTCACTAGCTCAAAATGTTGAAATTTTAAGTGTAAATAAAAATGATTACCTAGCTGCAATTAAAAAACTAAAACCAAAAAAATCTGTTGGACCAGATTTTATTAACACAATTGTCCTGAAGGGATATGCAGATCCGTTAATGGTACCGCTTTTACATATCTTTAATATTTCACTTAACTCCGGTAAGTTCCCCGACCGCTGGAAAATCTCAAAAGTCACGCCCTTACACAAAAACGGCGATAAATCATGTGTATCTAATTACAGACCTGTGGCAATTCTTTCGGCACCGGCCAAATTATTTGAACTCGTAATACAAAAACGTATATACTATAAAGTAGAACCATTTCTCATAAACCAGCAGCATGGGTTTAGAGAGGGCAGGTCTACAACGACCAACTTAATGGTATTTACGGATTACGTCTCAAATATATTGGACAATAACGAACAAGTAGATGTCTCATATAATGATTTTGCGAAAGCTTTTGACAAAGTGGATCACCTCATATTACTTAATAAACTTGAAAGCTTCGGCTTCTCATACATGCTGCTTTTGTTCTTTCATAATTATTTGTCTAATAGAAAACAATACGTTGTTTACGGGCAGTTCACATCGAAACTCTACGCCACAAATTCTGGGGTCCCTCAAGGGTCTAATTTAGGACCACTATTATTTTTATTGTTTATTAATGACATAGGGATGTTTATAAGATTTGTAAAATTTTTATTATTTGCGGATGACATTAAACTATACACCTGTATAACGACAAATGAAGACTCCATTCGTCTACAAATCGATATCGACGGTATAGTAGAGTGGAGTCATCAAAATAAACTTAATTTTAACAGTAGTAAGTGTTCAATTATGTGCATTACAAGGGCAAAGCGTACTTTATATTTTAACTATAAAATGTCTGGTACCTCTCTAAAACATATTTCGATAACGAAGGATTTAGGAATCACTTTTGACACGCGTTTGACTTTTCGAACTCATATCGATTCGGTGTGCAACTCTGCAATGCGAATGCTGGGTTTTGTTATATGTAATTCGAAATCTTTTACGAATACGGCAGTCATAAAAATGCTTTATTTTACTCTGGTTCGCAGCATTCTTGAGAGTGGATCGATAATATGGGGACCCGAAGATGCCCTTTACTCAAATGATGTAGAAAAGGTGCAAAAAAAGTTTATGCGATACCTCTACATGCGAGAGTTCGGATATTACCCTTTATTGTATCCCTCTGATTTTCTTGCCGGAATGCTGGGGATAGAACGTCTAGACGTTAGGAGAAATATTGCAATGGTGTTAGTGGCGCACAAGCTGCTAAATGGGCACATTTGCAATCCAGATATTCTGGAACGAATTTCTTTTTATGTCCCTGATAATTTCATCAGAGCTAGACAGCACAGATTATTTATTTTTCCAAGGGGCAGGACCAACCTACCAATGATCATGCCTTTGGGGAGAATAACTACTTTGTTAAATCACATTTCTTCTGTGATTGACATTTTCAATTTGAACCAAAGAGAATTTAAGACGGCAATAAGCATACTATTTAACAAATCTGGTTAATCAGATAGTATTGATGTACTTACCCATGCAAATAAATGTATGTACTTACTTCTTATAAACTGTAATTTATAAACTGTTATTTGTGAAATGTAAATGGCTTATACTGTTTTTCACAATAAATCAATAAATAAATAAATAAACGTGATTAGTCTTTTTTGTCCTAAACGTACACTTGAAAGTAAACATTAGACAACGATAGAGCGAAAAACTCACCAACTTCGTACGAGTAGTTGCTTATGATGCGTCGTCAGGTGATGGCCCTGACACGTGCGGACACGCTTCCTGTAGCTCGCGGAACACAGTTGGGCCCGGAAGTTTGCAAATGGAAGAAAACATTTTTGAGCCGTAAGTAACTTTTTTCGATTGCATTCTCAATAATAGCATAAAATTACAATAACTGTACTCTGTTTGTACCTGTTTTACTATCTTTTATTGCTTTGGACAAATGAATTGACTTTAGGACGGGTTTTGAAGCGTTCTTGAGTAGATAATAACTAAAATTTTGCGTCTTAATTTGAAATGATTGGTCGGGGATTTATCGAGGTATGATTGTACCGGTACAATTGACCCCGTGCTACAACTAACCCCGAGTTCTTTTCTTAAGATTTTGTAAGGTCTCAAGTCTTATAAGTTCAAGCGCGTGTCCGTCCGTGACACTTTTAATGTCCAATAATTAGTTCTTTGTACTTTTTGTCTCTCTTTTTTCTATGAGAAAGTTCCCGTTTTTTATTGTAATATAATTGTGTATTTACATATAAATTTTATTTCTCGGAGGATAGTTGTACCCGGGGACAATTTTACCATATAGTTTTCATTCAAAAGGCAACTTTTTTCTCTTTTGATTTTCTCATTTTTTTCTCGCAACTTTTCCAAACATACTGTATGAGCTTCTACACTAGCGAGCTATGGACGTCATACACACAAGGCGTCATGAACACACTCCGAGTACAGTACAACCACGCATACAGAGCCCTATTTGGCCTCCCTTGGCGATGCAGCGCCTCACAGATGTTCACCGAAAGAAGGGTGCATGGGTTCGCTGCTTTGATGCGCTACAGAATAGCCGGACTGAGTCAGCGCTACCAGAGATCGGACAACACTCTTGTCCAGGCCGTTGCCCAGTGGCAGGGAGCGCTTCTACACCAGAGATGGAGAATTTCACTCAAGCCACCATAAAGTACTAATGTGTTAATCAATTTATTCATTTTTTATTTATTTATTTCTGTATTGATTTTTTTATGTATTAACTTAAATGTAAACTTTTATGGCAGGCAGAGCATTGCACACACCGCTTTGTCCAGCTGAAATAAACATTATTATTATTAAATTTAAATCGTTGAATTTCGTGGTAGTACCTCAACTGAAGAATCCTTTAAAGTTTTCCTGAGAAATTTGATAACATATTATAATAAATATTAAGTTCTGCATAAAATCGTATTGCTCTACATTTCATTTTATCTAGAAATGTTTAAGACCACTGATATTTTGTCACCATACTTCCTTGCTTCCGATCTCTCGGATATTATGCTATTCGCCAGTGGTTCTCAAACGTCATTGCGCTTCTGTCGTTCCTTTACTGGAGTAACTTAGCTATAAAAAACTACTTTGCCTTTTATAAATACTCAAACTATCATAAATTCCCTAAGAAACTTGAAGAGAGAGATCTTACAAATGTCATATTAATTATGTGTATTTGCTGTATCTTTCCATGAAGGATAGTTCTTCAATTCACGCTACCACACAGTTTAAGAAACATTGCCATGGATACAAGGTATATAAGGATATTATAAGGACTACGAACATTTTGAGGATTTAACGATATTTCTCGCTGCATGCGCGTCTGGAATGTTACTAGCCTGTTTGCTCGCAAATTGTTTAGATTTATTGATAGTCCCATTATATATATATATATAAATCTGATTTATTCACATATCTTGCTTTGAACTAAACATTCTACGATAACTGTGAAATCAACAATATCTCTCTGCTACCTGACTTTTTCATTTATTATAAATATTTAACACTTTTTTGTTCATGTGTAGAGTAAATAGACGCAACCTAATGAACACGATTTAAAAAATATTTTGTTTAATGTTATCAGGCGATATAACATAATATTTGGTTTCGATAGAATAATTGAAACTGTTGTAAGTATCAACATTAGGTATAATAATAAAAAAACTTCTCCCAACCTCTTGTGCGAATGTGTCGCCTATATTATCAGACCCCACAACTTTACTAATTTTCTCGAATCTCTTATTTTCACTTGACTCTTCAACCAACCCTTTATTGTAACGTGTTTGGTTGCTTTACATACTTTACTAATAAATGTCCTTCAAATTTTACACAGATGATAAACAACCATTTTCCCGTTGTTCGTCATTATGTGAAATTTTAAACACCTGATTAGTAGGGATCTTTTTCGTTTCATTCTTACGTATAAATAGTTGTTGGTATTTATTCTTGTTCTCTCTATCTCTTCTTTTTACATTTATGTCAAATATAATATAATATTATATTCTGTTCAACTTACCTATTAGGGGAAGCATACAATTTTATCTTTTTAACAATGTTGCTGGAAAAATGGGATCTGCTCCCTTTCAAATTCAGTTTTTATTTCATCTTGGAAACATCAAAAGGAACTTGTTTTCAACCCAATTCATTAATTAAAATACAATCTTTATGAAATGTGCTTCCACATCGTCGCGGAAAATGCAAATTCTCGAACATTTTCAGTGTGGAAGATACTCTCGGTATGGCCCTGGTCTAAGACCACCATTCACTGTTGAAACGTTGCTTGAAATGGCTTTGGCCGTGTTTGGTGACCAGATCTGAAAAGCCAGGTACTTCATCACCTTGCTCTTTCCCATCTCCTTTTTCTCTACTACCTTTAGCCTCACAACCAGTGGCGGCTCGTGACTTTTGGGTGTACTAGAATGCTAATATTAGAAAAATGGCGTTTTTGATGTTGTTGTAGCTGAAGACGATTTTTTATTAATATAAGCACTGCAGTACACCCAAAAGTCACGAGCAGCCACTGCTCACAACATATCCCAATTGGGGAAGCCAGATAGTTGATAGCGATTACCTTTCATTGTTCCTGTCGATGGCAACAATATGCGAAATAATTTAGCGTCGTTCCTCTTAATTTCTATGAACATCATAAACAAAATGGTGTTCGAAGAAGGGGATGCTGAGGGAGTTCAATGTGGTGTTCGAACAAGCAGGTGCTACGGGAGCTCAATATAACAATAATAATAATAATAATATTTGGATGATTTGTATACCGTCGTTTTCGTGCAAAATCACCTGAAGGGCGCTGTACATAATAGAATACATTTCTACAATGATCTATGTTATTACTAACTATATATGGAGATAATACACGGTACAATACTTACCTGGTAGGTCACTTGATATTAACACTTAACATTAACTTATTGCTTTTTAATTTAGACACAGAATTTTATTTTTTATCTTTACATATTGTTTTTAAATTTAGATACAGGATTTTGGACATAATTGGAAAATTAGACAGATATAACTGGACTTTCTCTCAGGAATTGTTTATTTAATTTAAGAGTATGACAGCTTAAAAAGGTAAGTTTTTAGTTTAGACCTGAATTTTGTTGGACTTGTTTATTCCAAGCCTTCGGCCTAGATATTTCGAAAGCGCGATCACCAAACTTAATATTATGCTTGCGCTTAGGTTTCATCAGTCTGCCTACAGCTGCTTTTGTTGACTGCATAAGAACAGTGTTTTCCGGGACGCATAGTTCAGAGATGTAGGGTGGGGCCATTTCATTGATGGATTTAAACACCATCCAGCTCAATTTGTACTGAATTCTTTCAGGGCACTTGAGCCAGTGAAGGTCACGAAGGTGTTCTGAAATGTGCGAATATTTTGAAACCCTGGTTATGAGCCGTGCTGCTGCATTAAACACTGATTGAAGTTTGTCAATTTGATATTTTGGAAGGCTGACATAAATGCCGTTGCAGTAATCGAGACGTGAGACTACGGAAGAGTTGATAAGTAGTTTTGTTGCTTCTGTAGAAAGATTTCTTCGGACAGACTTGAGGTGTCTTAGGTGAAAAAAACCGGTGCTTTCAGTCCTATTTATTTGACTTTTAGACGAAAATTCTGAATATAAATTGACACCGAGAAGTTTGACTGTTCTTTTGGGATGATATCGCTGCCGGAAATAGAAATGGGTGAATCGTCTATGAAATATTGATATTTCACTTGTTTCTGGCCGCCCAGAGAAACTCAGTCTTAGATGGATTCAGCTTGTTTGAAGACATCCAACGAGTAATTGCTTCTAGACATTCAGTTATATGGATCTTGAGACTATTGGTTTCATTTGGAGCACAGCAAAAATTAACTTGCTGATCGTCAGCGTAGCAGTGAGACAAGAGACCGAATGACTCTATTATTTAGGCGACATCATTTGTAAAAAAGATGAAGAGAAGTGGACCCAAAACGGATCAAAGTGTTGCGAAGTTGGACAATTTATTTCCAACCCTCACGGCTTGTAAGCGATTGGATAGATAAGATACCAACCAACATAAATAAACCACTCTCTAGATCGATATCTTTGGGCTTTTTGTATCAAAAAATTTTATACAGTACTTAAGCACAGATTACAAGCAGTACTTACCGTACGGAGTAGAGCAGTAGACGAGGTAGAGAAACTCAAGGCCATTTTAAAGAAGGTGCCACCATAGACAATATAATTGCACTGAGCAATTCATTATTTAGCCCAAAAAACTATTTAAAAATAAAAATGTCCTTGAAGCAGGAAAATGACGAAATGTTTTCCGAGTGCAAGGTTCATCTGACTAAGAAAATGAAATTTATACAGGATAACATAATACAGGATAACACTAATCAATAACATAAATAAGTTGGTCGATATAATCAATAACATTTATACGTTGTGGAGGAAGACATAATATATGCCGAGTGTGAAGCATTTTTTAACAAAAAACCAAAACGTCGAATAACCTTAAAACTGTCAATTCACTTTAAACTTGAACTTACGCGAAATGATAGTATTTCGGCAGCAAATGACAACCCGCGTGCATAAATAAACCACTCTCTTTTTGTTTAAATGATTTGCAAACAGTCAAACGACAACATTCCGTCATCTCTTTCTGTTACACGAGTCACTATGGTAGAGAGCTAGAGATCAAACCAATCCTTCTGCTCTAACCAATGAGATCTGAGCTTTTAGCCACACTATTCATTTTCTATAAGAATAAGGAGGTGGGCGTGGCGGTTTCAAATGTGTTTCAAGGCCAAAGCTGAGTTAAATGCCCCTGTCAGCTAATTTTGTGTATAAAAATAAAATATAAACAAGTTCTAAATAAATGATATCGCACGCTGAGTATGAATCTGTTTTTCTGTTTTGTCTATGTTACCAATAACTTTAGGTTCAAAAAGTTAACAATAGAATATAAGCGAATATCAAATTGTCGAAGTGCGTGCATGGTTTCAACAATCAATGCCAGTCCCAGAATGTTTGATAAAAACAACAATGATGTATTGAAATGAAAACAGTTGCTTTGCTTTGTGTCATATTGTGTTTTGTGTATAGCTTTGTGTATGTTGGAAAGGCTGTAGAACGGTTGGAGTTTATGAAAGGTGTTGTGAAAACGATATAGATAGAATTATTGTAATTTAAATCAAAAGAAACGTTTCCTGCAAACACGCAACGACATTATCACAATTTACTAGCGCAGATCCGGGATATTATGATAGTAAGATTTGTGATGATGAAAGTACGAGTATTTATAAAATAATTGCCTCGGGATCATTGCCTTTTAAAACAAAAAAAGTTAATTTTCTTTAATATAATTATACTTTTTTTGACAAACTAGAGAGACGTCAGAAATTGACCTAATTTTACTAAAATTAATTAATTTTGCTGCCTATTTTATCACTTGTCTGAATTATTCTCACGATCAATCTTAATTCTGAAAATTAAAAGTTCATTGATTGTGAAGTATTTCACGCAGAAGTATTTCGCATCACGTCACAAACAACAGAAATTTGTATGTTTAGTTTATCATAATACTAAGATGTTCTATCATACCTATTTTTATGAATTTAATACTGGTTTATCGTGTTCCAGTGACACATTTGGCCTTAATTGGTATATAAATAACGATTAAGATAGCTAATGATGAAAAATAACTTATGTGTTTAATTTGTAGAACTCATTGACAAAAGGTTCTCTATTGTTGTTACAATTACTTTCTCAGTAAATAGGTTTAACTGATAGTAAACCATTTAAGACATCATAAAAATTCAATTGAGCAGGGGTAAATAGAATCATATAAATAAATCGTCTAAAGATGGCCTAACCACACTTTGAAAATGGCCTTGAATGTCGAAACTGCTGTCGCAATAATAAAAATAAGCAATAATACTTGCAGAACTTACTGTTATAATTATTACTTATTATTGAATATAAAGTAAATTCCATTTTTAAAAAATATATGATAACATTCTGTAATGGTTCAACTAGGTAGCCATATTCTTATAAATTTCATGTTTGTAGGTACTTTTCACGAGTTATAGATACCTTATTTTTATTTACCGAAATGTGAACTCATCGTTTAGCATGGCTTATTTTGCCAACGCTTTAAAGCACCTACAGTTTCCTCACGTAATGGTGCATAAGCTAGATAAACTAAGATTTATTGGAAAGAAATTCTTACTCACGCGTCTCCAAATCCATTAACAACCTAAGTTATTGGCTGATCTACCAATAAGCTGTTTTATGTTGATTTTTTCGGGGAACTAAGAATTTATAGGCGAACATTCCCGGGTTGCGAATAACCTGACAATATTTGAAAATCTCCTACTACCACCTCAGTAAGTGGAAAATGTTACTTGTGGAGGCCAGCCGAGGAATTGAACACACTACGCCTGGGTGGGCGATACCCAAAGGCGATGTCAACTCAGCCACCAACCGGTCAATTTGAAATGCGTAGTTCTTTTGTTTAAATGTTTGACTGATGTCGTAGTTTTTTTTAAATTTGCTAACATTATAAAAGGTTAATTTCTTTTTTCGAAAGGCAATAATTAGGATTTTTGCCATAAACACCTACTCTCAGCTCAGAAGCGCAATAATTGTAATACCCTTTATCCGCACTGTAATTTCACTTGTCCGCACTGCAATTCCCCTCTTCCACACTGTAATTCCCCTTGCCAGCACTGTAATTCCCCTTGTCCACATTGTAATTTCACTTGTCCGCACTGTAATTTCACCTGTCCGCAGTGTAATTTCCCTCGGCCGCATTATAATTTCACTTGTCCGCACTGTGACTTCACTTGTCCGCACTGTGATTTCACTTGTCCGCACTGTAATTTCAATGTCCGCACTGTAATTTTCCTTGACCGCATTGTAATTTCACTTGTCCGCACTGTAATTTCACTTATCCGCACTGTAATTTCACTCGTCCGCACTGGTAAAATTACGTAAAATAACGTATCTGATAGTATTAATACTCCAGCGTCTGGACGATGTAGGCCCTCTGATTGGTCAAATTTGAATTGTCTGTTTCGGTTAAATTCCGGTAACTTGAAAATTAAGACCCGATTTCATACTAAAATAGGATCACCAGATTTCTTCAAAAGCATCTCTTCTGATCATATAATTTTTGGATAATATCGAAGAAAATATGTTTTAGAAAGTTCACAATCCATTGGATTAATTACTTTTTCTTTCTCTTAGTCTTTTGTGAAAAATTACCGACCAATCAGTATTTTATCATGTTTTGCAAAAGTCTTCGAATCTATAATGTATAATTTCATATTCACACACTTTAAACCACAATTATGCATTAATCAACATGGATTTGTTCCCAACAGATCTATTAATTCTAATCTTCTTGACTTTTGTGATTACGTTTGCAGTGCTTTTAACGAAAGAACTCAAGTAGATACCATTTACACAGATTTTAAAAAGGCATTTGATAAAGTAAACCATTCTATTCTACTACAGAAGCTTGATCGTATAGGTATCCACGGTGATCTATTAAGATGGCTTAAATCTTACTTGGAAAATAGAACACAGTTAGTACTTATAAATGGGTATGAGTCACCTCCCATAATTGTAACCTCAGGTGTACCTCAGGGGTCCAATCTTGGCCCTCTGCTTTTTTTAATCTTTATTAATGACCTTGGCCCCATGTTACGCTGCCATTTTGTTTTATTTGCTGATGATCTCAAGATTTACCGTAAAATTTCCACTGATTCTGATCAAGTTATGCTACAAGAAGATCTTTACACACTATATAGCTGGTGTACTCAAAACGATATGTTTCTAAATATTGATAAATGTTACATTATAACCTTCACTCGTAACAGAAGACGAAAGAATCGTGCATATTTCATTAATAATGTTCAATTAAATGCAGTCACCACTATTAGAGATCTAGGAATCACACTTGATTCAAAATTTAAGTTTGATGTACATATCAGTGATATCACGAGTAAATCCTTGAAAATGATTGGTTTTATACATAGAATATCGAAACCATTTAAAAATACCCAATCCATTATAACCTTGTACCACTCGTTGGTCAGAAGCAAATTGGAATATGGTAGTGTTATCTGGAACCCTCACTACTTGAAATATTCAAAAACTATTGAATCTGTACAAAAAAAATTTCTAAGATTGTTATCGTTTAAACTTGGACTAAGTTCCGTACTGCAGTCTTATGAGGAACGACTCCAATACTTTAACTTTACGACCCTGGATAAAAGAAGACAATTTGCTGACTTAATATGTCTACACAAAATTATTCATGACAAGCTTGAAGCAACTCAATGTGTGAGCAATATTCTTATTAAAGTTCCTAATAGACGTAATCTAAGGAATCATAATATATTCCATCTAGAATTATTTAAGAACAATATTGCCTACTTCAATCCATTATCTAGAATGTGTCGTCTGTACAATTCTATTGAGTGTAACTACATAGATATATATGCAAATAGTCTCACTTATTTTAAAAAGCAAATTAGCAATAGATTGTGAATGTTTGTTGTTTTTTTTTATTTACTCTATTTGTTTTCTGTTTTATTTTTGTTTCTCTTGTTTTTTTTGGATCATATATTTATCTGTATGTTTTGTTTCTGATATCTCTTTTTTTTGCCTTTGCTCACGTTTTGCTGTTTATATATTTTTTTGTTAATACATAGTGTATAATGACACTTAATCTGTGCATGATGTGAACATTTTTAAGTGGACTGTTGACATATACGTTTTTTTTGCAGCGCTTATCTAATGATTTTTTTTCATGTTAATAGTCTGTAAATGTTCCTAAACAATAAATAAATAAATAAATAAATAAATAAATTACATTACAGTAAAAATTATCCACAATTACGTATTGAAATTTGACGTTTATCATTATTCACGCGAAAGACACATTGTTCAGTGTTGCCAGCGTATATCGATTTCCAATCAATGTAAAAAGCTTCTATAGCCAGTTAGTGTCAAGCAATGTACAATGTCAGTGTGATTTTTTAAAGTGAGATATATATATACAAATATTTAATTATAAATAATAAATTTTTAATTTGGGAGGTGGTCAATGGGTACCGCCGCCCCGGGAACCATACTCTGGGTTACCAACACCTCTGCCACGGTCACCTGAAGTGGTTCGCTACGTTTGGTGACTTAGCAGGGGTGCCCGGGCTCATGGAGGGTTGTGCGTTCTGGATCACACTGATGAATGGGTCAGCCTACTTACTGCGGGGCGGGCCGGGCTGGGAGAGGCCGGTTGAGGGAGATCCAGTAAACCGGTTATCGCTGTCCGGGCCGCTGGATAGTACAGGGGCCCGACCCTTGGGCTCACGACCAAGGGTGGGCTGCCCCATCAGCCAGCGAAAAAACCCTGCCGCTGATGTTGTGCCGGTTCGTGACCGGTGAGGACCCAGCATCCAGCGTTTGGGGCGCACTGGGCGACCTCCACAGCCGGACTCTCCTGCCCATTGCCTGGAACCGCAGTCAGAAGAACATACCCTACATTTGGTGTATCCAGTTGCTCAACTCTCCAACTCCCCACCCAACCTTTTTAACCTAATTCTTCCCAACCCATCCTAAATCCCACAAACAAATAAAACAAACTTAAAAACTATGAACTCACAACAAATCAATATAAACTCAGCGACAGCGAACAGTAGGAGTCCTCAGTGTGGATCGAGGATGAAGGTGAATTTCGCTAACATTCGCGGTCTGCACACCAACCTAACTCCCATCCACCACCACCTTCTCTCACAAAATCCCCATCTCCTCTTCCTTACGGAAACACAGATTGCCGAGCCCCCAGATACCTCCTATCTGAACTGCCCAGGATATCATCTGGAAAGTCTTTTCAGGCCAAAAGGAGGTGTCTGCCTTTACAGCCGCGCTGACATCAGCTGCGCTCGTCTCGCAAATATCGAGAGCGCAAAACACGAAGTGTTATGGGTACGCGTGGATCTCACCGGTATGATGAGAATTTATGCGTGCCTATATCGCCCACCAAACCTTGCCGAATCAGACACTGTTGAGTTGTTTAAATACTTGAGTGACACTGTTGATATTCTCTTGCCCCGTTACCCATCGGCTGAGTTTGTTATCCTGGGGGACTTCAATGTTCATAATGAACAATGGCTGAAGTTCTCGGGCCCAACAAACTCTGCCGGTAGATCAGCGGAATCCTTTGCTCTTATCCATGGACTAAGCCAACTCGTAGAATCTCCGACCGGAATACCAGACATCTCATCACATCGAGCCAACCTACTCGATTTGTTTCTCACTAGTGAACCACTCGGGTACAGAGTGGAGGTAACAGCGCCCTTAGGATCCTCTGACCACTGCCTGATTACCACCTCTGTCCCATCCTCCATGAACCGTCAACCCGACAAACATGTAAAGAGGAAGGTATGGCACTACAGGGCAGCGAAATGGGACGGCATGCGGTCTTTCTTCGGCGCCTTTCCTTGGAGTACTGTATGCTTTAGCTCCGAGGACCCATCAATTTGTGCACGTGCGGTAGGAGAAGTAATCACATCAGCAATGGATTGCTACATTCCCTTCTCCGTCAAATCCTCTGGAGCGGGCACAAAACCGTGGTTTGACCATCGCTGTGCTGAAGCTGTCAGACTCAAAAATACGGCTTTTAATGCACTCCGGAAGATTAGCTCCATGAATAACCTTTCGGAATACCGAAAACGGGCAAGGGAATGTAAGAGAGTTCTTAATAGAGCTAAGAGCGATCACGACCAGAGAATTGCGAAAAAGTTGGCTGACTGCCCCACTGGTAGCCGTGCTTTCTGGTCACTCGCTAGCTCGATCGGAAGAAATTTCTGCAGAACCACTTTCCCACCTCTGACCAAGCCTGATGGTCGGCTGGCTAACTCGGCCCGTGAGGAAGCTGAATTATTAGGCAAAATTTTCGCGGAAAACTCAACTCTTCAAGATAACGGAGAGACTCCCCCTTCCATTCCGCACTGCGGTTTTCAAATGGAGGAACCGAAGATCCGGAACAGAGAGGTTCTCCGAGTCTTGAACGAGCTGAAAGTCGACAAAGCCAGTGGGCCGGACGGAATACCTGCCTTGGTCCTCAAGAGGTGTTCTGCAGAAATGACTCCAGTGCTCGCGAAATTATTTAGGCTCTCTCTCAAAGGTGGAAAGGTGCCAGATCTTTGGAAAAAGGCAATCGTTCACCCAATCCCAAAAAAGGGGGACCGCTCCGACCCTTCTAACTACCGCCCCATAGCCATCACTTCCATACTCTCGAAGGTATTAGAAAGGGTGGTTAACAACAAATTGCTCACATATCTCGAGAATAACAATATCCTAAGCGATCGGCAATATGGATTTCGTCGTAACCGATCGTGTGGCGATCTACTCGGATATGTAACGCATATTTGGGGGCGGTACATGGAACGTTTTGGTGAAACCCAAACCGTTGGGTTGGATATCTCCAAAGCCTTTGACAGAGTCTGGCACCGGGCGCTTGTCGGGAAGTTACCATCGTATGGGATCCACCCAACCCTGCATAGTTGGATTGCGGAGTTTTTGAGGGGAAGAACAATTCAAACCGTGGTTGACGGCTCTTCTTCCTCACCGCACCAAATCAATGCGGGGGTGCCACAAGGATCTGTGCTGTCTCCGACGCTGTTTTTATTGCACATCAATGATCTCGTTGAATGTGCACCAATTCACTGCTACGCTGATGACAGCACCGTTCACGAGGGTTATCTTTTTGACAAGCCCCCTTCCACCTATGATTTCCGAACAGCTCGGGAAGTTTTGAAGCAAAAAATTGACCACCACCTAGAGATGGTTCGTGCCTGGGGTAAGGCCAACTTGGTCAGTTTCAACGTTTCAAAAACCCAAGCGTGTCTGATTTCGGCAAAGAGGGAGATCAATGACTGTCTGGTGCAATTTGATGGGAGCACTCTCCCCAATAAAGACTCCATTGAAATGCTTGGAGTTACTATATCAGACCAGCTCAAGTATCGGGGATCCATAGAAGCCCGAGTAAATCAGGCCTCCAAAAAGTTGGGCGTCTTGTACAGGGCTAGGAGATTCTTCAACAGTGACCAGCTGCTGACCCTGTACAAGACTCAAGTACGCCCAACTATTGAATTTGGGAGCCACCTTTGGGCTGGTGCCCCAAAATACTTGATAAACGTGCTTGAATCTGTGCAAAGGAGAGCGATCCGTCTGATTGACAATCCGTTGTTAACAGACCGATTGCCTTCTCTAATGCATAGACGCAATGTAGGCATGCTTTGTCTGTTCTACAGGTATTTCAATGGAGCCTGCTCCAAGGAGCTAGCAGCATTGATTCCTGATGCACCGGTGCACGTGCGCGAAACTCGACGGACACGAACTGAACACCCGTTCACGGTTGACGTTGGCTTCATGAGAACGGGCCGTTTTTACGACTCGTTTTTGTGTAAGTCGGCTCGCATGTGGAACGAGCTACCGGCATCTGTTTTTCCTCCCTCCTATAATCCGAGCCTCTTCAAGGCCCGCATTAACAAATCCCTTCCCACAGCCCCTACCTTACTCCGCCTCACAACGCCGCCCAACCGGGTGGTGACATAGTTCCCCTGTCTGTGCACTCCACAGGCAGGGACACTCTTGTGAAGTGTCACATAAAAAAAAATATATAAATATATATAATTTATAATTATAAATCCACCATTTATAATTATATATTATGAAGCCGGCTGCAAAAATAACCAGTTCCACTCGATACTTAAATACGTAATTAATTATTTTTTGATATTACAACACCGACCCCATTCGCTGTCATTAGCTGTCATGTTTAATATGTGATAATTACAGAATTATTATTGACGTGATAACCGTAGATATTTGTTTAAAAAACTATCGCTGTGAATCGCTAAAAAGAAATATTTTGTTTTCAGATTATTATTTCAATTTAATTACTATGGCTAAAAGGTATGTGGACAATATTTTACCAGAATTGGTCAAATTTCGGAATGTTCGAATGAGAGGGAAATTTACCGAGCGATCAAACTGCCATATACCACAAATTTTAGCTTATCCTCCAGCCATTGATGTATTTATACTAGATTAGCCTTGTCTAGTTAAATCCATTTTAAAAATGACACCACATAGCGTACGTCACAAATATGGAGATGAACTTAACAACCCAACTCTGTTTAAACTCCTTGTACAAACGTTCGAACTCGTAAGCGGAACCAAGGAACAGCGTTCATTTTGTTACCGAGTTGTTGTTGTAATTTGAATACAAAACCGTCACCAAGTAACATTTTTTGCTTAACCAGGTCTGAATCAGGTAAAGGACTAATAAATAACACAAAATGATTTTTATATTCACATTTTAAGTTTTGGATTCTGTACACTACATATTGAACCAAAACGGGAAACGTACACATATTTACTATTGAGTAGAAGTTTTAAGAATTTACAAAATTATTTATATAAAATAGTATATAATTATCAAAGAAACCGTTTACTTTGTGGCTTGACACTTTAATCAGATGAAAAATTATTTTGTTTTTAACCGCTTCGTTAGGTTTATAAGACAGAATTATAAAAAACTAGTCTAGGTAGTTATTAATAATGTATAAATTATAATAGACAAAATAAAGCGAGAGAAATCATATGGTGGGGTGGGACAAGGGAGGGTGGGGGTTACATGGTAATAATATCAATTTATTTATGCCCATTAAATAAGCTTTTACATTTTTACATTGTGTTTGTCTTCTTTTTTTATTATAGGCACAACTTTACATATCTACGGAAAAAAAAAAAAGATTTTACCTTCCTTCCCAAGGATTGGAGTGAACCGCGCCAACAACCTTGCCAAATGCATGCCGATCGGACCGAAATTTATTTCGTATATTAACTGCTGTAATGTCATACGATTTCAGAGAAATGCCTATTCGGTTTATTTTTGTAGTACCATTTTTGTGAAATATATAGATGGTGTTTAATCAAAGCTAGACAATAACAACCAGTAATTAAAATAACCATTCTCAGATTAAGCAACGATAGCTAATTTGTGGGTATATTACATTCTCTCCTCCACACAGAATGCTCAAAGATTATAAAGGACCTGAAGGAAATTGCAGTCTAAACGTTTGGGATGAAAATGATTTGAGCATAAATGGCTTCCTGATGATGGTACGGTCAACGTGTTCCGATATCGTGATAATTAATGTATTCGAAATTTACTAACAATTTAACAGGAAACCTGTTTATTCATTTGTTAAGGGCCTGCAATCCCTTTTTTAAATAAATTAGAAAAACTCTGTTCCGACATCGTGATAATGAATGTATTCGAAATTTACTAAAAGTTCAACCAGAAACCTGTTCATTATTCGTTCGTTAAAGGCCTGCAATCCGCTTTTTTAAATAAATTAGCAAACACATTTTTTTTTCCGTATTTGTAAATATTTATTTTTTAAATATTAATTTACCATATTTTGTAAGAAACAATCAGCTTTTATATAATATACAATGATAGATATAAATATACAAGTTAACTGAAGTCAAGCCACAGAAGTTTCTTACGTTAAAGTTCATTAGAAATGAAGTTTTAATATCTTGAAATTAATTTGGTGTTAAAGGAAGGGGAGAGGAAGAGGAAAATAGGAAGAGGATAGGAGATGCTCCCGATACATTCCATACTCTCATATTAATAATCGATCGTACGCATTACTTCATATCGATATTTCTTTAGGTTATTACCAAAAATGTCAATGCTGTAAAATTTTGTATTAGATTGTGCACATATACGAGGAATTGGGGAATTTTTTCGAATGTTATATATAATAAATATTACCTAGTTATTTTCACAAAATTGAATCCGGATTGCTTTTATCCATTTCTCAATTTTTTCTCGGTTTGTGGGGAAACCTAAGCGAAAATAAGACATTTTAAGAATAATTATCGGAATGTATATAGAAAATATTTATTCCTGTACCTAACATTTTAAGCCTACGTGAACGTTCCTTTTCATGTAACATATCTTCCATCACCTTCATCACCTCTACAGCAATAGTTATAATAAAAAAGGTAAGTGTAATATATATATATATATAAATACTTTGTAATATATATTTTTTCAATGAAAAGAAAAATGTAATTAAGATAGTAAACACAAAATAAATTACTCAACGACGCGATTTTTTCATATAATTTAACATGCAAATAATTGTGGACTTAATACAACCCTGAATAGAGACAACACTAAAAAATAACCAACACTTCTAAAGTTTTTTGCGCGCATCAAGTAAGAACGCCTGATTTTAACCAACACATCAATAATTATCATGTGGCAAGCTCGTGCCATGTACTATTGTTTATATGTATTCGTTAAAAGCGTATAACACACTGCATGACGTCATAATTGTGACTAGTTTGAAAGATGACGTCAGAAAATTTACTTGTCGTTAGTGAAATTCTATTAATTTCTGATATTTGTTAATGCGTTGCCTTGAATCTATCGGTAAGGTACTTATATTTTTTTTTATTCAGATAGCTGATTACATTTTCTAAAATAAATTCCGCGATAGGCACAATCTAAAATATTTGGAACTGGGTTATTTTTGTGATTGAAAAAATGAACTTGCCCAGCATAGCTGACAAGCAAAATAGCTTAACTCTAGACCAACAAAAGGTAAAACGCAATGCACAGTTGAAATTTCGCATTGCGACACAATGCGTGCGCCTTTTCATAAATGTGCACGTGAACCAAAACAAAATTGAGTTGGTGTTATTTTTCACTGGTTACACCTAGTCTAGTTGTATTTAGTCTATGCCTCCAGCACTTAACGAATGATTTACAGGAGATTGTAGTCAATCTAAAAACTTTTGGAATTTTGTTTGTCAATACAAATGCTACTAGATGTAAACAGTGCTAATAGATTTGCATCATTTGGAGCGCAAATAGCTAATATCCCAGGTAATGGTCCATATTGTTTAAAAAAATTTGGTTAGGTTTATCATCTGACTTCCAGAAGTATACAAGTTGCAGGTAAAATACCTTCCTATGCTCAGCTTTATCTATACGATCCTGATGAGGCTGTTAGAGTGCGTATGAGTCATCCATGTTATGCCGATTGCTAAAAATATAATGCGAATAATTGATGATTGAACTAAAAGAAGCTGTCGAGGTAGAAGAAATACGCATTGCGGCTAAGGGTGGGCAGGTGAGAGATATACGTCTATTATTTACACGTTTATCAGAGGTACAATGCTCCAACCAGTTCTCACGATATCGCCATGGTTTACGTAGCAGACAGACGGGAATTCGTCATCGGGTATAGATATCGCTGTTTAACCTAAAAATGTTGAAGGACCTCAAAGGATAGCAACTTTATCAAAGCATTTAGATCCTATGGTTTTCCCACTACTATTTCCATCAGGTGAATGTGGTTGGACCCCAGGTTTTCAGCATCATGCTGATTTCTGTACTGCTCAATGTCATACTGTAACTGCTATGTAGTTTTATGCAAGTAAATTAGCAGTGCGAAGAAACATATTTAATCCAATCCATTATGCGGGTAAACTTTTTCAACAGTATTTAATTCATGCTTACATTATTTACCAATCTGGTCGCCTAGATTACATTAGGAAAAACCAACGACACCTCAGAGTGGAATGCTATCAAGGTTTGCAAAACCATGTAAGAAATTTAGCCACTGATAGAGGAGTATGTGCAGGTAATATAGTCATTCTTCCATCTTCATTTACTGGTGGACCACGCCATGTGAATGAACTTTATCAAGTTTCAATGGCAATGGTACGTAAATTTGGTCGTCCTGTCGTCGTCATAACTTTTACATGCAATCCCAAATGGCCAGAAATACCAACCGAATTGGAACATTATCAATCGGCCGCGGACAGGCCTGATATAGTAGCCAAGGTTTTCCATCTAAAAGTCAAGGAATTTATTCATGATATGATTGAGAAACATGTTTTTGGAAAGGTAGTTTGTTGGGTGTATACAATTGAACAGCAAAAAAGAGGACTCCCTCATCTACATGGTGTGTTTACACTTTGCAGCCAAGATAAGTTGTATACAGATTCTGATATTGATAATGCCGTATCTGCAGAACTACCCCATCCGAAGAACGGCTTTGTACCATATTATTTAAAAAAATAACATTCATGGACCATGTGGCGTGCTTAATCCAAGGTCAGTCTGCATGGTAGACGGTAAGTGCTCTAAAAAATTCCCCAAATCATTTAAAGATGCTACTGATATAATTCCGCAGGCTACCCAGAGTACAGGATACGTGATAATTTTTCTGAAAATCATGTTGTTCGGGATATACGTATCGACAATCGATTTGTTGTTCCATATAATGCATTCCTTAGCAAAAAATATGATGCTCATATTATAGTTGAAATTTGTTCCTCTTTGGATAGTATTTATTTATTTATACTGGGTTTTTAGAGATGTTCTCACTTATCTATACATGATCAATCTCACTCAATTTTACTTCTGGCTTTACATTTACCCGACAGCCAATCTGTTTATTTTGTAGAGGGGCGGGAGGAACAGGCTCTTAGGGAAGCATCTACAAGGAACACCTCTTTAACAGCGTGGTTCCAATTAAATCTTAAAGATATTGAGGGACGCTCTATTCTGTATCAATATGTACCAAATAACTATGTCTTTTCAGCTGATAAAAAGTGGACGAGGCGACAGCGGGGAGGCGGCAACATCATTGATGACATACGAGAATGGACGCAGTGCATAACAGAGGCTTCATTGTATTTGATGCCTAAAATTCTTAGACATCTATTTGTTTTAATTTTAATACAATGTATCCCTTCGATCTTCGGCTGAAGATTTTTTTCATCGTGGTGTTGCTGAAGAAACAGCTATTAATCTTTGTCTTTTAAACATACAGGATATTCTTATGAAGGAGAATTCATCTTGCAGAATGCAGGGCTTACCTGAACCTGATGAAAGTTGCAGTTTCGGACAAGTATCTGATTTTAATGTAATTTTTGAAAAGACTTTAGGTGAATTGATGGCTGCCAAACTCAATGACGTACAACTTCAAGCATATAATTCTATTTTGAATGAGTTTTTTCACATGAAAATGATGACAATGAATGTTTCTTCATTGATGGCCCAGGCGAAACAGGGAAAACATACCTTTACTAAACTTTAATTCACACTCTAAGACGAAAAGGTAAAAGAGTTTTATCATACTGCTTTTAATTTACCCCTCAATTTACAGGACAATACAACATGTAAGGTCACATCAAAGAATCGGAAAATTATAACGGAAGCAGATATTATAATATGGGATGAAGCACCGATGCCCCAGGTGTAGCTTTAGAAGTAATTGAGCGTACTATACGTGATATCATGGGAAGTGATTCTGTCTTTGGTAACAAAGTTATTGTTTTAGGCGGAGACTTTCGTCAGATCCTTCCAGTGTGTCGACGTACTTCATGAGGACAATTAATTGCCGCTTGCATAAAAAACAGCATACTTTGGTACCATTTGAAAACTTTTCAATTAAAAACAAATGTCAGAGCTTTAGAAAGTGAAAATATATTTTCTAAATGGCTTTTGGACTTGGAAGATGGCAAACTTCCTTCTGTAGAAGGAACATTAGAGTCATCTGTGTTTATTACCAATGTAAATATTTGTCAAGATATTATTCACTATATATACAGTGAGACACATACAACTCCTGATTCCTTAGTGATGAGTCAACGTACCATATTGTGCCCTAAAAATAGTCATGTTTATGCAATCAATGAGGATGTACTTCAACGGAAAGCGCCCCTGAGGTGATATCTCACAAAAGCGGTGCTATAAAAATTTCAGCTGTAACTTAATTCAAGCCAAAATCATTACTGGGAACAGAAAAGGTACAGTACATTTCATTCCTAGAATTTAAAACACTTTGTCGGATGTTACAATATAATTCAATATGTGCAGGAAACAGTTTCCAGTCAAATTAGCTTGACCATCAATAAATCTCAAGGACAAACTTTTGAACGGGGTGGACTGTTACTTCCTGAACCAGTATTTTCTCATGGACAGTTTGAGCGCAGTCATCGTTATTTATACAAATTCTGACTGATTGGTATACGGATAATATTGTTTATAAAGAGATTTTTTCCTAATGAAAGTGTATAATATTATGTTGTAGATTGTAAAAAATAAAAGTATAATAAATTGTACTTGCTTAAAAAGTTTTGTTTTTTGACTCAATTTATCCCACCTGTAAGGTTTTCCAGCCTAAGAATTAAGAGAGTTTTGGTGTATTTACTTTGACAATCGTTAGGTAAGAGCGTAATATTATTTCTCCCAAATATGTAGATTTTTAGGACTTATCCCAATAAAATAATTCTTAATATATTTTTAAAAAAATGTAATTAGTTTGACAGTCTTTTGGTAAGAGTATATTATTTTACCAAAGTTATATGTAATATTGTAATATGTTGATATTTTTTTTATTTTCGAATTACATATAAATATTTTGCAATTTAATTTCGATTTAAAAATTAAATCATTTCGGTGGTATGGAAGAGGAAAGATTTTTCTCATTGACGAGATTTATGTTGGGGTGAGGGGTGTTTAATGGTTCAGAATGTCTTTCTATTATATATCTACCCATTGATCTAATATCTACCTATTAAATGTAACTGTTAGTATCACTCAAACTGGGCGAAGCCCAACGAAGTGCCGCCCGCAGGGCCTAGCAGCAAAAACCCGCGGAGCGGGTTTTTAACTGCTAGTAAAACAATGATTCTTTTACGATTTACGATTGTCCTCTTGTTTAGCAAAAATACTTTTAAATATAAAAGATTCTTAAACCCGAAGAATATATTTAAATTTTGTAGAAAATTATACTAAGTCATCGCACTGTGGTGAAATGTAGAAAAGAATACATTTTCTCTCTCGAAAACATGTTTTTTCTCCCGTTAGTGCAGGAAACTCTCACAAACATAATATTATGATCCATCATAGATTTCAAATACTAAGACGGTATGGATTAAGAAAACACTTCACTCTTTTTCATTTAGAAATATACCTTGGGTAAAATATTTACACTAAGAATTGCTCCGTTATGATATTATCCGCTGGAGAAATAATTCTAAACCTTTTTTGTTATTTGATCCTTTTTTACCGTCAAATAAAATTTTCTTCCCAAATTAATCTTTTTTAATGCATTAAATGAAATTACAAAGGAAACCAGCTATTTGCCAACAAAATGTGTAAGAAATTAATGAAAATAATTTTAAAATATACAAAGTCAATGTGAGAATTGTTATAAGGAATTATAATTAGATGTTTACAATGTAATACAAAGATCACTTTGTATAGGTCGCACAATTAGATTTGAGGCAATAAGTACGTGTTTCTTACACAGTGAGCCACTAGAAAATCCATGGTGGCTCTCATTTAAAGTACAAATTTTAAGAACCATCGGTTCATCGTTTCTCTCAACAGTACCCACACTAAAAAGATGGTGTAGTCCATGACTACTTTTTATGTAAATGCCATACACGAGTACCGACTGCTCCCTACTAGCCGGAGCTAGTGAAACTATGACATCCCCAATACAGTACACGAGTCCCGACTGCTCCCTGCTAGCCGGAACTAGTGAGACTATGGCATCCCCAATACAGTACACGAGTCCCGACTGCTCCCTGCTAGCCGGAGCTAGTGAGACTATGACATCCCCAATACCGTACACGAGTCCCGACTGCACCCTGCTAGCCGGAGCTAGTGAGACTATGACATCCCCAATACCGTACACGAGTCCCGACTGCTCCCTGCTAGCCGGAGCTAGTGAGACTATGGCATTCTCAATGCCGTACACGAGTCCCGACTACTCCCTGATAGCCGGAGCTAGTGAGACTATGACATCCCCAATACCGTACACGAGTCCCGACTGCTCCCTGCTAGCCGGAGCTAGTGAGACTATGGCATCCCTAATGCCATACATGAGTGCTGACTGCTCCCTGCTAGCCGGAGCTAGTGAGACTATGACATCCCCAATACCGTACACGAGTCCCGACTGCTCCCTGCTAGCCGGAGCTAGTGAGACTATGACATCCCCAATACCGTACACGAGTCCCGACTGCTCCCTGCTAGCCGGAGCTAGTGAGACTATGGCATTCTCAATGCCGTACACGAGTCCCGACTACTCCCTGATAGCCGGAGCTAGTGAGACTATGACATCCCCAATACCGTACACGAGTCCCGACTGCTCCCTGCTAGCCGGAGCTAGTGAGATTATGGCATCCCCAATACCGTACACGAGTCCCAACTGCTCCCTGCTAGCCGGAGCTAGTGAGACTATGGCATTCTCAATGCCGTACACGAGTCCCGACTACTCCCTGATAGCCGGAGCTAGTGAGACTATGACATCCCCAATACCGTACACGAGTCCCGACTGCTCCCTGCTAGCCGGAGCTAGTGAGACTATGGCATCCCCAATGCCATACACGAGTGCTGACTGCTCCCTGCTAGCCGGAGCTAGTGAGACTATGGCATTCTCAATGCCGTACACGAATCCCGACTACTCCCTGATAGCCGGACCTAGTGAGACTATGACATCCCCAATACCGTACACGAGTCCCGACTGCTCCCTGCTAGCCGGAGCTAGTGAGACTATGACATCCCCAATACCGTACACGAGTCCCGACTGCTCCCTGCTAGCCGGAGCTAGTGAGACTATGGCATTCTCAATGCCGTACACGAATCCCGACTACTCCCTGATAGCCGGACCTAGTGAGACTATGACATCCCCAATACCGTACACGAGTCCCGACTGCTCCCTGCTAGCCGGAGCTAGTGAGACTATGACATCCCCAATACCGTACACGAGTCCCGACTGCTCCCTGCTAGCCGGAGCTAGTGAGACTATGGCATTCTCAATGCCGTACACGAATCCCGACTACTCCCTGATAGCCGGACCTAGTGAGACTATGACATCCCCAATACCGTACACGAGTCCCGACTGCTCCCTGCTAGCCGGAGCTAGTGAGACTATGGCATCCCCAATGCCATACACGAGTGCTGACTGCTCCCTGCTAGCTGGAGCTAGTGAGACTATGGCATCCCCAGTTGTGGTATGTTGTGCGGCTAAAGGGAATAAGGAGAAGGAGACAGGGAATAGGAATATTTGCATTCCGCATTTCATTCAGTAATCAGTAGTCCAAGTTGAAGCAAAATTACGAATAAATAAATTTCGATGGCACGAATTTTGATTTAAAAAATGTACTTTGATTATTATTTTTTATTAGTACCTCAATGAAATAACATAATTCTGATAGAAAATAGTAATCGCGCGTCATGGGTTCGATCTTCCGCTAGCTTCCTTCATCCATTGCACAGGCAACTTTTTCCACTTATAATCAATGATTGTATTAAGCGTTTTTAAAATTTAAAAAAATCAATAACTTAGACAACACCACTTTTATTTTTTATAATTAATGACGACCGGGTTTCGCTACAACCGTAGCTTCATTGGGGCTGTATAATACATATTTGTATTATGCATATTATACAGTATTATACAGCCCCAATGAAGCTACGGTTAATGAATGGTCCGAAAGCTACGGTCTGGAATTAAGTATATTAAATAAAAGTGGTGTTTATTTTGTTATTGTTTTATTCTTATTTTTATTTTATTTTATATTATAGAAACAAACAGTAGATGATTTACAGAGATGAAACAATATACAGAAATATTTCATGTTGGGTACCTATGATATGTTTCCTAGTAATGTCAGCTAAGTGGTATGTTTATTCCTTAATTACCAGGTGACGTGTGTAGTTTATAGGTGTGTGTGTGACATGTGTAATGTAAGGGTGAGTGCGTGTGTGTGTCCATATGTATGCGCATTGAATAGTTTCAATTATTGACATGATGCGACGTTTGAATTTGGGCAGTGAATCCGAAAAAATGTCGATGTTAGAGTTAAGAGAAATATTATTTAGAGTATGAAGAGCTCGGTTAATTGGCGAATTAGATGCTATTTTAAATATAATATTGCATCACAGGGTATCTGCTTCATATTATGAACAACGTTTTTTTTAATGTTGTGATGTTATCGGTAATAAGGAATGTTTGTCCTTTATTTGTATTTTAAAATTATATAAAATAATATTTCGGTCCCCATAATATATAAGTATAAAAACCTGTTCATTTTCGTGAGTTACCATTCTGTGAACTGGTTAGACTCTTCTTAAAAAAATCCTGGAGGGCGGTTAGGTTGTGCATATTGTGAAAAAAAATCTGCTTGCATACAACAGTGCGCACGCACAAAAATCGCTCCTCAAAACTAACCTTATTACACAGTTAATAAATCATAAAAATCGTTCAATCCATGGGTTGATGTTTACCTTTACATTACTCAAGTGAACTATACTATTTAGCTGAACCTAAACGCCCTTCTTACAGTGATTTTATGTGAATAAGATCTGTGAACTGACAGTGATTGAAAGTCAATCCAACTATTTGTTCCTATAGTTCGTACCTATGTTAAATACACAAAAATACAAGTGCAAAGACTATTTATTTCTACTCTTATTTTCAAAATATCATAATAATAAATATAAAAGAGAATTCACTTCAGTATGAGCAGCGCTCTGCATTACTATACACGTTCTCTTTTCAATAATAAATAATAACTAATCAACTTGACAAACTGCAACGACTGCCAGGAACCTACATTCTCCGCCGAATCTGTGTTTGCGTGCACCACGTGCAAAAGAACTTTTCATCTACACTGTTGGGGAGTGGCTGAAAGTATATACCGACGCCTTAGCAAGGAGAAGTGTGCCCAAATTAAATGCAAGAAATGTTTAAATGTTGTACCTACGGCTAATCCTAGCATTGTTGATAGTTCATCATTAGACAGCGAGCTATTGACTAAACAAAAACAAATACTAGAACAAAACACTCAAATCTTCACGACAATAGCAACAATGAGTAAATAATATGAAGATATCTTACTTCGTGTTCACGAACTTGAAAACACAAATAAAAAAACTAGTAAAAAAAAATTTTGATCTCGAAGTTCGCATAGAACATTTAGAAGGACAATTCGAACAAATTGAAAGAGAAAATAGAGCAAAAAACGTGGAAATTAGGGGAATCCCCGAAGTAAATGGCGAAAATCTAAGAGACATTATCTTCAACATCAAAAAAATAACGAGCAACAACACATAACTCAATAACGTTGATACGGCGTACCGTATCGCCCAAAAAAACAAAGATCAGCAGAGGCCTATAATTCTTAGATTCAAATCTTGTAACGACCGAGACAACTTCCTGAAAGATATCGAGACATTCAACAAACAAGCTACAAATAGAGATAATAAACTCAATTCCACTGTTATCGGAATCGCAGGAACTGGCTCTCACATTTACGTATCCGAACACCTAACTTTTCGTGTGAAACATCTGTGGTATCTTGCACGGAAGGCTTCAAGAGATAACATCTTCAAATTCGCATGGACCAGGGATGGAAAGGTGTATGTACGTAAAAACATTGGGACGCCTGTCCTACTTATCAGCGAAAAAATAAACACCTTCTATCTCTCACATCTTATAACCCGTAAACTATACTCGCCCTTCAATGGTACTAAATTAAGTGGTTTTATTTTATCTTTTTCGAGTATTACCTACACTATACACTCATTTACTTCTTTCCCTCCTAGAATGCGTAAGACCACAAACACAGAACATAATTACTTCAAAGCCTACTTATTTTCTATTAATCTCACAAAAATAAGATTCTCTGTTAATACTCTTTATTCTGATATTAAATGTAGTTTCAGTATCAACAAATATAAATCTTGTATTTTTGATATAGAATCGTGTCAGAGGTCCTTTACTGTTTACATTATAAAAACCACTGGACTCTGTATTATTGTCATTACTGTGAAAAACTGTCAACTTCCTCCTCTACTATTATTATCGACAGAAATCTACGGAACAATTTATTCTAATTATCAATATCTTGACACGACCACCCACAAATATAATACTACCATGATTAGTATCAAAACTGAAATGAACTGTTTATTGTTTATTGTTTTCAGTATTGCCCACCTTAACTTTTTGGAAAAAAATTCATACACTACTTAACCAGAAGTGTTTTTTATCTACTAACAATATTACTATCACAAAATCTTTGTTTTGAAATTCAACTAAATACTGTATGTAATTTCCGTATTAAAAAATATAAATCTTATATTCTTGATATTAACCCTAAGTGTCAGAAATTTTCTACTGTTTTTATAAAGGTCACTGAACTGTATATTGTTGTTATTGCTTTGAACAACTGTCAAAATCCTTTTCTACTTGTACCTACAACAGAAATCTATGGCACGAATTATTTTAATAGTATTCAACTCAACTACATGATCCCTCATAAAAACAATATTATTGCAATTACTATCAAGAGTAAATTTTTTTTTTTTTTCCTTTTATTGGTTTTAGTTTTGCCAAAATTTAGTTATTTTGTTTAATTTTTAGTTTACTAGTTAGATTGTATTATAAAAACTATAATATACCTTCAGTACTTTGTATAAAATTCTTTATATTAATTCCCAGTAATTTACGTATCAATTTATTTCCAATTACGAAAAACTCTTCCAGTATACTATAAATTATAATATCGTTTAAATTCTTCAAAACCTTAAATGTGATTAAAGAAAACCTTTCACAACCGTTTAAAAACTATATACAATACGATTACCAATATCAGAATATATTAAAAATATATTCCTTCGCTTCACTGAACAAAAATGCATCAAACGCTTATATATTATTTAATCCTTTTGCCAAAACTAGAAATGGATGACTAAATTATTCAACATCTGGAAAAAAAAATTTACGTAAAAAATTTAATTTGTGACAACTCAAATGACTGTAACACAATACTTCAAATGACTCCAGATTCCTTTACCGTAATTCATCTAAACATACGATCTATAAAGAAAATTTTTGATCATTTTCTAGTAAACCTAAATTTATTAAACAAATATCCTGACATAATTATACTGACTGAAGCCCATTTAAACACCAACTCAATCATCCCAACTCTCCCCAATTACAACTACTTTCAGAGCTCACATTATTTTAACAAAAATAGTGGTATTGTACACGAAGACCATATTTAAAGACGTACTCTTTACTGAAACGAATATGACTAATGCAAACTGTATTATTATAAGATTGAGCATTAATACTAAACTAGCTATACAAAAAATCTCAATATACGGTAGCGTGAGTCGCTCTTCATAGAGAGAAAAAAAAATTGCCTTATTTTTAAACGCCTGGGGTCTCAAAAGTTGCGTATGATCTGTAGCTATTCGAAAACGTAAAAATAAATGAAATTGGTATTCACTATTAGCTCGCTAAAATGGCCGGAAGTTTTGAAAAAAAAATTGATTTCGTGATTTGGGAAAAAAATAAAACAATGGGTCCATATTTTATATTTTGTAGCACACTTAATTTTATTTCCATAACTGCAGTACAAAGAACGAAAAATAAATATTTTTTTATACATATGTGATGTGTTTGTTAAAAATATAAAAGGGGAAAATAACACTTTTTATGGTTAAATTCAAGATACTAAACAATAACGTACAACAACATTTTTGACCAAAATACAACGAATAAAATATAATGGATGCTCAAAATTGAATGATAACATATTGTTAAAACAGTAATTACTTTAAATCTTGCATAGAATTAAAATTTGTCATTATGTTTCTTGAATGTTGCTTGGCGTAAATATAACCTTTCTAGCATTGTAACCAGCAACAGAAGAAGACGCCTCTGTGGTCAACTTCACACACCTTTCCACTGATTGTGTGTGGCAAGGAAATTTAGGAATATCGAACCTTTTTACATTTCCTTCATCACACAATTTAAGTAATTCGTTCGTTTTTACGTTGCTCAGGAGTGGAGGTTCTGTCAGAATTAAATCTGTGGCCTGCCAGTCAATCAATTCTATGTAGCTATTGCAGTTGAAATTAATTTTTGGAATTATGAACTCTCTCACTCATGAAGTTTGAGGGGCCCTATATTTAATGATCCTTCTACATCCTAGCTCCCTTATACATTTATTGTCATCGGTTAACATTGATAGAATAATGTTTTCCGGGTGTCCAAAATATGCATTCCTCTGAATCACGGGGTCGACAATAGCTTTCAATTCTGCTGAAAGATATCTGGAAATGCTAACTATTTTCCAGAGATTACGGGCTCCATCTATACAAGAACTATTGCACTTTATGGTAAACCATGTTAGAGCATATACTCTCACAATAAAGGTAGCCAATATCAGCAAATTTTCTGTTGGGTTTTCCGTTGCAACATATAGCCGTAATATTCTGTTTGCAGTTGTTAGCCACCTGGCATGAGACATTTTCCCTGGTTGTTTCCTTGCCAAATCTACAGTTATCGTACCTTTTGACACAGCCAGACACATATTATATAAATAATTTTGGTCCGTGCTTAATTTTTCTGTTATATTTTCCGGTATGGATGATTGAATGGGAAAAAACCGAATAATTTTCATGTTCTCACAATTTTTTAAGTTTCTTCCGATTGGTCCCGAGAAAGCTACAGGTCCGCTAGTCAGTCCATCTAATGAAGATAGCAGATGTCGCAATGGTAGTTCATTGGCGTGCAGCTGGCAGATAAGCCATTGCAATGGCTTTCCAAGTCTCTGTTCCATTCTTGAAATGATTCCATTTTTCCGGCCAGTGTTTGTATTTCTTCCGTCACAACCAACTGCAACAATTTTCTCCATTTGACGATTTTCCTCTTCCAAAAGAGAACATACATATGGCATTTTCACTGTCTTTACCAGTACCAGATGATGGCGTAGCGTGTCCGAGATACACTGATCCTGGCTCCTGCACAAGCGTTATGTGTTCTTTAACTTTTATTCGTCGATAAAATTTACTTCCTTTCTTGATAATAAACATTGTTTTGTCCTTGCGCCCATCGAAAAATAAACCTTTGATATTTGTCAATTTACGGCTATTTAATAACATATCTCTAGTTTGCTTTCTAGCTCTTCGTAATCTACTGTGATCTATAACGGAAGACGGACCAGCTTCATTATTATTCGACTACCATAATACGGACATGTGTCTAGCGTGATAGTCGAAAAGCATGTAAAAAACCTGTATCCAAATATATTTTTTATGAATAAAGAAAATTAAAAAAAATAAAATAAAAAAATCATATTGTAAAACCGCAGAAGCAATGGCAGCTTCTGCTCTGTGTGATACACCGTATCGATCACAAATTTGAGATAACTTCGTCAAGGTATTCTTCATCTTCGAATA
Organism: Hesperophylax magnus; assembly: GCA_026573805.1. Lineage (NCBI taxonomy): Eukaryota > Metazoa > Arthropoda > Insecta > Trichoptera > Limnephilidae > Hesperophylax > Hesperophylax magnus. The sequence continues at coordinate 10,362,532 of JAIUSX010000068.1, forward strand.
TTGTATATTTCGAGGAGATAATGTATCATGAGCCAATGCAGATTGATGATCTTCACTTAGCGCTGGTTCCTCATCAGAATCTGAAAAACTGTTGGAAAGAACAACTTAAACTTGACAAAAAACAAACATCTTATTGTGGCAGGAGTATGGGTACAGTGGTAGGAGAAAGAGGTGGTGGAGCAGACGAAAGGAAAGGGGAGATGTTCATTTGAGTCTTCAAATATCAAACCATGTCCAATAATTGAAAATTAAAGCAAACTAAATGGCAATGGAAGACGTTTTAGTGGATTTTTACCACTTTTTGTTAATTTCGGAATTCTTGTAGAAGATTTACTTGCATTAATAAAATTGATTTTTTTATTTAATTTTTGTCAACTATACGCAGTTTTTAATAATAAACAAACTTTAAAAGGTTAAATTATTGTGAGACGCAACTTTGTTCTTTGTAAGACGCAACTTTTGAGACATCAGGCGTTTCTGAATTCAAAAGTTGAAATAATTGACACACCCTAATATACAGGACACACTCAGCTGTTATATCCACTTTTATTGCAGAATTGAATAATACTATTTTAAACAATAAATGTACAAATAATTTTCTAATTGGTGATATTAATATTAACATTGCTGAAAATAATCACACTATGGAAAAGGACAATATATCAACATGATGACCGCTTTAAATTTTAAACCCTGTATAAATAAATATACTAGAGAATTTAATAAACAAATACCATCGTGTATTGATCATATATGGTGTAATTCCAACTACACTGATAATCTTCAAACAATAATATGGAGAAACAACATAACGGACCATCATACATGTATTCTTAACTATAACATAAAAAAACAAGATATTAATAATAGTAATAAATCTAACATTCCTAAAATATCGATAAACCAACAAACACTTCATGAAAAACTGTCTCACGAAACATGGGAATCTATACTCTGCACAGAAGATGTAAATATAAGTGCTTTAAAATTTCATGACACCTTAAAAAGCATATAAAGGATTCAAGCTGTGAAATACACAAAAAAAATATATTTAAAAAATTCCAAAAAATTAAACCATGGATTACCCAATACCCATGGTCTAGTGGTTTACATTAGAGAAAAATAAAAATTATTTAAACTAACAAAAAAATTCCCACTAAATAATTCAATTATTTTACACTTACACGACCAAAGAAGAATTCTATAAACAAAAGGTTTTTAATTCAGACAACAGTGGTAAAAACATTTGGAAAACAATAAATGAAGTAATTGATAAAAAAAAAGGTAAGTGACATTTTAAAGCTACACATTAAAAATAATATGATGCAAGTTTCTGATAACCCAAAACTATGTGCGAATGCTTTAAATATATTTTTTTCAAATGTCGGAAAAAATCTCGCAAACGAAATAACTAACATAGATAATTTTTTTTATTTTTTATATTAACTCCACACAGGAGGCCCTGAAGAAAATAATTTCCCTCAGGGCCTATGTCATCTTTGGGGATGCTGTGTGGAGGGTCTTATTGTGGAGAGGAAGGAGTGAACATGGGTCTTGAAGAGCCCCAAGTTGTAGGAGGGAGGAAACACAGAGACCGGCAGTTCGTTCCACAGCCGAGCTGTTGAACTTAAGAACGAATCGTAGAAGCGACCCGTTCTCATGTGACAAATTTCAACCGTGTACAAATGTTGGGCGCGCGTTTGGCTTGTATCCCGACTGCGCACCGGTGCCGAAGGGATCAATGACGCTAGTTCCTCAGAGCATCTTTCATTGTAATACCGATAGAACAAGGACAGCATACCTACCCGACGCCTGTGCTCTAAAGATTGCAGTCCGTCGTCCGCAAAGATAATACCACCACATTAGGAATTCTAGTAGCTTCGTCAAATAAAACGGTACGAACATTCGAAACGATAACTGAATAAGAAACTGCTGTTATAATACAAATCACCGTTGAAATTCAGAAAAAAAATTTTTTTTTTGATAAAACCTATTACATATATCATAAATAATAGTCTTAAAAAGGGAATCTTTCCATCTATATACAAAAAAACGATTATTTCACCGATTTTTAAATCAGGTGATAGGTACTTAAGAAATTAATAACTACCGACCTATATCAATATTATAAAATATCTCAAATTTTTTTGAAAAGGTAGCATAATAGCAACTACTAAAATTTATTGAAACTATTAATATATTGAGTGACCAATAATTTGGATTTCACGCAAAAATAAGCATACAGGACGCAATCATAGATTTAACAACAAAAATACATCAAGCACTAGACAAAGGCAAAAAATCTCTTGCAATATTCATAGGCCTAAAGAAAGCCTTCGACAGCATAAGTCACAAAAAATTACTGTACAAGCAACAAAATAGGAATTTTAGATAATGCTTGTTTCGAACATGAACAATTATTTAATTGCATTTAATTTTAATTGCGACTAAAGTTAAACACCTGCAAGTTTGATGACCCCCTTTCCAAATCATAATATTTACCAGTTGAAAAATCTAACAATCTTGTTACCATGCAGCAAAAAGACTGAATCTAACCTGAAATAGTTCGATAACCCTATTTTCTAAAACGAAATCAAAATATTGACAAAACCAGTCGCTGGGCGAAATTATTATTGGCACTAAAAGTACCTGCCTTTTGAAAAACTTAAATATGTTTTTGCAAGCTGACGTCACAAAAACGCTGGTTGGAGACATTATAAATAGGCCATTTAAACAAAATATTGGCAGTCAAATTTCAAAAATTAACACGAGTGGACGGAACACCTCCAGTTAAAACGCGATCTGTTAATTATAATTAAATAAATTATAAATTTCTGAGTGTCAACTGAAATCTGTAGTCGGTTCTGTTCCTCCATTACGGCACAATCATTTTAAATATTACAACTATTTGCAACGAGCTTTTTACGGCCGGCACTCTATCAGCTGTGCCAGAAAGTCATTACAATAATGGGTCGTCTCCGTGTGCCGATTCTTATAATCGACTGAACTTCCCACTGCCGCTGATCACCTAGAGACTGGCCAATCTCTGCTGCATTGATGCTGACAACCTAGAGGCTGATGAATTCCTCCTGGCTACCGACTGAACCAGCCACAAATGCTGACAACCTAAAGGCTGACGAATACCTGCTGACTACCGACTGAACTGCCCACTGCCGCTGATCATCTAGAGGCTGGCCAATCCCTGCTCCATTGATGCTGACAACCTAGAGGCTGATGAATTCCTCCTGGCTACCGACTGAATTAGCCATTGATGCTGAAAACCTAGAGGCTGGCCAATTCTTCCTGGCTACCGACTGAATAAGCCATTGATGCTGAAAACCTAGAAGCCGGCCAATTCTTCCTGGCTACCAACTGAAATAGCCATTGATGCTGAAGCTTAGAGGCTGGCCGATTCCTGCTGGCTACTAATTGAACTGGCCTCTGCTCCAGCAGTTGCCTACGCCATTTGCTGTATCGTATGGCGCGATGATGCATAATGTGCTCCAATCTGAAATTATCGCTGAAAGAATTCCGATTGTCTCAATATTCTATCTGTGTTTTAAATCCCAGTCGTATTGAAATACATACAACTATTTCTTGTGAATTGGGTTGGCTGTAAAAAATAGGAAGTACCTATAAGCTACACCCCTTTTTACGTTCTGTATACCACTACAATACTTGTAATTAAAATGTGAATTTTGATTCGAATCGTCTTTCTTTTATGATGGTTTGGATAGAACACCTCACGGTGTTTTACTTAAATCATTACCCAGGTTGAGGACTGATGTGTGCGGGTGCTTATTATTTACAGTATTTTCTTGTGCAGGCAAACACGTCCCGTACAATGCTAAAATGTGGATAGAAAGTTTCCTGAACTCTAGAAATCAATATGTAAAAATAAATAACACTCTCAGTGAACCGAACTCAAGTGACTGGAATACCACAAGGCACCATTTTGGGCCCTCTTCTATTCATGCAATATGTTAATAATATATTTAAATTACCATTAACAGGAAAACTCATTTCATATGCAGATGATACTGCAATTATATTTCAAGCGAATTCATTGAATGAACTTGAAATAATTGCTAACAATGATATCAATACGTGAAAAGAATGGTTTGATAAAAACTTATTAACATTAAGTATTGGAAAAAAACATATTATATAATTTTTTGTATAAGCAAAAAAAACCTTTTATTACCTTAAATATTAAAATACATTAAAAAAATGAAAATTAAAAGAATTTACTTGCCAAAATAATGACTGTTTATGCATAACAAATAAAAATAAAATTAAATATTAAATGTAATAATAGATAGTAACCTTAAGTGGAAATCTCACATAAACAATATCATAAATAGATTAAGAAAACTCATTTACATATTTATTAGTCTAAGAAATACACTTAAGGCGATGCCATACGTAGTAATTCAAAATCATGTGTTTTTAGTTTGAAAATTTGGTCGCCTAGAAATGTTTCAGATGCTTTAATTAAATACTGCGAGTAGAATACATCTTGGCCTTTGAAATAATCGAGTATTTTTTAAATAAATCTTTTTATAAGCCCAGAAAAAAATAATGTAAAGGCCCATGAAAACTGCTATAAAGTTCAAAATCTCCTACTTACGAACCCATTTTCTGTTATGATTTTATTGTATAATGTGGCAAATTAATTTATTTATACAATGATCGAAAAAAAATTAAATATTTATGCCTGAACATCCACAAAATAAAATAAAAGGCACTTTTTGGCCCTGTTTTTTTCTTGCATAAATCAAAACAGGCGGATGGTGTTAAGCGGGAATTTAAACCTTATCGCCATCTACGTAGGGGTTGTTATTGATAGCGGCTCAATTTAAAATATTACACGATGTAGTGCATCGCCTTAACTTAAAAATTCTTAAAAATATTTACTACGCTCTAGCCCATTCAATAATACAGTATGGTATCGTTGCATGGGGGGAGCTTACAAATCATCACTTTTACCGCTGGAAATCACTCAAAGGCTGTTAAATAAAAAATTTAATAAAAAAACCATCAGACTACCCAACCTCACAACTTTTCCAAGACTTTCAAGTTCCACCACTAAAAAATACATATACAAAAAATACGCAGCTTCAAATCCACAAAGATCTGTAAAAAAGTCACACCATGCCATGGTTCGTGTCGAGAGCAATAGGCAAAATACAATGGGTCGCTTATGCACTCAATTAATGCACACCAGTTTTGCACAACACTATTACACGTACACTGGAGTGGTGTGGTTTAATCAACTAACGACAGAGATAAGGTTAGAACCGGACTATAATAAATTCAAAAATAAAATAAACTTCACTTCCTTAAATAATTTAGCAAATTAGAATGACGATGATATCTCATTACATTACTTTATATATTATTATATAAAAAAAACAAAAATCTCTTCAGTTTATATGTTTTTATGATTGTTTTTCTTCTATTTACATACCGATGTATGTTAAGTTTTTATTTTTTTCCCTTTACACACGAGTTTTTGACTATTGTAAAGGAAAACATGTTATAACAACTTTTGTTTGAAATTTGTTCTTACCATGTAAATTTAAATTTAAAAAAAAGAAAAAAAATTCTCTCTCAATATTTACTATTTTTTATCAAAAAATTGTGCAAATGAGGTTAAAATTTGCAGATGTTTCATATTAAAAATTTGAATGCCTCTGAATCTATTTTCTACATAAATAATACTGTATCTATACCACGTAGTTCATCTAAAATTTCAATTGTTCTAAAAGATATCAAAGAACTTCGAAATTCTGACAAATGACAAGAATTGATTTTATGTTTAAAATAACCCACGGTCTCTGCAATTAGATTTGTTTGAAATACGAAAATGCGGCTTATTTAATTTCACCGTATACTTATCCGATGTTTTTAAAAAACGAGCAATAATTCATTGTCTTGACTGAATAATACATACATTGGGTTTATAATGTGTCCCGAGGCCCTAATATCCACCTTTGGTTGTCATTCTAACAAGCATGCGAACAGATATAGCTGAGCTATCTTAGTTAAATTGATAATTTAAGGTATTAAAATGTAAAATTTCAAAATAATTGGGAGTCAACACGCGAACTCCTTTAAAGTGGACAATTTCATTAATTTCTCTTTTAAAACGTTTTTTATCAAATTGGTATTATATTTAAATATTGATTTTATAATTGAAAATTTTACATTATCAACCAACCTCACCTTTGGAGGGGGGCACAATAAGGACGCCATGGGGGTGCCACTGGGGCGCCAAGCAAGTACCAGATTATTTTGGAATGCGTCACACATACTGGCTTTAAAACTGATTGCGAAATCATCGAGCAAAACCGTTCAAATATCAAAATTATTTCTTGTACAGATAATCAATTGTATTGGGCTGGATTGAAGAGTGTTTGTTTGGAGTGAGTGAGTGTTTTTTGGCGATTTCGGTTTTCTTTCAAGTTAGTAGAAATCATACATCTATAGATTATTTAAAGTTAATATAATTAGCAATAGGTATTTTGTAGCTAGATTAACTTCTTCACAAAGCCACTTAAATCTTGTAGGCCTATCGGCTTCCGTGGTAGAGGGGTGCTCTCGACTACAAATCCGGAGGCGGGTTCAAATTCCGGCGTAAGTAGTAGCTATGAACCTAATATCAAATTACGCATTATTTTAATCTCCTCGCTCGTGTTGTGATAAGATCACTTCCGTGGAACTTCTCACATTAATGTAAATTTGTACAACCCTTAAGATATTAATTAACTTTATGAGGAGCTGTTTACTAATTCCATTGATGATAATAATTAGAAACTAATTTTATTATTTGCGATTAATCACCCTCTTGTAAATTTGACTTCACGGTTACAATATGTTATTAGCATAGGTTCAAGATGTGAGGTGAACATGACTTATTGCTTAAAGATAACAATAAAACAAATTTAAATGTTTAAATAACAATTTAAAAAATATAAATAACACGTAGTAGGTGTAAAAGATCATTTAATCATATGTTATTATATTTATAGAAGAATGAGAAATAAAGAAAGAAACATTTAAAATTACAGACAGAACAAAGAATTATACAAAATAATAATATAATGAAGGTTTTTATTACATAATTTACTTTCATAACTTTATTTTAAATATACAAATGATAAAAGAGCCTTCCCAGATTTTCATTTTGGTAGTTAATATTATTTCTCGATAATGGACCCGAGGAGGATGCTTGTTTATAATAAACCATAATGGATTCTCAGGCTCACTTATCGTGTGTATTAATTTCCCAATAATGCATCGTAGGGTTTAAGTACTACCAAATTTCTATTGTTATATTTCGGAATATATGTAGGAGCCTACGTGTTTGGAATTTGCTTTGTGTGATTAATCAATGATGGCAATAGGATTTCCTCGGTACCTGTCCATTGCAGAAACGTTTCGAATTACTTGCATCATTTTTACACCTTAAAGGGTCTTTTGTAATATTGTGAATTATTTTTAATGTCATAATGTTATGTACAAATTATCTACCTATAAACGTATCCGTGGAATGATGAAATTATATATCTGTTCGGGGAAGGAAGGGGGTTTTAGAGATGGGTAGGAATCTAAGAATCAGTGTGTCCAAGAGTGACGGACGTATCAACATATCCCTCTCGCTGTGGCGCAAGGCGACGGGTCGAGAGACCAGTTGGAGAGGTCGAAGGGTCTCTTTAAACCAGCCTCTCCCGATCTGGCACGTCACGCTGCTGGTGGGCAGGCTCATCCTGAACACACCCCCTATGAACCAAGGCACCCCAGCTAAATATGCTGTTTAAAAGTTTAGTGCTTATCAATGCACAGCCCAAGATATTTCACCTGTATCAAGATTTGCAGGTTGTTATTTTCAATTTTTAAGGGAACCTGAAGAGGAAATATTTTACGGGTTAAGCTTAAAATCATGTATCCTGTTTTTTTCCATTCATAGTTAAGTTATTTGATTGGAGCCAACTGTTAATGTTTTCTAGGTGCCGTTAAGGTGACTCTTAATTGTGTCAACTCAAATTAATTAAGAAACATAGTCAAAATATAATTTTCCAGGAGCCAGTGGGAGTGGATGACTGAAGGGAGTAGGAGGGGATAGGGATGGATATAGAGAAGTGAACGTTTAGGAGATACGATAAGAGTCCCAACTGCTCCCAACCGACTGGAGTGAGACAATTGGGGTTTGTTGCGAGACTGAAGGTAGGGGGAGGGGAAGGAGATAAGGTAGAGAAAGGTTTGGGAGTACCTGGCTATTCAGATCAAACATTCATAAAGCTATTTCAAGCAACCTTTCAATTCGAAATGGTCATCTTACACCTCGTCATCTCACATCTTCCACTCTGGAACGTGACGCAAGTAAAGTATTATTTTAAATGAATAAATTGTTAAATAACACAAATTCATCAAATAAAATTTACTTGCGCACGTAGGGATTTAAGACCATGACCCACATATCGCTAGTCGAGAGCGTTACCCCTTGACCACGGAGGCCGTCGAACCTACCTGATTGTATATGTTTTTTGTAATATATCTCCAATATCTTTTACGTAGGTATACGAAAAATGTAAAAATTTTTAGACTAATCATCAGCAAAAAAACGAACATGATGAATTTCTCACTAAACCCTTCCCCCCTCACTTCGAAATCACCATCACGTACCGGTTAAACGAATTTCCGTGTTAACCCTTTCATGGCTTACCTTTTTGTGACGTGCCGATTTTTTTATATTCGTGATACGTCCATAAATAGCACCCATGATTTTAGTCCTTTTGTGTTCGTGATAAGGTTTATTTGCTTAACACTTTGTTGTAATTTTCTTGAAATTTCGGAATGTTCCCGAGGTATCTAAAATGTGCTACATTTTTGAAATTGAAATTTAAAAAAAATACTATTTTCTAAACTAGTTAAACTTGTCTTTGAAATATTTGCATTTGAAAAAAAAATTGATCTTTAAAAAAATAATTTTTTAATATCAAACATGTTAACAAAAAAAACTTATGAGGACATTTTGACTAGAAACGTCATAATTTTAAAGGAATTCGACATTCATAAAACATATTCCTTTTGTGTAGGTAATAAGTAATAAAACTGTAACTTCACTTTTTATGTCGTTTATATAATATTTTTTTTTTTAAACTTTCATTTGTAAATAATAAAATTCCGCCAATTCGTAATCATGCACTTTGACAATTTGTTTAAATCTTATCCATGTAACAACAATGTATGAATATTATGGAAAAGAAAATCTTTTATAATGTATTGATCTGTCCTTCAGAGGCTATATGATATTTGCGGCTAGAAATGTCCTTCCGATGCCTGAAGGGATAATGTATCTTGTGAAACAAGTTTGTGAACATCAAATGAATGATTAAAAACATAAGTCTTATCTTAGAAGGAAATTGTGATGATTTTCTACGGCACCTACCGTTGATAAATATAGGTGATCTTCTACGGCACCTACCGTAGATAAATGGCGATGATCTTCTACGGCACCTACCGTAGATAAATGTTGATGATCTTCTACGGCACCTACCGTAGATAAATGGTGATGATCTTCTACGGCACCTACCGTAGATAAATTAACGTTACCTACCTAACCGTACCTATCTACCTTATTCGACTGTAGAGTGAAGAAGTTACAGTGGAAATTTTGAGATTTGATTAATAAGCTAAGATTTAATAATATTCGGATTGCACTACGTAATAAAAGAATTAAGGATTTATTTAAGTGAGGAAATTCTGGCACTAACTACCATTTGTATTCCTCACTGCCCATAATAATTATGCAAAGAAATAACTATTCCGATTCAGTGGACATTTAATTTATCACTTACACAAATACAAAAGATTGTTACTGAGGTAGCTTAGTTATGTATATTAAATATGTACTGTATTAATATGTAATTTTTACTATCCACGTGTAAAAGCCTCTAAAAAGGGTGGCAATAAAGTACTAAGTTTTTATTTGCATTTCTCCTATACAATGGATGACATAGTTAGCAGGGCATTGAACCTGCGACGTCTGGGAGTGAACCCAATGCTCAGGCCGCTCGGCTATTCTTATTTTTTTTTTTTTTTTTTATTATTTATTGAGTTAGTTTATACATTTGAATATAAACTAATATAAACAAGATCATATTTCATTTTGTAATTTTACATATTTTTACAATGAATATAACATTTCTTTTTAAATACATTCATTCTTTTTTTTTTTTGTTATTTTTTTTGTTATTTTTCAACGTTTCGGACAGCATTGCAGTGTCCATCATCAGGGCAGATGTGTTATTACAATACAATTACAATAACACATCTGCCCTGATGATGGACACTGCAATGCTGTCCGAAACGTTGGCTAAAGAAGGAGTTAGCGCAACACGGCATAAAACCCCAAAAACAAATAACAAAAATACTTTTGGCCGTGAAAATCTTAAATCATACATTCATTCTTCCTTCATTCTTCAGACTTTTAGGCATTTCATCATACATTTTTGTACATTAGGCAGTTCTGTGATTTTGTTTTTTTCATATGTGGCAATCTAATCCTATTTACATTTCTGGTTTCGTAATTATGAACATCTCTATTAAAAACAATTTCATCCTTAAAATATTTTGGCATTTGGTTGTTCATGATTTTATGTACAAAAATTAACACATTAAATAATAGTCTCTTTTTTATAGAAATCTAATTTAGCTGTTTTCTCATTTGATCTATGCTTGCGTATTTTCCTTTTCCTAGTATACATCTCATAGCTCTATTCTGTATAACATCTAGCTTGTTCAAGTTTCCTTCATTGGCCAAATACAACATAGTAGAGCAATAATCTAAGTGTGGATTAACTATAGTTTTATAAATCAGCTCTGTAGTGTTTCCATTTGGTTCATTTCTTAATCTTCTAAGAAAATTGACTTTTTTAGATACCTTCTTTAGCACATATTCAAAATTTGCTGCGAAAGTTAGTTTTGAATCTAGTATCACACCTAGGTACTTAATTTCATTTACTTTTTCAATTTTTTCGTGATTAATTGTCAATTTTAACTTTGTGTTATGCGTTTTGTTGCCTATTTCCATATATTTTGTTTTGTTGACATTCAGTTTTAATTTGTTTAATTTCAGCCATTTCGCTATATTTTGTAGGTCTTCATTTAATTTATTGATTGCATCTATGTACTCTTCACGTGAAATATAGATTAATCCAACGTCTGCAAATAATCTAATTTTGCAATGTTTTATGGTTTTAATTATATCATTAATGTAAATAATTAATAGAATTGGACCTAATACCGACCCTTGTGGAACACCGAGGTTATTTTCTATCGGTTCTGATTCTGAGCTTTCCACTTTTGTTACCTGTTTTCTTTCATGGAGATATTCTTTGAAAAGATTTAGAGCTACTTCAGAAAGACCTATATCTTCTAATTTTTCCAAAAGTTTTTTCCTTTCTATCGTTTCAAATGCTCTTTAAAAATCTAAGAATGCTGCAATGGTGATTTTTTTATTATCTGTTTCTTTCTTCCATGTATCAATGACAATGTTTATTGCAGCTTCACAAGAGTTATTATTACGGAATCCCGATTGTTCGTCACATAATATATGATGTTTTTCCAAATACTCAACAAGTTGTTTCTTTATTACAATTTCTAGTACCTGTTCGTATTTTGGTAACATATTTATAGGTCTAAATTCTTCACATTTTCTGGTATTTACATCTTTCGGAATCGGGATCACAATAGATGTTTTCCATGTGTTTGGAAATTTTCCACTTCTTAACGATTCATTTATTACGTTCAGTAGATGAGGTCCTTTCACTGGCATTGCATCCCTTAAAACTGTAAAACTTATTCCATCTGGACTCTCTTTTGATTTGGTGCTGTTTAGAATCTGTAAAAGATATGTTTCATCAATCTCTTTAAACACAAGTTTTTCTCGGTTTAGGGGAACATTTCTCACGCGGTTGTCTTCCTTCAGTATTGGTATACTCTGATGTAATTCCGTTATGCTGTTTACAAAATATTTGTTGAAGCAGTTCTGTATGCTACCCTGTATCTGATGTGGAAATTCAATGTCATGTTTCATGTCATGGTGAATATAAATATATTTTTTTGTAACGTATACTGCAAACAACGAAAATTTATCAAGATATATACACGGAATTACGGAGCTCATCATATTATTATTATTAACTAGCGCAGACCCGTGAACAACATAATTAATATAAAAATTTTCGGTTATCTGAATTATTCTTCACGCAATAAAATTTTGAAAATCTCACTTCTATCATAAGCAAATTTGAGTACATTTGATGTTAATATTTTCACGTAGGAATAACGCATCTCACAGACAACCGACATTTGAATGTTTGACTATTGTTGATTGGAAGTTGGTTTTTCAAAAACGACAAAGACGTGACTTGAAAAGCACTTCGGGTCTTTTAACAAAACGAAATTTTCTCTCACTGGCTTTGGAGACGCTAAGATTTGAACTGAATCAACTAAATAAGAACAGCTAAGATTGATTGTTGAACCTGACCAGCAGTGTTCATTCATTACTAATAACTCGCAAATATGACTTAATTTTCTTAATTAATCCAGATACCAAAAATTGAGTTCTTTTTTGTTTGACACCATAGATATTTCAAGTTTTTGAAAAAAAAGTAATTACCCACATAGTTTTAGGAACCTTATATTATGATTATTCGTAAACTATAAATAAAAGTTTTTAAATAGTTTAAGATCTAAGCTTTCGTAATACGATAACAAAAACTCCTAAACTTTCAACAACTTTTGTTTACCTTGCAAAACGATCATTTTTATTAGCGCTTTTGCCAAGTGAAAACTTACAAGTTTTATGATAAATGTTATTCTAGTCCAGGGTTTAACATCATTACGAATATTACCCCCACGAAAACGGCACTACGGAAACAATTCAGTTATTACTATTATTAGAGAATGAAGCAAGCGTTGGAAATAATTTCTATTTCGTGGACTCAAGCTCGGAATTAAGAACAATTAAGAACGGAGATCTGCATGTCACCCATAAACACAAGCTCCAGTGACATGCAGACCATTTCAGTATAAATGTTGATCCGGAGACGGACGACGGACTGCATGTCACCCATAAGCATCAGATCCAGTGCTATTTCTCGTGCAGCGCATCATTTTGTTCGGAGTAATTCAGTTCCTTTAAAAAAGTGTTTTGGGAGTTTGGCAACCTCTCCAGAGGCATGGTTTCTGTACTTTTTAAGGATAAAGAATTGTCCTTAACCTAAAAATTACGACCACGAGCACTTTATATGAACTTGTTCCCAGAGCTAGCTTGCCCTCTGTTCATTGTGAGAATTTTACCCAATTTTTCGATGTTATACAGAATCAAGTCACCGACAGTTTTTTCTACGGTCAACTCGATGCCGTTTCTAATAAGGACTGGTTTGCCGAATAACGCCAAAGGGAAGATGCCTAATGCTATTTTATTATAACAATTTATTCAATACCTGGTGATTTTCTTTCCAATTGGTCGAAGAATACGGCCCCAGCCGTGTCCTAATCCTGTCCTTCATATTAGCTCATGGTATGGATATTTCATTATTCCATGATACGAGCTAGTTTTACTCACTATTTTGGATATGAATCTGTTAGTACGAGTAGAGTAAGATTCACTTACTTTCGTGGTACAATATAAAATGATTAATTAAATTAATTTGGTTCTCATTCATTTGCTAAATCCCCTCCTTAACAACAATAGTCTAGAGCACTCTGGCATTTATCTAGATGACTATTGAGATTAATAGTGCAAAGATTATTCTAGTTTTTTTATGAGTACCGCACAAGAGTCCCAACTGCTCCCAACCCTTTGGAGTCAGTGAGACTACAGCCTCGCCAATTGGGGGATATTGTGAAGGTGAAGGTTGTTGTGAGGTAAACGAGATAAGAAAAAGAAAGGTGGGTAAGTACCTGTCAATTCAGATCTGGTTACCAAACACGAATATAACAAATTCAAGCAACGTTTCGATTCGGAATGGTTTTCTTTCATCTGGGGGATATTGAAAGTATCTACCACTTTGAAACGTGCCGCAAATTCAGGGGATGTTTCGTGATACATAAATTATGTAAATTACGTTTGCCATTAAACAAGATGAAGAGATGTGGCTCGTCCAAGTCGAAAGTCTCAAATGTCTTTGTTTTTAGGGTGGTGCTTTTCTAGTGGCGCTAGGAGCGTTAGTTTATTGTTGTTGGGCGTTTTGTCTGTGACTGTATGACCTACATAGTCTTTCGTTATGATAGGTACCATTATTGAGTTATGGTAGTTAAAAGCACAACAAATCTCATTTATAATTCATATAATACTCCTTAGCAGACAGGCGATAGAGAGAACCATTACTAACAAATTATTATAAGCAATAATATGTCGCCTAAAATATCCATACAAAATGAAAATATCTCCCGATTTAAAATAAATAGTACATATCGACTTATTTGCCGACGTAGCTCAGTGGTCCAGAGCACCTGACCGGACATCAGAAGGTGCGGGTTCAATTCCTGTCGGCGGCATTTATTTTTACTCGGGAGATATTTCCAATTTGTATGGATATTTCAGGCGACTAATTATTGCTTGTAATAATTTGTTATCCTTTGTGCTATGTATAAAAAGCCTTGTCTTCTAAACATTAATTTATCATTATAAAAAAGAACCATTCCTATAATTTATATAATAGACGATAACCAGAACTATTACTATAATTTATTTTAGCCACGACACCTTTTAGTTTTATGCCGGGCATATTTAGTTGGTATTCATAGATATCCAATTAATCTATTTATTATTTGTGTGATTTACGTCCGCGTCATCGTCTGTTTTCTACCAAACTGAATCATTTATACCTACTGCATATGTCATTTTTAATAGCAATTTTGGTGAAACGTCAATTTACTATCAAATGGAGGTAACCACCAGAATCGAAAAAAACCAATGAACTAAAAACGATTTTAATTTTTAGATGGTTTGAGATCATCAGCAAACATGAACAGAAGGAAATACATTATAATGTGAGGATGTACGTATTATAATATTACAATGTACATATTTCCCTTAGTCATGCAAGGGTACTAGAGTTACACTTTAACTATTTAGAACCATGACGAGAGAATTTGATGACGGGTCTCATCTGGTCCTTAAAACTGTTTCGGAGGACCTTCAATGTATCATCCACCATACGGAAATAGTTTTAGCATTCTTTGGACAGTTCCAATCTAAATTTGCTTTCGTCTTAGCTAGCGAGCGTGATTTTGTTTATTCTATGTTTGAAATGATACAAACCAAAGCTATAATAACGTTAACAAAATTACCTGATACAGCCTAAAATTTGTGATTTTAAATAGAATTCTAGACGTATCGATTCTTTGCGTCTGTTTGCGGCGCTCTTATCAATCATATTTTAAAGATATTTCTTTAATAATTGAAGACAATATTAGCGATTCCTAAACGAAAACGTAAAAAAGAAAAATCAGGAAAAGATACGGATAAAAATGTGCGGTGAGAAAAATTAAGGAAATGTCGGTAGTTCCTATTCGAAGTATGATACAGTTAAATATGACCGAAGTAGATAGGGTTCCAGTAGCTCAGTTGGTAGAGGGGTGCCCCGGCAAGGCAAGGGTTCTAAGTTCGAGTCTTATCTGATTTTTCTGTTTCAGATTTTGGTTTAGGAATCGCTAATATAGTCTTCAATAATTAAATATTAAAATTTGAGGTTTTACTCACTAAGTTATTGCAAAAGAAATTAAGATATTTATTTGCTAAAAATGGGCAGAAAAATACTTAAGGATAGAAGTTTCATCAGAAAATACAAGTCACAAAATCAAAAGAATTTCTGTAAGATATACTATGAGAAAAAAACAAAGATTAATAATTTTTTTTTTCATGTATATTCTCGTACTATACAGATTGTAGGATAGTCTGAACGAACCAATATTATTCAGTCAGATCTATTTAATTTTTTTTTATAACACTTAGCGATCATTATTATTTTCAAGGGGAAAAAAACTAAGTAAGAATTTAGTTTTATTCTGAAGCAAAGTATGTTCCATCGGTATGTATTTATTTATTTATTTATTTATTTATTTAACGCCCAGAGGGCTTTTACATGTGGGTGGTACAAATTAAATGACAGTTTTGAAACATAAGAAAGAAAAGAAAGAAATAATAAAAATAAAATTACATAAGTATATGCGAGAAACAAAATAAAAAAAAATAACAAGAACATAAATTAAAAAATACAGCGATTTGACTGGTTTACAAAAATATAACTTCCATTTAGGAATAGTATTGAAATAGGTCTTTTACGTAATCCACAAAATTCGCAAAGTTAATATTAAATATATTTTCCACGGTCGAATGAATGAATACGATATCGATGAGTTTGGCAAGAATAATCATAATTAAGAATTACCACCGAAAAATGTGCTATAATATCGAGAAAGAAATAAACAAACATGAACTCAAATCTACCTACCATGTATAATTATATTATATTATATTATTATGTAAATAGGTAATATTTAAGTGACCGATTCAACCGTAAATCCCAAGGTAATTGTAAACAATAATATCATTAATATATTATTATATAAACACATAATAATATCATTAACATTGACATAATAAAAACAATATTCACTACTCGAAAATTTTCAACACGAAATTAAAAGTCAAATTACAAACATAGATAAAAACATTAATGAACTAAAGCATGTAACAAATTTAACACCTTCAAACAGTAATCAATCGCTCTCGACTTATGGAGGCGAAACAAATCAACTTCCCATAGTGGAAAATAACATTTCTTTACATCAACCAGCAGATCTCGTAATGCAGCCGCAGGAAAACAAATCTAAAGTATTCATTTTTGGAGATAAGGGTGGAAGACAAATGAGACGAAGTATTGAAAAAAATTCAAAAACAATATAATGCCGGAGTTATATATATCCCGGTGCCACTGTAGACAAATTTAGTGCAACAATATTACAGTCATGTGAAATCCATACAAAAAAAGATTTTGTCATCATTTTTATTGGGACAAATGAAAAATCGCCGAAAAATATAATTAGTCACTTGTACTACATTGTAAATAATTTTCACCACATCAATGTTATAGTGCATTCGGTAGATACAAATAATCATTTCAATGTTTCCAAACTCAACCACGAAATAAGGTCTCACGCTGCTCTATTCAAAAATCATTGCCAATTCATCGGACCTATTTTCCACGGTCGAATGAATGAATACGATATCTCGAAATCGATGAGTTTGGCAAGAATAAACATAATTAAGAATTACCACCGAAAAATGTGCTATAATATCGAGAAAGAAATAAACAAACATGAACTCAAATCTACCTACACGCAAACTCCAAAAAATTGGATCCCGATAATGCCGGAAAAATCACCAATTTAACGGACGAAATGGAATCTAATAATAACGAAGAAAAACGAAATAGTCAATCGACGACCACCAGTCATATCGAAACTTACTATTTAGAAATAAAAAAAACTATATACACGGGTGATGACGTATCTCTCTACAAACAGTTGGGAACAAACAAAAACCAAACTTCAATCTCATTCCTGTACCTAAATATTAGAAGCCTGAAAGGAAAAAGGCGAAGAAATCCTGTGCTTATTAAAAACAATTGACTAAAAAATCAACATCATACTTTTGTCAGAAACTTGGCTCAAAGAAACGGATGTACCATACATCAATATTGAAGGCTACAAACACGAGGCATTCTGCCGACCTGAGGGCATAGGTGGTGGAGTATCCATATTTATTGAAGAAAACTTATAATATAATTTAATCGACAATAAAGTAGGTCCAGACAACAACTTTCTCTGGATACAATTAAACAAACTTAACTTAAACATTGGAGTGATATATAAAAAATCGAACACCAATTTCCAAGATTTTCTAGATAAGTTAAACACACAGCTGAAAACTCACAAAAGGTCCATAATACTAGGAGACTTTAATATCAACTTACTTGACTCCACAAACACACGCACTTGTAAAAACACAGAAATCATCAAGTCAAGCAATTTCAATATTATGAACAAAATAAACAAAAAACATGCGACACGTACCACAGAAAGCACCAACACCATTATTGATCACATCATCTCAGACATAAACCTTTCATATTCTATAAAAATATATTTTTAACAGTTCAACAATAATTAAAACTAATAAAACTGGTCTTCCTGGTTGGATAACAAAAGACTTATTAAAAAAAGAAATAAACTGCACTTAAAAATAAAATAAACCCCTAGGACATTAGCTACCTCACCTGTCAAGCACTCTCCTTAATCATGGAATAAAGTAGTGGCGTCTACCTCTCTCGCACAACAGCAACAAGTCATACTACAGACATCACAGGTACATCAACCGGGTATGGATGAATCAGCCAAAGTTTTACGCACACAATCTCACAAAAATACATTTAAACCAGAGACAACTAATTTTAATACGGATGGTTATAAAAGGGTTACAAAAAAACTAAGGAGATCGAAAAATATTATGGCAACTGGAACAGCGATGGAGAACTCCCTCAAAATAGCTGAGTTAAAAACGTATCGAGGTTCAACAATAGTGTAACTGCGGACAATAAAATCCCAACATAAAAAAAATTTAAAATCCCAACTTACATTTATATAAGAAAATTTAACCAATACACATAAATACATGTACCATTTAATCATAACCACGTGAACACCTCAGCACAGGTTCTACCAGTGAGGTGTTCACGAAACATATAACGTTACCCACCACAGTGTCACCTACTCAAACCTACCTCACACCCAGCAAAAAAAAAAAAAAAATACCATATTAACAACAGTTCTAAATTTATGTATTATATATAAATGTAAATATTTGGTAGACACTGTAATGTATGTATAGAAATAAATAAATACAAAAAAATAAAAATAAATAAAGAATTTTGGCCGATTGGTACTGTTTTCCGTAAATTTATTGAAAAAAAAATACAATGGAAAAGAACAAAATTAAGAAAATTTCGATAAACTGCAAAAGTTTTAAACGAAACGTCAACTTCGTCATAGATATGTGCGATATCTACGATGTAATACTTTTGCAAGAAAAGCGGTTATTACAAAACAAAAAATCGAATCTATCCAAAATGCATCCGAACTTCCAGGGATGGGGTACCCCTGCTGTAGATTTATCAAACGGGAGGAGCGATAGCTTCAATAATACCGTATTGAGATGACCGCATCGCTGGTATTCAGATAACCACCAACGGAGGGACGATAAGCATACTGACTGTCTACATGCCGGTATGTCATGCGGACAACCTTACTGACTTCACCAACTACCTTTCCAAAATACATACGATCATTCAAGATAACGAACACTCTGAAACCATTGTAAGGGGAGATTTCAACGCTCACCCATCCTCCATATTCGGGAAAGATCTCTCCCATTTCTACACCGGAAATAACTACAGTTGTATCGATATTGAAAGACTACCGAACGACACATATACATATATTAGCGATGCACACAATACCACTTCCTGGCTCGATCACTGTATATGCACTAATAATCTTAAGAACAAAATAGATAGTATGAAAATACACTATGATACCGACTGGTCCGATCACCAGCCGACATCTTGCGTAATCGCTGCTGAAAAATTACCTGCAACTATCTTTAATATTCCACAACAGCCTAATAACATAATATGGAGAAGGAATAATAATAATAAAACCAGTGAATATACGTCTGTAGCAGAACCATTACTTAGTGTAATCTATCAAAGACACTCCGAATCCATTTGTAATTCGGATTCTATATGCGACAAATGCGACTATGCTGACTATATACAAAACATCGACAATATATACACAGACATTGTTGAAGCCCCAAGTAAGGCTGCCAATATGGTATGTTATCGGGAGAGCGATCAAAGCAAGCCAAAATACATCATGACATGGCTGGGTGGAATCAACAAGTTAAGGAACACAACAAAAATTCCAGATCGGCGTTGATGGAGTGGATTAAAAATGGGAGACCATTACATGGTCCCATTGCTGATGAAAGAAAACGAAAAAGGAAGGAGTTCAAAACAGCTTTTAAACACTGCCAAAGCTCTTCTGAACAAACAAAGATGGATGATGTCGTAAAATCACTTGACACAAAGCAATTCGCCCAATTCTGGAAGAAAAGCAATAACTTGATCAAACCAAAAACTCGAATCACCAGCTAAATTGATGGGTCAACAAACACTGAGGAAATTGCTAATACTTTTAGAAGAACCTTTGCAGATATTTCTGGACACGAAGTACCGTCTGTCCCTGATATTATGGAATATTATTGACAAAACGTTTAACTCTCTGAAAGTAATGTAATAAAGGCACTGATAAATCTCCAGCACATGATAATCTAAGTATTGAAGAGGAATATGAAAGCCAAAAGTATTTTTGTTCTTACCCCTTCTATAATAATAATCACGACACTCAGATTGTATGTCATGTCTACGCGAGGCAAGGAATTGTTAAATAATACATTTGCCGTGCGCGGTGAGCCTGCAATAGGTAGGAAGCGCCCGGAAAGATGCTTCCGCACACTTGCTAAAACCCTTTTCAACTGGTGGACGCATTCTGTCGGAGTTTTGTTGAAAACTCAACTTTTGTAAACAGCCAACTATTCTCCAACTTTAGAGATTACTGATTAATATAATTACACTTTTTTTTTTTAAAGCTGCATTTAATTTATTTTTTTTATATTTATATAATTATAATCATTAAAAATAAGAGGAGCCATATTAACACGTAATATGTGTAAGTCAATTTTTAGTCATTTAGTGATGTTTTATTTGTAAAAATTGTATGTATTTACTATTTTTTTTTCATGCACAATCATTACAAAACAAATAAAAACTTCCGCATCTCCGGTGCAACAAGTGGGAGGACGTCTTACCCGCTCTACGGGTTTAAACACAGTTTCATTCTAATATAATATTTTTACACACAAAAGACAAGAAGTTGAAGAGTTGGTTCAAATTCATTAGATACATATACATAATATAGTTGGAAGTTGGTGAGCAGCGTCCTCGTTCGTGACTTCCAGAAGCTTCCAGTCAGGTTGTAAGGCTGATGTTGGCTTCCTTTGTTTTCACGCCAAGGATTGGCTTTCCGTTATGAGAGAGATTGAAGTGTTGAGAGGTTCTCTTTCTAAGTAAAACACTTGTGTTTTTGCTTGATATGATTGCTACTTAGTTTATTTAAGGAATAATTCACAAACAAGAGGGTAGACTTAAAACTCAGAAAGAAAAGCGAGAGTTGATTAATAATGAATGTAGACTGAATGATAATGTAGAATTGAATTCTAATTTGGAATCACCACGCTATTTATAAACAAAACAATATTTGACGTAACCACAGACACAAAATATTATAGACGCGAAATTCATGACAATATTACACTATGACGTGCCATAGACAAAAATATTTAGTATAAAAGGTGGCATAGACACAAAAAGATAATGTAAAAGGCTCTACACATCGAGATTACAACATGAGAAAGTGAAAGAGTTTAGGCTTGACTGAATTTAAATATAAAACAGGACAATCACAAGATACGACACACAACAGTTGGAACCCTTACAAAGAGATTGATATAAAATATAAGTATAAAATTATCGGACAGCAATGCATATCTCGCCATTCAAATGGGACCAGCGTAAGAGGTTAAACTACCCTTCCCGCTGGAAGTGTTAATTATAATACTTTTAAAAAAAGACAAACATTTCCGAATTGCAAATAACCTGACAATATAATTGCAAATAACCTGACAATATCACAGTAAGCGGAAAATGTTGCTTGTGTGACCATGAAGGACCAGTCCAAAAATTGAACTCACGACGCCGGGGTGGGACCCAGCCGCAATGCCAAATAAGCCATTATATGTTACATAAGCGTCATACACATGTTAAATATATTGTAGCCATTATAACTATTATATTTTTTTTTTTTATAAAAAGATGTGCTGCAGAAGAAGACCTTACATAATCTTAGTATATAAAAATCACGTGTTACTGTGTTCGTACACGCTAATCTCAGAAACCGCCCAACCGATATCAATAAAAGTGTATGGTTGGTTCCAGCTTGAAATATAAAATAGTTTTAGACCCGATTTGTGGCGCTGTTTTCGACATCTAAGAATATTTTTTTAACGACAATTATTTTTTCTGATTTCTCATCCAAAAATACATAAAAACCCAAAATTTAACTTCCCTTCATAAAGGCGGTCTGTGGTAGAACAACGTCTGCCTCGGCCCACTAGAATCATTATAAACCCATTTTACAAATGCAATTTAAAAAACAATTTAATCTGTCAAATCTCAGTATTAGAAATTATCGAGGAATTATGGAGCTATAAAAACGATTTATTAGTCATTATAAATACAAATAGAAAGCATTTTTTTCATGAGACATTAATCGTTAATTCAGGTAAATAAGGAATAAAACCATCGATTAACAAGTGGTATTTTGAGATTTAAAAAATCAAACTATGAAAAGCCAAAAAAGGTTTTTTTCACTATAATACATCTGTTTTTATTAATAAAAAAGTTTAAAAAATGTTTTACTGAGGATTAGAGCTTCCTCCCCGGGGACTGGAGTCAACCGCGCTGACAACTGATCCAAGTCCCAATTTGCAAGGACCGACATTTATTGCTTATTTTAACTGTTCTAATGTCATCCGATTTCAGTTAAATGTGTATATGTCCATTTGTGTGCCACCAAAATGCATTAATTTTGACAATGAGTCTATCTGCCAAGTTTCAGCTCCATCCATTTCATTGATACATCCTTTCAAAAAACGAAAGTGAATTTCAAAAAGATGTATTGAGACGGTATAATATATATATATATATATATAAATATATATATTTTTTTTTTTAATTGTTTAACTTATAACATTGTTACATTGTACATAAAATTAGGTAATAATAGGTAATAGTGAAAAACATATGTTATTGAATTTCTACTCCAATGAAGAGTGCTAGCTCTTGAGCTTGGCGTAGAAGTTATTTCACAATTATTTCATGTTTATATCAGTAATTAACATAAATACAGTACAATAGATATAAACATAAAAGAGGATTGTGACGTTAATTTTAGTTGTAACATGAAATTGAAGTTATAACATTTGAAAGGTGATATTAATTTTCTTTAAAGATAAATTTTACCTTTTTTTTGAATAAAATAAAATCTGGTATTTTTTTCACTTCTTCGGGAAGACTATTAAAATATCTTATGCCTTTGTAAATGTAATTATTGAGCATTTGTTGTGTTGAAAATAGAGGAATTTGGATGTTAAAATTATGCCTTAAGGATGAGTTGAATTTAAGTTTTTTTGTTACATGAAAAATAATAATATCGGAAAAAGACAAGCTTACACGCTCACAACTTGAAAACCAAAGATGCTGCGAGCAAAAGTTATTTAAACCCGGAAAAAAACCGTTAAAAAAACTGGCACAGATCTGACGTCCATCCTTTGCCGTGCTCCGCGGTCTTCTGACGAAATTCTAGAATTCAATACATTTTTTCACTCAAAAAAATATTACGTAAGCGCCAAAGTGGATTTTATTTTTTTTTGAATAATTTAACAAAAACGGAAAAAAGTTAAGCAAATCAAGTGGAAGCAAATAAACATAGCCATTTAAAACTATTTTTTAAAAGTTGTTTCTTATACGAGTTCATAGCAAACTCTTGAAAAATAAATCTATTTAGTAGTTTACGCTTATATTTTTCATGACGTAATTAACAATTTTATTTTAATTCTGATCAAGCCAAGCGATATAAAAAGCTTCAATGTATCCATAGTGTATTTTTGGTATTATTAACCTATATTCCAATTTGTAGTAAAGATTAATCTAAATAGTGATTTCACTTATAGCTTCACCTGAACACATAAAATAGGGAGGTAGATACAAACCCAAACTACAAAACATACTGTTCAACGCAATCCTTAAACACAACCATATACCGGGCGCAATGACGAAAACAATTATAACTCCAATCCTGAAATCGGGACAACCTGATATGACTAACTCCATCAATTACCGGCCAATATCCTTGGCAACTATAACTGGATTTAAAGGCTAATATTAAATGAGATACATGATAAATTAATGTCTAAAGATAACCAGATGGACTTTAAATGTAGATTATCCACTTATATGGAAATATACACTGAAAAGCAAATAATAGAATTCTACAAAAAATGAAAAACTACCGTATACGGGTGCTTCTTAGACCTAAGTAAAGCCTTCGACAGGGTCTGTCATAAAACATTATGGGATAAATTGAAAGCTAGAAATATACCTACCATATATATATATATATATAAACACACTATCCAGATGGCACTCCTAACAGGAAAATGTTGTACGGTTGGCAAGTGCAAGTACATACTCCCAGCCGATATTTTTGCGGTCAGGAGTAAGGAAAAGAGGGTGTATGTCCTCCATTCTATTAAATGTATAGATGGACGAGTTGTCAAGTCGCCTGGGTATCAGTGGTGGCTATCGTGATAACAATGTATGTGTATAAAGTTAAGACTTGAGAACAAAATGGTAGATTCCTCTTTTAAAATAAAACACTTTGTAGAATTTAAATTACACCGATTTTATTGTTGTCTTTTCCAAAGTTTATGCTGCTACTGACACTCTGTGGAGATCACTCCACCAACGGAGAGCGAAATATAATTGTCACTTTGGGTTCCTTTAGCTAGAAACTATCGAAGAGAAGTGAGTTCCCTGATCAAAATTGGAACTTTAATAACCTAGTTTCGCTGCCTTTAAAGAAGGTGCAAACTAGTGACATCTATATTCTAAATCAGTTACTCTTTTTAATCATAATTGGTTTGAAACTCGGAGCAATTTCCAACAGTATGTATAAACTATATTAGCTACGCAGACAACATGAATCTCCTAGCTCCGTCGATCAAGGGATTAAGATTACTTATAAACACTTGTGAAGAATATGGAAAACAGCATAATATGATGTATATCCCAAAAAAGACGGTATTGATTGCGTTCCACCACGGAAAAAAAACAGATACAAGTAAGATGCTTCCCGTATACCTTAACGAGGCAAGAATAAATACATGTTCGAACGTAAAATACTTGGGGCACATTATTAATCAAGACCTATCGGACGATGGTGATATCGAACGACAAAGGAAAAGCCTAAGCATAGTGTATAATATGATTGCTCGCAGATTTTGCAAATGCAGCAATACCGTTAAAAAAATACTGTTCAACGCATTCTGTACTGGCCTGTATACGTGTGAGAAATGGTATTACTACCAATCTCAATGGAACGACTCCGAATTCAATTTAATGACGCCTGTAGAATCATATTTGGATACCGGAGATACAGCAGCGCATCGAAAATGTTCACGGAATTGGGACTAAATCGATTTGCCGGCCTGATGAGACAGTGGGTCACTGGAGCCAGGATGTGGCTAATGGCCTCCGCCAACACGTTGGTGACCGCAGCCTACCAGCACCAAACGCCACTTCTGAGTGAGCGCTGGGCCCAAGCTCACTCAAGACCACGGCCCTGCATAGTTGTACTCTGTTTTTTTTTTTTTTGGTTTTAGGCATTTCACCCTGAAAAGAGTGCTTTGTGCCAGTAACAGTTAAAGTGGATAAAAAAATTCGGTTAATCTATTGGGAGAATAATAAAACAAATTAATCATTGGACTCATTTAGATCGCTAAAACAAATTAAATGTTGAATTCATTCAGGTTAATAAACTTACATAAAGCTGTATGAACACGAGAATTGTTAAGAGATAAAAGGTATGAAATGTTAAGGGGGGACTGGTGTGTGATTTTAATAAGACGGCGGTATATGTTCTTGAAAGATGAATGATTTTTACAGTTAAAGAAAACGTGGTCGAGGGTTTCCTCTTCCACACCGCACTGGCAGACCGGATCATCCAAAACTCTAATTCTAGCCAAGTGGGATGCAATTGAACAGTGACCAATTCTCATTCTCGAAATACATGAAATGAATCGCTTTGACAGTTTTTTACCGTGAAACCATGGCTTAGCAGGGATATGGTTTTGAATTCCAGCATAGAAAGATCCAGTTCTTATTTTGGAGCCTGCCCAATTTTCTTCCCAGGCACGAGTCATGTTGGATTTAAGAATCGGGAAGACATCGGAGATAGGGATTCTAAAATTTAGTGGGATAGTTCCGGAATCTGAACCAGATTTGGCGAGAGAATCGGCCATCTCATTACCCTCTATACCCAAATGGGCAGGGACCCAGGCCAATATCGTCTCAAACCCAGATTCACTTAGAGAATTGAGAAGATTTTTTATTTTACATATAATATTGTCTTCCGGATAACATAGAATATTTGACATAATTTCAGTTAGAGCACTTAGCGAATCAGTACATAGTAAGGCTCGATGAATGTTGAGAACCTGGATTTGATTTAGCGCTTGTTCAATTGCAAAGCATTCAGCTGTAAATATGGAAACTTCTTTCGGTAATTTATAAGTGAGATTGATGTTGAATTCTGGACTATATATCGATGCTCCACATCGTTTATTTTCAAATTTGGAACCATCAGTGTAAAGGATGGAAAATCCAGGGAATTTTGAAGCCACAATGCTTTTAAAACAGTCATCCACATTATGAAATTTATTTGGGGAAGATAAAATATTCTTCCGAAAGTCTGATGTTATTGTGTTCGGCATAAAAGTGATTGCCTTAAATGGAATATTGTATATAGGAAGATTGGGAACTTCTTGAAGATATTGGAGGGAAGATGACAGAGAATTATAGAGATGAAAACTTTTAATTAGGAGAGGAAAACATTTTTTTTCACTCAATCTTTTGTTAGACTTCAAATTAACACTTAGCAGATTAAGACTTTGTTTAATAGGATGATGTGATAACGATAAAGCCTTGAAAATATATTTATTGGCAAGGAATTGCCTTCTGAAATATAATGGAGGCTCCCCACATTCCACCTGAAGCGCATTAATTGGAGAAGACTTCATAGCTCCAATAATCATTCTGAGGGCTTTTGATTGAATTCTTTCCATTTTCTTATCTAAATATTTAGGGAGGGGGTCAAAAAGGAATGTGCCGTAATCCAAGTGGCTCCGAACTAGGGAATTATACATTAATTTAAGAGTGGTAGGATGAGATCCCCACCATACTCTGGAAACTGCTCGCATCATATTAAGTCCCTTTTCACACTTTGTAGAAATTATCTGAATGTGTGGAAGCCAGGAAAGTTTATGGTTCAAAAGAAGACCAAGGAATTTGATTTGAGTAGCGGTTTGTAGAGGCACATTATCAAAAGAGATTGAGAAGTGGGGAATTTTTCTTTTGCGCGTGAAAGCTACGACCCTTGTTTTAGATGCCGCCAGATTCATCCCATTTATTGACAACCAGCTTTTAATATATTGTAAAGCCAAATTCATTTCCTTAGCTGCAAGAATAATATTTTTATGTAACAAATATATAAGGATATCATCCGCAAAGTAAAGTCGCTTGATAGAAAAAGGAATTACTGAGTCTAGGTCGCTTATATAAATATTAAACAACAGAGGACTGATAACAGAACCCTGGGGTAAACCTCTCCATAGTTTGCGCCTTAAGCATTTAGAGGAAGACTCAATAATAATGGACCTATCTGTGAGCAAATTAATAATAAATTGGACTAGTTTCGGGGGGATTTGTTTTTTAATTAGCTTTTCTTTCAAAACATTCAGTAAAACATCATCGTAAGCTGATGAAAGGTCAAGGAATGTGGCCAATGTATAAGAATTTAGGGATTGAGAAACTCGGATATCAGTTGTGAACAAACTTAAATTATCCATTGTAGATTTCTTTTTCCGAAAACCATACTGATTTGGTGAGATAATATCTTGACTTTCAACAAACCACTCTAGTCTGTTTTTTATCAAACGCTCCGCTACTTTCATCAAACACGATGAAAGAGCAATAGGCCGATAAGACGAAATTTCAGATGGATGTTTTCCAGGTTTTAAAATGGGAATGATTTTTTGAGTTTTCCAAACATCCGGAATTAGTCCTGTTTCAAACATATTATTAATAAGAGATAAGAAATATTCAACCGCCATATCAGAAAATGATTTAATGAAACTATAAAATATTCCATCGGGACCCGGAGCAGAGTCAGAAAGGGCTCTTATCACTCGTTTCATCTCATCAATGGAGAAAGGAGCATCTAGCCAGTTAGAGTGAGATGGATACGGCTTAATAGAAGGCATTTCTTCACATCCGGCAACTGATGGGGGGGCTATTTTATCCGCAAATCCTATAAGAATTTCTTCTGATATATGTTTGATTCTTGGCGGAGAATACGATGATCCAAATTTTTTTAAGCTAGACCAAACTGAAGACTGGGGAGTTTCCGGAGACAGGTTCTCACAGAAATTCCGCCATCCAGCGCGTTTCTTATTTTTCAAAATTCGTTTGGTTTCTGCCTGGGCTTTTTTAACTGATAAAAAATTTTCTAATGACATACACTTACGA
Organism: Hesperophylax magnus; assembly: GCA_026573805.1. NCBI lineage: Eukaryota > Metazoa > Arthropoda > Insecta > Trichoptera > Limnephilidae > Hesperophylax > Hesperophylax magnus. The sequence continues at coordinate 10,391,157 of JAIUSX010000068.1, forward strand.
AAAGAGGAAATTGCTATTTTTCGAGAGTTGACGGAGCGAGTGCATTCCTCGTCCCACCACGGAGTAGAGTGTTTTATTTTAATGTTCGCCTTGCGTTTTGGGATGGATTTTTCTACTGCATTTATAACCATAGAAGGAAACGTCTCACATTGCATTCTGATGTCTCCCGGGGACGATTTTGTTAAATTAATAAGGTTATCTAGTTCAGAAGAGAAAGTGCTCCAATTCGCATCTTTCGTTCTAAATTTGAGATTATTTTTAACTGGGGGGGAATAAGTGTTAAATTGATGGTGAAAGCGGATTATAATTGGGAAATGATCACTAGAGAGGGGATCGTTTAGGATGTCCCAAGAGCATTTAGATGCTAACGAATACGAACAAAGAGATATATCAACAGCACTTTTCCGTTGATGAGGGGGGGTGAATCTGGTTGGAGATCCGTCATTTAAAAAACATAGGTTATGGGTATCAATAAAATTTAAAAGATTGCGGCCAGAACGATTTGTTATTTCGCTACCCCAAGAAGGGGAATGTGCATTAAAATCTCAAAAGGATCATATAAGGGGAACAAATCTGGCTTAAGATTGGTGTCCATTCAATTTCAATAAAAGTCGTAGAGGGAGGAATATATATTGACAATATTGTGATATCAGATAAGACAGCTGCTATTATCTGGATATCGTCGGAGGGAGTATGAATATTAATTTCTTTAAAAGGGATAGAATTTTGGATTATCAGAGCCGAGCCGCCTTTACCATCCGGTATGTCGTGTCTGAGACAATAATAACCTGGAATTCTTAAGTGAAAGGAGGGTTTTAACCACGTTTCAGAAATGGCGGCTACTGAAACGTCGTGTTCGTCGAGTAATTGAATTAGGTCAGATTTATTTTTTTATTTTTATTTTTTATTTTTTATTTTTTTTTTTTATTTAGGAGAAAAAACAGATACAGATATCAATTGACAAGAATATACAAAACATCAACTAGAGAATTTACCTGCATCCAAACTATTTCTCACGAATTGACTTAAACAGCAGTTAAAAACATTTACACATATTTTGACTTATAAATAGGGGAAAAATATATACATAAGAATATTATTTTACAAATAGAGATATGAAAGAAATGCGCAATATCCTTATAAGAATTTACAAATTATTTTTGAAAAAATTTAGAGGGTAAAACAAAAAAAATATATATATATATATATAAATAGATAAACAATGTTAAACAGAAATTAAAAAATATATACATATTTAAACAAGTATGTCTAAGTTTTTTACTATGAACTTTGTAGGAAAACAGTCTTCATTTTTTTACTAAAAGTAGTGCGTGTATCAAAAAATAAGTCAGAGTCCTTGAGGTTTTGGTTCTGATTAAGTGATTCGCACATTCTTCTGATTGGATCCCTGACACCAGCATTTGTACGCGTCCTGCTAATGTGGAATAAGTCGTTAAGCCTTGTTACTCTGGGTGGTACTTTGAAGTTTATTAATTTCAGTAAGTCGGGACAGTCAATGACGTTGTTACAGATTTTATACAGAGTCATGAGATCAAGGTATGTTCGCCGGTTAGATAGAGTGGAGACTTTATAACTCGAGACCATATTTATGTACCCGCGTTTGGGTGCGCTCATTCTGTAATTGAGGCATCGCAGAAATTTCTTTTGAATACTTTCAATATTTTCTTTATAGATATCGTTTGTTAGCGAAGAGGCTTCTACTGTTCCACTGAAGGATTTTGTTCAGTTTCGAAGCCATTGGGGAGGCAGGATAATAAAGATTTAATGTAATCGGCAGCGTTGGACGGTACAGTATTGTTGTTTGTAAGGATAGAAATTAAAAGGGTAATTAAAGTGTGTATAAAAGAATTATTATTAATTATTTCGGGGAGAGCAGGAGGGGAAGAATTACCATTAATGGCACACCCATTGGGCGTCTGGGATTTGGCATTCCCATTCGGGCTGGCCAAAATATTATTCAATTGTTTTTTATCAAGGTAAGGTGTATATTTTGGGTTGGGTTTGACTGGCTTGAGAATGGTTTCTCTGTGAGAAGATGATGTTGAATTTAAAAAGGTGGTTGTTTGGAAAGGAGCTGAGGACGATGTCATCTCTGCGAATGATTTTTTCGCAGGAGAGATTAACTTTGAGGCCTGGAAGTACGAAATGTTGTCGGTAGCCATTTTATGTTTTATGTTCTTCTGTCTTGTTAATTCCGGACAGGCTAGACTCACCGCGGTATGTGCACCCGAACAGTTAATGCAAATGGGATCATTGGAAGATTTCGGACATTGATCAAATGGGTGAGCTTCTCCGCAATAGTAACAACGTGGGGGGGAGCGGCATACAGATTTCGAATGTCCGAACCGGCAGCAGTTGAAACATTGAATTGTTGGAAATTTATAAACTTCGACGGGAAGCGAGGTATAGTAAATTAACACACGAGACGGTAGGGATTGTCCCTCAAATGTAACAACAACAGACTGGGAAGGTTTCCAGATCGTGTTTCCGTCAGTAGAATCCTTGTAGTTCAGTCGACGTACTTTTAATACTTTTGGGGTTCCGTGAGAATTATTCAAAGCATCAACAATTTCAGCCTCTGGGATCTCCGCGGGAATTCCTCGCACAAGACCCATTCTCGAAAGGTTAAATGTAGGGATGAACGATTTATATTTATGATTTGAGAGCGAGTCAATTTTTTTTACAAATCCATTTGCGGAAGCGGCAGTGTTAAACTCGATAGATAATTTATATCGCCCTTCCGGTTTAATTGAACCGTTAACAATACCAAGGTTATTATTTTTTGAGTCAAATACGAATTTTCCAAAATCTAAAGGATGAATAAGTTTTCCCTGTTCAGTTCTCTGAACATTAACGGTAAATGGACCGGAAGCTGAAGCAGGATAAAGTAATTCAGTACTTTTTGCATTATCGCTAGTTAAAGTACTTGGCTGGATGTTACTATTGGTGTTAAGGTCGTTAGGGGTCGAGGTTTGTTGAAACGGCGGTATAGATTTAACTTTCAATGGAATGTGAAGGCTTTGCGATGGTCGTCGTTTACGAGATGGGAGCGTAATAGAAACCTGGCACGTATTAGATTCCGAATCAGAAAAAACCAATATCGACCCTGGGTCGGGAGGTCTATCTTCGTCTTCCTCCATTATATAAAAAAAAACTTAACTTTTAAAAATTAAACTGAAAAAATAATACGCAGTCTATTTCATTGACTGTGCAAACAAAAACGGATTAGCCGTAAGCAGGAATGCAAACAAATAGGTAAACGATAAACAATATTAAATAAAATGTAACAATAATCTCTTATCTGTACGCAGCGCAGGAACGGGCGAACGGCACTCAGCAATAGTAAGGTACACACAACCACTGTTGACCGCGGCTCGAATCGGACTCCGTTGTACTCTGTTAATAATTTATTCTTCTTCATATAATTTTTTCATTTTTCACATACCATGTACAAAAAAAAAAAATATATATATATGTATATATGGGACGTGTGGGATTACACTTACCTCCCCACATCCTGGAATAAAAATAAAATAAAATAAATTATACATTTTTTTTTCTATTACTGTTCTTATTTATCTAATGTGTTATTTTTACTCACTTCATGGACCAACATCTTATTCGGTAAAATTCTGGAACCGAGAATTAATTAATTTTTTCTGAACCATACTGTAGACATGGCCTGTTGCGGCCGCAGTGAAAGTTTCTTATAGCAGAATGAATACGGTTGTATCTATCTCGCTCTAAAATTGCCGCAACGTGAGAAACCTTGACTTTTGGCTAAATTTGAATTTCCGCCCGCTGGTTATTTGGCTTTAAGGCCCCGTAGTAAGCGTTTAAAGATGTTTTGAAAGGGAGGTATGTAAATACGAATGAAAGAGGGAGCGCGCTAATATTGAAAAAAAAAAAATATTAACTAAGCGAAAATGGTGAAAATGTTTGCTCTATTTTAAACGATTCGTTTGAAAAATCTCTCGACAATTGCTTTAGTTGCATTTAAAGATATATTGATGGTCATTCCTATAACATATCAAAACGTGTTTTTAATATTTTTTGGAGATGACTGTGCAATTTTCTTCTATCGAGAGAATTTTAAATAATTAACATTTCGGTAAAACAAATATTATCTACAAAAACCACATCTATTTTTTGGAAATTAAAAACTTAAAGACTTAACGAAAAACTTGTTAGAAATTGGGTATGCGGGTGCTTAAGGTCTGCGTTAGTGCAAAAATATTGAAAAAATAATCTTTTTGGTGACGGAATGATTTTTAGTCGTCACAAAACAAAATCACAACTTCTTTCGATTTTCTGTGGATGTAAAAGATTTCCATGATTTTTTTTTTATCTTCAGGTGTTTTTTTCAAGCTTAATCCCAATCAATGTAATCATTTTGCCTCAGTATGAGGTTCTTTTCCATTTAAAGCCCAAATAGAATAGATGTGAAGTATAGAAGATTTGTTTCAAAGTTGGTAGTAAATAAAGATAAGTGATTAAATGGTTAAAAATAAAATATTACAAGTCTTGTTGCGAGAGACAATCAAAAACATACCCACAGATTTTCAACTTCACTCCAAAACGACTTGTTAAGACACGGCGTTCCGTCTTTCGAATTGTAAATGGGCAACGCCCACCTCTTTTACTTTTCATAGGGTTCGTATAGGGTAGTAAAAGTCGTTTGAATATAAGAGAATTTAAATTAAGATCTAAGGAATTATTAAAATTTTTTTTAAATGTAACTCATATATAAATATATATACACATATTTTATACTTTTTTCAATTTAATACATATTTAAAAAATTAATTCTAATTTTAATTATGTTTCTCTCACAAAGTTGAAACCATTTTTTATCGAAATGAATAAAGGTTTTTCTTGTTAGATTATCAGTTTAATTTATATAAATTATATACCCGTATATTATGTATACTTATAATAATTATCTATTAAGAAGATAATTTATAACAACACGAAGATAATTTATATTGTTTTAAGCTTTTCTCTATCAAAAGGATGTACTTTGAGGCTCCCACCACTTTCCCACCCCGGTATAAGTAACAGATGGTTACTCCTTCAAGGTACATAACAGGACTCTAATTTTTTATATTGATAAAAGACTCTAGGTATATAACGATTCTAGACCTCAAATGTCCCTGCATGAGGGGTGTACGGGACGTGTTTGCCGGGACAAGAAAATACTGTAAATAATAAGCACCGGCACACATCAGCCCTCTACCTGGGTAATTATTTAGGTAAAACACCGTGAGGTGTTCTATCCAAACCATCATAAAAGAAAGACTATTCGAATCAAAATTCACTTTTTAATTACAAGTATTGTACTAGTATACAGAACGTACAAAGGGGTGTAGCTTATAGGTTCTTCTTATTTTTTACAGCCAACCCAATTCACAAGAAAAAGTTATATGTATTTCAATACAACTGGGATTTAAAACACGGATAGAAAACTGATACAGTCGGAATCCTTTTAGCGATAATTTCAGATTGGAGCACATTGTGCATCATCGGGCCATTCGATACAGCAAATAGCGTAGGCAACTGGTGGAGCAGTGGCCAGTTCAATTGGTAGCCAGCAGGAATCGCCTAGCCTCTAGGTTTTCAGCATCAATGGCTAATTCAGTTGGTAGCCAGGAAGAATTGACCGGCTTCTAGGTTTCAGCATCAATTGCTAATTCAGTTGGTAGCCAGGAAGAATTGGCTGGCCTTTAGGTTTTCAGCGTCAATGGCTAATTCAGTTGGTAGCCAGAAAGAATTGGCTGGCCTCTAGGTTTTCAGCATCAATGGAGCAGGGGTTGGCCACCCTCTAATTGATCACCGGCAGTGGGCAGTTCAGTCGGTAGCCAGCAGGTATTCGTCAGCCTTTAGGTTGTCAGCATCTGTGGCTGGTTCAGTCGGTAGGCAGGAGGAATTCATCAGCCTCTAGGTTGTCAGCATCAATGCAGCAGAGATTGGCCAGCCTCTAGGTGATCACCGGCAGTGGGCAATTCAGTCGGTAGCCAGCAGGTATTCGTCAGCCTTTAGGTTGTCAGCATATGTGGCTGGTTCAGTCAGTAGCCAGAAGGAATTCATCAGCCTCTAGGTTGTCAGCATCAATGCAGCAGGGATTGGCCAGCCTCTAGGTGATCACCGGCAGTGGACAGTTCAGTCATTTCATGATAAAAGCCGGCACACGGAGACGCCCCATTATTGCAATGATGACAGATGCGTCTGGCTCGGCTGATAGAGTGCCGGCCGTAAACAGCTCGTTAGAAATAGTTGTAATCTTTAAAATGATTGTGCCGTGATGGAGGAACAGAAGCGACTACAGATTTCAGTTGACACTCAGGAATTTATAATTATAATTAACAGATCGCGTTTTAACTGGAAGTGTTCCGTCCACTCGTGTTAATTTTTGAAATTTGACTGACCCAATATTTCGTTTTAACTGGGTATTATTTATAATTTCTCCAAGAAGCGTTCTTGTGACAGCAATAACATCAAACAAAAAAACTTGTTTACTGTTTAAACGCAGGTGTTTGTATGAGTCATTCGCCTAGTAACCGATTATTTTGGTGCATGTTTCAACTCGTAAACATTATGGCTTTGAAAAGTGGTCATCAAACTTGCAGGTGTTCAACCTTAGTCGCAATCGAATCAAATGCAGCAAATCATGTTTTCACGTTCGATACAAGGGGTTAGTTAGCACTATGCAGGATGCTCAGGTTAGTATAAGTGTTAATAGTGTATATGGGACATTGTTAGTGTTTATATAAGTGTTAATAGTGTATATGGGACATTGTTAGTTTTCACACATCAGATAAACGCAAAACAAGTATGTACAAGTGGAATCAGATTCTCCAAGTGGGCAGTCCCTCACAGGTGCAATCAGACGTCGGCGTCGGTTGGTCCACAGGTGAGGTTCGACAACCGCTCACGCTCGCGGTGACCATCTGATTTTGCCCCAAAGAAAGAGATAAGTTGATATATAAGCTGTGAGCAGCCGAAGCCCCTAAAGAACAAATCGAGCGTCAGACGGGAGAGGAGCGCAAGGAAGGTGGTCTAGCTAGGTATAGGAAAACAAACAGTACAGTGCAGTTTGAAGGGCTATTTAACGGCCCTCGCTATTAAATGTTTCTAGCGCGAATTCGAATATCTAACTCGCTGCACCAACAGCTGGCAGGTACGTTCCATTTAATACACACACGCACAGAGCAAACCAAATTATTATTTAAAGATATTGTTATTATGAAAATTATTTATTTATTTCACGCCTATTAAGGCTTTTACATACATATATGTAAAAAATATTAACGATTTTATGCATGAAAATAGTGCAGGCGACTATTTAAAACAATTGCAGAAAAATAAATATAAAGTCAAAATATCACTGAACTTGATCTACACAGCATGCAGGCACAAAACATAAAAAATCCAAATCTATTTTTTTCTGTTTCAGTTTACAAAATTATTATGTGTTAGTCAAATCAAATTAAATACCTTTATTAAAATATTCCACTACTTGATGAAAAAAACTTCAATAGGGTATGCTTATATATTGAAATTGATGTACTAAATATATCAACAACATCGTAGTATTTATTTCCTAGCTGTTGAATCCGTCGCATAGGAGTGTGATATTGGGACGTTGAAATAGAATTGCTACAATAATATGGTAGGTACTGTCTTGTAACCGACCTGCTTGGAGTATGAAAAGAGATTACATATAATAAATCAGGGGTATCAAACATTGAATTAATAATTTTATACAAATAGGTTAAATCGGAAATAATTCTGCGATCAGATAATTTTATTAAATTTAATGAACAAAGAACGTAATCGTAATTTTGATTTTCTCTAGGAATGCCCATTTCAAAATTTACATATCATAAAAATTTATTTTGGATTCTTTCAATCGCATGTGAATGAACTTCATAATTTGGGGACCAAACCGTGGAATTGTATTCTGCATGACTCCTTACTAGTGAAATATATAATTTTTTTACAGTATTTACATTTTTGAAATCACTAGATACCCTTAAAATAAATCCCAACATTTTCAAACCTTTATTAGTTATTATTTCAATATGCTTGATAAATTTAAGTTTCGTGTCAAACCAAATGCCTAAGTCATTAATTTCCGAGACAGACACTAACGACATATTGTTAATGGAATAATCAAAAAATATTGGATTCTTTATTCGATGAAACCTCATAATTTGGCATTTGCTTATGTTAAGTTGCAAGCGGTTATCACGACACCATATAATTAATCTTGACAAGTAATTTGATAATATATGGCAATCGTTAATGTTTCTGATTGCTTTGAATAATTTCAGGTCGTCTGCAAACATTAACACTTGAACATCATTGAAAATATACAATACATCGTCGACAAATAATAAAAACAGGATTGCACCTAAGTGTGACCCCTGGGGAACACCACTCGTAGCAGTGAATTTGTATGAAAATGTACCATCAATTTTAACAGCCAGTAATCTTTTAGTCAAGTATCTATTAAACCACTTATATAGTGAACCTCCTGTACCGAATTTATGGAGTTTATTCAGCAATAACTCATGATTGACTTTATCGAACGCCTTGCTAAAATCGGTATAAATAGAGTCAACTTGACATTTACTAGATATTGAAACAGATATATAGTTTTGATAGATTAACAAGTTAGTAAGGGTAGATTTGCCAGTAGAGAAACCATGTTGTTTAGGAGAAATGACGTGGTTTAATCGGAAAATAACTTTTTTAAGAAGAATTTTTCAAAAACTTTAGGAATCGTTGATAAAAGGTACACCGGTCTGTAATTAATCACCTCGTGTTTATCGCCTTTTTTTAAAATAGGCGTAAGGAAGCTGAATTTTCATTAAGTAGGAAAACATCCTATTCGTAAATACTGATTAAACAGCAAATATAAAGGATACGCCAGATTGGTAGCACAATTATTCAAAAATACAGGAGGTATTTTATCTGGTCCACCACTTTTGCTTTGATCTAGTAATTTTAGTTCAGTCAATATATCATTATATTCTATGTGGATAAAAGATAAATTAAGATTATGATCAGTAGTAAAATTTGATACTGTACTAGCAGAAACTGGTGTCTCACATTCATAAACGCTTTTAAAAAAATCAGCAAAAAAGGTCAGCAATACTTTGAGTGTCTTTGGCCTTTTCACCTGCATATTCCAAGTTGGCGGGTATACCAAAGTTGTTATTTTTAATTTTTTTTTTATATTAACTCCACACAGGAGGCCCTGAAGAAAGTAATTTCCCTCAGGGCCTATGTCATCTTTGGGGATGCTGTGTGGAGGGTCTTTTTGTGGAGAGGAAGGAGTAAACATGGGTCTTGAAGAGTCCCATGTTGTAGGAGGGAGGAAACACAGAGGCCGGCAGTTCGTTCTACAGCCGAGTTGTTGAACTTAAGAACGAATCGTAGAAGCGACCCGTTCTTATGTAACAAATTTAAACCGTGAACAAATGTTGGGCGCGCGTTTGGCGTGTATCCCGACTACGCACCGGTGCCGAAGGGATCAATGACGCTAGTTCCTCAGAGCATCTTCCATTGTAATACCGATAGAACAAGGACAGCATACCTACCTGACGCCTGTGCTCTAAAGATTGCAGTCCGTTTGTTAAGATTGGGGAATCTATCAAACGGACCGCCCGTTTTTGCACAGAGTCAAGGGTTTTTTTTAGGTATTTAGGGGCTCCGGACCAGAGATGGCTGCCAAATTCGACAGTAGGGCGCACTTGCGATTTGTACAGGGTCAGAAGTTGTGTACTATTAAAGTATCTGCGGGCCCTGTACAGTACGCCCAGCTTCTGAGAGGCCAACTTTACTCTGGCTTCGATGGAGCCCCCGTACCTGAGCTGGTCACTTATAGTTACACCAAGCATATCAATGGAAGGCCTGTTCGGAAGATTGCTTCCGTTGAAGGAGACTAGATTATCATTTGGATCCCTTTTAGACGTAATCAGACAGGATTGGGTGAAACATTAAATTCGACGAGATTATTTTTACCCCAGGAGGAAATACTCTCGAGATAACCGTCCATTCTCTGCTCCAAAGCCCTCCGAGCCGTTGGAGTTTGTGTGCCCTTTGGGGGCTTGTCAAACAAAAAGCTATCATGAACTGTACTGTCATCCGCGTAACAATGAATCGGTGCACATGTCAAAAGGTCATTGATGTGCAACAAAAACAAAGTCGGAGATAGAACCGATCCCTGTAGGACGCCAGCATTTATAGAGTGTGAGGAAGAGGTGAAACCGTCAGCAACCGCCTGAATCGACCTATCCCTTAAAAAGTCAGCAATCCACGTACACGGGGATGCGGGAAGTCCGTAAGAAGGCAATTTGTTGACAAGTCCTCGATGCCAGACCAGGTCAAAGGCCTTGGATATGTCTAGTGCGACCGTTTGAGTCTCACCGTGACGTTCCAGGCACCGCCCCCAAACATGCGTCACATACGCGAGAAGATCACCGCACGAGCGGTTCCGCCGGAATCCGTATTGACGGTCGTTGATAATTCTGTTCTTCTCGAGGTATGTGAGCAGTTTGTCGTTGATCACACGTTCCATCACTTTGGACAGAACTGATGTGATCGCTATGGGGCGGTAGTTGGCCGGGTTGGAGCGGTCACCTTTCTTGGGAATAGGGTAAATGACCGCTTTTTTTCAACCAGAGGGCACAGTGCCACACTTCAGGGACATTTTGAAGAGCTTTGTCAAAACTGGAACTATTTCCGCAGCACACCTCTGCAATACCAGGGCAGGTATTCCATCAGGTCCACATCGAGCCCCCGTATAACGTGGAGTACATCCCGATGCCGGATCCTCAGCTTTTTCATATAGAAGCCGCAGTGAGGAACAGCACCTCCGTCGTCGAGGGTCGAGTTTACCGCAAACATTTTCCCTAATAGGTTAACCTTTTCGGTGGCGGTGTTTGCTAGTGAGCCGTCAGGTCTGGTAAGAGGTGGCAAACTGGGTTTGCAAAAATTCCGACCTATTGAGCCCGCAAGCGACCAGAATGCTCTGCTGCCATGCGGGCAGGCACCCAGCTTTTTGCTGATCTGCAGGTCGTATTCGAATTTTGACCTATTAATGATTCTCTTGCATTCCTTTGCCGATTTGTTGTATGCTGATCTGCTTTCGGGCGTTCGAGATGTGTTGAAGGCTCGGTAAGCCGCGTTTTTGTCGACTGAACCACGGCTTTGAGCCCACACCAGTTTCTTTAGTAGTCGATTGTATGAAGCCATCCATCGCCGATTTGATGACTTCACCAATCTCCTGGGCACATCTTGAAGGGTCCGAAGTCCGAAAACAAACAGCTGACCACGGAAAGGCGTTGAAATGGGCCCGCATACCGAACCAATCTGCTGACCTGTGCCACACTTTTCTCCTCAGCCTTTCATTGGTTGATTTTGCATTGTTCCAAAAATACTTTAGATTATGATTTATTGAAGTTTCAATATTATTAATAAAAGAATTGTAGCACATTTTTGATAAGATTTTACAATCTTTTCTAACGTTTTTAAATTCAATATAATTTGATAAAGACCTGTCTTCTTTATATTTCTTATGTAAAACTCTTTTAAGGGCAGTTAATTGAACAAGTTCTTTATTGAACCATCTCGGATATTTTGATTCTTTAAAATGAATGAGTGGGATGAGATCTGAAATAATTTTATCCAGCAAATAATAAAATGATTCAATATTTTGATTAGTATCGCCTTCTTTAAGAAATGACCAATCTTCCTTGTGGAGACGATCATTTATGTCCCGATAGTTTGCATTTTTAAAGTTATATGTAGGAGTTGAAATATTTTGATTGCCTTCTTTAGTACAAGGGATAAGTATTGCTAGTGGGGGATGGTGGTTGTCTATCAGAAGAATAGACTCTAATGATTAATTTATAATTACGTTGCTCTCATTTGACAAAACTAGATCAAGAACACGATTATTAATGTTACGTACATGGTTATATTGCGTTAAATTAAAAAGTAAAAACATATCTAGAATTACACGTTCGCAGGCGGTCTAAAACGTTGAAATTGCACTTAGGTAAATTATAATCACCGCAAATAATTATTTGATGATTTGGATATTTGGTTTTTACTAACTCAACATCTTCACAGTGTTTTTTATAGATTGCTTAGTTGGCATTAGGAGGAATATAAACAGTTCCAATAATAGTTTTCTTGAAATCACCACTTAACAATACGAACAATTGTTCCACATCAGTATTTTTGATTATATTGATATATTTGATTATTTAAAATGATGTTAAAATATATTTTTGAATGTAATGCAATATATGCATATTTTTTAATGTAATAAATATATTGAAGGAAAATTTGATAAGGATTGCTGGTATAGTATATTTTTGACTAATGGAGCCCAACTGATATTTTGCCGCCGTTTGCACACTTTTCCAAACCACGATGCCGTAATCATATTGTGGCACATCTCGATCCACTTTCCACTAGATGTTTGAACTACTGTCGCCCTTTCAATTGCTTGCCTATCTTTGGCTATGCTAAAAAGACTTTCTACACATCTTTAACTGCCTCATACGATGCTTGGTCCATATCAGGTTTTTCTGCATTGGGACCAAAATGTTGATCTTTTGCTGGAGCGAGCTGCAGGGTTTTTCTTTTTTTTTTTACTTAATATTTGTTGATTATTTTTATGCTATCTTTTTAATTCTAATTGCTTTATTAGTTTTCCGAGATTATTACCGGTTGCAAATTTATGCAAAGAATAATGTGGATGGTTGGTGTTGAACGCCACTACTGCTGCAGCGCACCTTCCGTTGTAGGACCGTTTTAGAAAATAGTTGATACGCTTTCCACAAACAAATTTAGCGTGCTGCATGATTTTGGACATTATCAAGCTCGAAGTCGTATTATTATATGTAAGTAATTAGTGTCGCCAGTATCCCGTTTGCAAAAGTATGCCCGTTCCTTGCATAGTGAGTGGTCTCCAAATACATGTTTTGGACCATTAATATATCCAGATATAGCTGTTTTATTTTTTCCTCTTGACTACAATTCATAGCCTTCCGGTACGTTATTGCACAACGTACAGCCGTTCTCAGGCGTAAAATACGGCTTGACATAATCTTCCTCAATGCTAAGGGATTCTTTGTATCTTCTTACAGTGATCTAAGTTTTTTGCAATAATTTCGAAGTAAGTGATTTCGGCATTCGATCTTTTCGACTGAAACATTTTTAAACGGATGTGCTTCTTTTATTTTATTATAAGTGCTGGAATATTTTATATACTTTCATATTTTAAAAATATCAAATTGTTTATTACCTAGAAACCCGAAAAAATTTAACTATAAATTAATTATTAACAATACTATTTGACACTACACAGTTTCGACGGAAACTCATAGATGAAACATAAAAAAGGCGGCACACTATTATAGTCCCTACGCGCAACGCATAGAGTGGAATATTGTTGAAACGTCACATGAAAGTTTAATAATTACGTGGAATTTCGAACTTTGAAAAAGGATTGACACGACGGACCGTAAAAGGCGTGCATTCATGGCCACCTCTTAGAGCCGAATGAGTAGGAGAATTCTTAGATGTTCATTATATAGTATTTAACAAAAATAAATTGTTAATAAAAACATATATCTTGACAGAAAAATGTATTTATGATAGCTTAACGTGTCTACATTATCGATATTTTGACCATTAATAACTTAGATTGTCGTTTGAATCTGACAATTCATGATTCTCCATACAACGATTGAGATCGCTAGTAAGGAAGACCCTTAAAACCCTGCTCACCCAAATGGATTTATAATTTTGTAAACGCCCACCGCCAATAACATCAATAGGTGGGCACAGGAGTTCCATAGTAGTGCAAAGATAAGAGATAACAAATCATAATGTTACAAATTTTGGATTACATACGCATCTTTTGAATATATATGCTTTTATAAAATGGTATTAAAAATATTTTTCGAATAAAAATAAAATTTTCTCCCTTGAAGGTATTTCTTATAAAATTATTCATACAAGATGTCCGTGGGTAAAGTTCACTGACTTCGGAATATAAACTACATTATGGTAGAAGTAAAAAAGATAAATAATTTTTTTAGAAAATCCATTGTTTTTTTCTCATAGAACAATATTTTTCCATAGAAGAATATTTATTTTTCCTTTACCTTATTAACTTATGTACCTGAAATCGACCTTAAAACTCTTTAATATCGAAAAAGTTACATTTTCTTTCTTACTTGTATAATGACGCAGAATCACCTACATCCTGTGTGGAGTTACGTAACAAAAACATCATCATCATTTGATGGTAATACAAAACGAACTTACTCGTCTTTTCCAGTTATCAATATTATAAAATATGTTATGTAAAATATATTATTTAATATGTCTTTAAATGGACGTATTCTAAAATAAATAAAGTAACAATCAAATTGCGTGGGGAGTGCGGCCACTAACCGTTGCCCTATTCGACTAACTTTTTCTGGGCATGCTCGGACTTCACCCTTTGCATTATTTGCTTATTCGGACTGCTGCAAGGCTCTTTCGATAACACAGCTATTTTGGAGCGTGAGTAGGTAGACATGTGATGATAGCTTAATAGTGTCATCATGTCATGGGATTATTCTATTTCCACCTTTTGGAAAAATCTACCAATCCTTCTGTCGTTGTGATGTGTATATTGTTCTTGAACCAATTCTCGATATATTTTGGATATTGATATATTTTGCAACAGCGAGGACAGATTTAAAAGAGAAATTATCCTCTTTCACGCGATCTTCGCTAGTGCCTGGATTTTTAAAATTTGAAATCCTTTGTTATATATTTGTTAACCTCCCTTTTTGCAATATTATATGTATTAAACACGAGGTGGGCAAAAGAAATTTACAAAAAAATTTGATGGAATCTTCTTAAATGTCAGAATTTGCCTTGAACTATATCCAATCCCTAAGGGAACATAAAAAATAAAAGCTTCTGCAGCATTTTTCAATAGCCAAATGGTAATTAGCTAGGTAGAGCTTTAATTGTGTCCCAAAGCATTTATAAGTAATTAAATTATTTCTTAAACGGGTTCCACGGGTTAGGGCAAAACAAGAACAAGAATAAAATACCCTCTTCAGTTGATTCAAGTTCTTTCTTGTGCTTGAAACAAGCAACTAGCGATTAAAGCTAATGTAACCATGAAAATTTCAGAAAAAAACTTGGTGAGCTAATTAATCAGAACTTGATTCCGACACGTTTAATAAACCTGAAGATTTTTGCTTTTGAATTAAATTCTTTAAAAATGTTTCTCACCAAGTTCGGTTAGTAGATAAGCGTCGGGACCCAGGCGTCAAGGGTTCAATCCTATTCTAATCAAGTCCTTCATCGTTGCGTAAGCAATAAACAATTTCAGCTAATAGGCAGAATTCAAATATAGTCTATATTATATAATTATATATAATATGTTACGGTTATTCGTAACATTGGAATGTTTTTTTTTCAGTTATCCACAAAATCTCATAAATTTTACATCGGTATTTAATATTCATGTTTTACATGAAGTGCAAATAATCATCATAAAAGCTATTTGAGATGCCTTCATAATGATTCTTCCGGAAAATGTTCCGAATTAAGATAAACAAGTTATTTC
Source organism: Hesperophylax magnus (assembly GCA_026573805.1). Classification (NCBI taxonomy): domain Eukaryota; kingdom Metazoa; phylum Arthropoda; class Insecta; order Trichoptera; family Limnephilidae; genus Hesperophylax; species Hesperophylax magnus. The sequence goes on from JAIUSX010000068.1 coordinate 10,406,833, forward strand.
ATCCGAAATTCTTTTGAAAAACAAATAAACTTTCAGAAAAGTACATCTAATTGAATTAATTTTCTTTTGCGTTGTACAAATGTTGCTCAAATGTACAAATGATTCAACAATTGCTCTCTGGCTGTCTGACAACGAGTCCGTATTTGACGGTGTGTTGATTATAAACTTTCAAGCTATTTATCACGATGACGTTGACACCATGTGGGTACTTCAAGCTATATATCACGATGACGTTGACACCATGTGGGTACTTCAAGCTATATATTACGATGACGTTGACACCATGTGGGTACTTCAAGCTATATATCACGATGACGTTGACACCATGTGGGTACTTCAAGCTATATATTACGATGACGTTGACACCATGTGGGTACTTCAAGCTATATATCACGATGACGTTGACACCATGTGGGTACTTCAAGCTATATATTACGATGACGTTGACACCATGTGGGTACTTCAAGCTATATATCACGATGACGTTGACACCATGTGGGTACTTCAAGCTATATATTACGATGACGTTGACACCATGTGGGTACTTCAAGCTATATATCACGATGACGTTGACACCATGTGGGTTCTTCAAGCTATATATCACGATGACATTGACACCATGTGGGTACTTAAAGCTATATATCACGATGACGTTGACACCATGAGGGTACTTCAAGCTATATATCACGATGACGGTGACACCATGTGGGTACTTCAAGCTATATATCACGATGACGTTGACACCATGTGGGTACTTCAAGCTATATATCACAATGACGTTGACACCATGTGGGTACAATCCTCGCTTAAGCTTTATGTCGGTAATACGTACATTTTTTTATCTAACCGATTTTAACACGTTACGACGCTACCATTCTAGGCAAGCCCGTTATAGGGTGACAAGAAAGTTTTCAAATAACTTTGTATAACCATGTCAAAAACTTAATGAAAAAACAAATTTTATATAAATATATATTTACGTAGGTATGTGTAAAATCCTAGATAATAGTGCTCATCCAAATACGGCATTTAGCTGTAAATATATAGATTATATGTATATATATATATTTACATCCTCGTCGTAAAAACTAAAGCAAAATACGGTAATTTTGAAATAAGCTTCATCGTAAGATTTTGCTACAGAAAAGTTTTAACGTATGCTGTAAATTAGACAAAAAATTCAACAGAAACTGCCTTGAAAATAACCGTGTTGCTGGGAGTTGATAATTGTGTTTTTACATTTATTAATAAGTTGGTCAAACGATTTTTCCATGACTTTACCTAGGACGCATATGTAGTTTTGATATAGGCCTTTAATTCTCAATATCGTGTTTATCACCCTTCTTAAAAACAGGTGTAACAAAAGCGTTTTTTTCCAAATAGTAATTAATACGCCTTCTTTTATAGAAAGTGTAAACAGTAATGTGACAGGGATAACCTGTTGTTCAACACAATAGGCCACTTGCATCATATTTTTTAATTTTTTTTTCCGGTTAAGGAAAATATTCTAAGACATTCTGTATTATTATTATTTTTTTAATCGTATTTTTGAAACCATGGGGATTTTTTGAAAATTTCAATCCGAAAAATCAGACCTTTTTTTATAAACCGGAAAGACGGGACATAATTTTATAGGTGAGAAAAAACAATGATTACATAGCCGAAAATCATTTTAAAAAAAATAACGTTTTCCACACGAATGACAGCAAAATAACGAGGCATACCAAAAATATTACATCTCATAAATATTTTTTTCCTTGATCCATCTTATTGATCATAAATCATTATAATGTACAACGTTTATATTAATAAATCCAATGTAATGTACTTGTACTTGTAAATTATAATAATAATAAGAATATTATAAAATTTGATTTTGATAAAATCAGCACCATAACCATTATACCTCTAAAACACGTACCGACATCTAAATTGAACGGGGTTCTCTTCACATCTGTCAAAAATTCAAACCAAATGAAAAGTTCGCAGAGAACAAACAATAAATCTCGTGAACGAATTCAAAAATTCGCCTGAAATCAAAGTGATGCCATATAAAAAAATTAAATCAGAGTGGAATTTTACAAAATTAATAGGAACATTTTCAGAGACGGGACATTTTCATGTAGTGACGACACGAGCCCAAATAATGGATTTATTTATTTAAAAATAAAAATAAATGTACATTTCTACAAAAGTTTACTAACATTTTCGTAATCTTAGTAAAAAGATCTATCCACACGATTTTTTCCGAAGATTTTTAGATTTTTAAGTCGTTATGAAATCCATGCAAGTGGCCTATTAAATATAAAAAAGTGTATTTAATTTTTCCCATCCAACACTTTTTTCGTGTCAATATTTTTAGGATACTAGTACTATTTTAATAGTATTATTTACATTAATTGAATTCAGATGTATTGAACTCACATTATAATTATTGTTTATTAAATCAAATAAAACACTTTGTTTATTAACCACGACATTTTTATTATTACATCTACAGGTTTCGCATCTTTCACATCCTGATGAAGCTTGACTGAAGTGAAACCGGTAGATGTAATAATAAAAAAGTCGTGGTTAATAAACAAAGTGTTTTATTTGATTTAATATATAATGTCGAACCACAAAGTGATTGCTTCCTACGAAAAAAAAAATTATAATTATTGATTATATTTACACTATGTTATGAGTTGCCCATTTCCTCCGTTAATTAAGCATCCCCATGACTACAAATCATATAGGACCCACCACCAGATCTCTATCACGCAGCAATATAGTGTAAAACATGCCATGGTCACGTGCAATCAGAAGAATCAATTTGTATGGTGTGATCGACGTTTTAGAGGGGATAAGCGCTAACGCAAAAATCAAGCCCATAAAAGGAATGGTAGTAAAGGAAAGTAACAAACATAGCAGCGAGGCCGAATGCAAATTTACTCTACCGCTGGTGAGTTAGAACCACGCTATGAAGACCTGAGGAGTAACCTAAATGTCCCACATCGGTTCACAACTGTAAATGATTTAAATATTTGATCTTTAACCATTTAATCTTTCAAAAATATGATGATCTAACTATACGTGCTGGAAGATGAAATCTTTCAAAGCAAAGAATAAGATGACACCTATCTGACCATCTGTGCTTTAAGATGAAATATTCCAAAACAAAGATTAAGATTACAGCTATCTGAATATATGTGCTGGGAGATGAAATCTTCCAAAACAAAGAATTAGGTGGCATAAATACCCGGGTAAAGCCGAGCATGGCAACTAGTAAAATACACAAGAAAATTTTATTTGTTCGACTAACGTTGCGTGTGGTACGCCTACAAATTTATTTAGTTTGATTCTCAAAAAATATTAACGTTTGATGGAAATTGGGTTTTCTGATGAGGGTCTTTTTCCCGTGGGAACGTTTTTCTCTACAATTATATGTTCATCTCTTGAGCTCAATTTAAAATCCTGTTCAATAAAATTCCACTTGATACAACATTATTATTATTTCTGTTAGCGAGGGAATGTAAAATGGGGATTTAAGCCGTAAATACCAATATGGAAGTACAGGCTGAAAAATTAATACAATTGTCATGTTTACTATTTTATTTGACCACATCGTATACAAATAGTGTTTAAACTTTTGTAGGCTTTACCTTCAAATGAGGAGACCACTTTGCTGTTGGTATTTTTAAATTATGTCATCATTAATGTTATCGGCGATGGCGAGAATACTTACTATCCATATTCACGTTTTAATTTCCAGGTGAGAATTTATTTATTTCGGGTTCAGTTGTCCAGTGAATCTAAGTACATCAGTTTGAAATTAACAACTGTTAAAAAGGTATGTATTTAAATTCTCCACGTTCACACAATCATTTCCAATTTGAAAACGGCCCTAAAATTTAAATAAAATTCTAGTTCATCGAACCAGATTTCACGCAGGAATAGTATGTCAAATAAAATCTAGTAGTTCTAATAAAACATATTTGTTGGGTCTCTAACGTGTGCATACATATCTATTTGATAAACTCTCTATTGTAACCTATTGTCTATCCTCTCTATTGTCTTGTCAAAGGTTACGGCCTTTCATATCTCTTGGACCTAGTAAATGTTAAAATGACCACATTAAGTAGCATCGTGTAGAAGAAATCTACAATTTACTAGTACAATGAGGGAAGAAATAAGTGAAAACTTGTCTCTCTTGTTGTAAACGAGGCCCAAAAGAGAGCGCGTCCTGTCGTCAAATGAATAAAATCAAATAGATTTAAATGCTCTAGCAAAGGCTATCTACTATTTTTGTGGATATTGGGTCTATTTAGACTAAAAAATTGAGGATTACTATTTTACACCTATTAAAATAAACTTCAATTGCATCTTGGAACCGGTTTTGGAAGAACTCTTCTTTCAACTTATATTACGAAAATCTTCTTAATCGCCAGGAAGAAATACAGAGTATATGGAAAGACCAAGAATGTAATAATGATTATAATGACCATACTGAGATATTGAGAGAAACGGCAACGCGGCCTTTTTCATACAAGTTTATGAATTTGAGGCCAAAATACCCGGGCGATCTATTTTTTTTAAATCAAAAGGTGTGGCGAATGTCTAGTGCGGGAATGAGCTAAATATTAACTATAAAAGTATTCTATTTTTAAATCAAAAAGTGTAGCAAATGTCTAGTACGAGTGTGAGCTACATATTTACCATAAATGAATTCTATTTTTAGTGATTTGACAGGCAATTTTTGCAATTTGGCAAACACTAATAATTATTAAAAAAAATAATCTTGACCATTTTAATCTAAAATTGAGCCCATCAAAATGCTCGACTAATCTTTTTCATTTTAATATTTAATCATGTTTACGTATTAGACAGGGAAAAATTATGTTTTTAAAATAATTATCCTCAGTTCAAAGATTTGTCACCCTCTACTCTATTTGTGCCTCTTTTTGTCACTAATAAGGTGTCCTCTTATCTATTTGTATCTCTTTCTCTCAATATATATTTTTGTAAATATATAATATGTATGTATGTAATAATGATTAGTTAACAATATGCCCCGATGAAGCTTGAGACGGTTCCGCGATAACTGAACACAATTTCATCTCAACACACCTTTAAAATGTTATGTAAAGTGATTTCAAAGTGATGAAAAAGAACCAACCAGTAATCCTATATAACCTATTTAACATTGTTTTTGTTTCATTCATTTTCATGACTTTATGTCACTTTTAAAAGATGTGTTGGATTGTCATTCTATTTAGATATCCGGTCACCCCCCAAAGTACTTGCTTCCTTCGAAAAATTCATAAATCTAAATCACCAAATATTCGAATAATTATACTTTTTAATTTATAATTTAAAACACAAATAAATAAATTAGCTAACACCCGTAATAGATATTTACTGCACCCTTTAATTTAAAAATACTGTTTCGTTGAGTATTTTTGCCTGATATTCAAAATTAAGATTTCTCGGAAAAAGGTCGCACAACCGTTCCTCGTAATAATTCGTTTTGTGACGTGGAATATGTTAACGTCTCAGTCAACTCGGCCATTGGGATATAATTATTTGACTAATTTTAATTATTACTAATTACAATTAATTATTACTATATTATTCCCATATGTTTGGATGTATTATATTTCCAGCAACGAACAAAAAACATTGGCAAAAGTTCTTAAAAGCTATTTCCTCAGCAGTTTTATTAATGATGTGACACAATCAAAATTAAATAAATATTTTTTCCCTTTTCTTTAAATAACAATGTACAATAACCATTAAAAAAAAAAATAAAATCCCAACTTACACTTATATAAGAAAATTTAACCAATACACATAAATACATCTACCATTTAATCATAACCACGTAAACACCTCAGAACAGGTTCTCCCAGTGAGGTGTTCACGAAACATATAACATTACCCACCTCAGTGTCTCCTACTCAAACCTACCTCCACCCAGCATAACAACAACACCATATTAACAACAGTTCTAAATTTATGTATTATATACAAATGTAAATATTTGGTAGACACTGTATGTATAGAAATAAATAAATCTTTCTATGGAACCCCAAAAGAACTTCTGTGTTTATTTCTTTTAATGTATTTATAAAATATTTTCCCTTTAGCTGTGTTAAGTCTGTCTAGTCGGTTTTAAAATCTACGTACACTGTTCATTGAACTCCTTTAAAATTCGTTTTCTTATGGAAAATTTATCTGTAGTAGTTTTTATTTTATTAATGTTGTCTTTCCCGAAATGAGTTTTTTTTTTAAAACTCACTTGGATATCTAACGAATTTATTTGTAACCCAGATAGTTTCTTGGATGAACATAATTATTTTTTATTTATACGTCACACCTATTGACTTTTTCTAAAAGTATAAATGAATATTCAATTTTATTGGAATAACTTTTGAAGGTTATACATATTATGTACGTTAAACATAACAAGACATGGAAAAATACAAAATTTATTGGTCTCAACTGATTATTTTATATATATTTTATCTAGATTTTATCTATCTTGTTACATGTTACATTATTGGATTTCAATCGAATTCGAGGTCTGTATCTGTTTTAGTTATTATTATCCATTGAATTTAATTTCTTACAAATTGAGTAATATTAAATGTATTGGACATTATGTTCATATGTTCAAGTTAATGATAGTGCCACACGAGTTAATAAACTTGCAGATTCAATATACGCAGGAGTGACAGATGCTCTTCATAATTGCTTTGCACTGCACGAATATTACATGCACTTACCGTCTTTCACGGAGGAACGATTTTACGACTTTGCAGCATTTATTAGAACCAAAGTGACATGTATGGGGGAAAGGATGTGTGAAAGGTTCTATTTATTGAAGTGAAACTTCTTTACGCGCGTCATGCAATTTCGAGGACCGGAGTAAAACCGACTCATGACCGTTACGAAAAACCGTGATCATTTCGCTGTAGGAGCCTAGCTCATATTATATACCTAGTTTAGGTCACCCTCCAAACTCAGCTTCGCGGTCTAGAGGCAGAGCGCGCGACTCTCGTCGTGAAGAACCGAGGTTCGATCCCCGCTTAAACTATTTTTTTTTTTTTTTTTTTTAATACGAGGAAAAGTGATAAAATGCTATCGTGCTGCGACTTTTAGATATTTTGGTCGAATACGTAATAACCGCGGTCTAGAGGCAGAGCGTTCGACACTCGTTATGCAGGACCCGGGTTCGAATCCCATATTTTTATAACTTTTAATTTATTTTAATAAACGATTTGTAATAATGTAGTAAAAAATTACATAAATTTTTTAATTTACCTTTACTTTACTTTACGGTACCTATATGATATTTTGGTCGAAATATAGCTTACAAATCGAGCCGGTAGAGTCGCTCGGTATTTTGATTAATTATTTTTATTTATCAACGATTTGTAATAATGTAGTAAAAAATTACATAAATTTGTTAATTTACCTTTACGTTAATTTGCGCGAGATACCTCTCCTCGCGGTCTAGAGGCAGAGCGTTCGACACTCGTTATGCAGGACCCGGGTTCGAATCCCATATTTTTATAACTTTAAATTTTTTTATCACATGCTACTTATAAATATGTCAATAGACAGAAAAAAAGAGAGAATGAAATGAAAAGAGAGAGAGAAGAATACTAAAAGTTTCACTTCCGTCGTGCGTATGCTTGCCACACAATGTATTTTTTTTTGTTTTACTCTGTTTTTATAGATGATCTCAGTTACGCGAGAACAATTCAGTTATTAAAACTCAGTTAATATACAATATGTACATACAATTTCAAAAATCCACTCTGTGTATGTAATGTAGGTCCATTAGCATACATCATCAATAAAGAAAGTTTCATGAATGAAAACCAAACAAATAAAAATAGAAAATTATATAATTGTAAAAAAACTCACTCAAATGACAAATAGTAATAAACAAAACAAAGATAGACAAGAGACAAAGAGGCATAAATAGAGACATAATATAATTAGCGCAACATATTTTTTTAGCAGCAGAAGAACATTTTTTCTGATTCCGTTTAAATTTTCGAGGAGAAAGTAGATATTTTTAAGACAGATTCAGAAAAAATGCCTACTTTTGCCGAAAAATATTATGTAATAATATTTTTGAGCTAATTAAATAATTTATAACTCGTGTCATTGTGTCACTTATGTTTATATCCTCCCTTATTTTTATTTTTTATTTGAGTGAGCTTATATGTAATTTTGTAATTTTATTTAGAGACATACATTGACTGAGTGGGTGTTTACAATTTAATCTCCCTATTTGAATAATAACTAAATTTTTATAGATGGATTGTTTTTACAGAGGTTTTTACGCAAGTGAAAAGTTTATAAAAAAGTAATAGTATCACTCTGAGAAGAACATCGTTTTGAAATCCTGCCAGAATTCAGATTCCAACATCAAAGCAAACTTTAAAAAGATATTGGCCTTGACCGTGACCAAACATCCTCTAATTTAACTTGCATATTAATATTACGTATGTATAAAAACAAACTCACTCTTCTTATCTTATTTATTATGTTTCACATGTATATGTGTGCTTTTTTAAATCGTAATGAACCATTGCTAATGTAATTTCACACATTTACGAATCATTAGATAAGGGCGAAAAATGTGCAGGTATTTTTATTGATGTCAGAAAAGCTTTTGGTATCATATCCCACGAAATTCAACTGAGAAAATTGGAAAATATAACCAAATAGCGATAAAACATTTACAAATCCTTAATTTTTCTATTTTTTAACCTTTTTTTCTTAATTATAATTTCGTAAAAACGGAATTATTTGTTTTATAAACTGCACTAAACAAAATAAGTATACCCACGAACTGGCGATGCCAATGTGGGATTTTTTTGGTATATATGCATACTATTCTATTATATTTTTTATTTAATTGTATCATTTTATTTTTCTTATCTTAAAGCTACCTTTTTTTTATAGTACCTTATTTACCTGTGAATGAAATGCTTTTTGTAATACAATAATAATTTTAATAATGTTATACTTGTTTTTGTAATACTTGATTTTTGTAATTATATTTTTATGAATGTAAAAAAAAAGAAAAAAAAAAATTTGTCATTCCATTTGCAATACAATGTAATACATTATCATACATGGCAATTCCAAAACACACGATAAAAATGATTGTATCACAAACTGCTCAATATTAAAAACAACAAACACAATAAAATATCTAGGAATAATTATAGATAAAAATCTGAAATGGAAAGACCAAATATGTCAAGTTGTAAAAAAGATTAGAAAACTAATATATATATTGTGAAGAATCAGAAATTTTTTGTCGATAAAAAACCTATATTTAATATACTATGCTTTGGTTCAATCAACTTTACAATATGCCATCATTAGTTGGGGATCCGCATATAAAACTAAGCTCCTTCCAATAGAAGTCGTGCAGAGAATAATTATTAAAATCACATTATAAAAACCTTTGGACTACCCAACAGACCGATTATTCGAAGAATTTCAAGTACCAACTGAAAACCGCACTCGACTTAAATAATTTTTTCCATGTCCAAAATTAAACACTTCCTTTGCACAAAATTACTATACATACCAAGGAAGAATCTTTTTCAATCAACTGCCCGAGGAAATCAGAATCATAAACGCAAAAGCCAGGCTTTGAGCACTTTGAAAAAATATTTTAAATATAAATTATCAAAAAATCAATAGTAAATATTTTACTTAAGAATCAACTTTTTCTCCAAATAAGTATACAAATTAATAAAAAAATAAAAATAATAATGGTCTTTATCCTAGAAACTAATAACATAATGTTTTTATTTAAATATTATAGCTACTAGTAGTACATTTTACTTACAATATTTTTTTCCTACTTATCTTGATTCTATATGTATATCTACAATAATATAATGTACACTTGTAAAGACCCTACCTTTCTAACATGTCTAATCAATGAAAATTACTCAATTCGGGTACCTTTAACTGTTTCTGCTCTAGATTAATTGTAATTCCTGGTCACGCGGACCAATTGTGATAGCCCTAGTCTCTACCTACGTAAAAAATGATGATTTCTTCTGTCTGATTTGTAAAATGTTGTAGCCTCCTGGGTTTTGTCCGTCGATTTTCTCCTAAGGTAGTGGTGGCGCCCTTTAGGAGGCATACCTAAAAAAAGAAACCCTAACTAAGCCTCTCGATCCATGTGGAGTATACAGTAACAAGACCTTAAGAGTTATTTTCGCAATAATGCTACTTTTTCAGCGTTGTGTAAACTTTTTTGGTATAGAAATTCAAATGAAGGGGACTTCCCCTATATGAAAAAGCCATTAATGCATATGTTTGTGGTAATCCAGTTCCGTTTAAATAAGAGTGAGTGATCTCTTTACCATTGAAATTGTTAAAACTTTTCTCATAAAACCGTGCGTCTAACCTACTGTACGGGACGTGTTTGCCTGCACAAGAAAAGACTGTAAATAATAAGCAACGGCACACATCAGTCCTCAACCTGGGTAATGATTTAAGTAAAACACCGTGAGGTGTTCTTTTATTTATATATATATTTTTTTTATTTATTTGGGAAAATCAACAGATTATTTACATATATAAGAACAAACTAAATAATAAAGATAAAATCCAATAACAGATTTTCACTTAAAATTATAATAATAAAGAATATTAAAACAAAAAACTAAGGGTTCTGTACCCGTGGCCTGAGAGATTTACAAAAAATCCAATATTGTAAATAATAAATAAAAATAATAACAGATCTAGGAACACAAATAAATTAAAATTTAAAGTTAACTGATATACTAATAAACTAATAACCAGCTAAATTTCAAAAATTTAAATTTAACTGATAATATACTAATAACCAGCTAAAATTCAAAACATAATGTATTGTAAAATTTCAACACAGCAGCAATCAATAAAAGCACTACACAATAGCAATAATAACAATATAATAAATGTATACCTACAACTAAATTGAACACATGAGTATAAATTGGAAGGTAAGTAACTGGAAAGGATTCAGAGCAATAACATGATAACTTCCAGTAGAATATTTAAAATTATTTAATGTTAGTTATTACATATCTTTTAAAGGTTCCTAAATTACTTGTGAATATGTCCATATCATTAAAATTCTTATTAAATATACTACAGGCTCTGAATATAAACGCATTTTGTCTGATATTAGTAGAACATTTATGGAGATGAAAAAGTGATTTTTCTCTAGTTCTAACGCACGGGACTCTAAAATTAATTTCAGACAGAAGGGGAGAACAATAAATAAAGCCATTGATAATTTTATGGAGATATATTATATCTGCGGAGTCTCTTCTAGTTTTTAATGGCTTAAGTCCATAAAGGTCCATCGAGCTGTTTACGTCAAGGTTTGAATTTAATTTGAAATTTAAATGATGGACAAATTTTCTTTGGATGGCTTCAATGCGATTTATGTAAATATTATATTGAGGATTCCATATGGGAGAAGCGAATTCAAGATGACTGCGAACATAAGAAAAATACAATATTTTAAGTGTTATGATATTATTAAATTCTTTTCCAATACGGAATAAGAATCCTAGCATTCTAAGGGCTTTCTTAACAATCATATCAATATGAGCATCAAATGTAAGTTTACTGTCAAGTATAACACCTAGATCACGAATTTTTGTAACTTTTTTGAGTAGTTGGCCAGCTATATGATAATTATGGTCAAATTTAATTTTATTTTTAGTGAAGGTAATTACATAACATTTAGAAGTGTTCATATTGAGACGATTGCGGATACAATAATCATTAATCCTATTCAGATCTTCTTGTAGTTTAAAGCAGTCAATTATAGAATTAATAGGCAGGAATATTTTCATATCATCAGCGAAAAGTAGAACATTTGCATAATTAAAGCATTTTATAATGTCGTTGATGAAAATTGTAAACAGTAACGGTCCCATGTGAGATCCTTGGGGCACACCTGAGGGTATATTTACAATCTCAGAGATGAAGCCATTTATTGTTACTCCCTGAGTGCGCCCATTAAGATAGGAGACTAACCATCTATATAAATCCCCATGAATTCCCAAAGCTAGTAATTTGGACAAAAGAAGACTGTGGTCAATTTTATCAAACGCTTTTGAAAAGTCTGTATAGATTACGTCAACTTGGATTTGATCATCCATTGATTTAGTAATATTTTCAATGAAAATGGCAAGATTAGATACAACCGATCTTTTTTTCATAAAGCCATGTTGGTTCACGAGTATTACAGACTCGAGGCAGTTATATAGTTGTTCGTGAACAATTTTTTCAAAAATTTTACTAAAGATTGGTAATTTAGATATCGGTCGATAGTTCTGGACATCATTTTTAGCCCCAGACTTAAAAACAGGTGTGATGAGAGCACTCTTCCAACGATCAGGAAAGATACCTTCTTTCAATGAGGATTGAAAAAGCAATAATAGGGGCTTCGAGATTACCTTGCTACACATTTTGATAAAGAAAGCCGGAATTTTATCACTACCCGCACCCAGTGAGCTAGAAATAGTATCGATTATTTTTTTTATTTTTTGTTTTGAAACTGATACCGAGGAGATATTAACTTGATTGTAAAAATGATAGTTGGTAGAGTGTACATCGGAAATAGTGTTGTAATTAAAGGTGGAGACGAAATGCTGTGAGAACAGGTTACATATTGCGAAAGGATTTTCAGCAGTCACTTCGCCCAGTTTCATAACATGAGGCAAACCAGAATTATTTCTTTTTCCTTTAACATAAGACCAAAAGTTTTTAGGGTCACGAGATATATTAAGTTCAGCGTTTGTTACAAATTGTTTAAGACATTCTCTAGACAATTTCTTTTGCCTTGATCGAAGGATACAGAATTCATGGTAGTCTAAAGGATTGGACCACCTTTTCCACATTTTAAACACTTTATATTTTTCCTTAGTCAGTTTTATTAGGGCTGGACTAAACCAATAGGGGTAAGAATTATTAATATGAACTTCCTTTGACGGGACGTTTAATCGAATGATTTCATATAAAATTGCATAAAAGCGGTCAATAGCAGTATTGGTTGATAGGTTTAAAAATTCTGCATCCCAATCAATACTACTAAGGACTTTATTTATTGTTTCATAGTTAGCTTTCCTAAAAAGATTGATTTTCGTTTGTTGTCCACCATAGGAGTTTCCAGAGATATGTTAATGTCAACAAGAATGCTTTTATGATGTTTACATTCAGGGATGAGATACTGGTCAGTATTTGATACATTTACAGGGATCGAGCTAAAAACAAGGTCTAGGTATGTATGATTATTATTTGGAAAGGTGCAGTACTGTGATAGATCAGTAAATGAAAGGGTGTCAGATAGTTTGGAAATAATTTCAGATTTAGAGCCATTCGTAATTTGCATACTATTACCATTACTTAAAGACCAGTTAATTTGAGGTAAGTTGAAATCACCCGATATGACAAAATAATCATCGTGATGTAGTCCTCGAAGTTCACATAATTTATCCATGAATTCATTTATATTTTGTGAGTGATTGACTCCTGGAGGTATGTAAACACAGCATAAATGAATTTTTATGAAATTATTAATCGTAACAGTCACCCAGATGTCTTCAGCATTCGTGTTAAAATCCTTACGTTCATGAGCTATGAGGTGCTTCTTCAACGCAATAATTACACCTCCTCCCCGTTTTTGTTCATTACGGTCACGCCTAAATACCAGGTAACGGTTGTCAAATAGCTCTTCACTGGCAATGCTGTCGACAAGCCAAGTTTCTGTTATCATAATAATATCATAGTTGCTATTGGTGACATTAAAATGGAAACTATCTGTTTTTGATCGCAGTCCGGTTACATTTTGGTAATATACATTCAACATTTTAGTTCATTTTGGTAAAATATATAAAATATAAAACTTTTAAAGTTGAAGGTATATTGAAGTAAATTGTGTTGTAGTAAAGCAAGAAAACTATTAAGAAGATAATATTGATTTACGTTGGTTGTGTTAGAAGAGTTATTTGTTGAGACAATGTACAAAAAGTGAAAGGATTGCATTGGTTGAAATTTTAAATTAGAAGAAAAGACATAGTAAATATGAAAAATAAGTTGTAAGTATGTAGAAACCATACGAGACGGTGCTAAAACTAAGAGAATGATTAGCAAAAAACCTTAATTAAGTCAGATTCAAGTGTCACTTGAATAATTGGACTAGTTTCATTTTTGCGTATGAATATTTTACCATATTTAATCCACCTGAATTTGAAGTTTTTTTTCTTTGCTTAAATCTCGTACTTTCTTGAAAAGTGCACGGGTTGACATATATGTTATTATCACCTGGAAGCTTCAGGTCACCAGAGTTGAGGCTGCCTTTTTTCCTAATAGCAGCAAGAAAGTTGTCTCTGCAGCGGCTGGTTGTGAACCTCACTACGATAGGCCTAGTAAATTTCGGATTTTCTCGGGGTAGTTCCTTTACCCTTGTACGCGAAATTCCGTCAATATCCATCTGGAGAATATCAATTTCAGCCTTGGTTCCTATTGTTTTAATTAAATCTAGTAAACTTTCATTTCTTTTTTCTGGAACGCCAATAATTTCAATTTTGTTTTTTAGTGATGTTTGCTCCAGGCAGTTTAATTTGGTTAGAACTAGATTATAATTCGTTTCTAGGTCCTTATTTTTCATTGTGAGATCATTAATTATATTATGACACTCTCTTAATTGCTCATTCAATGTTTTTAACTCCGTAAACTAATTTAACCGATAATTTCGTGTTTTATTTCATCTTTGAATGAAATTAGTGAGTTACTTAAGTCTGGCTCTGAGCCCGTGACGTCGGACGGGCTATCAAGAGGAGCATTGCTCCGTGATTTGACACCTGATCTAGTAGGTGGGACAGACATTACTAGGCTGATGTTCAGTAATGTCAGTAAATACAAAAATATAAATTTTATCTCATAAAAGAAAGACGATTCGAATCAAAATTCACATTTTAATTGCAAGTATTGTACTGGTATACAGAACGTACAAAGGGGTGTAGCTTATAGGTATTTCCTATTTTTTACAGCCGATCCAATTCACAAGAAATAGTTATATGTATTTCAATACAACTGGGATTTAAAACACAGATATAAAACTGATACAATCAGAATCCTTTCAGCGATAATTTCAGATTGGAGCACATTGTGCATCATCGCGCCATACGATACAGCAAATGGCGTAGGCGACTGCTGGAGCAGTGGCCAGTTCAATTGGTAGCCAGCAGGAATCGCCTAGCCTCTAGGCTTCAGCATCAATGGCTAATTCAGTCGGTAGCCAGGAAGAATTGGTCGGCTTCTAGGTTGTCAGCATCAATGGCTAATTCAGTCGGTAGCCATGAAAAATTAGCCAGCCTCTAGGTTGTCAGCATCAATGCAGCAGGGATTGGCCAGCCTCTAGGTGATCACCGGCAGTGGGCAGTTCAGTCGGTAGCCAGCAGGTATTCGTCAGCCTTTAGGTTGTCAGCATCTGTGGCTGGTTCAGTCGGTAAGCAGGAGAAATTCATCAGCCTCTAGGTTGTCAGCATCAATGCAGCAGGGATTGGCCAGCCTCTAGGTGATCACCGGCAGTGGGCAGTTCAGTCATTTCATGATAAAAGCCGGCACACGGAGACGCCCCATTATTGTAATGATGACAGATGCGTCTGACTCAGCTGATATAGTGCCGGCCGTAAACAGCTCGTAAAAAATATTTGTTATCTTTAAAATGATTGTGCCGTGATGGAGGAACAGAAGCGACAACAGATTTCAGTTGATACTCAGGAATTTATAATTATATTTTAACTGATCGCGTTTAAACTGGAGGTGTTCCGTCCAATCGTGTTAATTTTTGAAATTTGACTGACTCAATATTTTGTTTTAACTGGGTATTTATAATGTCTTCCTACCAGTGTTTGTGTGGCGTCAGCTTGCAAAAACATGTTTACGTTTTTTCAAAAGGCAGGTATTTTTAGGCCCCAATAAAAATCTTGCCCAGTGACTGCCTCGTCAACACTTTGTAAAAATAGGGTTATCAAACTGTTTCATGTTAGATTCAGACTTTTTGCGGCCTGGTAACAGATTGATAGATATTTTTCAACTCGTTAATATTATGATTTGGCAAACTTGCAGGTGTTTGTACGAGTCAGCGTCAGTTGTTCAATATTCTTTTTTTTCCGGCTCGAATCGCCTAGTAACCGAATATTTTGATGCATTTTTCAAATTGCTAATTTTATAATATTTAATGCAATAATATCATGTTTTCATGTTCAATACACCTACCCTCGATCCTCGTTTAACTCTTATACAGTAGTCGTCACTTGTATGTTTTATTCTTTCCAACCTTAAATAAATCCGAGAACATAAAAGAGTTTCATTATTGCACAAATTAGTCTAGTATTGTACCGATATGTATAGGGTGTCGGGTTTTGCTCCTGGGTTGCCTCCACCTGTTCAGATATGTGTTAGTTTTGTTACTCAACACTTAATCTTATTATAGGGAAGGAATGAGAGGGAGGGTGGAGGAGAGGAGGAAGGAGAAGGGGTAAACTATATGAATGAAATCTTTTTCAAACTACGCTGGCTCCTCCACTAACCAATAAAATAACGGTGAATGGTGATCAGAAATCAAACATTGACCCCGACGTGTCCAGGCTATCCCTTATAGGTGGAGGCCCATTCCCCAAGGCCTATACGGACCCTCCACGCCCGAGAGAAAACTAATTAAATCCTCACAACATTTCCAGAAATTGTTCCAGCATTCACACCTTCGAAAATTCTACTTTACTGGCTCTAGATGGGGAAAATAATTGCATCCCATATCATGATGCTAACGTGGAAAGTGTGTCATGTAGGTTTCGTCTGATGAAGCTCATCTTCCACGCGCTGACAGACCTACATTCCACCTCAAAGAAACTGTTGTAATTCCGCCAAGGGAGCGTACCAGTTGGCTTACATCAGCTTCCAGGTCGACACCATTGATTAATTTAATAGTGCTGCGGCTAGACGCCCCAACAGCGGACCATGCTCCCGTTCATCACAAGGCGGCGTCACATTTTTCATTTCACTCTCACGCCCCTCACTCAACATGGACCCGTCAGAGAGAATAGTTTTCAAGATCCCGTTAGTCCGCTCCGTGACAACCCCTATCACATAGTAGTTTGAGTGAAAAAATCCTTCTGATTGGCTAGTATTTGTGGGATACGGTTTTACAGCATCACTATTTGACATCACACAACTATGAAGTTTAATTGAGGTTCAAATTCAGGGATGAGGTGAAGGTTTGCGAGGGTTTTGACACTACCGAGGTAATGTCGGACTTGTTGAAGAGTTCTGAAAAGATTGACATGTTGGTTTTATATACATATTAAAATGGATTAGTGGTAATTGTTAGTTGAAAATTAATAGAAATGAAAATACTTACCTAGCTCCTACCCGCTAATAGCAAAATCCTGTCAGGAAACACGCGACCATTGCTCTTGGGTGGAGCGTCCCGTAATTACTACTAGATTTTTTCTGAAATGGTAACCTAAAATTTTATATCTTAATCCGAGATATCTACAATCTTATTTTCCTAATGTGGTTGTGTTACCCACACTACTCTCCATAATGAATGTACTTCAAACTTTCCATGTTCTAGTAATCTTTATTTGAATTGCATATACAAGGTGTCCGGAAACTCGTAGTACATTTGGAGTCGATTTTGTGGTATAACTTTTTTTGATTTGAGCTTTCGTTTTCGAGTAAATCGAGTCAGAAGTTGATTTTTTTTTGGTCAAATTCTTGTGAATTATTAGTGACGATCAAAGTACCTAACTAATTAAAACTATTTAAAAGAAAAACAAACAAATAATTGAGGATTTAAAGCATTATTTTGAAATCGCCCATCATTTAATTCTTTGTAATAATAAAATATTCGGTCGCTTCACGGTTAAAAACATTTCGGCAGCTGTAAGGAGGCCGACAGACGTAGCTATCACCAAAATATGACAAAATTATAGCTGTCTCTATTTGCTCGGTTCAAGAAACACTTGAAAGAAAGACGAACTATAGTTTCCATAAAATAACACGAAGCAGATCGCACATCCGTATCAAATTTCACATTCTTCAACAAATTCTGTACCCGAGAAGCATACGGTTGCAAGTCCAAAAAGATAAATGTTCAGGAGAGCCAAACTTAATAAGTTGTAGAAGAATTCGAAATTATTTTTTTTAGATTTTTAACATTAAAAAAAACGCCCGCGCGATTAGAGATTTTAATGTAAAAAAAAATCAAGCTATTAAATTTCAATCACAATGCACGCAATGCATTCTTATTAGGTAAATACTAATTAGGCGGAATTTTAGTTTAAAAAAAAAAAAAATACCCGCGCGATTTTTTCTCTAGGCGTTCGTTTCTTCGTAAAGTAACAATAATACCAACATAACAAAATGACATTTGAAAATAATGTTTGAAATGGACAGTCTCGTTTCACAGAACGAAAGCTAATTTTAAGTTTACGTATTCGAAATTTAGAATGAAATATTTTCCACTCCCCCCAATGCAAATAGTTATTATTTTTGGTAAATATTCGGAATCGCTGGACAAGGATTATATGAAATATTTTTAAATAAAATCTTCTGATTTACCTTAATTACTGTAAAAGGAATCTGACTGCATTTAGGATATTTTTAATTTTAGCATTTTAATTTTTAATTACGTAAATCGAAAATTCACTTTCGTTGTATGGGATGACAGCTGGAATGATTTCTGTAGATGACATTTTCTCTGGTAGTAGTAGCTAGAATACATACGAGTAGCTAGAATTTGAATCATTTCAGAATGCAAATTCTAGTTAGGTACTGTTTTGGCCAAACTCGAAAAATAAAATATTTCTATGTTACTTAAAAAACTTAAATTATTTATATTTAGGTATTATTATAATTATTGTTTTATTTAACCTAAACTATAGTAACCTAACCTATAATAACCAAACCTAAACTAACCTAACCTAAATCCTAACCTAACCTATACCCAAACCTTACCCAACACACCTAACTTAACCGATAAAAATCCAACCTAACCTAACCTATAATAATCCAACCTTACCTAACCTAACCTATATCCTAATAATAATCGAACCTAACCTATAATAATCGAACCTAACCTACAATAATCCAACCTAACCTAACCTAACCTATATCCTAATAACAATCCTACCTAACCTATAATAATCCAACCTAACCTAACCTAACCTATAATAATCCAACCTAACCTATATCCTAATAATAATCCAACCTAACCTAACCTAACCTATATCCTAATAATAATCCAACCTAACCTAACCTATATCCTAATAATAATCCAACCCAACCTATAATAATCGAACCTAACCTACAATAATCCAACCTAACCTAACCTAACCTATATCCTAATAACAATCCTACCTAACCTATAATAATCCAACCTAACCTAACCTAACCTATAATAATCCAACCTAACCTATATCCTAAAAATAATCCAACCTAACCTAACCTAACCTATATCCTAATAATAATCCAACCTAACCTAACCTATATCCTAATAATAATCCAACCCAACCTATAATAATCGAACCTAACCTACAATAATCCAACCTAACCTAACCTATAATAATCCAACCTAACCTATCCTAACCTATATCCTAATAATAATCCTACCTAACCTATAATAATCGATCCTAACCTATAATAATCCAACCTAACCTATAATATCCAATCTATCCTAACCTAACCTAAATCCTAATAATAAACCAACCTAACCTATAATAACCTCACCTTTTTTTTCTATTTTATAAAACATACCTAAATATCTTTATTTTATTTTTCGAGTTTGGCTTAAATAGTACCTACCTAGTATTTGCACATGGTAAAAAATATAGCCACTCGTATCAGCAAATCAACAAAAGAAAATTTTATCAACAGAAATCATTCCAGCTGTCATCCCATACAACGAAAGTGAGTTTTCGATTTACTCAATTAAAAATTAAAATGCTTTAATTAAAAATATCCCAAATGCAGTCAGATTCCTTTTATAGTAATTAAGGTAAATCAGAAGGTTTTATTTAAAAATATTTCATACAATCCTTGTCCAGCGATTCCGAATAATTACCTTATTTTTATGTAATTAAGGTGTATCAAAAGATTTTTTAATAAAAAAGTGCGTATTGACAGCGACATTTAAAATTTACCTAATTTATTTCAAGTTTCAAGTCTGCATCAAAAACTAATTTCTTCAAATTTTGGACTTATACCCGTATTACTTGATGGGCTGAAGACAAGACAATGGCTGACATCCGGTGTTGGACCACCCACGCGACAAAGTGTTCGCGACTGATTTTATTTGTCCAGACTTCAGTTTGCTTATAACGCTATTATGTAGTGGTCGTGTCAACAAGCTATAATTAACCCTTTTTTTGTTTTCAGATTAATTAACAAACATTAAATCAAAGTGTGTATTATTTTGATATGTTAAAAAAAGTGTGAGTTACTCGTTTGTTGAAAATTTTAATTATTATTGTGGTTTAAAATGGAATACAGTAACGCCGAATATTACGACATGCTAATGTGTTTAGGTCGCGCAAACGGAAACTCGACCAGAGCTGCCATCGAATACATGGAGAGATTATTGTGCGTTATTATTGTTTTGATAGTGTGAGTGTTTGAAAACAATTGTACGTTTTTAATGTTTTGATTTTGAGACTTATCAAGCCTTAAACGAGGTAAAAATTAACTCCGACATGATTAAAATAGTGCGATAATCATTCAGACGGACCCAACTGTGCTTATGTGACGATGTGTTATTTATGTGACGTTTGTGTTTTGAATTGGAGATCGGAACATCGCTACATATTGTAAGTACCTATGGTAATAATAATTTCATTCCGTTGCGTCGGCGCGCGTCTCAGCTCGAATTCCGAAAAAAATTTAACCCTGAAATAGCCGAAAAATATTTTTTTTTGTTTTTTTTTTTCCTGAAAATGCTCAAATCAAAAAACTTTATGTTTATTTGGGTTCCCCATGTGGTGTAGATTCTCCAGTTTCCCGCTTGTACTACGAGTTTCCGGACACCGTGTATAGTTAACCCCATAATTGTAAAATCAATACCCCTACCTAACCTAGCAATTATTTAAATCTAACAGCTTTGTCTTTGATTATGTTTTAGAAGACTTCAGGGATATTATTTTGTGAATCTTAAATTTATTTATAATCCGTGGCTTCGTCAAAATCTTAATAATTGCGTTTTGCTCGAGAAAGAATTTTAGGTTTTATTATTTTAATTATAAATTTATTCATAATCCGTGACTTTATTAAAATCATAACAATTGCGTTTTTTTTATTTTGGCCGAGAAAAAACTTTAGATTTCATTATGTTTAATCATAAATCTATTCTTAACCCGTGACTTTATCGAAATAAAAAAAAAAAACTGCGGTACTGTCTTTTATTAAACAACAATTCATGCTCGAAAACACGCGTCGTAATTACACGTTCTGCTCAAACTCCGCGAAACTGTTAAAACTTTTTAAATTTAAATTGAACACTTTACTACTTTGATTTGAGATTTTTATCTTGAGGTATCAAACACTGGGCCCAAATCTCTCAAGTCTGAATTTGATTGTTTAAAATATCGTGACGTTTTTACTCTGCGAATTTACTTCTCAAAAACTGCCCAAAAAACTGTCCAAAAGCTGTTCAAAACTGTCCCTATTTTTTCTAAATCCGAATATATATAACTGTATTTTTCCATTAATCACGTTTAAAATATGCTATTCTAACCTTCTTTTTATTTAGATCACAATCGCATCATGCTGATTAGGCCATGCTGGTTATCTCAAAAGGTCCACACTTTCAAATCTATTTCAGTCCCTCAAATAATCCAGGTGCGGACTGGAAAAGTGAGTCCCGATTCCCAAAGGGCGCTTTCAATATGTTTTAGTCGACGCTGTTTTTTGAAGTATGAATTCCGGATTTTTTATTTTACAAAGTTATTGTGTCTAAAAAACTGCTTTAATGACTGTCGTTGTCTACCCCGATAGATGAATGTCTCCTTGTACTAGCCAGTCCAACCCGAGAAATGCCCACTGCAACCACCCTTGGCTGAGGTCATAATTTAACGTAGACCTGGGGGGTCTGCAAGCGTTACCGCTAATGTGGATTATTATTTCAATTTCGTCGCCACCTACGTCTTATCGTCCGATTCCATCAAACCACCCCCTTTCATATATTAACCTACGATCACAAGAGGCGTAAATTGGTTTAGGCCTAGACAGCAGTATCCCCTACCGTCTACAATTGTTTATGATGTAGTACGCTTTGTTTTTAACGTTTTCGCGAGCCTAGCTTTGATCATCTTCACTTCGCCTCTGATGACTCACTTCCCCTTCCCTTTTCTACGTGAACCGACCACTCTTCCGCGATTTTTTTGTCTCCAACTTCCGATTTTTCCTGATTATATGTAATTTTACCATTAATATTGATGGATTTTCTTCTTCCTATACCCACCATGTAAAGTCATGTGGGTACTTAAACAAAAATCCTGTTAGATCTTCCCACTTGAATTTTAAAGAAATTGGAAACCTTTTTCTCGATTAACAAATCTGTTGCAACCTTGTCTCGCGTCGTCCCATCCTGCGCTTCGGCGTTTAAAAGGTTGTGAATCCCTCAAAAATGTCAAGTTAATCAACTTTGATTTCTGAGTGGTCCTAAGTAGTACGTTCACCTTAAGATTAGATTTGAATATTTTCAAGGTCGACGTCGTATAAATCAAAGCTTAACTCCACCCCTCTCTTAGCATATCCTTTGTCCTGTGAAAAGTTGCACGTCCTTCTTTCTTCCTGTAATCCGATCGGGCAATTTATTTTTTCTGATCACTCCTTGTAGTAGAATCCTTAGCCAAATATGCAGTTTCCTTCGATTCATACGTGCTTTTCCCGATAGATGTCTCTGTCATACCGGTTTGTTCCATCTCCCTTGGGTAAGACCTTGGTCCATCACACACTCCTCTTCCAACCACAAGCTAATGCTTCTCTGGAAGAGTAGTATTAAATATTGTCATTGTAAATTGTAAATCTTTTTACTTATATGTACTTTTTCCTTTATGAAATATTTTTTTTTTTTAATAATTTTATTAAAAATGTTTGAAAATTTCAAAACCGCCTATTTACTTTTAATTGTATAATGTGAAAAAAGAAGTTCTCTGGGTGTGAGACTCGAAAAATAAAATAAACATGCATTTTAAGATTTTTATATTTTAACCATATTTATTAATTATTATGTCTGTTGTCTGTTATAATAAAATAGCTAGAGACAATTTATAATATATCTCTTTATTAAATTAACAGTAAGATGCAAAGGCACCTGGCACTAACGAGATATGCAATTAGTATTTAATTTATGCAGAAATTACTTTTCTCAACCTGTACTAAATATTGTTAAAGCCAGCTGATGATATTTCTCTTTCTAGAATCGCAAAACTTGAAGTAATTTGTGAGTTATTATTTATTTTGCTACGACAGAAGAATTATTTGAGAAGACAATACTTTTAAATAAACGTCTCCAGCAAATCAGGTTCAGCTGGCAACGGATATCTGACGATCTTCATATTAAAATATATACTGTTGCGAAGAAATAAGATAGAATTAAGAGTTTCGGCAGCAAAAGAAAATATTTTCAGTTCAATTAATTAAAGCTTTTAAACTTAATGTAAAATTTAATCTTTAAAGAAGATAATACTATCAAAAACTCTCAATGTACTAAAAAAAAGAGATAAAGACGTGGAAAATAAAATGATAACGGTAGCAATTGACTCGACTCGAACCCAGATACTCTTGTCTTATCGGGACTGGTGTCTCTCGAGGTGATAATAACTGATCAGGGTCGAGTCCCAGTTGCAACCGTTACATTTTTTATTTTTTTTTTATTATTATTTTAATATAGATCATATGGGTTACATTAATACATACATATTTTGCAAAATATAATATTTAGGTTCATAATTGGTCATGTATACCTTATTAGAAAAGAGGAGCTCTTGTGCCTGATAAGGGAGCCACGATTCTTATTTAGATTCTATGTTATAATATTATGTTATGTGTAAACTATATATAATATATATATATATATATATATATATATATATATATATATATATATATATATATATATATATATATATATATATATATATATATATATATATATATATATATATATATTTAATTTTTTTTCCAATAAGTTTTTTTGGGATAAAAGTTTGATTTTATTTATTTGTTCTTGTTGGTTCGTAATACAGCGCAATTCGGAAGGGGATTATTGTAGTTTTTTATGGCTTGGTAAATATAATGGTTTTGCATTTGAGTTGTTTTAAAGATTGGCGTAATAAATTGATTTCCATTTCTCATCAGTTTGTAAAATTCTTGATATTCTGTGTTATTTTTTTCTTTACACATTTTTATAATGGAACTTTGCTTAAATAATCATTTTTTTCACCTGAAATAACCAACTTTATTTTATATGAGAAAGGCATTGCAAGTGCTAACTCTCTCACTAGATGGCGTCGAGACAAATTGTCTACATTTTTTGGTGGAAAAAAAAATGTAACAAGCAGTAATTGTTGAATGAAACACTAGTATATATTGAATTATTTCGCGGATAAGAGATAAGCCGCCATAGCTCAGTGGTCAGAGCTGTCGACCGGAAATCGAAAGGACACGGGTTCAAGTCCCGTTGGCGTCATGTATCTTTTATCAGGAGATTTTTCAATGTGGATGAGTGTTTCAGGCTAAAAATTATTGCTTATAAAATAATTGTTTCCCTTTGTGCTATGCATAATAAATCTTATCTTAAAACATTAGTTCACCAAAAAAAAATAACAATGGATTATGATATTTACTTTGTGTTTAGGTATTTTTTGTAGTGAGAATAATACATTGTTGTTTTTTTGGCATTAAGTGTGAGTAGGTTATTATCAAACCATGATTTTAAGGTATTAATACATTCATTTGCAAGTTTGTTAACTAGTTCCCTTTTATTAATAATACAGTATCATCAGCATAAGAGATTAATTCACCCTTGATTTTCGGTTGGAAAATGTCATTTACATACATTAGAAATAGTAATGGTCCGAGGACCGTGCCTTGAGGAATGCCAAATGTACTTGTTAGTGGTGTACTAAAAGTTTGGTTTAATTTTACAATTTGAGGTCTCTCTGTTAAGTATCTTTCTATCCATTTAAGGGGTAAGTGGTCAATGCCATTTTGTTTTAATTTTAATATAAGTCTTTCATGGGAAATGCTGTCAAATGCTTTCTTTAAGTCAATAAAAATTCCTATACATATATTTGATTTGTCCAGGGTACTCTGAATCTAGATGAAATTTTTGCAATGGCATCTTGGGTTTTTTTAAACAGTTTTTTTTCTCTCTGTGAAACCGAATTGATTTTCATTTATAATCATGTTTTTTTAAGAATGCAGTTAGTGGTTTTTTAGCAATTTTTTCAAAAATTTTCGATATATTAGATAAGAGTGAAATGGGTCTATAATTAGAAATGTCCTCCGGGATACCGGACTTAAATATTGGAGATATTATGGTTTTCTTATACGTGCTCGGAAAAACTCCTGTCTTAAAGCTATTGTTTATAATATGAGAGATTGGTATAGAAACATAATTTTTAATGATTTTTATTGTTTTTACGGCGAGACCGTCAAATCCCGGAGCAGAACCACCTCGCATTTTTGATATAATTTGTACAATTTCAGACGTATTGGTTGGTTCGAAGAGTTCAAGTTTAGTTTCTATATTCGGAATATTTCCAATATACATTTTTTTTTTTCACAGTAATTTTTTCTGCTAGACTCTTTCCGATATTTGCATAGAAATCATTAAAAGCGTTTGCTCCTTTTTTAGGTTCTTCAATACAGTTAATTATGTTATTGTTTTGTATTATACTCTTAATAGTATTACTTTTGGTTTTTTGTTTATTTTCCATGATTTCACTAATGATATTCCAAACTTTCTTACTGTCGTTTTCAGAATCATCAAGTGTATTTTTATAATAATTTTCTTTCGTGTTTTTTATGAGCGTGGTTAATTTATTTTTGTATTCTCTAAAATGAACATTTAATTTAATGTCTAGTGGTTTTTTTTGTTTCTTTATAAAGTCATTATTTGTGTCTTATGGACACAATAAGCCCATGTGTTATCCACGGTTTGATTTTATGAAATTTTGCTGAATTTCCTTTTGGAATAATTTTTTTTGAATCATTTATAAAGTTCGTTAATCTATTTTCAAATATTTTACACCACTCGTTGACGTTATCACTTCGGAGAATATCTATTTTTTTATTTATTTTTTTTATTTTTTATTATTGTACCACAGACAGGTAAGTCCAATTATGGTACAATTTTATTACAACTAACAATACATGTACATATTTTTTTTTGAATCATTTATAAAGTTCGTTAATCTATTTTCAAATATTTTACAGCACTCGTTGACGTTATCACTTCGGAGAATATCTATTTTTTTATTTATTTTTATTATTGTACCACAGACAGGTAAGTCCAATTATGGTACAATTTTATTACAACTAACAATACATGTACATATTTTTTTTTAAACATGGTATAGTGATATTAAACACATCTATATCCGCTGGTAGGGCATTTAGCAAGGTCATACCTCTTGTCATGCTATGTTGGGCAATGACATCTGTCCGACCCTGCGGTATACAGAATAGGTCGTGGCTACGATTTCGACAGTATTTATCAGGAACGAATACAGCATGACAGGAGATATGGGCAATCGATAAGGTTTTTTAGTAACTTTAATTCAAATACCATGAGTCCGGCATTACGCCTAGTCTCCAGGATTTGGTAATTTGTCTCCTTTAGCAGTTTCACGTGATGCATGAATTTCGGATATATTCCGTATGATCGCATGTAAACATACCTTAGAATTTTTTTTTGAATTTGTTTAATCATATTTATGTATTTAAGTTGATGAGGTATCCAGACAGTACTGGCGTACTCCAGCTTGCTTCTGACCACTCCGTTGAACATGGCGGTCATTGCTTCTATGTTATTGAATTGTTTGCAAGTTCTAATTACAAAACCAAGAGTTTTGGAGCAATCCGAGGTAAGCTGGACTATGTGGTTTGAAAATGTCAGCTTAGGATCAAAGATCACCCCAAGGTCCTTGATGATGTTTACGCGTGTAAGTACTTCACAATTCATTCTATACTAACCACAATTCAGATGACAATTTATTTTTCAAAGATTCGATATTAACAACAGATATTTCGTTCTTATTATTAGCAGTTTGTCCGCAATGTTGATTTATCGCCTGAGGTATTGAATTGTAATGTAGCAAAGTCATGTAATGGTCGGTAATTGAGGTTTTTATAATTTCCGAGTTTAAATTATTTATATCCTTGATATTTGTGAAAATGTGATCAATGCATGATGGACGTTGCCCATTGACGTTTCTGGTGTAAGAGTTTATACACGACACATAATTCATTTCCGCCGTCATATTTAAGTAATTATCTTTATCGTTCGATGTATAATTGTGCGATATATTTAATTTAATGTCACCTAAAACTATTGTATTCGCGTTTCTGTAGTTTAATAACACATGTCTTAATTCTTTTATAAACAAACAGACAGTAGATGAGTGCGTTCTGTAAAGAGAGATAATATCAATTTTTTTGTTATAACACTTCATATTCTATGTATTTATCTTTTTCGTATTTACATTGAGAATATTCGAAATTTTTTTTTAAAATGATTCTTTTTTTAAATTTAAGTTGTTAGTTGTTGCAATATGGAATCTTATTTTATATTTTTATCCTGAGTCAAAATCTTATTTTAATTTTCCCTTTCTTCGTTCTTTCCAATAGTGGAGCTTGTGCTGAGACGACACGAATTTTTTGATGTGTTTTTTCAATTTTTACGTTCTAATAAGTAGGTATAATTTAAAATCTTAGTTTGATTACGAGTTTTGGTTTTAAATTGTCGTCTTACACCAAGGCGATTATAAGAG
This sequence comes from Hesperophylax magnus, assembly GCA_026573805.1. Classification (NCBI taxonomy): domain Eukaryota; kingdom Metazoa; phylum Arthropoda; class Insecta; order Trichoptera; family Limnephilidae; genus Hesperophylax; species Hesperophylax magnus. The sequence continues at coordinate 10,434,921 of JAIUSX010000068.1, forward strand.
TATTCACAAAACTAGAGACTAGTTAAAAAAAGGGTTCTATCACGTCCAAATGTGAAATAATCCGCACATAAACAGAAAAAAAAATTATATTTTCCCTGCCGAGTTTCGAACTCGTAACCTCGCTCACAGAGGTCGTCTTATAAAAAAATATTTTAATTTTTTTTTATTTTTTATATTAACTCCACACAGGAGGCCCTAAAGAAAATAATTTCCCTCAGGGCCTATGTCATCTTTGGGGATGCTGTGTGGAGGGTCTTTTTGTGGAGAGGAAGGAGTGAACATGGTTCTTGAAGAGTCCCATGTTGTAGGAGGGAGGAAACACAGAGGCCGGCAGTTCGTTCCACAGCCGAGCTGTTGAACTTAAGAACGAATCGTAGAAGCGACCCGTTCTCATGTGACAAATGTCAACTGTGTACAAATGTTGGGCGCGTGTTTGGCGTGTATCCCGACTATGCACCGGTGCCGAAGGGATCAATGACGCTAGTTCCTCAGAGCATCTTCTATTGTAATACCGATAGAACAAGGACAGCATACCTACCTGAAGCCTGTGCTCTAAAGATTGCAGTCCGTTTGTTAAGATTGGGGAATCTATCAAACGGACCGGCCGTTTTTGCACAGATTCAAGGGTTTTTTTCAGGTATTTAGGGGCTCCGGACCAGAGATGGCTGCCAAATTCGACAGTAGGGCGCATTTGCGATTTGTACAGGGTCAGCAGTTGTGTATTATTAAAGTATCTGCGGGCCCTGTACAGTACGCCCAGCTTCTGAGAGGCCAACTTTACTCTGGCTTCGATGGAGCCCCCGTACCTGAGTGTGCACACAATCAGAAGTTTTTTTTTTAAATCTAAAAGTATCATGTATGTGTTTTAATCGTAAGTGATTTAAAACTGCCTGACATCGTATCACCATTATATAAGATCTAAATGAAAATTTTATAAAGGTGATGAAAATATGTTCCGAAAATTTACGTCCGAATTATCTGTATTCAGATATAATCTGAGGTTTAGCTGAATGTAGGATATTTAGGGGGTATTTCACTATGTCGGGCTAAATATCTGACTAGCTATCCATTGGCTGGCTTTAAAGATCAGAATAACTTCGTTATTCAACGGCGACCGTTTCACCATTGTTTCGAGAGCTTCCGGATAGATAACACTCGAAATAGTCTGGCAACATCGCAAAATGTTTGCAGTTACTCCATCTACTGCCACGGCTGTCATGCGTCACAGTCCGCACACCGCAAAGTGTGCATTTTTTCGTTATGTTATGTTGATTATCAGGTCATTTTAGATAGATTCGTCTCGAATTAATACATTGTTTCTTATTTTGAACACAATCAAATAATTCAGGAACGATCATACAAGCATTCAAATTCATTCAACAAAATTCGACTCACTTCTCAGCTGTCAAACTCGGAATGTTTTGACGCCATCTTTGATTCGAGGAATAGCGCCTAACGTGAAGTTCGAGCACTGATTAGTCAAATCGAACTTTAACCCGAGCGTTAGCGTTATTCAGATATAGTGAAAACGAAAAAATGACTAATCCGCGGACTAGTGCTTAGTCAGAACATAATCAGAGAAAGTGAAATACCCCCTTAGGATGTTCCCCCGCTGCCTCAACTATTTTCACGATGAATTGAGTAAATTATGTAACAATCAAGTGCGGTATGTAAAATTAATTGCACCGGTTTAGAAGTTGGAGGTGACGGAGATCGAATGATTTCAGATTCACGACCTGATGATTTTTATATCCCTGATTGCTTGCTTATTTGTCTACGAAGTGTGTGCACGCCAAAAAATTGCTCCACTAATTTTTTTTTAAATTCATAGTTTATAAATCAAAATAATCCCAAAGACATCGATTAGTATAAAAATGTAAAAGAGTAGTGTACTTTCTATTACGTTGATCAATCTAAAACGCCCTCGAAATACTCTTTTAAAGTGATTTTAAAATCTGTGCAGTGATCAATGCTAGTTATTGTCGCAAAATAACCAACAGAATACCATACCTGTCAGTTTAAAAGCTGAACAGTGATAAGTGGGCCGTAGCCTGGAGAATAACGTCGATAGCGTCGCCCGTTCCGGTAGCGGTCACAGTTTTCAAGGAACGGAGTTCGCTCCTCGGTGAAAGCAATTATTATTATTTTTTATTAAATTATAATAAAACGATCGACTGGCTAACTTTCAACGTATAACGCCATCTAGTGAGAAATGTGCACAATATGTCCGATTTAATTCTACAAAACCATGCAAACAAAAATACTACGATGACGGTAGCGAACTATCTAGATGAACTTAAAAATGAAGTTTCCAAAATTCAAACAGTCAAGGATCGAAAAACAAAAAATACTATAGAACTCATAATAACGAAGTTAGAAGATGCAATTAAAACAGAAAATCTTTCATTACAATACAAAATCATCAGATTACAAGAAAATATAATCAACAGTGACAGAAAATATATCAGTAATTTAGAAAACATTAAGCATGACATAAGAAAAATAATCTTACCTGAAACCTATGCAGAAAAGGTAAAAAAACACGAACCAGTTGTTATCATTCAACTAAAAAAGAAGGATCAGGAAAATAATGAAACAAAGAGTCAAATAAAAGTTAATGTTGACCCAGCAAATTTTGGAGTTACCGGCATGAGAAATTTTAAGGATGGAGGGGTTATAGTACAATTTAAAAATGGCACAGATATTAACAAGGTTCATGACGAGTTGATAGCCAAACTGGGATATAAATATGAGGTATTACAATGGAAGATGCTCTGAGGAACTAGCGTCATTGATCCCTTCGGCACCGGTGCGTAGTCGGGATACACGCCAAACGCGCGCCCAACATTTGTACACAGTTGACACTTGTCACATGAGAACGGGTCGCTTCTACGATTCGTTCTTAAGTTCAACAGCTCGGCTGTGGAACGAACTGCCGGCCTCTGTGTTTCCTCCCACCTACAACATGGGACTCTTCAAGACCCATGTTCACTCCTTCCTTTCCACAAAAAGACCCTCCACACAGCATCCCCAAAGATGACATAGGCCCTGAGGGAAATTATTTTCTTCAGGGCCTCCTGTGTGGAGTAAATATAAAAAAAAAAAAAAAAAAAAAAAGGTAAAGATTCCTCAAACCAAAAACCCATCCGTCAAAATTATTGGTTTATCTGAAAAATACAGTTTTGAAGAAATAGAGAGAAAAATAAAAACTCAAAATGAGTCCATCTGTGAACAAAGCTCAAAAATAAAGGTGACATATATGAAAGAAATAAAAAACCGAAGAAATCAAACATCTATAATAAAAACACATAAATTTGTTTTTGACCACGATAGTTTTATTTTCACTCTACCGGTTTCGGAAGATCCCTTCCTTCGTCAGGAGAATATTTTAAACTAATCTACTACACAAAATATTGACACATAAATACAAAAATGTTAAGTGTTTGAGGGAGATGTCGACAAAGTGGAAGGGGTAATTACGGGAATTCCAGGAAGAACAGAGCGGTTAACTGGAAATATGTCAAGAATAGGACTATAAGACAGATTAATTTGGTTATTTATTATACTGGAGTTATTATTGATGGATTTTCTGATTTCAAGTGCTTCTAAATTATCTAATTTTTTGCCTTTATTACTACGGTGAAGAATTTTAACCCCTGTATCTTTATTAAAAGTATGATCGGAGGAAATGAGATGATTGGCAAACTCCGAAAAATTATTGTTATTTAAACATCTTAAATGTTCGGTGATTCTAATATTTATATTTCTAGTTGTCTTACCTATGTAGAACGATTGACAATCATTGCAACATAGTTGGTAAATGCCTGAGTGGCTAAATTTGTGATCTTTATCTTTAGTATTTTTAAGTAATTTTCCCAAGTTGTTATCAGTATAGAACGCGGGTTTAATGTGGGTAGGCAAATTTTTTGTACTAAGTGAAGAAAAATTGGATATGTATAAGATTTTACGCCATTGAAAGGGATTTATGATTTTATTATTAGTTTCAGGTGTACCAAATAAAAATGTATTCGTCGAAATGAGTTTAAGTTTCTTATTCAGGATTTTATCAATTAAGTGTGTCGAGTAACCATTATTTAGAGCAATTTGTTTTATTTTTGACAGTTCAATTTCGAAATTAACAGCTGATAGTGGGATTTTTACTAAGCGGTGTACCATTGAATGATAGGCAGAATGTTTTAAATGTTGTTTAAATGAATGTTAAATTACAATAAAAATTATATTTTAGTCCTTTAGATAGTAAATTCATCTAGATAGTTTTCACCCAAATATACCATTAAAAACTCATTTGATTTAATAAATTCAGTTAAGGACTTGTTCATTCCCAATAATGCTAAGCTAATTTCGTTTGATGTAATTAACTTATTTCCAAATGTTCCAACTACTGATTGCAAACAAATAATTGTAGATATGTTAAAATCCTCTAATTTAGATAAAGATATGATTGATGACCTGTCTCGTTTATTCAATATGTGCCTTAATCAAAATTATTTACAGTATAACAACTGCGTCTATGGGAGCTCCTACTAGCCCACTGTTGGCAGATATTTTTATGAATAACTTAGAAAATAAGATTTTTAATTGTAAGTCATCACTCTTAAATAATGTTCTCACTTGGAAACGATATGTAGACGATATTTTTTGTATCTGGACGGGAACAGAGCGGCAACTAACTAAATTCCTTCTTCTTATAAATTCATTTCATAAAAAAATTCAATTCACTGTAGAGGTAGGCAGTAATGCATCGATTAATTTTCTAGATTTAACACTAACTTCAATAAATAATACAATTGAATTTAACATCTATCGTAAACCGACATTCACGGATATAACTATACATAACACGTCAAACCACCCGATATCACACAAACATTCTGCCTATCATTCAATGGTACACCGCTTAGTAAAAATCCCACTCTCAGCTGTTAATTTCGAAATTGAACTGTCAAAAATAAAACAAATTGCTCTAAATAATGGTTACTCGACACACTTAATTGATAAAATCCTGAATAAGAAACTTAAACTCATTTCGACGAATACATTTTTATTTGGTACACCTGAAACTAATAATAAAATCATAAATCCCTTTCAATGGCGTAAAATCTTATACATATCCAATTTTTCTTCACTTAGTACAAAAAATTTGCCTACCCACATTAAACCCGCGTTCTATACTGATAACAACTTGGGAAAATTACTTAAAAATACTAAAGATAAAGATCACAAATTTAGCCACTCAGGCATTTACCAACTATGTTGCAATGATTGTCAATCGTTCTACATAGGTAAGACAACTAGAAATATAAATATTAGAATCACCGAACATTTAAGATGTTTAAATAACAATAATTTTTCGGAGTTTGCCAATCATCTCATTTCCTCCGATCATACTTTTAATAAAGATACAGGGGTTAAAATTCTTCACCGTAGTAATAAAGGCAAAAAATTAGATAATTTAGAAGCACTTGAAATCAGAAAATCCATCAATAATAACTCCAGTATAATAAATAACCAAATTAATCTGTCTTATAGTCCTATTCTTGACATATTTCCAGTTAACCGCTCTGTTCTTCCTGGAATTCCCGTAATTACCCCTTCCACTTTGTCGACATCTCCCTCAAACACTTAACATTTTTGTATTTATGTGTCAATATTTTGTGTAGTAGATTAGTTTTAAATATTCTCCTGACAAAGGAAGGGATCTTCCGAAACCGGTAGAGTGAAAATAAAACTATCGTGGTCAAAAACAAATTTATGTGTTTTTATTATAAATTATGATGAGCCACAAAGTGAATGCTTTTTACAATTACGTAAATCAAACATCTTTTACTGAATATGCCGACGTCGACGGAATGACTTACGACAGAATATTAAATGCAGAAAAAATAAATATTGGATGGGACAGATGCAGGGTCTTTGACAATTTAAATATCATGAGATGTTTTAAAGGGTTCAATCACAAGGCTATAGATTGCAGAAATTTAAAATCTTGTCCAAAATGCGCAAAAAATAATGACGTAAAAGATTGCACGAATGAGGATATTCAGTGCATCAATTGTATAATGACAAGTCAAAGATTAGGACTGAAACTAAATTGTAGTCACTCAGCCATGAGTAAGGAATGCCCAACTTATAAAAGAAAATTAGAAGCAAAAATGGGCAGAATTTTTTTTTATAAACAAAAGTTACGAGAAAGATGAAATAATATACTTGAACATACAAAGCATCATAGCACATCACGAAGAGGACAAAATACTTTTTAGAGAATAAACCTTTTATGCTTATGATGAGTGAAACACATGTGACTGAAGATATCCAAGATAGTGAAATTATATTTGATCATTATAATACCATCCGTTGTGACTCGCATAGCAGACATACAGGAGGAGTGATGATTCTCTTAAGTAATAAAGTTCCATATGAAGTGATATCAAATCACCAACATGAAAAACATTGTTGGATTTTAGCCATCAGCATCAAATCAGGAATCAAGAAAGGTGTATATACTACCCTCCACACAGCATCCCCAAAGATGACATAGGCCCTGAGGGAAATTATTTTCTTCAGGGCCTCCTGTGTGGAGTTAATACAAAAAAAAATACTGTTATTTATAGATCACCAAACACAAGTAAATGCGACTTCTTAACATATTTTCAAAGATGGAGCATGGAAAATTTGCAAGATGAAAATATTAACATTATAGAAGGAGATTTTAATATAAATGTTAAAGCAAATGCAGACATATACACAAAAAAACTGAAATCTATTATTCAAACTGCAGGTATGAAACAATTAGTTAAAGATTTCACACTAATTACTAATACCTCTAAAGCATTGATTGATCTGGTAATCTCAAATAAATTTAACCTACGTGTTAATGTATTAGATAAACCTAAAATTACCGACCATAATATGATTCAAATTCTAATAAATGACAGAAAAAACTACAACTCCAGTAAAGAAACACAAGTAATAACATTTAAAAATTACAAAAGATACAATAAAAAACTCTTCATTCAGACCTTAGAGATATTTGATTCGAATGAAATAAATCAAATGGAATATAAAAAAAAGCTGACCAGATGATATTAAACATCAAAAAATCCATTGATAAAGTAGTTCCAGAACAGAAGATACGTAAAGGAAACAATAATAAATGGTTCACAAAAGAACTACGCACAATGCAGCACGATAGAGATACATTTTACAAGAGAGCACGCCTTACTAATAGTACTATGGATTGGAATAACTACAAAAAATTGAGAAATAAATACTCTAAAGACATAAAAAGAACGCATAATGAGTACATAAAAAATAAAATAAACTCGGAAGTATGGGATCCCAAAAAAATTTGGAAAGGCATTAAAGAATTAGTACATGGCGATAACACAGACGACATAAAAATAGTAAACTTCCCAAAAGATATAAACGAAGAAAACATGGCTAATAGCTTCAATAAATATTTTATAGAAAACATCACTCAAATTAACAAATTAATACCTAACATTGTAGTCAACCCCACAAATGATAATAACAACTTAAACAAAGAATTATTGGTCTTCTGAAAAATAACTGCAGAATATTTATTTAACATTTTAAACAAAATTAAATCAAAAAATAGTTCAGATGGATTAACTATTAGTTTAATAAAATATGCTTTTCCAGTAATTGGATCTACTCTATTATATATTATTATTCAGACAATTGAAGAGAGAAAATTTCCACAGTCATGGAAACTATCTACCATTATACCGGTCCCAAAGTTTAAAAATACCAGAAAATGTGAAGAATTTTGACCAATAACCTTACCGAAATATGAACAGATACTTGAAGTGATAATAAAAGAACAAATATTGCAATACTTAGATGAACAAAATATGTTATACCAAAAAAAATCGGGATTCAGATTTAATAATTCTTGTAAAACAGCGTTAAACGTAATCGTTGAAGAATGGAAAGACGGAATGAATAGTAATAAATTTATCTTAGCAATATTCTTGGATTTTCAAAGGGCATTCGAAACTATAGATCGAGAAATATTGATAAGAAAGCTTAAAGAAATTGGTTTCACAACTGTAGCCACTAAATTAATAAATAGTAATTGAAAGACCAAATACAGGTAACAAAAATTAATAATCAATTCTCAAAACCAATGGAAAATAAATTCGGAGTACCACGGGGATCAGTCCTTGGACTTCTATTGTTAATACTCTATAAATGAAATGGTGAAAATATTTTCAAAATGCAAAGTACGACTATTTGCCGATGATACACTAATATATATAATTGGAGAAAACTATGAAGAACTAATAAATATTTTAAATAATGAACTACATAATGTATAAAGATGGCTAAAAATAAATAAGCTTAAATTAAATACAAAAAAATACAAAATTTATGGTAATTGGTTATAAGAAGAGATCCAGTGAAAGCAAAATCAAAATTGATGGTGAAATTATTGAAATGTTACCGATATATGAATAAATAAAATAACACCTTCAATCCAAGACAAATTATATAAATACATAAATTTACGGAAAATATATTTTTTTAACCTGAAAAAATGGAGGAAGCGGTTGATCCGCATGCCTTCATAACAAAGGCGAAACAAAACATAAGTGACTTACATACAATCATGGAAGAAAATAAACTTACCAAAGAAACCAAATCAAAAATGATGAAAGAAATAAATAACATCATGGAAATGATATCGCACATGGCAATAGAATTAGCTAAATTACAAGAAAAGTGTGATATTCAAGAAAAAAACCAAGCACAAAAATACCCATTTTCATACTCTTCTGCAGTAAAAAACTTAATATCAAAAACGCAAGAAAAACGATTTCCTATAATAATTAAAAGCTTAAAAGAAGAAGACACTGAAAAATTAAAAGAGAAAATACAAAAGATTAAAATATCGCAGTTGGGAATTCGAGTATGCGAAATTAAAAAAACAAAAAAAAACCTTATAATAACATGCCCAGAAAAAGAAGACGCAAAAAAATTAATTAAATTAAATTAAATTGATACTGAAATTTGTTCGACTAACTTCGAAAATATTATGTCACAACACATTAAAAATTCGACAACTGAGATAACAACACACATAAAATCAAAATTAAGATGTTTAAAACCTTGGATTACCAAAGGACTTATTATATCTATCAGAAATAAAGAAAAACTTTACAAAATAACTTTAAAAAATCCCCAAGATGAAAAAGCATATATTTTCTATAAAAAATATAAAAATAAATTAACATCTTATATTAAAAAAAGTAAAGAAGAGTATTTTAAAAATAAAATATTATCTTCAGAAAATAACCATAAACAAATGTGGAAAACTGTTAATTTCGCCATAGAAAATACAAAAAAAACACAAAACATTAAGTACATTGAACATGATAAAAAAATTATAGATGCCAATATACAGCCTAAACAATGTGCAAACATATTTAATTCCTTCTTTGCAAATGTTGGGAAAAATCTTGCGAAAAATATTCATAAGCCTTCAAACCAAGAAAACCATAAAAATATAAATATACAGAAACGTAATATACTTTCAATGTTTGAAACAACAACAGAATGTGAAATCTCGAAAAGAATAGAAAATATGAAAGGAGGTTCGTCCCCCGGTTTTGATTCTATTACGACACACATGTTAAAAACTATGAAACCTCACTTAATAAAACCTATCACTCATTTAATAAACTTAAGTTTAACAAATGGAATTTTTCCAATGAACTACAAAACCACAATAATCTCACCTATTTACAAATCTGGAGATCCACATCAAGCAACGAATTATCGCCCAATATGTCTAATTTCTAATATAGGAAAGATCTTTGAAAAAATAGTTAAAAAACAATTGGTAAATTTTCTAGATAATAATAAAATATTACACAAAAACCAGTTTGGCTTTATAAAATCACTCAGCACACAAGATGCTATTGCTAACGTAACTTCATACATTTACGAATCACTAGATAAAAGTAAAAAATGTGCGGGTATATTTATTGACCTTAGAAAGGCATTCGATAGCATATCCCATGAGATGCTATTAAAAAAATTGAATAAAATCGGCATAAAAGGCAACGCGATTAAATGGATCACCGACTACTTAAAAAACCGTCCTCAATTAGTAAAAATCAATGGTGTTAATAGTGATCAAGAGATTACAAGCTTTGGAATCCCCCAAGGTACAGTGCTTGGACCAATTCTATTTACTATATATGTAAACGATATTTTTTTTCAACCTTTACACGGTCAAATTACGTCATACGCCGATGATACAGTATTAATAATAAGTGATAAGACTTGGGAAAATGTAGAATTAAAGGCCACGGAAGACATCAACACGCTCAAGAATTTTTTCGACACTAATTTACTGTCACTTAATAATGAAAAGACATTTGTAATTCCATTTGCAATCCATACAAATGATACTCCTAAAAATTTTAACATTGTCATACATAATAATACTAAAATTCACAGCCAAAACTATTGCAAATCAAACAGTACAGTACTAAAAACAACAAATAAAATTAAATATCTAGGAGTAATTATTGATAAAAATCTGAAATGGAAAGAACAAATATGTCAAGTAGTAAACAAAATTAGAAAATTAATATATATATTTTTAAGAATTAGAAACTTTCTGTCGATAAAAAATCTATATTTAATTTACTATGCCTTAGTTCAATCCACTTTACAATACGCTATTATTAGTTGGGGATCCGCGTATAAATGTAACCTTCTTCCAATTGAAATTATACAAAGAACAATTATTAAAATTATATTAAAAAAATCCTTTGACTACCCAACAGAACGCCTGTTTGAAGAATTTCAAGTACCTACATTTAAAGACATATATATTAAAAACTCATTAATCCAAATTATAAAAGAAAAAGATAAATATCAATTTTTAAATGAAAACAGAACGCGACTTAGACATGTTTTTCTATGCCCAAAACTAAATACGTCTTTTGCACAACATCATTATACTTACCAGGAAAGAACTTTTTTCAATCGTTTACCAGAAGAAATCAGAAGCATTAATGATAAAACCCGAATACTGCTCTCTGTCAAGAGACACTTTAAAAATATTCTGAAAAAAAAACTACTGTCACTTAATTAATCTTACAAATATCCTTAGTTTTCCATAGCTTCCTTTCTTTTTAAAAATTTAATAAATTAATATATTATCCTTCACTACTTTCCAAAGAAATATTACAGCAAACATACATTTATGTACAATGAATTATTTAAGTACTAACTAACAACAACATTTATGTACACTCCCCTTCCATACACAAGCAAATGCTTTCAATGGAAGAGTAGTAAAAAACCAATGATGTAAAATGAATTATGTCCCATGTAAAACATATCATTAAAAATAAAAAATAATTATAAAAAAAAAAAAAAAATAAAAATAAAATACTTCGGAGTTATAATAAATTCCAAACTCAACATTAACAAACATGCTGAATATACCCAAAAGAAAATTGGAAAAAATATATCTTTTTGGGAAGTATTCGCCAAAAACTGTCCAAAAAAACTGCAATCACCATTTACAACTCCATTATTGCTACACATTTTAATTACTGCTCAACTACCCTTTTCCTGTGTAACGACCGAGAACAAAATAAATTTAAAATTCTCCAAAATAGGGCAATGAGAACAATACTCAGACGAAATAGATATTCAAAAGTAAATAAAATGTTAAACGAACTAAATTGGCTAACGGTGAAACAGATGTTGACCTTGAACACGATGATATTTCTACACAAAATAGTAAACAACCTGCTACCCAAATATTTTTCAAATAAAATTGTATACAACAGGGACATACACAAACATAAAACAAGGACGTGCAATGAAATCAGGCTACCAAAAAAGGACAAGGCGAATACTCAGAATAGTATACTATATAAAGGGATGAAATACTATAACGCGCTGCCGGAAAACCTAAAGTCTGCCCCAATTAGAAAGTTCAAGATGTTGCGTAGGAGCCACATCAAGCAAGAAAAAACATAGTATATGTATTTATATGTAACAAATTAATTAGTCATTTGTAAACTTAAATGTACAAATTACTAAAATAAAAAATAAATTTAAAAAAAAAAGGAAACCATTTTACTTCAATATTTAAGACAAGCAGGAGGTAAGAAACTATGGAGCGAATAACAGCGACATCATAAAGGAAGTACTATCTTCCGTCGCGGTAACATTCGTTATATCGGGGAAATGACTTTCCTCAAATTAAATATTGCTATGACTATTATGACTGTGGACGAAAGATTGGTGTACGTTCTGTATTGCACTTATAATATACTCGTACATAAGCCATTACCTCTACGGGGACGAGAAGCTGTATAAGTAAAAGCCAGGGACGAAGAGTATTGTGACTACATAGGTGAAGGCGAGAAAAACTGAAGACGAATCTAACTTATTCTTACGGTTGAAAACCAGAGGGGTGTTCACGGGACTCCCAAACTCCTGACATCACCGACTGCAAACCACTTCGGTACGAGTATATGTTTATGTTTGAGGTTAGTTGGATCGGACTCCTAACTTTCAGCATTCTGGCAGAGCTCATCTCACCATTGATTTTGCGAGAGGTTGACGCGATCTAAGCCTCGTGCCTCCCACATATCTCAAATAGTTCCTGACATCAGGCTGTCATGCCCATTGAATCGGAGCAGCTCTTTGTACCTAAAGGTATAAGATGAATCTTCATCAATCATCATCATCATCGACAAAGAAACAATTTTCCGCAATTGAGCAAGAAGCTGTATAAGTTCTAACTAGTCAATATTCTCAAATTTATTTCAGAAAATGTTCTAATTTTCGAATAGGGTTCCGCAAAAGAGTTCTAATTAGCCGTAGCTTGTGGGACTATTGCACAGCCATGAATCATTAATGGTAGATAGCCCGATGGTTCGTCTAACTCCAAGCTCTTTCGGTGAGACGAGCTTTTTGTGCAAAACGTCTTTCCGGAAGACTACCGCGAGTCCTGCTGGTAGTACGTGATTGGTATGCAAATACTTCCTGGTCTTTCCAACAGTACTGTGACCTTGAGTGTGACCTTGAGCGTGTCCGGTCGAAACGCGTTGCTGAGGTGTACTTGAAGGTCTGACTGTTTATGTACGAATGAAAGATAACGAAATGCTCTTTATTTTCATTCTTATTTGAATGTTATGCTATATAGGATAACAAAGCTTTAAAGGAAAAAAAATGCGTCATTTCGGTAATACTCAAAGTCCTGCTGGCAGGATGCTGGGACATTTATCATTAAAGTGGAGAGGGGTTGAATATAGAGAAGCGAGGCGTTCAGAAGTATCAGATTATTCAGACAATATTGCTATTGTTTTAGCCAATGTAGGCAACTTTTTAAATCTGAATAGCAGGTCTAACTCTTGAACGAAGTCAAAAATAAATTTAAAATGAAATAAAATAATTTTTGTTTTAAAACCACGAGTTTTTAATAATTTTTTGCCTTAATAAATGCCTTACAAAATTAAATTAAATTAAATTGTAATAATTGTGCGGCATTTTATATCGGTAAGACAACACGTAATGTTAACATTAGGATTAAAGAACATCTTCGTTGTCTCAATAATAACGGTTTCTCTGAATTTGCCAATCATCTGATTAGCAAAGATCATACTTTCTGTCATAACACAGGCGCTAATATTTTACATACAAACGGGCATGGTAACAGACTCAATAATCTAGAAGCACGAGAAATAAAAAAAAGCTGTAAAAACCAAAAGTCCTATTCTTAATAATCAATAAGATATATCAAGTAGTCCAATATTAAGTTTGTTCCCAATAAACCATTAAAAATGTCCAAGTTCTCCCTATCACCTCATGTCAGTTGATGCTTTGTTTCTCCATATACATTATTATAATCCATTAGTCTACATAATTATTATCGTTCGGTTTTTTCACATGTCTTTTGTACTTGTGTAAATGTATTGTATGATTTCTCTGTGTTTGTTATATTTATATCATGTTGTCTCCCTCAAAATTTTGTTATATATAAGCTCACACTTTGTACTTCTTGTCTAGTAATAATTTGTACCCTGAAGATGCTTGAGTAAAGCGAAACCGGTCGGTTCAAAAAATTATTAAAAACTCGTGGTTTTAAAACAAAAATTATTTTATTTCATTTTAAATATGTCAAACCACAAAGTGATTGCTTTTTACAATAATAAAAATAAATTTAATTATTATTTTTTGGTAAACTAATGTTTTTAAGACAAGATTTTTTATGCATAGCACAAAGGGTAACAATTATTTTACAAGCAATAATTGTTCGCCTGAAACACTCATCCACATTGAAAAATCTCCTGATAAAAGATACATGACGCCAACGGGACTCGAACCCGTGTCCCTTCGATTTCCGGTCGACAGCTCTGACCACTGAGCTATGGCGGCTTATCTCTTACCCGCGAAATTATTCAATATATACTAGTGTTTCATTCAACAATTACTGCTTGTTACATTTTTCACCTGAAAACAACCAACTTTATTTTATATGAGAAAGGCATTGTAAGTGCTAACTCTCTCACGAGATGGCGTCGAGACAAATTGTCTACATTTTTAGGCGAAATACTCGAACTTGTCAAATATTAATTATTATTTTTTGGTAAACTAATGTTTTTAAGACAAGATTTTTTATGCATAGCACAAAGGGTAACAATTATTTTACAAGCAATAATTGTTCGCCTGAAACACTCATCCACATTGAAAAATCTCCTGATAAAAGATACATGACGCCAACGGGACTCGAACCCGTGTCCCTTCGATTTCCGGTCGACAGCTCTGACCACTGAGCTATGGCGGCTTATCTCTTACCCGCGAAATTATTCAATATATACTAGTGTTTCATTCAACAATTACTGCTTGTTACATTTTTCACCTGAAAACAACCAACTTTATTTTATATGAGAAAGGCATTGTAAGTGCTAACTCTCTCACTAAATGGCGTCGAGACAAATTGTCTACATTTTTAGGTATATATTGAATAATTTAACCTACTAGTATATATTGAATAATTTCGCGGGTAAGAGATAAGCCGCCATAGCTCAGTGGTCAGAGCTGTCGACCGGAAATCGAAGGGACACGGGTTCGAGTCCCGTTGGCGTCATGTATCTTTTATCAGGAGATTTTTCAATGTGGATGAGTGTTTCAGGCGAACAATTATTGCTTGTAAAATAAAAATAAATTTATTTAAGTTTTGTAAATAAACCTACTACCCATGTAAAATTGAGGATTTTTATTTTCCCTCGACCTATAAAAATACTAATATGCCATGGAAATTTTTCCTAACGCCTTCAATACGCTTTACAATGAATAATTAGGGTGTCAAGAAATATTATTTTAAACGGCGAAATGAAACCATCCAAAGGGTAAAAAGCCAAGTTACTCAAATACGGACGTTGATTTTCTCAATTCAGGAAAGCAATTTCATTTCCCAAAATATTATTTTATTCGTCAAGTCGGAGTGGAAGATTTAAGTTTTGGCCATATTGAAGACATTTTCCGTCATTTCCTTGTTTCATGTCATTGCCCTCGTGTCAATAATAAAACTTTAATTGGAATTAAGTACTTAAGATATTGAAACAAGGGGTGCCCAACCCTAGTACTTATCCCACCCTTCTTCCATTTTCTCGGACATAAAACTACTTTTCGTTATTGGGAGTGCCGAAATATTTCCAATTCTGTCAAATATTTTATATATGTACACATAAAAAGAAAAATGTGGAAACCGGTAGAAAAAACGCGAAATACTGGGTGTATTCGAACACGTACATACGTCGATGCATAAACCCGAAAGATTTTAACCAGCAATTCATGAGCACATTTAAAAACGTGACATTAAAAAAAAATCTTCCATCGAACCTCGCCACTACACAGTCGGGTACAGCCTAATGGTTAACGTGGTACGCACTCCCTCTCGTTCCAGCAGCACAGTAATAGACAAGACACGAGCGTGTCATGCCATCCGTCGCGACATGTAGCAGTGTGATCAGCGGCGAAGTGTGAGAAAATAGTTTTTGTTTTTAATTTTTTTTAAATATTATCGGACAGAAAAATTACGACTACATGGTTTACTACAAATATGCTCAGGAATTGCTGGTTATAAACCTTCGTGTACATGCTGTTACACCATGTATACTATTTACCTGTAAATAGATAACCTTTACCGCTTAACAGTAATTTCAAACATTCATTACGGATAAATATGACATAGGTATGTATTGGAAATTCATTATATGTAGATTCCCCGCAATATTTATGATAAGGTATGGTTGGCTTGCAGGTTGTATTGCCGAATGACCCCGGTTATTAATAGGGTGGAGGATGCTGGGAGAAACAGACCTTCTGGGGTGGTTACTGGATACTGAATACTGAATACCTACCTGTGTACGTGATGGCATCCGCACAATGACCAAAAACCTTACTCGAGATTCTTTGATGGTTTGGATAATTTGATTTCATAACGACGCAGTGTAGTTATTTGAAATGACATATTATTGGAAAAAACTATTATTACATACTTCCTACTTTTTAAATGGATTTCAACGACAAATGAATCACATTGTTAAATAAATAAAAAACAAAGACTTTTATTTCTCACCATTTGTTAAATAGATTACATATACAATTATTTCACGCCATTGTTAAATAGATTGCAACGACAAATATTTCACACTATTGTTAAATAGACTACAAAGACTATTAATTTACAAGATTTTTTAAATAGATTACACGTTATACTCTTATTTCACACCATTGTTAAATTGATTGCAGCGGGAAATGTTTTACACTATTGTTAAATAGATTGTCAAGAATATTATTTCACACCATTGTTAAATAGATTGCAAAGACTATTAATTCGCACAGTTGAAAAAAATTATTGCAACCACTTTAAAATTTATTGCAACAACTATTATTTCACATTCTTGTTAAAGAGATTGTAAAGACTATTAATTCACACCATTGATAAATTGATTGGAACGATTATTATTTCACAAACGTTTAAAATAGATTGTATCGAATATTAATTCAAAATACTTTGCAATGACTCTTATTTCACGCTGGTGTTAAATAGATTGCAAAGATTATTAAAAAAATCAACATAAAATCATTGAAATATAAAACAATAATTAGTCATCCGAAATACTATTTAATTTAACCCTTTATGCTATGCATAAAACTTTGTCTTATCGACGTTAGTTTATCAATAAAAAAATAGAAATATAAAACAATTAATCTAAGGTTTTCAGTGCCGTCCTTGCCAGATAAGTTATCACGTACGTATTTTGCGGTGGTGGTAACAGGTACGAAGGTATTTTAATTAGTGAGTAACTCACCATATCAATTTTAAGTATTTTTTCTATCTTTGTAAAGGTGGCCGCCCTTACACGCAATCCTCTGTTTTATTTGCGTCGTAAAACTTGACACGAAGAAACCACAAACGATTATGGATGACTACGAATTGAATAAATGACTCACATTTTGTCTTAAAAGTTTTAATAATGCAGATGTGTAATTATAATTCTACTGCAGTTAGCAAGAGTATTTTTAAGTATCATTATGGCATGGAACTGGCAGAGGAAGAATTAATGTACCCAGGATCAAAGACATTTGAATGCTTATGGTATGTATAGATTTCTGAAGCGAATGTTCGGTAAAACAATGATCAACCGTTTTATGAATGTGGAAATCCGGAAAGAATGCAAGGCTTGACGTAAACGTAATGAATAACATTCAGAAAGGGATGGTTTGATTGTTTTGACATGTGTACCAAGCACGTGGACGATGAAAGGAGTGCAAGAAAAATATTTGACGTGAATGTGAATGGTAGAAGAATTCAGAATAACAGAATGAATTTATCAAGCATGGATTGAATAACAGAATGAATTTATTAAGCATAGATTGATTGCCAAGATAACATTACGTGACGTTCCATCCTCTATGTCTCTATGTATGTGAAATGGTGTGACGTCAGTTGGTAGTTGGTAAATAAGAAAAATCACTTTACAACCGTTAAACAATGTTTTTGTTACACATTATGTAAAGACTGACTTTGTTAAAGTTTTCATTCGAGTTGATACTAATAAATCGTGTTTTTGTTCGTAAATTGGTAGATTTACTATTATATTCGTAAAATTCAATATTCTTACAACTTATTATGGTTATTTTTCGTCACTTTTAGTAAAATAATTATACAATAACTCCATGTCGTAAAACGTACTTTCATTTTTTGTCAAAAAGGTAGGGTTGAATATGATATATTATATTAACCGCCAACGGTTAATATAATATGCAGTCAACATTTGAATTGAATTTTATGATTTATATTTTATACGAACTTCATAAAAAGATGGTTTTTATAACATAAACGCCTACTGCACGTGTCGGTAAACATTTATTAGTTATTGTTTTGCTGGGAATTAAAAGCAACGTCATTTTTTTATTTTTTTATTTTATGAACCTAGTAAAAAGCGAAGAGATATTTAAAAGGACTGTGTTTTCCCACAGGTCAGTAAGCAATGCATAGAAAATTAAGTTAATTATAGTAAGGTAACGGTCTGCAGCGCACTTCAGTTTACAACTTTTCTGCGTAGTGACTTAGAGCATTAGGTTTATGTCGATTGCTTACCGAAATTGTACATTGTGAAAACAATTGTTATGCAAATCTGTAAAATTTCAAGATTACCATTTAAATATAAAATTAGAAACAATAATTTACAAATTTCAAGGTACAGCTCAAATTTTCTAATTTTATGAAACCCGAAAGAAACCGATTCCAAAAATAGCCATTATAGTAATAAATTTTCTATATTTGTTTGGTCTTACCAATACCAAGATAGTATCTGCCATTTATCTTTTTGATTTTGTTATTCGATGTTTTTTTGACGAAAATTCTTCTTGGAAAATTGGTCGGAAAATAAGTCGGGAAATTCTTTTGAAGACATTTTTTGATACTATATGAAGTTTGGAAATATCCAACTTTTTTCTGATAATTTAAAAAAATTAAACTTTAAGCACGGAAAATAAATCGGGAAATTTAAATAAAACCTTTGAGATACGAGTATTACCTGAAGTTTAGGAACTTTTCATGTTTCAAATTTTTATAAAAACATATATCCCTTTGATATTATCTGAAGTTTGGAATTTATCAATGCTGGAAAATTTTTATTTTTCTGATAAAAATTCTTTCAGGAAATTTTGAACAAAAATCCGAAAAATGGGTGAGTAAATTTTTATAAAAGCATATATTTTTTATTAGTTTGGAATTTATCCATGATGACAAGTTTATATTTTCTGAAAAAAAATCTTCCGGAAAAATTAGAAAATTCTGTAAAAGTTTTTGTATCTGAGAAATTAAAGTGATATTTTTTTTTCATTTTATTTTCGCTGTTTGAAAACTACAACGGTTATTTTTGAAAATAACATCAAAAATGTTCAGACTTTGAGATACTTATATTGTCAGATTTCATGTATCAGACAACAGATAAACAACCCTCTTTGGCTGAATAAGCAATGTATACATCTCTATATGAACCATTCTATCAGCTTCTATATTAGTAAGGTTTTCACAAACACGGTCGTTTATTAGCAAGGCTCTTATTGTTTAGGTACAACCGCCATGTTTCGTAAGCTATGCTTTCCTCTTTGGGGCTAACTATTAACTCTTGACAGGCCAAGATGCCAAACAAAACGTCTGTAACCAAGTGGGTCTTCCGACGACCCCATGCATTTTTCTGTCTTATGGGCTTTTAAACTATAGAAATCCCAATTCTTCAGTCAATTATTTATGGTAACTTATGTATTTGCGCAGGAATAATAAAATTATTTGTCAAGTATTTAAGCTAATATAAGAAGGATAGTAATTTTGGGAACTACTACTCCCCCACTAGGGTGCGGGATAGTTAAACACGTCGGTTATATCCAGTGAAAGTGGTTAAAATTAAGAGTTTTTATTTTATATTAAAATGTTACTACAAAATAAGTTTGTTCTGTTTGAAGTAGAAAAATAAATTTCATGAGTTTAAGGAATGTTGTTTCCATTTTAAAAATGCTCTAGTTAGAAATAGTAAGTACATCCGATCACGGGGCAGCTGAAAACAACAAGTTAAATTGAAGTTGCTATCCTGTGTATTTCAATGGCGGTCCGCACAAGGCACTAACAGTTTTTAACGGCGACCCAACCAGGAACTCGAAAATCGCCTGCGCGGTTCTGTTGCCCATAGATATGTTAGTTTTCAAGAAGTTTTCTATTTGTCCATGCCTCAAGCGCTGTCAGATTACGTTAGCAACGAATGCTCTGCAGTTAATATAATATTAACACTAACTACGGAGTGCCGGTTGCCAACCAGTTTCAGGTTATAATTTTTTTTACTGCTAAACTAACGTATAATGCAAGGTTTTTTTCATTAAAAATGCCATGCTTAAAAAACGTTGTCTTATAATCATTAGTTTATAATTAAAACAATATTTTATATATTTGACAAGTCAAAATCTTTCACCAATAATTTTATTTTTTAAAATATTTTTAATTATCAATATAAAGTTTTTTTTTTACAGGTGTTTTTCGATATCTGTCTCACTAGGATATACCTGTGTCGAGACACGTAGGTCGTAGACAGATGTAGATATAATATATTTTGAAAGCATCTAGTGGAACATTCCGCAGTAACAAAGCCTTTCCTACATAAATAAAATTGATTGTTTGCGGGTGAAATAATATAATAAGCAATAATTGGTGTATTGAAATACACATTGAATTATTTGGCGGGTTGGGAATAAGCCGACGTCGTGCGTCGCTGAGTGGTTCAGAGCACATAACCGGCAATCAGAAGGTGATGGTGCAATTCCTGGTGGCGGTATTTATTTTTACTCGAGAGATATTTTCAATTAGTACATACATTTCAGGCGTGTGAGTGGATGGACTAACAAGGTATCAAATACATATTCTAATTTTATAACTACATAAAATATTTAATTCTGTAACTCCATTTTGCTTGTATAAATTACATAAAAGAAAAATAAAAAACGGTAAAAATCTTTGATAAGCTCAACTGAATAATTAAAAAATATTAATTTCCATGGACAGCTAGCTAAAGACATTTCGTATCAATCGATACCATGAACATAATGCTATGTAACTTGAAACATAATAAAATATTCTCTGACCCAAATAGATAAGATGGCAAAGTGTTTGTTTCTTGGCTGAGTAAAAGTTTTTGTAAAATGCATAAGCCCTTGTTTTAATGTTGTTCGTATGGACTTAAACATTACCCCATAAAAAAGAAAAACAATATTTTTATATCATGTTAGGTAAGCCATTTCCATTTTGCCCTCACTAACTTAGGATGGTGGATCCTTGTACCTTAAGTAGTACAAATATTATACTTATTATTTAAGGGGCCGCATTCCAAATTTCTACCGATTTATAACAAGTTTCTCGTAACACTTTAAGTTTCTAAGTTCTTAAAAAAATATATGCTATTTTTCAAGATATTATCTGAATTTGTGTAGGGCTGAAACGTTAATTACATAAAATTCCCTCGATAGAAAAAAATTGCAAAGTATGCTCCAAAAATTATTATTTACACATTTGTTTCTGTTATATTACAAGTTACAGGTATGAAAAAATTCAAATTGCTTCTTTAAATGCTACTTAAGATATTTCTAAAGAAATTTTTGCTGTATTGTTAATAAGTCATGTTTAATTAAATATTTTCACAACTGTCTCTTACGCTTATTGCTTTTAAATCATATTTATTATAGCGCGCTCGCTCCGACATGAAGATTAACCTATCTTTCATTGCAAAGCTCATTCGCCAACTCGAGGGCTTTGGGGGCAGACGTGTCGTTCAACGTTTTATGATATACAGACGTGCGATTACGTGCAAATATTTGAACCTATAAAGATAATTTTAAGCGTATATCAGTTCATAAATATTGTTTTTTCAAAGATGGGAAATAAGCGAAAGACATCTCGTATTGCAAAGAAAACAATATATCTCCTAAGGGTTCAACGCATGATAGGTGAGAAGAAAAAAGTACAATATTTGATTTACAAGCTTATATTTATTATAAACGATAATTTATTATAAACATTTGTAATTCATATTTTTATTTATGTATTGTGTAGTAAAAAGTTATAAAAATTACTATTTTATTTTTTTCAGAATACGATAAACGATAATTTATTATAAAAATTAATTATTATTTTTATTTATGTATTGTGTAGTAAAAAGTTATAAACATTATTATTTTATTTTTTTCAGAATACGTACTTTGGGAAATAAAACTAATTCCAAAACATTAGAAATTACGGGGCAAGTTCTTATTAATTTAGTTTGCTTGTTGAGGATACTATATGATCGTGATTTATTTGTGAATTAACTTTCTACGTACACAAATACACACTTCACTTTACAATATTACTCTAAGATCTGCTCTAATGATTCACAATGCAACGATGTCCGAAATATAATATAATATGTAATAATAATATATGGGCCATCTGTTTCAAATAACAATACTCGAACGTGGAATCCAGAATAATAATGAACGTGCGAGCGAAAGAAGCTATTGAAAGTTCTGAAACTGTGGGGAATATAATTTAATAAAATAAAATACTTTTTTGTTTTAAAACCACGATATTTATTAATTTAAGAACCGACCGGTTTCGCTTTACTTAAGCATCATCAGGGTACAAATTAATACTAAACAAGAAGTACATAATGTGTGCATATATATAACAAAATATAGAGGGAGACAACATGATACAAATATAAGCAACACAAAGACGGTCATAAAATACATTAACATAAGTGCACAAGTAATGGAAAACCGCTAGATAATTATGTAGACTAATGGGTTATACGAATAAATCGGGAGAAACAAAACATCAACTGGCAAGGTGGTAAGGAGGTAAGGAGAACTGGGAATTTTTTATGGGTTTATTGGAAACAGACTTAATATTGGACTACTTGATATGTCTAATTGATTATTAAGTATCTGACTTTTGGTTTTTACAGATTTTTTAATTTCTAGTGCCTCTAAATTGTTTAGTCTGTTACCATTCCCGTTTTTATGTAAGATGTTGGTATGTATGTTGACAGAATGTATGATCTTTATCGATCAAATGATTTGCGAATTCGGAAAAACCGTTATTATTGAGGTTTTATTGATGTTTTGTTTCTCCCGATTTATTCGTATAACCCATTAGTCTACATAATTATCTAGCGGTTTTCCATTACTTGTGCACTTATGTTAATGTATTTTATGACCGTCTTTGTGTTGCTTATATTTGTATCATGTTGTCTCCCTCTATATTTTGTTATATATATGCACACATTATGTACTTCTTGTTTAGTATTAATTTGTACCCTGATGATGCTTAAGTAAAGCGAAACCGGTCGGTTCTTAAATTAATAAATATCGTGGTTTTAAAACAAAAAAGTATTTTATTGTATTAAATATGTCAAACCACAAAGTGATTGCTTTCTACAATAATACAAGAATATAATTTAGTTCAGTGATGTTATTTTTTTATGTCGGAAGGAGGCCCTGAAGAAAATAATTTCTCTCAGAGCCTGTGTCATCTTTGAGAATGCTGTATAGAGGGTATTTTTTGAGGAGGAGGGAGTGAACCTGTCCTGAATGTCAACTGTACAATTTCTTCCCAGAATTAACTTTATTGTACGTTTTTTGACTAACCGTACCTTGGTGTTCTATTTTCAATAAACTCTTTAATTATGTTTCAGATGTGAAATCTATACTCCGCTACAGAATGTTTTGCCCAAGTCTTGTAAAGATGCAAAGGCACGGAGGTAATAATAAAAGAAGTTATTAAAGTTATTGTTTAATTTTAAATAATAAAATAATTTTAAATAATAAAATCATTTGAGCCCTTTACTGTTATTTAAAAGGTCACTTGAAGTGCAGTTATAATCAATGATTTTATTTTTTTCTAGCTTCCACGAATAATCTGAAAAGGCATTATCTAAGGATTATACTCTTAAGGAGAATATAGAAAATGTAGAAAGGTGAAACGGATTTAAGATTTTCGATGAAATTATTGTGTTGTGAAATATTTATTTTGTTATTTATTACTTTATTTTTTTACAGTTTTACCGTACGCGGTCTTGTTGTAGAGTGGTATATCTAACTGTCATGGAAAGTTTTTTTCTGAGCTTTAAGAGAAAGGTTTCTTAAAGATACTGGAGTTATTCTAGGGCTATGTTAGATTTTTAACATCGATCACCGTAATGCTTGCCTTCCTGAATAAATCTAATTTTATTTAATCATTTACGGCCAAGATATTTTTGACAATGGTGTGTTTTTATCTTTCTGTATTCCAATCATTTAGCTTTGCTTCTAGGGTTGTGCCCCAGTATTGCTTTTTGGAGACTGTAAACGGATCTCTCGGCATTTAATGAAACTGCAGCAGAACAAAGGCTGTTGCTATATTGACGTTCATGGTATGTTTTGCTCAGATTGACGATAAGGTTTCCAGATCCGCATTTCGCTCGAAGCATGTTTAGGGTAATAAGTTTATAGTTAAGGGTTCTTTCACCGTATTTATGGGAACATTTCAGAACCACCAATCTTTCATTTTGAGTGAATCTTGTGTTTGTGATTAAATTATATTTGACAATTTAAACAAATAATATTTAGAGAAGTTAAAAATAAAATTGAAAGTTCACTGAAAGCTTAAACTATTAAAAGTAGTAATTTCATAAAAATGTAAATAAATAGAGCCCATTTCACATTTTAGAATGTAATTTTATGTTGCTTACATGTTTTATTACTCTTTATAATTATTGAATTGTTTAAATGAATAAATAAATAATTACAAAAAAGTCTTCTGATTTGTAAGTCCTCAGGAAGCACTAAGGATCTTTCTATCTATCTTTATAATATAATAAATTTGATGAGCATAAAAATGTAAACGTGTATATAATTTATATAAATGTACAAAAGTAGGTATTACACGTGTATAAATATTATATTGCGCATATTATACAAGATGTCGGGGGTAAAGTGCACAAACTTCTGGAGGTGATTTTAATTGATAGTACAAGTAAAAAAGAAAAAAAACTTTTTTTGGAATTCCAACGTTTTAAGATAGTTTTCGAGTAAAAAAGTTTAATTTTTTGTATAGAAAAAAAAACAATTTCTTCTACGGAAAATAAATTTTTGTGGAAAAAATTTGGAAATTCGAATAATTTCCATTTCTTTTTTACTTCTTCTAGCATTTAGAATAACCTCCTGAAGTTTGAGCACTTTACCCCCGGACACCCTATAAAGATAACCATATAAGAAAAACCTTATTGATGTAAAAATATATTTATTGATTTTATAAAAGTTATAAATTTCTTTTATAAAAGTGATAATAGTATTTTAGTAAAGTAAAGTAATTTGTATACCTATACAAATAACTTTCGTAAATGTTTTTTGTAAAATTTAAAAAAAAAATTAATTAATTAAATCCGTAATAAAACCCATATTTTGAGAACCATCTTCATTTCGACTTCGTTCATTTGCTCGGTGCTAACTAAAAATGGGTCTGTTTTTTTTAAATTGCAATAGATGTCGGTAATTTAATTTCGTTATTTAAATTATTAAATAATCCCCAAAATTATTCCTAATACGAATTCAGACACCTCTGTCGGATTCTTTTAACACTAAATATTGTTTATTTTGTGGGTGTTGCCCAAATCTAAATTCTTTAGGCGGAAAGCGGGCCCTTAATGAATTGCGGCGGTATTATTTTTTTGCATTTAAATTCGACGTTCAATTAACTAGGTCACTGGTCACTAATCAATTCGGTTATTGCTTACTACATTACTTCGTAAATACCTACATCAAAATACCTGCACCTATTTTATTTAGGAACATTATTTTAATTTTCTGATTCACTTATTCTTATTGCATTTCATACACCAACGAGAAGTGATCGACCCAAAACGACCTCTTTTACTGTCATTGAGAGATATATATAGATATTTATATATATAGATATAGCGATAAAAATGTAAATTATTTTCTCAAATTACTTTTGTAACCAAATGTATTACCAACTATACTTTCGTCACAACAAACAGTGATTTATACATAATCACCGAAAAACAACAAACTTCATGAGTGCCACGAAAATAGTGATGTTCTTATAAAAAAATATTAAGTGTTAAGCAAAAACGTAAATGCTGAAGAAACGAGATCCCTGAGACGTATGTGTGATCAAACCATATGTGCTGATGTAAGCGTAATGAGTAAGAAAGGGACGCTTAGACGGTTTGGGCATGTAGAGCGAATGAACTAAGAAAGGAGTGTAAGGAGAATGAATATCTGACGCAAATGTGAATGGTAGAAAAGGCGGGGACGCCCGAGGAAGACATGGCACGTCAAGAGTGAATAATAGACGAGTATGTGAGTGAGATGTGTGAATGTGAGTGAGGCAAGGAGTGTGTAGTGTGACCGAGTTGTTCTTAGTTACTTAGTTAGTTCCGTGCCTGTTAATCCGGTCCCTCCGTGACCGATATACGAGGTGATTTGATAATGGGTAGGAAACAGCTCTAGTCTGGGGGAGCTTTCTTTGCTGACAATTTCAAAAGGTTGATCTCTACCAACCTCTAACCAAGTTCCTTGATAGCTATTTTTCTGTTGAATTGAAAAGGTTTTTGACAAAACCACTAAGTGTTATTCAGTTTTTTTAGGGGAATACATATATCAGAAAGTTATAAATTATTGTTACTACGGAAGGTGTAAAAAAATAAATATGGGAAATTCTAATACTTTAAGTTGTGTTTCCAACAGATCTTTAACGTTTCAATGAACACTCAAGAATTCGAACATTCCAGAGCTATGCAGCTCTTATCGCACTCATTTGGTTGTGTTTCTTTATATTATTATTATTTTTATTAAGTTGTGTCCTTGTTTAGTGGAATGGGATACGATAATCGTTGGCAATAAATATATAAATTTTCAACGCTGTTACTCTGGCAAAAGTCGGGCTAGGAACTAGGTTTGCAAATCAAGAAGTTTTCTCACCGACTTAGTATTACAAATATAATAATGTACATAATATAATAAAGAAGAATACAATAAATGTAATGAGTGTTTCGTGATCCAAAAGTCTGGCCAGTCAATTTGGCAATAATGATTATGGTTCTTCATCATTACGAAATTCAAATGGGATGGCTGTACAGTGTGCAATGTGTGCATACCACATCAGGCGGTTTACGATGGCTGTACAGTGTGCAATGTGTGCATACCACATCAGGCGGTTTGCGATGGCTGTACAGTGTGCAATGTGTGCATACCACATCAGGCGGTTTACGATTTCCATTTTAATCTAAATGGAAGACATTTCTAGTGTGTTTCAAATTTGCTTTTTTTTAAAAAAAAGCGGACAATTTAAAAAATGAATTAATATAAAACTCTTCAAAAACAAAATGTCAAAAAATGTTTGCTTTCGTAATGCTGAAGAAATACAACCCAACATCTAATGAGTATCTTGGTGGAATCTTGCCCGGTATAAAGAATAAGGTACTTTTTTATTCAAACCTCTTCGCGTTGGTTAATATACAAGTTAAGTACCCACCAACGATAAATAAAATACCTAGCAACTAGGTACCTACCTTACAAAAGCATAGTATTTTAGTTTCCAAAGCTTTAGTTTAATTGGATAGCTATGAGTCGATAAACTCGCTTATGTAAACATGATGTATAGAAAACGTTTCAACAGGTCATATCGAAGCGGATCTACATTTATCCGTGAATAATTAAACTATTAATTAAACGGAAATCAATTGAGATTTCACTTGCGATATAATATCAGCGGTTGACAAGAAGCAACGACAGCTTTATGTAATTAATTACAAAACATTTAACTTCGACTATTTTTTTTTTAGTCTCTAGGTCTAAATCTAAAACTAGTAATATTCATTTAAAAGTTATCGAAAATTATTCTTTTAAATATTAAACGTGTTAAATTTGTTTTGCCTAAACAACTTTATTCGTTTGCGGTTTATTTTCGTGCCTTCGTGTTTATAGTGAACAAATGTGAAACTGTACTGTCGACGATATTAATTAATGTAATACATTTTATTTGCCTTCTGTGTTCAATTAACTCATTCCTTGTTTTGATATTATATCTTCCTTGTCAACGTTGTGGTTTAGTTTTTGTATAAAAGTTAACCAAGCGTAATGTAACGTGCCAACAAAGCTTTTTTGGAAGCTATTTTCGATTATTTTCACATGAATATTTGTAGAAAGTTACGAGAGAACTTCAGAATTAATATAAATCTACCAACCGATGATTTTTATTTAAATAAATTTGGGGAATTATTTTAGATCAAATAAGGCTTGATGGAAAAGAAAATCTTTTCATAGATGGAAAACCAAATGATATGTAACAGAGAAACAGTTGAACAAAACGATGAGATTTAATTGAAGAAATCGATGCGTCTTATAAGTAGTAAATATAATTTTTTAAATCTTACATTGAGCGTTTACGGTCCTCAATTTGGGATGCCCAAACATAATAGAACTAGCCCCAGATGGTTACGAGCAATTGGGACTCTTGTGCGGTACTCACATAAAAATTGTGGAAAAAATACTTCCTGGCGATTTTTATACACTGTGCCAACATTCTGCCTGAAAATTGCGGGTTCTCTTTTTGGAAAAAAAAAGTGAGTTAGTTGAGTGTAATTTATGAAAGTAATGGTAGATTGGAGGCTCCTTGCTGGATGCTTCAACATTCAATCTCTTCTAAGTGACTATATTTTGGAAATACACAAAATCATTGAAAAACAATGATGCTGGTATTTCTGGTAATATACGTTACAGACAAAATAGCTCCAGTAAAATTTATGAAATTGTTAACATGTTTGCTGATTACTTTAAGGACGTGTATGAACCTGATATTCCAGATGACTTAATTCCTTACTTCAATACGGATTTAAATTTAAACTTATCGCAAATACACATTGATATTGAAGACATTATAGTCTGTATTAAATCACTTGAACCTAAAACAAGCTCGGGACCTGATAAGATTCCTTCCATCTTACTTAAGAATTGTGTCCAAAGTTTATCTGTTCCGCTTAATATACTGTTTAATAAGTCACTCTCCACAGGACACTTTCCAAAAATATGGAAACTTAGCTACTTAAATCCTGTATTTAAAAGTGGTGATAAATCCTTTGTTGAAAATTATCGGCCTATCTGTATTCAATCGTCTATACCTAAACTATTTGAGAAATTGATTCTTAAGAAAATCAGCTTCTTTGTAAACTCTTGTATCGCAACTTGTCAACACGGCTTTATCTCCGGCAGATCAACTTTGACTAACCTAACATTATATGAAAAATTTATTTCCAATGCACTTGCCAACAAACAACAAGTTGATTCTATATATACCGACTTCAGTAAGGCGTTTGATAAGGTCTGTCATAAAATCCTCATTAATAAACTTTTGAAACTCGGAATTAATGGAAACCTTTTATCTTGGTTTAAGAGTTACTTACTTAGGCGTCAGTTAACTGTCTGTATTAATGATCACTTATCCTACATGTTCGAAGCTACCAGTGGCGTACCCCAGGGTTCGCATCTTGGTCCTATACTTTTTAATTTATTCATTAACGACGTAACAAACATATTCACCCGTGTTCTCATTCTAATGTTCGCTGATGATATGAAGATATATAGAATTATTGACAATATAGAGGACTGTCTAACACTTCAATCTAATATTAATAGCTTTAACGATTGGTGTCTTAAAAACAAATTAACACTTAATGTAAAAAAATGTCAACTTATGAGATTCCACAGAAAAAAAAACCCATTGTTGTTCACCTACTTTCTCAATAATCACACCTTATTATCTGTTGATGAAATAAGAGACCTTGGTATAACCTTTGACACTAAATTAACTTTCATTAAACATATTAATAATATAACCAGTAAAGCAATGCAAATGTTAGGTTTTGTCTTACGGATTTCAAAGGATTTTAAAAATTTAAAAACTGTCAAATTACTTTACACTTCACTTGTTAGAAGCCAACTAGAATTTAACACCACCATTTGGAGTCCTTATTACAGTGTACATGAGAATTCCCTTGAGCGCGTCCAACATAAATTTTTACGTTATATTAATTTTAAATTGGGAATACTCATCGAAAACATTAATTACCCCTCTCTGTTACATTTATTGGGACTCGATACATTAAAAGAAAGAAGAATTTGTTTTGACCTATTTTATTTATTTAAAATCATTTCCAACCTGTTGAACTCCCCTGAACTTCTTTCGCTAATATGTTTCCGTGTACCTAGTCGATCAGTTCGTTTCAAATTACCTTATCACTGCAACAATACAGGATCTAACGCTGAACTCAATTCCATAATGAATCGCCTACATGTACTTGGTAATAAATATGTTTTGGATGAATCTATAAACATTGCTAGTTTATCCTCATACAAACACCACCTAATTAAAACTGTATGTCAGCGCTTCTCTGATTGAATATAACCAAATACAGTTTTAAAGTATTAGTTTATCCGGGATTTATTGTAAATTAATTGTTTATATATTTATATATACACATTGTTGCATTGTATTTATAATAACCATTTCTATTGTTCTCTTTTATGTATTTTGTATTTTTTTTTTTTTTTTTTATCTATATTCTGTATTTATAATAAGTAAAAAAAATGTTATTCTTTTGTAAAAGCCGCTATAATCGGCGTTAATAAATAAATAAATAAATATATATTTCTTCCAAGATTAAAATATGAGACAATATATATAGGAGACAAATATCTTGGCTGCGAAATATACGAGAGTGGACCGGCATTAGAAGTGTGGAGGAGCTATTCCGGGCAGCGCAAGACAAAGAGACTTTTTCTAGAGTGATCGCCAGCGTCGGGGGGACCTGATACGGCACATAAAGAAGAAGAAGATTAAAATATATATACGCCCTTTATATTTCCCTTTCTCCAGACATTGAAGCATGACCAAGAACACTTTTAAAAGGTTCTAGCCAGAAACTCTTTTTGTCATTATATTTATTACTTTCTATTCATTATTTAATGCATAAGCATTAAAACTTTACGTGCAAGTGAATAAAATTGAGATTTTATCTCGTTGAGTTATTTTTATCACATGGACTCTAACGAGGGTTTGCTAAAAGCAAAATGGCCGCTGAAAAAAATATCGATTGAATGAACCATGTAAGTTATCTCTATGCTGAGAATGGGACAGGACCTTCGACGACTGTTGGAATCACATTATCATGGGCTGTCGTTCACGGCTGGAAAAGAAAAACATATCGATTGAATGAACCATGTAAGTTATCTCTATGCTGAGAATAGGACAGGACCTTCGACGACTGTTGGAATCACATTATCATGGGCTGTCGTTCACGGCTGGAAAAGAAAAACATATCGATTGAATGAACCATGTAAGTTATCTCTATGCTGAGAATAGGACAGGACCTTCGACGACTGTTGGAATCACATTATCATGGGCTGTCGTTCACGGCTGGAAAAGAAAAACATATCGATTGAATGAACCATGTAAGTTATCTCTATGCTGAGAATAGGACAGGACCTTCGACGACTGTTGGAATCACATTATCATGGGCTGTCGTTCACGGCTGGAAAAGAAAAACAGAGGTCGTGCATAGATGAACCGAACTGAAGATTTGAAGAGAACTACATGTTTTGGATGGGTGATAACCGCCAGAAATCAGCAAATGTTTAAAGCTGGACGACAGAAGAGAAGAAAGAAAAAGAACAAGTAACTTCACAGGTACTGGAATAATATATTTGATAACAGGTTCGCTACTAGAAAATCCAGTTGAGTATTTGTAATGACATGTTTCGTATGTTAATTAGCACCTGGGGTCATTTCTAGATGTGTGTATCTACAGGATCTTATTGATTTTATTATGTAATATATTATTAGATAAATGGGCTTTGAAAAAAATCGTTTTTTTAATAATTTTCACAAATATGTTTTTTGCAAGCCGAGATAACCCAACGTCTCATTCCACTTAGCCATTGTGACCTAATTGCTTACCGTCATGTTTCGTTTAGGTTTATTAGTATTATCGTCTTCTTCGATGATTAATATTAGATTTATGGGTATAACCTTCAAAAGTTATTACAATCAAATTTTTAATAATTAAGTAATTGAGTAAGTTCCTACTTCGTTACCTACAGTGAAGAACTAGGTCAGCTTTAAAAATGGTCGATGGTCAAATCGGCGACGTCCGCGCGGAAAACCCACGCATCACGTTTTTAGGTTTTCCAATTTCCACTAATGAAGGTATTTTTATTGCATTTTAGACCGGTCGGTGGCCGAGTTGACATCGCGTTTAGGTCCCACCCAGGCGTAGTGTGTTCAATTCCTTGGCTGGCTAAGTCCTCCATCACAACACAAGCAACATTTACAGCTTACTGTGGTGGTAGTAGGAGATTTTCAAATATTGTCAGGATATTGGTAACCCGGGAATGTTTGTCTTTCTTTAAAAAAAAAAAATTTACAAATGCATTTTCTACGAAGATTCAAAATGTGCCATTTTCGATTTCCCGTCAAAACGACATGATCGTTTTTATTCGTGAATTTTGCAGCGTTGACGTCATTTACAGCCGTCTTACCAGATTGGCGTTTTCAACTTTCTATCTGATAATGACGTTGTAGTGGGTTGGAACCATTTTAGAAAGTGCGGTTTTAGTTTTTTTTTAAATTGATAACTAAGAATGAAAAAAAAAATTACGCAGTGTTAGTACAATGATCAGAATCGGAAAAAAAATTTAAATCTTCCACACATTGTAAACGGTATTCATAGTTTGTGAAATTACCCCTTTCCAGACATTGGAGTTTAGCAACCCCAACTGGAGTGTGTAGTAAGGCTGAAACGAGTGGGAAGAGAAAGAAATAGGAAAGTTTTTTTTATTCAGGTCATTCAACATTTCAATGGTGGTCTTTCACCAGGGCGATAATGAGAGTATCTACCACTAAGTTGGAATCTCGATCTCAAAACTGCGTATAACATCAGGTAACTTACATTATCTAAGGCGTAGGTATAATAAATTCAACCAAATGTAACCACTTACGTATAACCAATTAAATCAATCCTTTTCATCTTTTGCTTGCCACGTTTCAGTGTAAAATACAATGTTTTATTTATACATTCAGAAGGATTTCAGTGAATCCAATTGCTTGAATGAAACCTTCTCAAAAGAGGATAGAAATAAATTATTCTAAGAATCCGGACAGGGGATATTTTCTGTTGACCCTCTTCAGGGATTAGGACATAAGGTCGCGAATCGCGAAGCAAACAATAAGATCATCTTCCTGATTCTGATATATTTCAGAAATTATTAAAAGTAAATCATATAAAGTTTTACGGTTGTTTGGACAATTGCAGCGTTTTAAAAGAACATGTTTTTATAAGAATATTATATACTAGGAAAATATTTCTTTTCTTTAAAATTGATAACTAGTTGGTGCCTGATGTATGTCTGAAAGAGCAAAAGCTTGAAATTTTCAAATCTCTCACCGTTTGCGCGGTTTTTTTAATTAAAAAAAAATCAGTTATAAACCCTGAGATTTATTACTGTGCACAATCGACCGGCTAAACGATTAACATGTCTGTTCTCAGTATGCAATGTCATTTCCATCAAGAGGAGTTTCTAAATGTGCTTTATCATCTGTCGAAAAATAAAATAATTCAGTGGCATGTTCCACACGTTTTAACGTGAGAAAAATTTAATAAAGAAACTGTATTGAAAGAAGCCGGGTAGTACGCATGAGTTGTGTTGTTATGAAAAAACGATATTATTTTAATGGTTATATTATGTTGTTAATGTTTCCACATTAGATTTTATTTTCTTTTCCAAAAGGAAAATTTTAAAGTCAAGAAAATAATAAAACAGTAGACCCGATAACACAACATTCTTTATCGAGCGTTAAAATAGAAATACCGGTATAATAACGGCATTAATGTTTACTAGTTTTGCACAAAACTTCCACAGGAGTGCGTTTAATCAACTAGAGACAGAGCCGAGATTAGAATCTGAATAAAAGTAATTTAAAAAAATTATATAACTTCAAACTTTATGGTGTTCTGTCTTTCACCACGAAGTATCATTAAGTCAAAAAAAAACTTTTGTTTTCCCTTTACACACGAGTGGTTATCTTGATAAAATGCATTTCACAGATGAAACCAATCAATTGGTTTTTTTATAGTTTTTTTTTTTAAATTGAAGGTCTTAAAATACCTTGTACGTAGCAGATAGGAAATTCGTTGTACCTTCTCGGCGATGTGTGTTTTACGATTACGTTGTGGAAAAAAGCGTGATAAAAACTGATGATTAGTTGCAATTTCAATAGGGAAAACCCACCGATCTATGAAGCTATCGAACCCTTCGTAGAATTGGAAAAAAAAACATCCTTACTAAGATTTTTTCACATTTTGCTTTTGTGGATCGCGAAGGCAATCAAAGTTGACCAGGAAATTAGTGAATTGTTCGTACGACTCGTTTTTGTAAAATATATATGAAGTTGGTATCGAAATAAAATGAAAGCTTTCTATTTCAGTATTTACTGGTAAATAGGTAGGTTAACTAGCTTTTTGTTTACTCATGAACAAAGTATCTTCTAAACAACACACAATTTTGGTTGGTATCTAAAGACTACCATTCACTCTTGTGCTCTTGCACGCCTAATACGGAGGCAATTGAAATCCACTAAAATCCCGTTTATATTTAGAGATGACGTGACACTTTATAGTTCTTGGTATCCGATACTTAACGGGAATGACAAAACTAAACGCCTAAAACTACATTATTTTAACTAATCAACTGACTAAAATACTGGTTCTAAGAGGATTGATGTGCGCGGTATCACTTCGACATACATAAATACACACTTCACCACGTCTGCTCTGATGATGGGGTTCAATGCCGTCGAACAAGTTGGTTAGAGAAAAAGGAAGCTCAACTCGGCATACTACCAAAGATAAATTACTGTAATGGTTATTTAAGTTCTTAGTATATTATAGACGCAAGAGTACTTTCGGTTTCTACATTTTCTCAAACATAAAATTGTTGCGCTACCTCCATCATCAGGTACATCGTAAATCTGCCCCGATGATTGACACTGTAATGCTGTCCGAAATGTTGGCTAAAGAAGGGAGTAGCCCCAAAAATAAATCACTTTAGTAATTTAATTGTTGTCAAGTTCAATTTACATAAGTCCATTTTCAACTCCAAAAACCAAAAATAGCTTTTCCATCTTAATCATATTAAAATCTCAAATCATATATTATTATTAGTAAGCTATTACTTGCACTTTGAACTTTTTTTTAAGCATGAAATACATTTTCTACCAAAGATGGGTGTTTTTATTTTTTTTTTCTGCGTGGGACGTTTGAATTCGCTTCCGTTCAATTAAGCAAATATTTTTATTACTATTTTTTCCTCTTCCATTGTAGACATCATAAATTTGAAAAAAATCAACAGTTGAAATAAGCCCAATCCAAATAGGTTAATGAAAATCTCCAATTTAAAGATACGCTTCTTACAATTTAGAAGTTATGTATTCAGGAAATTATTACATTTTCTGTGGATTTGTATGGGATATTATAAGCTTTTTTTAATAGCCTTAATTGATTAATTATTAATTATTAATGTGTTGTTTTCATTGCGCATTTCCGAACATAAAAATGTATTCATTGCATCATGCTGCCTAAATTGTATTATTCTTCATGGTAAAATTTGAAATCTAGCTTTGTTCGAAGGTACCGCTTCTTTCTCCATATAAGTTGAAATAATTTATGGGAAAATCGTAAACGAAATTCCCACAATGTGTTAAAAGATAACTTGGAACGTAAAGAATAGGAAATTGGGTGAACTCTTGCGGTAAATAACTAGGCAAAACAACATGTAAAACTTTTGTGCGAGCATTGTTAACCTCTCATACAGTTTGTAAGTAAATATTTTTCCTCACAAAGCTTGAAGGTTATTGTAGGTTGAAATTACAACTCAAACACAAAATTATTGTGATTTAAATTTGATGATAGTACTTCGAAAGAGCTTTTAACAAGTATCATTAAGCTTTCTTGTAAAATTTCTAAATCCCAAGTATTTTGACATCTATGTTATTAGTAGTATTATCGATTGGGTAGTGCAAATATAAAACAATCACTAGTTAAAACTTTAAAAAGCCATAATGAAGATTATTCTAGTCCCTACACGAACTAACACTAAAAAACTCTCCAACAAGTTAATCACGTTAATTAAAAAAATCTATTCGAAATCCTAATCCTTAGTATTAATAAATACCAAACGCAAGCAATAACAATTAAAACAAATATTAGAAAACATTTAATCTTAGGGTCAAAAACATTTCCAACAAGCAAACACAAACAAAGTATTTAGGCAAAAGAGCTTCCTATACTACGGTACTAAACTCTACAAAAAATCTCACTCTCATTCAAAAGTCACAATACTATTATAACATTTAAATCTCAAATAAAAGGCTGGATACAAAAAATAGGAATACCTGAAGTAGAAAATATACTAATACCAACTAACCAGCACGGGAAATCTCAGTGAAGATGTCATCATCTCTATTTGTTACAAAACAGAAAGATAATTAAACATTTATTATTTTATATTATAATACATCGGTCTCTTTGGAACATCCTACTCACTCCATGGTTCCCGTGTTCAGCGCTAAGTGTTTTCGAGTTCAATTGCTGAAAATCGCAGACGTTTTACGGTGTTTGCAGTTGTTTTAAAACATTCAAACATTAGCATGCATTCACCATCACAAAAAAGTCAAAACTTGGTACTTTATAAACATCATAATATAATGAATTTTGTCCCATTTTCCTAGCACCCACTAACTCTACGTAGTATATGTAACGTATACGATTATATACCTACCCCAAAGCTTTCACGGAGAGGTTTTAGTGTCCATCATAAAAAAATCTTTCTGTTCCGTGGACCGTGTCGAAAGTTGGTGGCATTATTATTAAAGTAAGAAAGAGATGTTATGTCTGCCGTACTTCTGAAATTTCATTTCGAAGAACATTTCATCCGAAACCTTTCATTCGGCAATATGTCTGGTTGGAAGGTAATTTTCTGATGAGACTTTAAGAGGTAAACAGTAAAAATTCTCAATTATTTGACATTGGTAATAATATTTTTAAGAGCTTGACAATTTTAAGCGACCGACACACTAATTGTAACGATGGATTGGGGTAATTTTAGAACCCAAAA
Organism: Hesperophylax magnus; assembly: GCA_026573805.1. NCBI lineage: Eukaryota > Metazoa > Arthropoda > Insecta > Trichoptera > Limnephilidae > Hesperophylax > Hesperophylax magnus. Next base: position 10,472,268 of record JAIUSX010000068.1, read on the forward strand.
CTTGTTAATATCGTTCAATCGTCCGAATGATATTCTCGTAAACGTTTAAAACGCTCTCGTAAATTTGTTGTCCCAATGAACAGAGGCTTTTAGATTTATTTTTATTTTTATTTTGGGCTTTGTTTTAACCGCGTCAGCGTTGGGTTAATTTTGAGAATCACGAAGTGATAACTTTTAATTCTTCATCGCACATCCGTCCAAATCGCAACACAAGAGGCCGCAAAAAAACCGTTACATTACTCTCTGCGTTGATCACTCTCCGCGTTGATCACTCTCCGCGTTGATCACTCTCCGCGTTGATCACTCTCCGCGTTGATCACTCTCCGCGTTGATCACTCTGACCGTTGAGCGAATTTGTACATCACAAACAGCCGGTTGAATATTTGGATCGATTGACTTGTTTGGCGTCCGTCTGACTATTTTGAAACATATTTTTACTTAAAGCTCAGTGAGAAGTCTTAAAACTATTATCAATATTTGCACACCTCTGTGATAATGGACAGTTCCGTGGTCGAGGTTCTCAATTAGCAAGCTGGAGGTCGTAGGTTTGAATTTCTTGAATTAATTTGTGTTATTTCACATATCACTCAATTAAAATTATAAAAAGTATTTTATTGCATTACCGAAAAAGCGTAAGCAATTGCGATTATAAATATTTTTGGTTACGTAAAAAAAGTTCGGCTTTAAAAAACATAAAACAGTTTCCAGCCTGTGTTCTCATCCTCACTACAGTTTTCAGCCTGTGTTCTTTTCTCAATGAAATTTCAACTACCGCAATACAGTTCCCAGTATGTGTTCTTTTCCTCGTTGCATTTTCTAGCCTGTATTCTCATCCTCACTACAGTTTCCAGCCTGTGTTCTTATTCTCACTACAGTTCCCAGTATGTATTCCTTTCCTCACTACAATTTCTAGCTTGTGTTCTCATCTTCACTACAGTTTCCAGCCTTTGTTTTCATCCTCACTACAATTTCCAGCCTGTGTTCTCAATTTCCAGGCTGTTATCTCATCCTCACTACAGCGCTTCCAGCCTGTATTCCCACCCTCACTACAATTTTAAGACCAGAGAATTAAATCCTAGGTAAATTAACTAACATTTATAACATAAGAACATTTATTGCTAGATTCTATTTTGTCCACAAATAATTTCGACCAGCTAAATTTCGATTCGGTTTTATTAGCATCAAGTTAAATGACGGTTGGGAACTGTACTGGTTTAATTATCTACTATCCTCCTGAATCACTGGTGAAACAGTTAACTTCAGTGTTACTAGCAACAAAAAGCTCCCTTTAAAACGATTTATGATGTTTCTCAGAATAAATTATGAGTCTTATGAAAGGGTAAAAATGTGAAGACAAAGATTAGAAGAATCGAAAATGCTACGGAAAACCCTTCGACAAAATCGTTCGTAATCAACTTGGTACTTAATGAGATTACAAATAAACGGTAGAAGCTTTAAAGTCTTTACGGACACTCATATTACAAACCTTGTCAACTTAACTTGAATATCACATTAATGATATAATGGAATTCACTTCCAAATTTTGTAAATCCAATAATTTCTTTAAAAGATTTTCTTTTACATGTTCAATAATATTATCATTCAATTAACAAACGAACAGTTTATTTACAAACACGGTAAGCAACGTAATTATTATTACGTGTAACAGCTATTTCGCCATCTGCATGCATTATCTTAGCTTTGTATAAAACTACCGTAAAACATTGTAATTTCGAAAAAAGTTTTTTTTGTTTTACTTCTAAAACCATGTTCTAAAACCAGAATCACCACACGACGTTCTCGCACTTTACCTCCAAATACCTTGTTTGAAAGAAAATAAACTTGATACTAATAAATTAAAAAAATCGTTGGGTCGTTTATAGATTTTTGCTGGTGCTAATTATTCGATTCGACCGGTCAGTGGTTGAATTGGCATCGCGTTTGGGTCGCACCCAGGCGTCGTGTGTTCAATTCCTCGACTGGTTAAGTCCTCCATCACAACACAAGCAACATTATCCGCTTACATATTTTGAAATATTTTCAGGTTATTCCCAACCCGGGAATGGTTGTTTCGAAAATTTCGATTAGTTTAATAATTTTTTAAGGGATTTGGTACTAGTTAAGTAATATTATTCAGTAATTCCCATCTATTATCAAGCGTATTTGTTGATTTTACTTGTGCAAGGATATACACATATTATCATGCGTATTTGTTGATTTTACCCGTTGCAGGCTATTTGCTGAGGGCTATTTGTCAACTTTCCCGTTGTGAAACGTCACCTGGTCCTGATGTTAATGTTAATTTTTAGTTTCAACTGTGTCACATAATGCAGTGTTAGTAATTAAATACCTTCTATGGTTCGGTTAAAGGCTTTGCTTAAATTAAACAGTCATTGTGCGAGTCACATGCAGTCAATGCGCACGGTGGGATTTGATCCACACGATTGATTGTCAGCCAACCGTGCATCCCTTCCTACTATCCATTAGCTAATAAAAAAGTACAAAATGTATTAAATTATTTTTTCATTAAAATTTTGGCATCTGCGTTGCGTTAAAAAGAATAATAAAATTCCCCGGTGCCGGTGATTTCTTTGATCGTCTGTGAGAATTTTCACTTCACTTCGCGACTCCTTTGTCTCCAGTTGTTTGGCTCATTGTGTTCCGTAGGGCCGATAAAAGCAGTAAATAAACGACACAATAACCCAGAAATCGTTTAACGTGGGCTTTGACCGTGAAATTTCGGCAATGAAAGTGTGTCTACGAAGAAATTTTGTCAGTAGGTCTTGCTAAACTACTTTAACACTATCAAAATTCGTGATCCCAAGTCATAAAATAAAATTATCACATTGTGTTTAATTTTTAGAGGTTTTAATAATATTGTCGACAGATGTCACTTTAATTTTACAACAGCATCTAGCACAGCACAGCTTGTAATCGAAGCTTCCTCGTGTTTTAGTTATTACAAAAGGAGTTGAACTGGAAATTAAATGGGATCGAGAAACAATATTTAACATGCTGAAATTAGCAATCCACAATGTTTTTGCGAATTTAAAAAAAAAATGCTGAAAAATGTACCATTTTCTGCGTGATTTGAGATATTTTTTTAAATAAATTGTCCAGAAAAAGCCAATTTTTCAATCATTTTTGTCAAAAGTTTACTCAATTAAGAGGAAATACGTCTTGATGAGAATGATTGGCTGACATAGCTCTCTACCTCGCGAGTGAGAATTATTATCTAAATTTCTTAAGGCGTTTCAATAGAACGTCATTTTTAAATCTTTATTATTGAAATCATCGTATTTAAGAAATGCATTTTATATTCTCACTCAAACAGACAATTTTATAAAAGTTGAAACGGGCTGAGCAAATGCGTATAACGATAATACTTTCAGATGTTAAATATTAAAATAGCGCTAATCGGATATTATTTTACGGTCATCAAATGTAGAAACATTTTAACGCTACTCATTTTTTTTATAATTTTATATTTTGGTCTACCAACAAACTTTTTTATTTGTCCCGACTATTTTGCTTTAAATGAATCTTCAATTAAGATTAAACGGTGGTGTTGTCCAATTCAATTAAATTTAAGACATTAGATGTTAAGTCACATCAAATTTTAACAAGTTATTCATCAAAACATTTCTCACTTCTATTTCCCGTGATAAATTATTAATTTTAATTTTCTCAAACTTTAGCTTTCAAAAAGCGTTCTGGCTTCTTTATCAATTTAATGACGACTCGTTTATACGATCACTGTAATAATGGGTTGATTGGATGGTAATGTTTTAATTCCTAAAGAACAGTTCTCTAGAAGATTTTTTATATTCCTACCAAATTCAATATCATTTTAATGCCTTTACTATTAATCTACTAAACGTGTTTACTATTGACCTAAAGCATCATGATAGCTTGTGTAAATTTCTGTGCAAGGATAATAGTGTTCTAATAAACTAAACAGAAACAAAAAAAAATCTGAGACATATTATTTTTAAAAACGATTTCCAAATAACTATGTTTTGCTCATTTTTTAAATGAATACTTTCCATTATTTCAGATGGTAGATACACTCTAAGTATCGCCCTAGTCAAAGACAACCAATTAGTCTTGAAACGTTGGTTTTAACCGTCTTTAGTGACATGATTTGAAAAGCCGATTAACAAAATCCCAGCCTCCCTCTCCAATCTCCTCTCATTATCCATTCCTCTTTATCCTTTTCAACTTTTAACTTTTTCTTTATACATTCCTTTTTGCTTGTTCTCTCTACTTTTTCCTTTTCACCTTTTTTATTTTTTCCTTTTTTACTTATGTTAACATAACATATCGTACAATATATAAAATAATAATTATTGGAAAAAAATAAATTTATAAATAAACTTCACAACATATCCATTTTCGGGTATGCCACATATCCACAGTAATATTAAACTTGTGGATCTGTGATAAGTATGTAAAGGGCTCGGAGTCAAAAACTGAAACATATTATATCAGGAGCTGATGGTGAACAACGTAGGAGATTATAAAATATAGGTAATTTTATTGATTTTTTTTCGTTGTTGATATTTTTTGATAAAAATACTAGGAACTTATTTATCAACCTGAAAATAACACAAATATTTTGTCGCTTAATCCATATCACGTGACATATTCGATAATGAATTATATTATCTCAATTTCAGTGACAAAGCTGTCCTCTAAAATAGACTTAATAGGAATATAAATGCGTAGTATTTGTCGTTTATTGCACTGTAAAACAATAATTTATACCCATCGTAAATACGTTAATTAATTATTTGTTGTTATCAATGCCAGATAATATATCACTGGTGCAGATATAACGTGTATCTAACAATGAAATGAAAGAAGATTACGGAAAATGAAGACGGAACCACCAATATATAAAATAATAAAGGGCCTTCCACACTTCCCTGCATTTGGTGGCGATTTGGGGAGAGTGGTGGTGGCGATAAAATTTGCGTCTTCTCTACACACATCCTGCCGCAGTGTGAGTGTAAAGAGATATTGTTAATTTACTAATAATAATAAAAATAAATTTAGTGTGTTTGTTTATTCAGCAAAAAAAGTCATTATAAATATTTTGCAAACCAAATATGTTAAAATATAATAACAATTGTATGAAATATGTAGAGGAGAGTGATACGAAACAGCGCTCGCAAGTAATGAAGTAAACTGACGCCAAACGCTCGCCGACCTGGCCTGCGATTCTGGAGTTAAACGATCAATCGTTTTCGTATGCGCCGTCTTTGAGTGAAAAACTACTAGTCGTCGCGACTAACTTTTTCGAATGTTTCAATTTTACGTATTCTTGAGCGTCGAACGGTCGAAGTTGGTAGAAGAGATGATTATATTGGCACCCCTGTGAATATTGTCTATGTTCCTGATATTTTTGGGATTTCTATGGTGTGACTGTCAAACAGACAACAGTTATTCGTTATTCAAAACAGAAATGGCTGCGGGACATATTACAAATTGCCAAAAGCAACTCTTAATTGAGCTTGTAAGCTCCGATAAAGACTTAGTAAGTGGGAAATTTTAACCCACTTTTACATTTGCGGTAAAACAAAAATTGACAGCTAGACTAGATTTTGACAGCCAATTCCATAGAAACGCCAACAACCTGCCACTCGCTGCCCTGTTTCTACTGGTTATACCCAGTAGTTGTTGTGTGGAATGACTTTTGACGTTTGGCGTCGAAGTATGTACCTTCGACCAATTTCGGGAATAGCAACGACGACCAACGTACGTACTTTCGACGGCGATTACGAGCGCCCTCGATTCAGGAATAGAGTCGCTGGTATCGTGGGGTCACCGGTCGCCTGTCCCGATTTCAGAGTTAGGTCCGGTTCGTCCACTTACAATCAAGGAAAAAAGGAAAGGTGACCACTGCCCCGATATTGCCGCCAATTACACCGACATGAATTTAACATTCTTTCAAATATTTATATTCGATGATTGACTGATTGAAACACTCACAAGGATATTTCAGTTGGAAACGGGATTTTCCGATTGACGGCATTTATTTTTTCTCGGAAGATTTTTTCAATTTATATTTGTATTTCAGGCTAATAATTTGTTAAACATAAAACGATTTAAAATATTTTTAAATTACCGACCCACATAAAAGAAAATCAGTTAAAATTTGAAAAAGTAAGTGACGAAATATTATTTGAAGTGTTTTTTGTAAAGTTTAATTCGTAATTTTAAATACCTTCTGTACTTAGTACGCAACAATGTTGCTTTATTTATATATGAGTATGTGTATTTAATCACTGCACCTTCATAAAGTGAAGTATATATTTCAACAGCCGAAGGGGTTTTTTTTTTATTTTTCGTTTAATTTTTTTATTAATAAAAGCACACAATGCATAACTATAAACATGTATTATATTCTCAAAAGTTATATACAGTACAGTATGTTTACAAAAAGTCAACACTATGAAATTTTTTTCCTCAAGGCCTGTCATATACAGGGTGTATCGGCAAGTACCCGACAAACTTTAACCAGCTATTCCTCAGCACATTTGGAGTAAAAAATGTTATGGGCGCTTTGCTGTCCGGTAACATTTTTTTTTCATTAAAAACAAAAAATAAATAAAAAATCCACACTCCGTCACTGTCATTTGCATTATTTCTCGCGTTCAACAGCTGTTATTAGCAAGTGTGTCAAAAAGTGTCCTCGCTCTTTGGTACACACTAAATAATAATAGTTAAAAATGAGACGAATGGTGCCGTGCCATTTCGAGGTGATTGTAAAAGCGCGCCAACGTAGGTACGTACGTACATTATTCAACGAAACTCGAACAAAATATTGCCAGATGGGTTTTCAAACTTTGACAAAGGAGAAAACATTGGTGACATGTGGTGAAAATATGAATAATAATTTTTTTATTAAAAAAAATGTTACCGGACAGCAAAGTGTCCATAACATTTTTTACTCCAAATGTGCTAAGGAATAGCTGGTTAAAGTTTATCGGGTACGTGCCGATACACCCTGTATATAAATATATATATATATATATATATATATATATATATATATATATATATATATATATATATATATATATATATATTTTTTTTTTTTTTTTTTTATTCCAGATATCGGGGAGGGTGGTGCAATCCCACGAGCTCCATTTTATACATAGAATATATATAAAGTAAACATAAAAAATATTGTAAGATAATACAGTAATAAGTAATAAGTAAACGAAAACGAAAAAAATGAGACTAAAGTTTTTTTAAAAGAAAAAATATATATATTTGTTTGCATAATTTTTTTTGTAAATCTATGACATCAGGATTTGGCTCCATCGCGTGTAAATAGGTCCCTGCCAGAAGTGCAGTGCTGCCATTACAAGACCGTTTTCGCTCGTGGCTAGTCGCGTTCGGAAGCTGGTGATACGTTTTTTCATTAGTGCTCGGAATCCGGGAGCACGCCCTTCTACAAACATCTCAGTGGCACTACAGTACCAGGACAGCCCAAAAAGTATTCGGTAGGAATTTATGTACTGTACTTCCATTCTTTTTAGAGATGCTTTGTTGAAGTTGGTCCACAGCTCCGAGGTATATAGGCTCGAGCAGTATGTGTTAAAAAGTTGCCTCTTTGCTTTTGGGCTACACTTATCGTCTAGAAATCATATTTGCTCTGATGCACAGTGATCTTCTCTGTCGCTCAATATTCATATCACCATTAAGCTCCGCCGTTACGATGTGTCCTAAGTATTTGACCTCCGGTTTATCAGTTATTTTTGTTCCGTTTAGGCTGACGTGTAGTACTTTTGTAGGGCCTGCTCCCGACTTCAATACTAGTAACACAGATAGTACCATTGAAGATTTTTATTGTAATTTACTGGACTGGTTCCAAAAAAATTAGCCAAACACTATTTTAAAATATATACCTACACTTTTAATTCATTTGTACTAAATTAGATCACAGCATGTTTAATCCAAAAATCAAAGCATTAGCATGGATTTTTTGTGATCCCTTTAAACATTTTATGATCATGTGGATTCTCTACTCGCTTTTTTCATAGCCGATAAAGTAATACTTTTTTGTGGAAGATTTTGCCTTTGAAGATAGCTATTTTTTCGATCCTTTGCCGTGTAAAATCGCAAAACGAAAATTCATGTCAAAGGTCTTCCTTAATCCTAACGCCGCGCTGGTGCCAAATGAATAGAAGAAGGCTTCAGTAGATAACTCGGTCACAGCTCCTGATGTTTTTTATCTAAAAGGTAAATACATATACAAAACCCGTACCCTTTTTACACATTGGCAAAAAATGATAAAAGGTTAATCTTTGAAAAGCTACAGTTTTTGCCTGACACAGAACAAAGTGATGAATTTCTGAAAGCTTTTTCTATTTCGTTGAATAATTTGTTGTTTCTTTGCGGAAAATCGACAACACCACAAACCCAAATCATTCCTGTTAAACGTTTTAAGTATAACCCATAATTAATTCTACATTCAATTTATCTACGGTCTTTCAAAACATTATACGAGTGAGTCTCTTGATATTACTATTTGATCATTTTATCTCTTCTGTTGCTTTACCTGCATACATTTTGAGAAACGATTTTGTAAATAAATGCAAAACTGAGGATTGCCTTCTTCAAATACCGTATCACATACTTCACAAGTAAAATGGATATTTGATATTGGTTCGTAGCCCGTAAAAATCGTAATGGAAATCGAATAATTATGTAAACGTTTAAAAAATTATGTTCTAGTCTCTAATTTTTTTTATTTATATATAATACCGCGCTCGTACATTAAATTATATAATATCATATCTGCCAATTCTTTGTAGTCCGTCAATTACAGGTCTGTCCTATAATAATAGGTTTTTGTATAAAATGTCTTAAATACGACATTTAATTTTGTAATAGCGTATTCGTAACTGGATACAAATACCTGCTGTAATTAAGGTTCTTAAAAAAAACCAACAAAAGTCAAGTAAGTATCGGCTTTTAAACTGTTGTCAACACGGTCATAATTACGAATTCTTTGACCTAGTTCTGGAAGTTTCCGTGATAACTCAACACAGTGACAATTCAACACACTTTTTAAAAAGTGATATAAAGTCATTAGAAACGATGAAAATTTAAAAAAATTAAACCTAACCTAACCTAACCTACTTAACCCAGTTAATAAAGTTTTTGTTTCATCACTTTCCATGTCATTATATAACTTTTTAAAGATGTGATAAATTATCATTGTTATAATTTATTCGGTCACCGTTCTGGAAAATGTATTAATAATTCTTGGTCTAACCTCAAGAAAGTAATAAGAACAATAAAGCCTTTCGAAGAGGTAATAATGCTTGATGTTTCACTCGCGCAATCTTTAAAACTTTAACCCCTTTTTGATAACTTTACGATTTAGATTAATGAACTCAAAAAGCGAATAATTTTCCAATCATGGAGGATTTCAGATGTTTAGAGTAGCAATTTTGATTCTCTGAAAGCTTTTAAGAAATCTGCTTGCCTGTCAAAAAAGCGATGTGTTTCTAGAATTGTTAAGCTCTGTTTTTTTGGAAAAATTATCACGTGTGTTCTGAGAAAACTAATGGAGTTAATTCATGGTTATTTTGTTCTGTAATATGGGGCTAAGAACATTGATTTATTACTCTTTAAGTGTCATGCTTAGCTCAGATTTCTTGTATGGTTGTTAGAAAGTAATTGATGAACTGCAGATTTGTGGTGTATAATAATAATAACTCACATTTTTTTATATTTCCCGGCGGCCGTCCAAACAGCGACAAAGTTCTTGCAAAAATATTGCGAAATCCAGGATCCAATCAAAGATCTAGTAAATATTATACTAAAAATAATTGAAAGCCGAGCTTTGCTGCACGACGTGGAAAATCTTTACTACAAATCTATAAATATCCTAGATTTAGTAAGGTTAACCTTGCTACACCTTTGATAAATCGGTGAAATGTTGATGAATTGAACTTTTTTCGCCGGACCCTAAGCCGTAACGATTTCCACGAATTGTAGTCCTATCAAAGGGTATTTTGAGAAGAGGTGGAATATATTTATTTCACTATTCGAATAGTTTAAGAAACTAAATTTGAATCGTATGGCTTTCAATCAGACTTTTTTTTGCAAATTCCACAAAAAGCATTTTAGTTCAGTCGAAGGGTGTAAGAATACCTACACTATAATAATAATATTTGGTTGAATTATGTAGCGCCGTTTTTGTGCAAAATCACCTCAAGGGCGCTCCACTATAATAATCAATTAAATAATATAATATTGTAGACATATTTTTTTTTTTTAAAGAGCTACTTCCCTGGCCTGGCTTTGGTCATGAGTAACATTTGATGCAATAATCAGAATATATTATTCCCACAGAAACCTGTCGGACAAAAACCCTTTTCAACAAATATCTTATTTTTCGTCGTATCTGATAAAAATACAATTATACTTACTATCAAAGATGTTTTCTTTCCCAATGAACGCACGAATAATTTAACGAAATGACATTCAGGATTTAAATAACAAATAATTATAAGCAATATTTAGTCGCCTGAAATATCAATACAAATTGAAAATATCTCCCGAGTAAAAATAAATGCCGCCAATAGGAATTGAACCCGTGCCTTCTGATGTCCGGTCAGGTGCTCTGAAACCACTGAGCTATGGCGGCTTATTTCCAACCCGCCAAATGATTCAATATGTACCTACCAGTACCTCAATCAACAATTACTGTGAAATATTTTTGACTTGTCAAATATTATTATTATTTTAATTATAAACTTATGTTTATTAGACAATGTTTTATACATAGCATAAAGAATAACACAAATTATTTACAGGCCTGCAAATTGACACTTTTTGATAGTTTTTTTCACCGTAATGGGTGAATCGTATGTATTTTGGTGCGCTGAGCCCAAATATGTCCCTCAGTTTTTCTCCAGCACGTAGGGATTTTCCGCAAAATGAAAATGAAAGTTATACAAAACCCGCAGTACATATAGGTAAAAATGCATTTTGAAGTGAAAAATAAATATATATTACTAGTGGTTTATTTACATTTTTAAATACAATTTTATAAAAATAATATGTATATACAATAAGGATTTATAATTCTTTATAATATCTACATCTTTTTCCCTCAAAACTCCGTTTTGAGCTTTTCCGTTTGTTTGTGATGTCTGGAAGTTCTCTATGGAGCATCCAACGGTAGTCTCCCATCATATTCACATCCCATCGTCCTTGGTACCTCCGTTCCATTTCTTTGATGTCTTGGTGGAACCTCTCGCCCTGCTCTTTACTTACGGCACCAAGGTTTTCTAGGAAATAATTCAAATGGGAGTTCAAAAAGTGAGATTTCAAGCTCATAGAGCACCCCAAGGTTTTAAAACATTTCAACATTTTATTTACAATTTCTTCATAATCCGGGTCCTTATTGTTCCCCAAAAACTTAGTCACAACTTCTTTAAATGATATCCACGCCTCTTTCTCAGCTTTTTTCATAACCTTTTCAAACTGACTGTCTTTCATTATGTCACGTCTGATGTCCCGTCTGATGAGCATGGACCCTTGTCAATCACCAGGGCTATTATGGGGCTAAGGCAAGGAGACATAATGTATAAAAGCATTGAAGAACCTTGATCATGTTTGAAGGTGTTTGGAGGGTCCGCCAGCGGTGAGCAGATTGCGCCGGGTAGAGATTCGTGAGATAGAGTGCGAAAGGGTGCGCGAGGCACTTTGCGTCACCTCGACAGCATGTTTGGCAATCCAGTGCAGTCTCCAAGGAATTACCCCTCAAAACCACTCACAAATAAAACCATTTTTACTTTCAAACAAACGATTGTATATTTTCATCTCTTCAAGCCACAACACTCGAACAAGCACAGGCCGATCTCACACAGGAGTCAAAACTTTGGTTTTATGTTTTATAAATTTAAACGGAAAGTCTCCGAAGGATAAGTTCAAGGTATCCGCGCGATCTTTTTCATTATTTTCGATATCACTTCTTTCTCGCCCAAAAACCACCCGCACCGCGGAATCGTCGTCTCGCGTATTGGTCCCGTATTGTCCCGATCTAAATCTACCCGCGTTATTCTTGCTCGCCCGTCCAACCGATCGCAGGGCAGCCACCTGAAAAAACTCTTGACAAAACAATAATCGGGCACTACCCTGGCAATCCAAACTTGCCCAATTCTTTGACGTTACAATTCCCCGCAACCCCCGGAAATTTTACGCCGCAAAGTGAAGTAAAATTACCTTAAAACAAAAAAAACCCACGTGAATACCTTTCTATCCCGCACATGTACACAAAAGACAAGGCTAGTAGAAATAAATAAGTTTTTACAGAAAACCATAAAACTAAACAAGTTATAAACCAAGAAAACGAAAAGAGAAAACCAATTCGCAGATTGGTGTTGCACAACCGATATTATTATCAATATTTACATGGGGATTGTACCTTCACTTTTATATCTCTAATATGAGATTCGCAAACACTTACTCACTTATCGAGAGACAATCTCTCTGAGACACTAGTGAGTATGGAGAACTCAAGCTCCCACTTTATTCTTTGAAGAAGAAAACAAAAACACATATATATTTTTAACAGAAAATAAATAAAGTAACTACATATACTCTCTTTCTCTCCCTATGTTTATATAAAACAAATTTACCATTCTAAGATAAAAACTTGAAACAATAGAACTTAACAAAATAAAAATCCACCAAATCTCTAAGAGATCTTCACTAAATCAATTACAAAATTGATGTAAAAAAATGTTCAGAGCAGGGATTACATAACTTAATGCCAAGAATTTTAGATGAGGTTTTACAATCAGAAGATAAACCTGTATATCGTGGTTGAATCAGAGTTTACATATAAAAAATACCTAGCATATTCTCTTGAACATTGTTTGCCAAGAAATATGACTAAGGAAGTAACCTAGATGGCATTCTAACAAAAATTTCACTTACCACGTAAGCAAAGAGTCGAAATTTCTTGGACAAACAAAATATAATTGGTGTTCAAGTATGTGCTTTAGATAATTGACACAGGTTACGAGGTGTACGAGCACAATTCAAGAGATCGACACTTGTACTACAAAATTTACAGCATAACACTGGTACTAGCAATGAGATACTTATGCATATATTACTTATAACTAACCAAATTGTACTTATGACTAACAAAACTGTACAAAGACACACTCTTACGTAGCAGAGGTAAAGTGATAATATCCAGACGGAATTATTTAATAGGTTAGCACGCCAAAGCAGTATGTACTTCCCTTTGTTTGAAACAACACAATTTGAGAATTTCCTTAAGAAACTAAGACTTTAAAATATATATATTAAACTAAATATATTTAACCATAAAACTAGTACATTGAACAACTAAAATAGAAATTACATAATCTTGTGTATGAAAAATTGCTCAATTCTTTCACACACAAAAAAAATAAGAATCCTTCTTTCCAAGTCCCCTGGAGACTCTTTGGATACTAATAAAACTTCGATACTTGACAAAAGTATAAGAAAACTCCAATGAACTTGTGGAAGAAGGGTTCAGACCAAAGGATAATGACAACCAAACTTATGTCCATTATGCTGACGGAACGTACCAATGTGTGTGTGTGTACGCGTGTGCGTCGCACTACTAAGCTCACAACAGTAAGAAGTCGAATCGTCTCATTTAAAATGAAAATTACTCAAAACGTAAATAAGAATAAATCTCAGTAAAGTTTAAGTGATAATAAAGAATTAAGACCTAAACTAAATTAATGGGCGCCACTGATCACTAGGATCAGAGAAACATCTTTTGTGAAGATGTTCCTATTCTAGTCCAACGAGGATAAAAAAAATGAAATCTATCATCAGTACACTAGAATGTTGCGTTTATTCCAAGCACAAGTCCTGAAGGTACCAAACTCCAGAACACGTGACCGGAACAAACACATAAAGAAGGGAATGAAGCAGCATGAAGGGTTGGTAGTCCTTTACACTATTTCATTGGCTTCCTATGATATACTAAACTAAACTTAATCTAAACGAACTATGTCCTTAACATGAAAATTTCCTACTACCTTGCCTTGCATGTCTGCAAGGGTATACACTAAATTAGAAACTTTGTTTTTGATAACGTTTCGCACAAACCTCGGAGCCAATTTGTGCGAAAAGAAATTGGGTCCACTCGATTGGACAAAATTTTTCCTCCACACCACATCTCCAACTTCATAATTTACTGACTTCCTACGTAAATTATAATGTTGAGCATTTTTCTTATAAGCCTGCAACAAGGCCTCCGAAACTTTATTGTAAATCGGAGCCAAGTCCTCTAATTTCTTAGCAAAACTATCTCTTGATTCCTCTAAATTCGAATCCGCACCGCTAGTGGAGATCAAATTTTTATGAAAATTGCCATCAATTATTTGTTCACGCCCGTGCATTAGGAAAAAAGGTGTGTAACCTGTCGCGAAGTTAACCGTATTGTTAAGTGCTGACTGTATTTGTGGCAGAAACCTAGACCAATTACGTTGGTCGGACTCAGTCAAAATAGACAGTGTAGTACCTATCGTTTGGTTATAACGTTCTACGACGTTATTTTGTGGCGTGTAGTAAGCATTATAGAAAGGTGCCGGAACATTATATTCAGATAGTAATTTTTTAAATTCATTAGATATAAATTGTTTGCCATTGTCGCAAACAAATGTTTGTGGAACCCCATGAATGAGAAAAATGTACTGCTCTACATTTTTAACAATGCTTTTTGTGGTAGCGTTCCTAAGTGGGAAAATCCATGTGTATTTTGAAAACACGTCTACGACTGACAAAATATATGTGAATCCGGAATAACTTCTTGGCAGTGGACCGACAAGGTCAATGGACAACATTTTCATTGGTCTGTTGACTATTTTTGGATTAACAGAAATCCCCGCCGGCGCAGCAGTATTAATCTTATGAGCTTTGCATGTTTTGCACCGATTTACGAAGTTTTTCACATCCTTATACATTCCAGGCCAATAATAATGTAGATGAACCTTCTTGTAAGTCCTAAATATTCCCGGATGACATGAAAGGTCTGATTCGTGTTCTTTCTTCAAGATATCTATTCGTTTCTCTGCAGGTACTACTAATTTCCACGCCGTATCTTCGCAAAGGGCGAAACGGGTTCAATTCTGAAATTAATAAATCTTTGAGGTGCATTAAGACAATTAGAGAACAAGTTATTGTACCACGTATCAGTACTTGTGGAAACTGAAGCAGGCGCATCCCCTGTCGACAATAATGAGACTTCCATACAGGATAGTGCGTCAGGTACCGTATGTAATTTGCCTTTTCTATGTATGACATCAAAAGAAAATTGCGACAATCGCGTAGACCATCTAGCCAACCGACCGGTAGGGTTCGAAAGAGACACCAACCATTGCAAACTTGAGTGATCCGTAATCACAGTGAAATGAGTCCCCTCTATATATGGTCTGAAGTGATTAACCGAGTCCAAAACTGCAAGAAGCTCGCGCTCTGTGACACCATATTTTTTTTCATGAACGTTTAAGCAACGCGAAAAGTAAGACACTGGGTGTTCCTCACCGTTAAAGTTCTGCGTTTAAACTCCACCGATCCCGACTGCGCTGGCATCGCAATGTATAATGAAAGGTAAGCTGAAGTCTGGACAATTCATTACGGGAGCTGTTGTAAGGGCTTCTTTTAATTTGTTGAATGCGTCTTCTGCTTATTGAGACCATTTAAAATTACTTACTCCTTTTCTTGAGCCAGTAAGTTTAGTCAACGGTGCTGCTACGGTGGAAGTCTTTAATAAACCTGCGGTAATAACCGCACAATCCAATAAAAGCTTTAATTTGCTTTGAGTTTTTCGGGATTGGATATTGTTTGATACAATCAACTTTAACCGGATCTGTCCGTAGTCCTTCTGAATCTACCACGTAACCTAAGTATTTTAGTTCTTTCTTGCAAAACTCACTCTTTTTTAAATTTATTGTTAGACCAGCTTCTTTCAATCGTTCGAAAACCTTTCGTAGTAGTTTTAAGTGAGATTCAAAATCAACCGATATTAAAATTAAGTCGTCTACATATCCAAACACATTTTCATCAAATTCAGGGCCAAATAGCTTATCAATTAGACGTTGTAATTCGCTGGGTGCATTTTTTAGGCCAAAGGGCATACGCGTAAACTCGTAAAGACCATAAACAGGTACAAGAAATGCTGTGACAGGAGCTGAGGACTCATCTAGAGCAATCTGCCAAAAAGCTTTCGAGAGGTCCACAGACGAAATAAAACGCGCGCCACGAAGCTTGTCCAAAATGCGTGATACATAAAGTAGTGGATATGAATCCCACCTCATTATTGCGTTGATTTTTCGACTGTCAAGACAGAAACTTGCGGAACCATCTTTTTTTGTTACTAGAAGCACTGGACTAGACCAAGCCGATCGTGAAGGGCGAACAACACCTAAAGCTAACATTTCCTTTAATTCAGCTTCTAATAAGCGTTGACGCGCTGGAGACAAAGGATAGTAACGTTGCTTTATCGGTGGTCCCGTGGTTTCTATATGATGTTGCACAAGATGGGTGAGTCCTAACCCACATTTTTCAAATGAAATTGTTTCAAATTTATTTATAATTTCTTTCAGCTTCCAATTATCTTGAGACGAAAGAAAAGAAGCAGCAGTAATTTTTCTAATTTCATTAATACCCCTCTCAAAATCATTACTTGTGATGTTTACTTCTGGAAACAGTTGCGGAGCTACTTGGAACTGTCTCCAAAAGTCAACCCCCAAAATAATCGTAGGTGAAAGTGACGGAATTACAAAGAATAAAATATCTTTAATTTTTTCATTAAAGGTAACAGGTATTCACATCGTGCCTATTACATCTTGGTGTTTACCGTCTGCAGTGGTAACAAAAGAATTTAAGTATCTTAATTCAAAACCTAAACTAGTAAAAAAATTATAAATATTCCCCCCAAAACAACTAACCGAAGCGCCGCTATCCAATAAACATGAAAAGATCCTATTTGCAATGTTAATATTAATATGTCGTCTGATGTCATCTTTAGCATGTTCCAGAGGCGTGAATGCCTGCATTGCACGTGTCTTAGAACACTCTAAAGATGAAAACAAAGTACGGTTCCCCTCATCCTCGTACGTAAGATGGTGAAAACCGCCCTTTAGTTTTTTGAAAACCCATGTTGATTTTGATTTTGTCTTTTCCTGCAGTTATTCCAAGAGTGGCCCTGTAATTTACAAAAATTGCAATAAAAAGATCTATTGTTCTGGGAAGAATTATTTCGAGAAGAAGAAGAAGAAGTCGGTCCTTCAAAATGAACAGCCCGCCGAGGTTGACTATGTGAGGGTTGCTTTGAAGTGTACATCTCTATTTTTGTGCAAGCTGAAACTAGGGACTCTAGATCGGATGTGTCGCTGGAGGCTAATACACTTGCATATTTGTCTAAAAGACTATGCCTTGCCAGACGCACTAACTGCTGATCAGATAGGGATTCTAGTAATTTGGAATTTGCTATTCTCAAATTGTCCACGAAATCAGCAACAGTGTCGTTAGGTTCCTGTCGCATAGTGTAAATTGCTCGCGTTGCTTCTACCTGGCTATCTTCGCGTTCATAACGATCTATAAGCTTATTTCTCAATGTACTCCAATTTAAATTCTCTTTATCTAATGCACGAAACCAGCTCGCCGCCTTTCCTTCAAGAAGTTCACCAAAACCCAAAACCAAATTGTCCGTCTTAGTTTTCCTGGCTCTACTCAGTTCCTCGACCCTGTACAAAAAATCCCTGACGTCTGACGTCCCGTCAAAACGTAACTGCCATGAATAGACTTCATCTTCCTTTCTTGCTGAATAATAGTAGTTATTTGTTATATTATTTACTTGAGGATCCAAGGATTTGTCTATTGATTCGGAGCCCCCTACCCTTTAATGATAGATTAAAATTATGTGCCTGTTGTCTCATTGCTGTTAGGGTTGCTTCTGGAACAATTTTTCTATCTTCTAAAAGTACCATCAACTCCTCCCTCGTACAACCATTGATGTTAGGAATCGCCATTTTGATTGAAAGGAAAAAAAAAAATTTTGAGAAGTTTTTCAAAAATTATTTAAAAACCTTAACTCTTAAATTTAAAAAAAACGGTCTGGTACACTAACACGTTACCGTAAGTCGTAACAAATGTGTTCAAATTCTTTATAAGTGTATAGCTCGCATTTACAAATGTAATGACATATCAAATGATCGACAATAATAAACATTATCGCTGTCACTATGTTCAAAACAATATCCACTGACAGGTCCGTGTTACCAGTGGAATAAAACAACGGTAAACGAATATCAATTCAGTAGTTAATTTAAAAAAATAAATATTTCGAGCAAATGAGCGAACGAAGCTAGTTCACGTCAAAATTGTACACCGTCTACCGAGCAAAACATCAATGTAAAGCGAACGAAGCCACAACGCAACCACGCAATGCGCACACATAGGTACTTCGTAATGCACATCATATCTATACATTAAGCATATTATCAGAGAATTTATACATTAAAAATTATTAAAT
Source organism: Hesperophylax magnus (assembly GCA_026573805.1). Taxonomy (NCBI): domain Eukaryota; kingdom Metazoa; phylum Arthropoda; class Insecta; order Trichoptera; family Limnephilidae; genus Hesperophylax; species Hesperophylax magnus. Next base: position 10,490,848 of record JAIUSX010000068.1, read on the forward strand.
TACAATTTTTAATCTTAAATTTGATACGATAGAGAATATCCCCTTGCCATAGGCTTAAATACGAGCACCTAAAGTTGTTTTAAAACTTTATTTACGTTGGAGCGCCAATGTCACGTCTGATGTCCCGTCTGATGTCCCGTCTGATGAGCATGGACCCTTGTCAATCACCAGGGCTATTATGGGGCTAAGGCAAGGAGACATAATGTATAAAAGCATTGAAGAACCTTGATCATGTTTGAAGGTGTTTGGAGGGTCCGCCAGCGGTGAGCAGATTGCGCCGGGTAGAGATTCGTGAGATAGAGTGCGAAAGGGTGCACGAGGAACTTTGCGTCACCTCGACAGCATGTTTGGCAATCCAGTGCAGTCTCCAAGGAATTACCCCTCAAAACCACTCACAAATAAAACCATTTTTACTTTCAAACAAACGATTGTTTATTTTCATCTCTTCAAGCCACAACACTCGAACAAGCACAGGCCGATCTCACACAGGAGTCGAAACTTTGGTTTTATGTTTTGTAAATTTAAACGGAAAGTCTCCGAAGGATAAGTTCAAGGTATCCGCGCGATCTTTTTCATTATTTTCGATATCACTTCTTTCTCGCCCAAAAACCACCCGCACCGCGGAATCGTCGTCTCGCGTATTGTTCCCGTATTGTCCCGATCTAAATCTACCCGCGTTATTCTTGCTCGCCCGTCCAACCGATCGCAGGGCAGCCACCTGAAAAAACTCTTGACAAAACGATAATCGGGCACTACCCTGGCAATCCAAACTTGCACAATTCTTTGACGTTACAATTAGTTTCCGAATGTCCGGACCAACAAAAACACCCTCCTTTAACTTTGCCTCAGACAGTCCCGGGAATTTCTTTTCAAGGTACTTGAACGTTTCGCCATCTTTTGGCAATGCCTTGACAAACTGCTTCATCAGTCCAAGCTTGATGTGAAGTGGGGGTAAAAGCACTTTTTTGGGATCAACCAAAGACTCAAAGTGAACATTTTTTTCTCCAACCTTCAAAGTTCTCGTTGGCCACACTTTTTGGCTACAGTGCTGTGCTTTTGCCCGGCTATCCCACTCACATAGGAAACAGGGGAATTTCGTATAGCCACCTTGTTGTCCAAGCACCATAGAGATGACTTTGAGATCACCACAGATAGGCCATCCAAACTCCTTATATTTCAATTTATCAAGTATAAAAGCCATGTTGTCATACTTTTCTTTTAGATGCACAGAGTGCCCCACGGGTACAGAAGCGTATTTATTGCCGTCGTGTAGCAAAACTGCTTTTAAACTTCTTTTTGATGAGTCAATAAAAAGCCTCCAATCATCTGACACATGTTGAATGTTAAACATTGACGTCAACTTGGGAACATCAGAACAATATCTATAATACATCTAGGACCCATTCTTTTCAACATATTTATAAATGACGTTACAAATGTATTTAAACGTGTCTTTATTTTGATGTTCGCAGATGATATGAAAATTAACCGAATTATTGACAATATTAATGACTGCTTATTATTACAATCAAATCTCATTAGCTTTTCTGATTGGTGTATCCTAAATAAGTTAACCCTCAATGTAAAAAAGTGTCAAGTCATGAAATTTTATAGTAAGAAAAACCCATTGATTTTCACATACTGTATGAATGATCAAGCTTAGTATCTGTACTCGAAATAAAAGACCTGGGGATAATATTTGACACCAAATTAACATTTATCTCCCACATTAACAATATAACCACTAAAGCGATGCAAATGTTGGGTTTCATATTAAGAACTGCAAAAGATTTCAAAAATTTAAAAACTTTAAAAATATTATATTCATCCATTGTCAGAAGCCATTTAGAATTCAACTCAACCATTTGGAATCCATTTTACAATATTCATGAAAAATCTATCGAGCGAATCCAACATAAATTTTTACGTAACATAAATTATAGATTAGGTATTCCTATTGAAAACATTAACTACACCTCACTGTTGAAAGTCATGGGCCTAGCCTCATTAAAAGAAAGAAGAATATGTTCTGATCTCTTTTTTCTTTATAAAATTGTTAATAACATGTTTGACTCCCCTGAACTCCTTAGGTTGATCGACTTTCATGTGCCTAGTAGAACGGTTCGTCAGAAGGTACCTTACCATTGTAACATTGCAGGTACCTTAGCAGAAATAAATTCAGTAATGAACCGACTACACAGTGCAGGGAATAAATATTGCGTGAACACTAACGGTACTGAATGTCTATCAGCCTATAAAAACATTTTTTTTTTTATTTATTTATTTATACGCCCATAGGGCTTTTACATACATAGTTAAAAAAAAGTAATATTCTGAAGATTGCAAGTACACAAAAGTAATAGAAAAAATACATATAACCATACCCATATAATAACAGCAAGTAAATAGTACAAAAATAAGAATATTCCTACTCCTAAGTTATACAGACTTAAATTAGTTAATAAATAATGTAAATGCTAGGTAGTGGCAGCAGTAAACATGAGCCTTTGAGTTAGAAAGCTAACGAAATAATTATTGGTAGTATAGATATACTGCATTAGACTGGTGTAGGGGCCTGCTAAATCGAGGGCGATCGGTCAGCCATTTTACATAGTTTATATAAAAAAAATATTGTGAAGATTCTAAATAAAGAATAGTAAGGCAATAATATAACATTAACCTTTAGACATATAAAACCAAGCAAAAAGCAAATCTAAACATGATAGTTTGTAGGTATAAGCCTGTTTTGTCAATTTTGAAGAAATAATTCAATAAGAAGTGCAATAGCTAGATGTTTATTGTTTTAATTTAAAAGTGCTAATATTTTGGTTTAAATTTGGAAACCGATTGGAAATGGTAGACATCGATTGAACTATATTTGTTTCCAAGTGTATGAAGCCTTTGAATTGGAGAGTTTACAAAGTAATTATTGGCAGATTTGGTAACAAAATATAGAGCATTTAAACGAGTATCACGGGTAGGTAGGTATACGCAAATTAATCAAGCTCGTTAAATCGAGGGCGTTCAGGTTGCCATTTGATATATTGAAAAGGCAAACTAAGTCACTCACTGTGCGTCTTGTAGTTAAATCGCTTAGGTTTAGTAATTCCATTAGATATGTATAATTAAGTTCTTCGATTGGTATTCCAAGTTTGTAATTAATAAACCTATATGTTGTACGCTTTCGATTTTTTGCTGATGAGTCTTATAAAATGGAGCCCAGATTGATGAGTTGTACTCCAAATTACTTCTTACCAACCCAGTATAAAGCAATTTGAAGGAATTAATTGTTTTAAATTCTTTTATCGTCCTCAGAATGAAACCCAGGCATTTCATGGCCTTGGTGGTTATTTCATTTATATGAGGAACGAAAGTTAATTTACTGTCAAATAATATACTAAGGTCCTTAATTTGTTCGACTCTTTTTAGGACATTGTTGTTGATGCTATATTGATATTTAATGGGATTTTTGATTCGGTTAAAAGTTATTGATTGACATTTTTCAATGTTGAGAAACAGTTCATTAAGGGTGCACCACTCTTGTAGCCTCACAAGATTTGATTGCAATACGCTACAGTCATTATGATTGGTTATTGTTTTGTAAATTTTTAAATCGTCCGCAAATAAAAGTATCATAACTCCATCGAAGATGGAAGTTATGTCGTTGTTAAATAAGGAAAATAACACTGGGCCCAGATGTGACCCCTGTGGGACTCCGGTGAAGATTTCAAAGTAATGTGAAAAATGTGAATTGATTTTTACTGATATTTTTCTTTTGTGAAGGTAGCTTTCGAACCATCTTAAAATATGCCCAGCTATACCCAGGGATCTTAGTTTGTTTAAAAGAATTTTATGTGAAACTTTGTCGAAAGCCTTATTAAAGTCTGTGTACACTACGTCTGTTTGAAGACGATTGTTCATGGAATTAGTTATATATTCCTGATATATCATTAAGTTTGTTAGAGTAGATCTTTTTGCTATGAAACCGTGTTGTCGATGTGAAATTACTTTATTGATTTCAGGCGAGAGTTTAGAGAGCAGGACAGATTCAAGTATTTTCGGGATTGACGACTGGATACAGATAGGTCTATAGTTGGATATATCAGATTTATCACCTTTCTTGAATATTGGAGACAGAAAGCTTGTTTTCCATTTTATCGGAAAAATGCCTGGTTTTATGGACAAATTAAAAAGTTTAGTTAGAGGATAAGTCAATACTGATGAGCATTTTGATAAGAAGATTGGTGGAATGTTATCAGGACCAGCCGATTTGTTAAGGTCAAGGGATTTTAATTTGGTTCTTATATCACGTTCTTCAAATATACATTGATTGAAATCGATGTTATTATTATTAGGTGTTGTGGCATCGAGCATTGGTGAGTTGTTTGTAGAAGCATAGATTTTACAGAAGAATTCAGCAAACAGATTAACAACTTCTTGGGAATTATCGGCCATTTTGTTATCTAAATACATGTTAGAGGGAATACCAGAGTCATTGTTGTTAAGTAATTTTGAAAATTTAAAGATGTTATGGGGGTTGGCAAGAGCCAATTCTTCACAGTTGTCGATGCACTTTTTATAACATTGCTTGGACATTTTTTTGGTTGACTTTCGGAGTTCGTTAAATTTAGCGTAATCAATAGGATCACGTGTTGATTTGTAGATTTTATGAGCTATTTTTTTGTCTCTAATTATTTTAATGAGATCGTTACTGAACCACTTCGGATAGTTATGTACATACATTTTTGAGACAGGTACGAGCGAATCAATAGATTTATTTAAAATTGAATAAAATTTATCTACCATTTCATTTATGTTTTCTTCAGAGTCCAAGAAGTTCCAGTCAGTTGAAGATAAAAGATTAGTGATTTGATTATAATCGGCTTTGAAGAAGTTCAATTTTGTTGATGCCGATGGATTTATTTTTTTAATTGAACTGTTGCATTCAATCAGTAGAGGGGGATGATATTTGTCTATTGGGAGTATAGATTCAATAGATGCGAATACTTTAACAAATAAAGAATTTGAAAAAACTAGGTCGAGAAGACGAGAATTAATATAGAGTACATAGTTTACAGTTTACAATTTGGTAGGCGGGAATGGGTACCGCCGCCCTGGGAACCATTTATTGGATGACCAACACCTCTGCCACAGGTCACCTCAAGTGGTTCGCTACGTTTGGTGACTTAGCAGGGGTGCCCGGGTTCATGGGTTAAGGTTTGCCCGGGTCTTGGTGGCGGGTGCGTCGGCCCACCTTCTGCGTGGCGGGCCGGTTGGGAGATGCTGGTTGAGGGAGACCCTTTACAACCGGTTACCGCTGTCCGGGCCGCTCGATAGTACAGGGGCCCGACCCTAAGGCTCACGACTAAGGGTGGGCTGCCCCATCAGCGAGTGAAAAAACCCCGCCACTGCTGTTGTGCCGGTTCGTGACCGGAGGGGACCCAGCAGCAGCGTTTGGGGCGCATTGGATGCCCTCTCCAGCCGGACTCTCCCGGCCTATCGCCTAGCACCGCAGTCGGTGGGCTGGAACCAAACGCTCATCACTCCTAGACAGCCTGAACCCCAGATTCCTACCCACCCCTCATACCTTTCCTTTCCAGACCTTTCCTTTCACCTCCTACACCTACAAAAAAAAAAAATTAATTAAATTCATGAACATACAAAACAACAATCTTAACATCATTACAGCGGCGAGTAGCAGGCGTCCCCGGTGCGGGCCAAAACTGTTGGTAAATTTTGCCAACATTCGCGGCCTGCACACAAATTTAAATTCCGTCCATCACCATCTTTTGTCCCAACGTCCCAACCTTCTTTTCCTATCCGAAACTCAGATAGCCGAGCCGCCAGACTCCTCCTATCTGGACTGCCCGGGCTTTACCCTCGCAAGCAAATTCCGGCTGAAAGGAGGAGTCTGCCTCTATAGTCGAGCTGACGTCAACTGTGTGCGACTATTGAGTCTGGAAAACTCCAGATTCGACGTAATGTGGGTGCGCGTCAATCTTGCCAGTACGGCAAGATTCTACGCATGTCTATACCGCTCACCGAACCATAGCGAATCAGACACTTCCGAGCTCTTCAAACATTTGAGCGATACTATTGATGATCTCTTGCCCCGCTACCCTTCGGCCGAGTTTGTTGTTCTGGGGGACTTCAACGTTCATAACGAACCATGGTTGAAGTTCTCAGGCCCAACGGACTCGGCTGGCCGACAGGCGGAATCCTTTGCCATTTGCTACGGATTAGAGCAATTGGTTCAGGAGCCTACAAGGGTTCCTGATGTCCAGACTCACCGCTCCAATCTGTTAGACCTATTCTTAACTACTGTGCCACACGGTTATAAGATTGACGTCACAGCGCCTCTGGGATCATCTGACCACTGCCTAGTGACGACATCAATCCCCGTTAGCCTCAGACCAACCAATGAGAGGCTGAGGAGAAAAGTGTGGCACTATAGGTCAGCAGATTGGTTCGGTATGCGGGCCCATTTCAATGCTTTTCCGTGGTCAGCTGTTTGTTTTCGGACTTCGGACCCTTCAAGATGTGCCCAGGAGATTGGTGAAGTCATCAAATCGGCGATGGATGGCTTCATACAATCGACTACTAAAGAAACTGGTGTGGGCTCAAAGCCGTGGTTCAGTCGACAATGCTCCGAAGCAGTTCGACGAAAAAACGCGGCTTACCGAGCCTACAACACATCTCGAACGCCCGAAAGCAGATCAGCATACAACAAATCGGCAAAGGAATGCAAGAGAATCATCAATAGATCAAAATTCGAACACGACCTGCAGATCAGCAAAAAGCTGGCTGCCTGCCCGCATGGCAGCAGAGCATTCTGGTCGCTTGCGGGCTCAATAGGTCGAAATTTTTGCAAACCCAGTTTGCCACCTCTTACCAGACCTGACGGCTCACTAGCAAACACCGCCACCGAAAAGGCAAACCTTTTAGGGAAAATGTTTGCGGAAAACTCGACCCTTGACGACGGGGGTGCTGTTCCGCCGTCGGTTCCTCACTGCGGCTTCTATATGAAAAAGCTGAGGATCCGGCATCGGGATGTACTCCACGTCATACGGGGGCTCGATGTTAACAAAGCTAGTGGACCTGATGGAATACCTGCCTTGGTATTGCAGAGGTGTGCTGCGGAAATAGTTCCAGTTTTGACAAAGCTCTTCAAAATGTCCCTGAAGTGTGGCACTGTGCCCTCTGGTTGGAAAAAAGCGGTAATTCACCCTATTCACAAGAAAGGTGACCGCTCCAACCCGGCCAACTACCGCCCCATAGCGATCACATCAGTTCTGTCCAAAGTGATGGAACGTGTGATCAACGACAAACTGCTCACATACCTCGAGAAGAACAAAATTATCAACGACCGTCAATACGGATTCCGGCGGAACCGCTCGTGCGGTGATCTTCTCGCGTATGTGACGCATGTTTGGGGGCGGTGCCTGGAACGTCACGGTGAGACCCAAACGGTCGCACTAGACATATCCAAGGCCTTTGACCGGGTCTGGCACCGAGGACTTGTCAACAAATTGCATTCTTACGGACTTCCCGCATCCCTGTGTACGTGGATTGCTGACTTTTTAAGGGATAGGTCGATTCAGGCGGTTGCTGACGGTTTCACCTCTTCCTCGCACTCCATAAATGCTGGCGTCCCACAGGGATCGGTTCTGTCTCCGACTTTGTTTTTGTTGCACATCAATGACCTTTTGACATGTGCACCGATTCATTGTTACGCGGATGACAGTACAGTTCATGATAGCTTTTTGTTTGACAAGCCCCCAAAGGGCACACAAACTCCAACGGCTCGGAGGGCTTTGAAGCAGAGAATGGACGGTTATCTCGAGAGTATTTCCTCCTGGGGTAAAAATAATCTCGTCGAATTTAATGTTTCAAAGACCCAATCCTGTCTGATTACGTCTAAAAGGGATCCAAATGATAATCTAGTCTCCTTCAACGGAAGCAATCTTCCGAACAGGCCTTCCATTGATATGCTTGGTGTAACTATAAGTGACCAGCTCAGGTACGGGGGCTCCATCGAAGCCAGAGTAAAGTTGGCCTCTCAGAAGCTGGGCGTACTGTACAGGGCCCGCAGATACTTTAATAGTACACAACTGCTCACCCTGTACAAATCGCAAGTGCGCCCTACTGTCGAATTTGGCAGCCATCTCTGGTCTGGAGCCCCAAAATACCTGAAAAAAACCCTTGACTCTGTGCAGAAACGGGCGATCCGTTTGATAGATTCCCCAATCTTAACAAACGGACTGCAATCTTTAGAGCACAGACGTCGGGTAGGTATGCTGTCCTTGTTCTATCGGTATTACAATGGAAGATGCTCTGAGGAACTAGCGTCATTGATCCCTTCGGCGCCGGTGCGTAGTCGGTATACACGCCAAACGCGCGCCCAACATTTGTACACAGTTGACACTTGTCACATGAGAACGGGTCGCTTCTACGATTCGTTCTTAAGTTCAACAGCTTGGCTGTGGAACGAACTGCCGGCCTCTGTGTTTCCTCCCTCCTACAACATGGGACTCTTCAAGACCCATGTTCACTCCTTCCTCTCCACAAAAGACCCTCCACACAGCATCCCCAAAGATTTCATAGGCCCTGAGGGAAATTATTTTCTTCAGGGCCTCCTGTGTGGAGTAAATATAAAAAAAAAAAAAAAAAAAAAAAATAGTTTAACTGTCGTAGATTTAGAAAATTGGACATCTCGATTATCTCATGAGAACCATGGTTGATGTTGTCCGTGGTAGAAGTTTTATTGCTATCTATGTCCCATATGACATTTGGCAGATTGTAGTCTCCTGTCATAATCATGGTGGCGCCAGGAAATTTCCTTCTGATTGTTTCGATTTCGAAGTAGTGGTCCTTGTATAGTTGGGCGTCGGAGGATGGGGGAATGTAGATACAGCCAATGATGATTTTTTCACTTTTGGTAGACACCATGATGAATAATTGTTCAAGGTGTGTATGTATGCACTTGAGTTTTCTTGATTTGAGGCTATTGTTTATGGATAACAATACACCTCCTCCTCTGGTTTTAATGCTTTCGCTTCTGTCTTTTCTATATACTGTGTGATTAAAGAAGCCCAATTCGGAAGTTTCAATGTTTTTATTAAGCCAAGTCTCAGTGAAGGCGTAGGAGTCGTGGTTCAAGGTTGGTAAGTTTGTTTTCAGGTCCTGTAATTTTGTCCGAATTCCTCGTACGTTTTGATAGTATAATGAAATTTTAGTGTTTAGTTTTTTGGGATCGTTTTAACGATTGTAGGATTGTTATTAATATATTTTATTGTGATATCTGTTTCACCTGAAGACTTCCTTTTTTCCAGTTCTTCTCTTAAATCTATTAAATGTTTACGTTGTAGAAAAGACTGGTCTTGATAAATTCGGATATGATTTTTCAGAGTGTCTTTCTTTTTTAGTAGAATTTTCGGCCATTTAGCTTCCGGAAATTCGACTTTTACACATCTCGGTTTGTCAGTTTTCCGAATACCCAATCTGTAGATTTTTATGTCAAGGTTTGTTGTCGAGGCATCCATATCGGAGATAATTTTCTTAACTGCTGCGATATCACTATTTATTGATTCAGTCTGAGATGATGAAGTATTCTCCGGAATGTTATGAATAATTAGATTTTTGTCTCTGTAGCTTTGTTCTTTCATTTCAGCGAGGATTTCGCACACGGTTTGGGTTTGGGCTTGTGGGGAGCACACATTTGGATTTGAAGTTTTTAGAACTGTTAACTCGCCCTCAAGGTTTGCCATTTGTACTGCCATTTGAGCGATGGTTCCTAATATATCGTTTGTTCTAGGTATTATTTTAGCGATCTGCTCCTTCGTTAATTTATTGTTAGGCTCCATTATCACATTGGTCAATAAGTTGACTGCATCCTTCGCCAGTGAAATATAAGCCTGAGCGTCCATATTAATTAAAAAATAAATTGTAAAATTTTAATTAAAGATATGGCTGGTGGGACTGCCTTGTTTCCGCTGCGCTTGTAGTAACCGATATGAATGATAGCGAGTAGGTACCTCTGGCCAATACACTGCAATACACTATGCACTGTATGCGGAGAGCGTTTGGTATCCGCTACCCACACAGTTCGGGTTGAATAATATCACAAATATATTTGGTGCACTTGACTGTTTTGTATTATTCGTTTCGAGTTATTATGTGATGGTTAATCGTGAACAAAGTAATGCACTATTCTGACTTTAATGCTTAAGCATTTCAAGGAATGGAATTTTCACTAAAACATTCGGTAGAACTCTTTAAATTTTGTTTTTTTGCGAGACAGAATATTATGCGTGTGAACTGTACAATTCTCGTTGTTACTCTATATTAAATCTGTATGTCAAATATCAACTTGGCAAACATTAAACGGAGTATGTGCGAACTATTTCCACTACTCTACAAATTACGTTTAAATAAATAAATATTATAATACTTAGTTTAATATAACTTAATATTATGGTACTTTGTTTAATATTATAATACTTGACTGAATATTGTAATACTTCATTTAATATTATAATACTTGGTTTAATATTGTGGTACTTGACTTAATATTGTGATACTTGGTTTAATATTATAATACTTAACTAAATGTTTTTCTATTAGACTTTTTGTCGTTTCTTATCCTAATCTTGCGTAATAGAGATTTTTAATTAGAGTTACATAGTTTATAGGCTAATGTGAACAACAATTTCATCCTTTTTTATTCAATTGTTTTGGAGGATATTGGCAGATCATATATTTTTATTTCATTTACTTAAATTTCATGTTACCTACGTTTCGTAAACTCTTGTTTCATGTTACCTATATTTTGTTAACCTATGCATTGTTCAATCTTATATTTAATATAATCTGTATATTCTTATATATTATGTAAACTCTTTATTGTTATTGTATTTAAAAAACATAATAGCATTGTATGTAAAAGCCCTATGGGCGTTTAAATAAAATAAATATAAAATTTGACTCAAATTGTTTTTCTCTGCTTCAGTACCAAGAGAATGAAGTTCCAAATCTCAACAAGTTCTTTTCTTGAAGTCTAGAGCCCAGTAATTCAGCAGACTCTTTAGAAAGCCCTAAATCACGAACGAGGTCGTTTAATTCTTCTTGTGTAAACTGTTGGGGTCCACAGTCTTCGACTTGAAACTCATCGTCCAACTGCTCTGACTCGCTCTCTGATGACTCTGGCAAATCGTCGAAATTGTGTGGGGGCACTGGTATTGGAATACCGGGTCCATGAGGCACAGGTCGAAGTACAAATTGCATATTTGGGTAACATATATCTTTTTTATTTTTAGCATTTTACCCTTGTATGTTGCCAGAACAAAAGTAGTAGTCATCGCCGTGGTTTCTCGGCTCTCTCCAAATCATAGGCACCCCAAAACGAAAATATTTTGCCTTTCCTTTAAACCACTTGCGAAATGCTTCAACAGAGCCTGAACACACTCCATGAGGGGCCCAAGATTTTTCTTGATCTCCGATCTTCACACCAAAATAGGCAAAGTACACTTTTTTAATAAACTCCGTAATACTTCAAGTTTGTTTTTTTAATACAAGTTCGCCACAAATGTAACAGAAACTATGAGGATTATTAACACAAGCTCTTGAAGACATTTCGAAAGACACTTTAAGAATGTTTAAATTGAAATGAACAAATCGAAGGACAACGAGGGGTATATATAGGACAATGGGAAAATTCACGTTTTACCATCTTAGTCACTAAGCAAGACACCTTTCTACTGGGTTTCCATGATTCATACGCTGTCTAATACTGTTAAATATACTAATTTTTATCATATTTCATAGTTTCTGATATAAAACTATAAAGCCGATTAGGAAAAATACTTTTTTTCGGCATATTCATAAATATACGCCTTAAAGTAGGCAATCCCGTAGAAAAATGCATTTTGCGGAAGATGCTTACGTGCTGGAAAAAAACTGGGGGCATTTCTGAACTCAGCGCACTAAAATACATAAGAATCACCCATTATTTTAAGGAAAGCAATTTGGTCGCAGGCCTGTGTTATAAGCAATAATGCATAAAACCTTGTCTTATAAACATTAGTTTATCATTAAAAAAATAATTCACGATTTAGGTTAAGTAAACAAAATCGCATTAGGTATGTCTAAAAATATATTTATTACCATATTGTGTGTGATTCCTGATTATTTTTTGTTTTGTTTCAGGTGGGTGTCAAATATGGTTCAAAGCAAATAAACGAAAGTGATAAAAAAATGTAAGAGTTTGACCGTTTCCATCATGGAGTCGAATCATTCTTGGATGTCTGAAGGGTGTACTAACTGTTCTGGTGCAAATAATGGCACGATCTATGAACTAGATTGTTCAGATCAAGCGGCTGGAGGCGGATTTCTGAGTTCAGCGTACTTCCAAGCCATGGTGACGATAATGTATTGTACAATTTTTTTAGTGGCCTTGTTGGGTAACGGGGCCGTGTGCTTCATAGTGCGCGCTTTCCCCCGCATGAGGACCGTGACGAATTATTTCATCGCCAATCTAGCGCTGGGTGACATACTGATGTCGGTGTTCTGCGTGCCGTTCTCATTCGTGTCGCAGCTAGTCTTGAACCACTGGCCGTTCGGCGGGGTCTTGTGCAGGCTCGTCAACTACTCGCAGGCAGTGTCCGTGCTGGTGAGCGCGTACACGCTGGTGGCGTTGGCAGCAGACCGGTGCAGGGCCATCACCAGGCCGCTGCGGCCGAGGCTATCGAAGCCGGCTGCTCAGGGAGCCATCGCAGCTGTCTGGGTAGGCGCGCTTGCTACGGCGGCGCCAATTCCAATAGTGTCTGCACTCACCAAGCCGACCCCCTGGCATGAAGCCTGTCAAAGGTAAGACCATAATATAGATGCATGCAAATAGACCTGGAGATGGCCTCTCCTGCCGGAGGTTGACAATCTGTGACATATTCTCTGCTGCGTCTTTCCTCAACCTTCCCCTGAATTATCACTTAGATTGTTTATTGTTTTATTGTTTATGTTAAAACATACAATGTAATTTTCTATAATAATAATGTTAGTTTAAAAGTTGGCAACATGTTGTGTGTGGCAACCCATTTGGTTTTCTTTTGTTTTCTCTATGCTCTGTACACTGCTGTCATTTTACTTGTAATACGTACATCGTCAATAAAACCAGTTATTAAAAGTGTTATATTTTAATTTAATAAACACAGAAGATTACAACAGTTTCTTTACACATTTTTTACGTTAGAAATTTTAAAGATAATTTTGTATTTTTCATTCATCATACCATGGCCAAGATATTTGACTTTTCCGCTTTTTATAGCTAGTATAATTTTACAATTTTTAGTCACTCGACGAAAAACTTATAAATTTGTTACCCAATTTATTCAGGGCATTTTGAGGATGCGCCTATGAATATTCATATTTCAAATGCATACTTTACTGTGCAAGTTTCCGCGCATTTGTGGTACGGTTTGTTATCTAAGGATTGTTAGTTAACGTAACCTAGCACCACTTGGGTCGCCAGTGTTAACTTAGGACAGTTAAAGTTATCATGTTATCGTGTTATACATGTGTGTTATAGGGTAAATAACGCCCGCCGTACTAGACGGCCGGTAGAGATTAAAACTCTATCTATACATGGGTGAGTACTAGAGCAATTTCCAATGAAACAGGTTACTTTGGGATGGCATGTTTATTATCACACAAAACGGAAGGTCAGACAGTTCTATAATAGATACATGGCGATTTAAGGCCTATATTTTACTATGGCAAACTACGGAATTTAAATTTAAGGTGTACTTTTTAGGTTCAGATTGGTTAGGTATATACATACAAAGTATTATATATATTATACAGGTGTACTTTGAGGTTAAAAAAATAAAGCGCAATTATTTTTTTTAATTTAGCTGATTGTGTCTCTGCTCTCTCTCCTCTCTCTCTCTCTCTCTCTCTCTCTCTCTCTCTCTCTCTCTCAAATGAAGTCACCCTCTTCACACATGGAAACATGGTTCTATCATGTCAATAAAATGCAGTCAACAGTCCTAATAACAGACTGTGTGGTGGTGGGCTAACCTCTCTGCTCATCCCTGTCGAGAAACATCATGATGGCCAGTTAGAAATGTATACTATTCTGAGCACGTCATACCGACACGCACGGTACATACGCTACAGTGGGGAACGAAAACCAAAAACTTTCTTAAAATTAAATAAATTCTGTAAATTGAAATTATAATTTTAGTAGACGTCCAACGCTCTTGTGTCCCGTTGCGTTGAGTAATTAATTGCTTGTTTGTATGGCTGTGGCAGCGGTAAAAACTGGGCACCATACAAATATGTAAGGTAAAAAATGGTAATGCTTTCACAAGGCAAAAAGCTGTCATCCGTAAAAATAATTACACAGTAGAAATTGTTTAAAAATAAACTATTTTGTATAATTTAAATATAAATACTATCGAATATATAACCAAAAAAAATTGACTAGAGTTCTACGAATCAAGCTTGATAAGAACAAATAAGAGAGAAAAAAATTACATCCGAAATTTTTTTTGATGTTTTTAGCGTTTATTTTAATGAGTTTTCGAAAAAAATATCATGAAAATATTGTCTTAGTAAAAAAAACCTCATCAACAGTTTATAATATCAATTAATAGTTTACTACCAGCAAAGCAATTACCCACATCATGTACAATCTTTACAATTGCAACTAATAAAAAAATAAAAATGTATTTAATTATTTTAAAATGTAATTATGGAAGTTCGTATCATTGTAAATTAATCACTATAAAGATAAAAAACACGCCTTCTTTTGATTGCGCATTTTTATATGTAAGGTTCCGAGAAAACGTGAATATTAGTGAAAGCGGACCTTCAAAAAAATAATTAACAAACACGGCCTTTTCTCACGCCTTGAGAAACAAAAGACGAATTATTGCGGACGAAAAAAGTGGAAAATGATATCTGCAACAATTATTCAAATTATCTACAATGGAATGACGTCACAACGTATTATTATTTATGTAAGTTTGTGGCTTTTTGAAATAACAAACCAAAACAAAAAATTGTAGTTTTCAGAAATGAAAAAGTGTTGCGCATTTGTAAGGTAGGTTCATATTAATTATGGTTAATATTAAATAAAAAAACGCTATAAATAGTCTAGTATATAACCGATCTTCTTTTGTTGAAAATATTACTCAATCAGGCAATAATTTGCGTTTAATATATTTTATTTTGTGAACACAAAATATATATTCAAGAGTACTTCTTATATCGCCAACATCTTTTCAGTTGTATAACGAGAAACTTATATAAAAAAGCGTGTTGAAACTCGGACAAAGCCGGGTAGTACCTACTAATAACAAGTAAATGGTATTTTCTGAGGTACGTCGTACAATTGAAATATAAATATTCAACTTAGGATTAATTCAATTAATTCTTTTTGATTGCCACGTTCATCTTCTTTTAATATCGTAAGCCGGGGCTACTTTACATCTTACGAGAACGACGTCACTGGATATATTAGGAGTAAATAATAATGATTCTCAGGGTTTCGTTACTAACCCCCTTTTACTTAAAATTTTGAAACCCAGCGACGGTCGCGTCGCGCTCTAGGGTATGTATTTAATATTCGATTAGGTTCATGACCGCGTTGGATAAAACGTGATAAAGGGCGGAGTTAATGTCTAGCCATTTATCACTGGAAGGTTAAATTGAGAGTTCCCGATTTACCTACACTACAATAATACCCCGCAATACTGTCAAATTGAAGACTGACAGTTAAATTACTCTTTCTTGTTACAAATAATTTGTATCAAAATCACAAACATTGAGTATGTTTTTCGTATAAGAATTAAACAAAGGAACGCGAACAAACTATCAAATTGATACATTTTCAAACAAATTTACTGTGTGAACTGACTATTTGTAAAACACTTCAAACGGTTTGTTTTACAGAATTTTTCAGAAGTTAAAATTGTTGTGTGTGTGAAAGTTCTGTAATTAATTAATAACTGGCCAGTTGTTTCACAGTACTTGGACAACAACAGACATTGAATAGAACTTTCACAGAAATTATTTTTTTTCTTTGAAATTTGATGCATTGTTTAAATTCCGTCCTTAGTAAAAAGGTTTTTTAAAATAGAATAACACAAAATGTATTATTTCCTGTTTTACTTGTCGCAGGATGTATTATAATTCACTTTAACAAAGTACATTGTATGTTTTTGTAAACTAAAGAATGAAACAAATATACATTTAAATAACATTGAATTGAATCACGAGTCTACATTTAAACGGAAATGATAAACGTCGCTACGCACCCAGTGTCTTTGGGTATTTGCAGGGTCAGAGGGGACTGCGGATGGGTGTTACAAATTAGTTAAAAAGTGTGCTTAAATACATTCAAACGTGTCCCATTTAAAAGGACGTGCCTGTATTTATATTCTAAAGGCCGCCTTCTTTGAAATGTTGGAATTGATTTTGAATTGAATGTATTAAATCGAATTGGATCCCATTAAAAACATGTATTGTTATTTAAGTAAAAAATGAAATACAGAGATCAATAAGCATGACCAAATTGAATAAGTTTTCAGTAGCTCAATTAGTAGAGTGTTTGTAGAGTTCTGTGTTCGAATCCCACTTGAAACCGTCATCTCTTTATTTTTGGTATCCTATTCAACGCTGAAAAATACTAGATGGATTTCGTGTTATGTAACTTTGATTCAATTTTAAAATACACCTTCACAATTAAGTTAAATTTCCATGATTTAAATTCAAAATTCAATGACACGAGACTGTCCGGTAACTACGACCGACCATTATAACATTCGTTATTACTACAAACGAGTTTTTAGTATGCTGCATCTAAATCTGAAGCCAAAGAGCTTGCTGCTCAGAAAGCTTGCAGAAAGTAACTTCGCTAGGTGTTGAACCCGCGATTGATTTATTAGAGTGTAGAGGATTGTAAATTGTAGAGTGTAGTATGTAACATAATATGTAGGGTGTAGAGTGTAGAGGATTGTAGAGTGTAGCATATAGAGAGAGATGTAGAGTCTAGGGTGTAGGGTGTAGAGTGTAGAGAATTTTAGAGTGTAGTATATAGAGTCGAGGGTGTAGGGTGTAGAGGATTGTAGAGTATATTGTGTAGTATGTTTTTCGTATAAGAATTAAATAAAGGAACGCGAAAAAGCTATCAAATTAATACATTTTCAAACAAATTCACTGTGTAAACTGACTATTTACAAAATACTTCAAACGGTGTGTTTCACGGAATTTTTCAGAAGTTAAAATTGTTGTGTGTGTGAAAGTTCTGTAATTAATTAATAAGTAGGGTAGGTAGTGTAGGGTGTAGAGTGTATAGGATTGTAGAGTGTAGTATATAGAGTCGAGGGTGTAAGATGTAGAGGATTGTAGAGTATATAGTGAAATATGTAGAGTCTAGGGTGTGGGGTGTAGAGTGTAGAGGATTGTAGAGTGTAGTGTGCAATGTGTAGAGTGTAGTGTGTAGTACGTAGAGTGTAGGCCTCCTTCTCTCAATTCTCGAGTAGTATAATAGCGATCCACGGTTTATCAATTATGTATATTCCGATAACATAAATTGACTCCATAAACGTTCATTGATGGAAGACATCAATTACATAACATTCATTCGTAGTATCAATATTATTTAAGCAAAATATTTATAGAAAAATGGGTATAAGGGCTTGGGAAACTTGTTTTGTTTATAAATCCTAGCACATCGCGATGAAAATGCTCACTTTGTGAATAACGGAACGGTTGTCTAAAAACAATATGTCAAATCCCACACGTCTTAAAATTGCTACGATTATTCTTATATACAAAAGTGTAGTATCCTGTAGATTCACCTTAAAAGGGGCTTGGATTCAGGATTGATAAAATACGTAAGGCTGGTTCAATATTTACAGAGATCGTTTATTGATTGTTAACTGTGAGACTACAGAATACCGAATGACAATGCAGACTACCGCCGAAGTGCTCCCCGCACCTCGCGGCCCGTAGGTAGGCACCGAGTGCCACATTCTCCCCCACTTAAGAGGAGAACTCCTACCAGGTTTACATCTTACCTGAGCCTGTTTACAACATATTTATATAGTTATCATATATAGCAGAATAATAATAATAACCAATGGTTACACTTAGGACGGGTTGTTTCGGAGAATTTGAACAATTCATCAAATTTCAACGTTCATTTTCAAGTTCTGTGAAAGATTTTTTCAAGTTCTGTTTTTATTTCAGTTTTGTCAAGCAACTAGCCTACAATGATATAATAACAGAACTTGAATAGGACTTTCACAGAACCTGAAAATGAACGTTGAAATTTGATGAATTGTTCAAATTCTCCGAAACAACCCGTCCTTAGTTTTTTCTATGACGCAGCCTACCAGTCCAAGGAGACTGCCACGGTGGTTCCTGAAACAGAGGAGAAGACCCATTAGCCCCTTTCCGAAAATAATGGGAAAGGTCTAGGTCTGATACTCTCATATCAGAGCCTAGATCGTCACTATACACTTTTTCACGCTCTTTGGGATTCCACCTTTCACTCATTGGTGTCAGTTGATCCTCATGTCTTTTCCAAATTTGCCCTGTATCTTTTATGAAAATTAAGTAGGTATTAAATCCAATTCTTTTTTTAATGATACCTACCACCCAACCTTTTTTTCCTCTAAAATCCTTAGTCATCACCTTTTTCCCCACTACATATATATTCATATTTCTTTTCTTAGATTTAAAACTCTTTTTCTGATTTTCTCTACTAAATAATATTTTACTCTTTACTTTATCTGACATACACCTCTCCCCCCTCCTTTCCGCAATCGCTGGAGAAATGAAATCAAACACGGACCTTAATCGTCGTCCTAACATAGCTACCGCTGGCTCTACACCAGTCGTGATATTTGGGGTATTCCTATAATCAATTAGGAATTTGGTTAACCTATCATCGACGTCTCTCGGTAACCCCCCATTATGTAAAATCTTTTTTAAAAAATTTTTACACGATTTAACTCCGTTTTCCGCTAACCCATTACTCTGCGGATGATTTACAGGAGAAGTGATGTGCTGGATTTTTCTATCTTTACAAAAACGCTTAAATTCTTCTGAACAGAAAACAGACCCGTTATCCGATACAATAGTTTCTACAGTACCAAATTGAGCAAACATCCTCTTTAATTCCCTTAAAGTATTATCCATATTAGCTTGTTTTAAATTAATGCATTCTATCCACTTGGTACTTGCATCTACTATAATTAAAAATTGGTATTAGCCATCGGACCAAAAAAATCAATATGAATTCTTGTCCACAGCTTTTCCTCAATCGGCCAATGTTGTAAAGGAGTTTTTGGTGGCTTCGCCTGATTTTCCAGACACTCTTTACATGATCTAACTAAATTTTCTATATCTTTGGCCATTTTTGGCCACCAGAAATAACCTCTTGCTAACCCTTTAGTTTTAGCTATACCTAAATGTGAACGATGTAACATATTTAACAAATCCCCTCTCATAGCATTTGGAATGATGGCTTTATGTCCCCAAAAAATACAATCTTCTACTAAAGACAACTCATCTCTAATTTTCCAAAAAGCCCATAACTCACTATCTTTTGGAATTTTCCTTGGCCAACCCTGCTGTAAATATTGTTTTACCAATGATAATACGTCATCTTTAATAGTGGTTTCTTTTAAATTATCAACATTTAATGGAACCTGAGAGTTATCACCAACATAAAATAACAACTCTTTTTCAATATCTTGAAAATTAATGGAACTCAGCTTCTCAATATATAAATCCTCCGATTTATTTGTCTCTTCTATTGGTAATCTTGATAAAAAATCTGAACAATTTTTTTCTGATGCTACGTATTCAATTTCATAGTTAAACCCCGCCAAAATTAAACTGTAACGTTGCAATCTATTAGCACTCAACACAGGAATGCCCTTCTTTTCTGACAAAATTCGAACTAAAGCTTGATTGTCGCATTCTAATTTGAATTTCCTACCGTATAAATATACAAAGAATTTTTTTAATGCAAACACTATCGCTGTTGCTTCTAAATCTAAAATGCTATATTTACTCTCTGTGTCTGTTAATTTCCTTGATGCAAACGCTATAGGTCTACTACTACCATTTGAATAAGTATGTAAAATTGTCGCACCCAATCCCTCTAAGGATGCATCCGTTACTAATTTTACTGGTATACGTGGATCAAAATGTACTAACACGCAATCAGAAGAAATTTCTTTTTTAAGTTCTAATACCTTTTTAACAGTCCTTTGACCAAATCCACTCCGAATCTTTTTTTAATAATTTATATAGAGGTCCTAACAAACTAGATATAGGTATTCGGAATAAAATTTCTATAATAGTTAACTAAACCTAAGAAACTTCTTAACTGGTTAATATTACATGGACTACTAGACTCCATTATTGCTTTAACTTTACTTTCTAATGGTCTAAAACCTTCCTTCGAAATAAAGTACCCCAAATATTCAATACTTGTTTTGAAAAATTCACATTTTTCTTCATTTACCGTGAGACCACAAAGTTTCAATCTATTCAAAACTGCTACTAAATTTTTATTATGTTCCGCAACTGATTTGCCCGTAATCAAAATATCATCGTAAAATATAATTGTTCCGTTTAAACCTTGCAATGAAATTAACATAACCCGCGTAAATATACCTGGCGCTGCATTCAAACCATACACCAATCGAGTATATCTATATAAACCTATGTGTGTAGCTATGGTAGTTATATCTCTACTACCCTCACTTAACTCTAATTGTGAATATGCCATTTTCAAATCTAATTTAGAAAACATTACCGCTCCACTGATTTGTGTCAATAAATCCGTAATTACGGGTACTGGAAATTTATTTACAACCAAACCTGGATTAACTGTTAATTTATAATCTCCACAGTTCCTAACTGATCCATCTTTCTTAATTATTGGAACAATGGGAGATGCATATCTACTCGTCTCTACTGCTTGTAATATTCCCTCTGAAACAAGTCTATTAATTTCATGTTCGACTTTATCTTTAATATCTAAAGGTATTTGCCTTGCATTGCACATTTTTGACTGAAATCCCTCTATTAATTCCAGTTCAACACTATATTTATTAAATTTCCCTAATTTATTCGTTAATACGTCTCCAAATTGTGTTTTCAACTTATCGACATCTAAATTGGTTTCTCCATTAGCACCAAAATTATTTACTACCGTGCAATTATTCAAAAAACTAATGCTAATCCCAAATAATTCCATAAAATCTCTACCTAAAATTAAATCCGATCCATTTTCAATAACCACAAATTCAAAATTTTGTTGCTTACCATTACATGTAACAAATAAATTTATTTTACCGCTCGCCTTTAGCGGCTTGTTATCGTAACTCGCTAAGTGTAAATTAAATTGCATTAAATTAACATGATTAAAATATAATTTATAGATACGTTCGGGTATGGCACTAATTCCCGCTCCTGAATCTATTATTGCCTCGAATGAAATATCATTTATTTCTAATTTAATTATATACGGTTCAATCCTCTTATTAATACTTGAGACAAAAATCTTTTTTTTAATGCACGAAATATTTCTACAAAATTTAGCAATGTGACCTTTTTGTCCGCATTTAAAACACTTCGAAAATGTATTATTCACAACCTTGCACTCTGATTTAAAGTGCCCGACTTTATTACAATTAAAACACTTTTTCTGTTCCGAATCTAGATGCTTCAATTTCGGTTTAAAATTATTACTATCGCGCGATGAACTTCTACTACGCCTCGAATTTAAATAAACACTTCTATGATTCGATACTGATGGATTATTTTTCGGACTTTTTGATCTTGAACGTGAACTAGCTACTTGATAACACACTTTTTCATCTTTAAAATTTGCTTCTGAAGCCTCTAAACAAGCTGCGATTGTAATTAATTTCTCAAACGAATTCTTTTCGCCCTCTACGAATAACCGTTCTCTAATTTTAGGGTTTCGTACTTTACAAATGAATAAATCTTTTAAATTATCTTCAAATCTAGTACCGAATTTACAATTAATGGATAAACTTTTTAACCGTGCCGCAAATTCTTTTACACTTTCTCCCGATTCATTAATTACATTATAAAATTTTGATCTTTCTTCAAACAACGAAGTAACATTTTCACAATAATTACCCAAAAATTCACACAAAATTTCTACTGTGACATCATTTATTTTTTTAGGAGTAACCAACTCAATCAATAATTTAAAAGTTTCCTCCTCCAAAGCGTTCAAGAATATAGCACGTTTCTTTTCGTCAGTAATTTTCTCATCATATAATATGAAGTAATTCTCCAATCTTGCTTTGAAAACCCCGAAACAATCTGACTTTTGACTGAAGGTCTCTAATGGTTTGATTTGAGCCATGATTTTACAAAAAAAATTACAACAATATTAAAAAAAAAATTATCAACACAAAACTTAAACTACGGACTTAACTTAAGTCTAATGATGTTGAAGCTCTGGTTCTGGTCATCTACTCCCTCCTGTTGCAGATCTTCCCTCTTCCTTCTTAGTTCTCGTCCGTTCTCCAAGAATAGCTCTCGACCGATAGTTCCCAAGGATCCGCTCTCAGCTGCTCCTTGCTCCAATACAGCTCCCAGCTGTGCTGCTGTTGTTCAGCCCCCGGCTTCTTATGGTTTGAAATATATATATACAGCTCCCCGCTGAATATATATCCTCTTCACGATAACCCCGCTCCCGCGTGATTATCTAGAACATTTTTTTTTTTTTTGATTCTGGTTTCGCAATTCAGCTCCCCGCTGAATTATTTTCAATCTTATCTTTCAAAGATTCTACGATCCTGTTCGATGAATGTTGTGAGACTCCCCGTCCGTAAAATTTAAAAGAGCACCGTCGCCATTACGTGAATACTCTCCGAATTGAACTACTCTTGAACTTTAACAACACGTTTGCCGCGTAAATTCTTTTAAACTTCGCCACTGTTTTATTAATGACTAAGTTTCCTCGTCGCCACTGTAGTATCCTGTAGATTCACCTTAAAAGGGGCTTGGATTCAGGATTGATAAAATACGTAAGGCTGGTTCAATATTTACAGAGATCATTTATTGATTGTTAACTGTGAGACTACAGAATACCGAATGACAATGCAGACTACCGCCGAAGTGCTCCCCGCACCTCGCGGCCCGTAGGTAGGTACCGAGTACCACAAAAAGCGGTCCCAAAAATGGTATATCTAACTATCGACCAATTAGTCTATTACCTACACTATCGAAAATATTGGAAAAAGTAATAAAAAAATGGTTAAATTTTTGGATGAAAATAAAATATTATCCACGACGTAATACGGTTTTAGGGAAAACCTGGGTACTGGTGAGGCTATAGCTAAAGTATCAAATACAATTATAAAAAAAACTGGATGAAGGTAAAAAAATGCTTGGCAGTTTTTATTGACCTTCAAAAAGCTTTTTATACAATTGACCATGAAATACTATTTTTAAAATTTAAAAAAAATGGAATAACACAAACAACTCTAAATTTACTTAAAAGTTACTTAACTGGAAGAGAGCAGTATCTTCAAATTGGTAAAAAAAGTAACAAAACTCTATCAATCGAGTACGGTGTCCCTCAAGGAAGCGTATTGGGTCCAATACTATTTCTCATTTAAAAAAATAAATTATTTTAGAATGTTCGTATTCGGAAATTTAGCTGTAAAATCACTGTATATAGGATAAATTATGGTTCATTACTTGGTGTTGATTACTGGGCATTGGTATGTGGCGGATGTTACGAGGTCCGGAACTGGAGTTCTGCCTGCGTAGTAAATCCGGTAGATTCTTGATCTGCGATGAAATTGATGTTGGTCTGTAGAAATTGTTGCGTTCTGCGGTGAATTTGATGCCTTGTCTGCAGCTGCTGGTGCGGTGTTTCACTGAAATTGAGATTTTTTGGCACTATACTATTCGAATATACGAGTTTTTTGGTTCAGATTAGTGGGTATATTTGATATACTTAAGTATCAGAATTGGTGGGACAATAATGTTTTTTTTTTAAATGTGCTTTATGATTCGACAATAAAATTCTAATAAATATACTGGACTTAAAAATGTAGAAAATGAGATTAAAAGTTACTTACTCAATTGTCCAGGATTCCAGCTTCAACGTTCGACCTACCGTTTCCACTGAATATTATTATCACCCAAAGAAATGCCGGGGGTCACCAATATGGCAGCAATGTGTAGAGTCACCAGTGTGGCGGTGATGTGTGTATTTATGTAATTTACGGTGGCTGCCTGTACCGTAAATCAGTGTTCAAGGAGTTTGGATGATTGAAAAATAAAGGTCTGCGGTCTTGGTTGAATTTATTCGGAGAATGAATTTACAATTTATACGAACGCGGAGACGGTGGTAGTGGAGAGTGGTGGTTTGGTCAAAAGTTGGAACTAGAATGAACGAAGGCTTCTCTTCCCGCTCCCGCCTAGCTCATCCGGGGCGTCAGGCGGCGGATTAATTTAAAAAATGTTACCACATGTGGGATAGGATAAAATAGTCCCACAATATTAATGACCTGATGAGTCTTCCCATTGAAGGAGACATAATGAGCTTTGCAGATGACACTGTCATTATATTCTATGAACAAAATTGGACAAGCACACATAAAAAAGCGGAGCAAGGTCTGACTGTACTCCAAAACTGGTTAAAAGCAAACTCCCTTACATTAAATTTGAGTAAAACAAAATATCTAACATTTTCTGAAAACAAAAGAGGTCAACCAACGAATGAGCATACACTCAAATTACATGAATGTCTAAACAACTATCCGCAATGTTCTTGCACGCATATAGTCCAAACTAAAACAATTAAATATCTTGGGATCGTAATTGACGACAAACTTCATTGGGATGCACACATCGAAGGAACCTCAAAAAAGCTAACAAAACTCTTCTATTTCTTTAAAAAATTACAAAATATCTTGTCAACTACAGATCTAAAGAAAGTATATTATGCTCTATGCCTCTCTCTATTGGAATATGGAATAATAGGATGGGGCTCAGCTTCGTCAAACCATCTTAAACAACTAAAGAAAACTCAACATTGGATCATAAAGACCATATTAAAGCTCCACGTAAGGACGCCAACTACTGATATTTTTAATCTATTTGATGTTCCAAGTTTACAAAAAATCTATGTTAAAAATATTCTAGTTCATCACCTAAAAAATAAACCAGAGGCAAATCCCTCTCACGATCATAAAACCAGAGCCAAGCTAACAGACATACTAAATATTCCTAAATGTAATTCTACCTTTGGACAAAGAAGCTCTGAATTTTTAGCAATAAAATTATATAATAAACTCCCTCTCAACATCAAACAAAGGAAAAAGAAAAATAACTACATGAAGGACATCAAATCTTGGCTTAGGGAAATATCGGAAGAAGAACTAGCTAATATATTAAAAACATCATCTTAGTCGCTGAAAACGTATAGTAACATATATAGTCCCCCTCAGCACAGGATCTCCTAGTGAGAAGGACTTCAATGATCTGTTTCAATTTTTATTTTTTTTCATGTGCCATACAAAAATGTACCTAATTATTTAAAAAAGTAACTAAATAAAAAACTTAAATGTTCGTAGTTTTGCCGGAAATTTGGAATTTTAGGTACCTTTGATATAAAGTAAGAAATGACGTTTTTCTATAAGGATTGGAATGAAAAAAAATATTTTAAAATTTACTTTTTCCAAATTTTACTAAAAGGTTTTTGTAGTCTTTCAAGCCTTGCTAGTAGATTTATGTTTATAACATCCTTATTTCTTACAGTAAACAAATTTTGAAGTAATTTTCAATGTTTTTATTTGATGTGAGAAACGGTGTACAATTTTTTATACTTTACACAGAAATATCAAATTTATTTAGACATAAACAGTATTACAAATGATAAGGTAGATATATTTAATTTTACATAGTTACAGAAGCTATTACGGATACAAAACCAGAATTTTTAGTTATTTCGTCTGCGATGAGAATGGTTCTTAAGCTTTACTAATGAATGTAGGTATGAGTGAAAGTAATAAATATGAAAGAATTTGTGTGGAGAGATTTTGAAAACAAGAATCGGATAAATTGCCTGTTAATAAAAGTTAAGTGAAAAATGTCTTAAGTATTAAAATATGAATACATTAAGAATGCACTCTTAGGACGGGTTGTTTCAGAGAATTTGATCAATTCTTCAAATTTCAAGGTTAATTTTCAAGTTCTGTCAAAGACTTTTTCACGTTCTGTTAATATTTCAGTTATGTCAAGCAACTATCTAACTATTCAACCCATCCTAAACTATTAAAATATATATTATTATCTTACCTGTCACATTCTTGAATGTGTAATTCTTGAAATTTAAAATAATATTTTTTTTAACAAAATCAATATATAATCTGAAAGCTGAGGCCTCGGTCTCAACGTATTACGTTTTGTTTTTGTGAAGTGTTACAGTATTTTATTTAATATAAAATTTTCGTTGTAAGTATTTTTTTTTATTTATATTAAAAGTATTTTTTTATAAAAGACAATTTATTGGAAATGTCAGCCTCACTGGGTGCTTTACCCGTGCTGAGGTCCCCGTATAATATTATATGTCGTTAAAATCACAAAAATTTATGTTCTAAAAAATATTGTCAAATTTATTCTAAAACAAATCAATACATACAATATTTCATTGTTTCTTCATGTTTAGTTAATAGACGTACTCGCTTCGTAGTTTTACTTTGTTTAATTACGGAACTAAACTTGAAGATAATAATACTGGTAAGTGATTGAATAGTTCTATTAACGAATAGATTGTGAGAGTTGTCTCTAATGAGAAAACGGGTGGTTTCCCTGCTAGAATTATTATTTATTTTGTCCCTCTTTTATTTATTCAATAATATTATTTTTCAATTTAAAATAAGTTTATTTGTAAACATGTTCTGTAATTATTACGGCGCGTTTCGATTTCTTAAGGCATTTAAAATTTTAAAAAAAATACATATGTGTAAATGTATTTTTTTTGCGTTTTATGATTATTTTTAGATTAAATTAGAAAAAGAAACTAAACATTTTGCATTTTTAGAACTAATGTTAGTACAATATCCCAATAAAGGTTCCCAATCTGTAAACTATGGAGCACTTTTATTTTATTTTTACTTTTTCATTACCAGTATTATAGCTTACCACCTAATGTCCGAAATATTGTTAAATGTGGTACGAGACCTGTAGGTAGGCCTGCACAAGAAAAAAACTGTAAAATATAATCACCGGCACACAATCACCTTTGTCCTTTGTAATGATTTAAATAAATCACTTGATGAATTTCATTTGAATCGTTACAAAATTATTTCAAACACCATGAAAATAATGGAATTTTTGACTCTGGTGTTTTATGTACGTATACGTCTTGAGAAAGACGATGCATTCGATATTTGTGATTTGAATAAAATAAAAACGCCCTTTTCAAGACGGTTGTTTTTCTATTTCGGGCGCAACTTTTTGCACTGAATCCGTACGCAGGCTCGGTCGGTAACAGTATTCGGCCTTGGGGGAGGGGGCGCCGCTCGCTGGCACGCTCCGGAGTAACGTCAGCAGAAGAAGTGGAAGGGGCTGGGTTGAAATCAAAGATGGCGAGTTGGATCTCAAGTAGCGAGGCGGGTTCAGGCAGACAAATCACGCTAGGTGTCGACTGATCCAGGGGTCACAGTGTTTCGTTTCATACAAGCTAGACCGAAAAAACTCTTTTATAATTACAAAGTGTTTGGATGTTTGTTTTTTGATATTTCCAATTACTGGAAAAGCAAATAAAAATAAAAATAATTTCCCCAATTTTAAACAAACAGATAGAACTAACTAAAAGCCCTATTTTAAAGATGTTTCCTTTCTCCCTGGGTAATTCCCACCCCTCCCCGAACCCACTACCTACTCCGCTGCCCTGATACTCTCTCCCTCACATTTATATACTTTTTCTTTCTTTATTGTTTACTTAATAATCTTTCTCTGTATTATATTTTAGTTTATATTTGTACTGTCCTGATGAAGGTTGAGTTCAACCGAAACCGGTCGACGTATATAAATTTAGTAAAGTGGTTTAAAACAAAGATATTTTTTCATATGTGTATAAATAAATGATAAAAAATAGCTAAGAAATAATCAAAACAATAATTAATCTAGGAAAACAATTTTAGTCATATTTAGCAACAGAACTTAATAAAAACAAGCATTAGTTGCAAAAGTACAATCAGAAAATAAAATAATAATTTCAAAAGTTATACAATAACAGTAACGAAACAAAAAATTATAACTTATCTAATAATGTGCTCTCTGAGTTGTATCGAACATGAAAACACGATTTTATTGCATTGGATGGAACGCCTCCAGTTAAAACGCGATCTGTTAATTATAATTTAAAAATTATAAATTCATGAGTGACAACTGAAATCTGTAGTCGCTTCTGTTCCTCCATCACGGCACAATCATTTTAAGGATTACAACTATTTGCAACGAGCTGTTTACGGCGGGCACTCTATCAGCTGACCCAGACGCATCTGTCATCATTACAATAATGGGGCGTCTCCGTGTGCCGGCTCTTATAATCGACTGAACTGCCCACTGCCTTTGATCTCCTAGATGCTGGCCAATCCCTGCAGCATTGATGCTGACATCCTAGGGGCTGATGAATTCCTCCTGGCTACCGATTGAACCAGCCACATATGCTGACAACCTAAAGGCTGACGAATACCTGCTGGCTACCCACTGAACTGCCCACTGCCGCTGATCACCTAGAGGCTGACCAAGCCCTGCTCCATTGATGCTGACAACCCAGAGGCTGATGAATTCCTCCTGGCTACCGGCTGAACCAGCCATAGATGCTGAGAACCTAAAAGCTGACGAATACCTGTTGGCTACCGACTGAACTTCCCACCGCCGCTGATCACCTAGATGCTGGCCAAACCCTAGCCATTGACGCTGAAAACCTAGAAGCCGGCCAATTCTTCCTGGCTACCTACTGAATTAACCATTGACGCTGAAAACCTAGAGGCCGGCCAATTCTTCCTGGCTACCAACTGAATTAGCCATTGATGCTGAAAACCTAGTGGCTGGCCAATTCTTCCTGGCTACCGACCGAATTAGCCATTGATGCTGAAGCCTAGAGGCTGGCCGATTCCTGCTGGCTACCAATTGAACTGGCCACTGCTCCAGCAGTCGCCTACGCCATTTGCTGTATCGTATGGCGCGATGATGCACAATGTGCTCCAATCTGAAATTATCGCTGAAAGATTTCCGATTTTCTCAGTTTTCTATTACATATACCGTGAGCGCGCTATTGGCCCTGAGGCTTGCACAACTAGTTACTTCGCCGGATGTCATGTTAAACGCAGTCACCACGCCAGTAAGCAACCAAGCAAGCGCCCACACCACTTGCCCCGGACCCTGATATGCGATTACAAGGGACAGGGTACCTTGCCACTTCATGTAATGAGCCGCTGCCTAACAACCAATACAGTAGACACCTTTCCATCCAGACCCGGATGCATACTCATTGTTTAACGACTCTACATTTATTATAAAATGAATCTAGACCTCCAATGTCCCTGCATAGTGGTTAGGCTGCAGGATGCCTACAATATGCACAAAAACAGAATTAACAATATTAAAATATGCACAGGTATAGTAAAATAAAATAAGCCTAAAAATAATACAGGACGAAATAACTGCTTAAAGACTAGGCCATCTGTAGAGAAAGAAAGAAAAAATGAAAAGAAATACATATACATTCATGTTTATATTGTAGGAATCTATATTTAAACATATATAAATATTACCGGAGAGTATTACACCCGTCCACTGGCAGTCCCATCGAGAATGTGCATGGCGATCGGTCTGTCCGTACACAAAGAACGACTACCGCGCCCCTCCGCCGGATTACCTGATTATGCCCTGAAGAAAAAGTATGTTGAAAGGTTGGGGGCGTGCCCGAAGACCCTAGGGTCGGCCATTCCTCAAGCCCGCCATGGCGATGCGGGAGGCGCAGTCGACTCTATGTGAACACTTGTCCGGTGTGGGAGGCGTCTGATTAGGCAGGGACGAGGTCTAATTCACACCCAAAACGGGTTAAAGACGGTACAGGACGATTAAAGTTCAGTTCCGGCTTACTGCACATACTCCTCATAATATGTAAAGCAAAAAAGAAGAAAAAATGATAAAGAACAAGTTAATTAAAAACTCAAATTAAATTAATTAAATTCATTATGACGGATTGTGCCATGGTGTCATCACTACCATCGCTCAAGGGGTCAGTCTCGCATGGAATCCTGCTGAAATAGAAACAATCATAACAAAAGAAATAATCAAAATAATAACAGATACTATGGAAAAAATAAAACATTAACAGACAAAATTAAAAAGAAAACAGCAAAAACAAAAAAAAATCAAATATATAATGCATAGGTGATTGCAAACCTTAATATAAAATGAAAATAAAAAATAAAACAGACATCGTAACGAAGGTAATATGAGAGCAAGAAAAGAATTAACCGAGGAAACCAGAAGCAGTCACACCATAGCACCTAAAACTTTGAATGATTTTAATCTAATCAGCGACTCTAAGATCAGGCCATCTCTCTTCCCAAACTTTTGTAAACTTCCTCAGGCACTCAAAGTTCACCTTATTCGAAACGAGATCGGCATTCCATACCGGTCTTGTGATGACGTTCAGACCTTCCAACATTTCCTCTCTTGCATCCGTCAAAATCTCACAATGCCACAGAATATGCTCGGCAGTCTGGTCAGTATTCCCACATGCGCAGTTTGGAAGGGGGGACAGGGCGAGACTGTGAAGTCTCCCCCTGAATTCTCCATGCCCGGAGAGAAGTTGGGTCACATGGTGATCCAGGTTTAAATATGCCCCTTCCATTCTAAGTTTAACAGACGGGAAGAATGAGTAAGACCTGTCCCATCGCGCTCGCCATTCACTCAGCGTTATTTCTTGCATCTCTCTAAGAAGAGCAGGGAGAGACACAGATCCGCCTGGTATTAAGTTAACACCACGTGAGTAGCAGATCTTCCTCTGATAAGATTCTTCTTTGTAAGAACCTCCCTAATTTCTAAATCAATTGGCAATATGCAGGCCGAAACTGGCAAAGCAATCGAAGCAACTGTTCTATAGGCACCAGAGAGTGCCAACAGAGGGATTCGCTGGCCCCTCTTGAGTGCCGACTGGATTAATACATTATCCAGGCGGTGCTTCCACACAGAGGCTGCATAGGTGACTTGCGACACATACACCCCTCTGTATAGAAGGTGAAGCGCTGGAGAACGCAATCCCCACTCGGCAGTTGAGATCCTTCTCAGTTTCAAGAAGAGGGCTTGGGCCCTGCTTGATACACTCTTAACATGTGCCAAGAAAGATGACGATCGATCCAAGAGAACGCCTAAATACCTAGTGGTTTCCGCAAATTCGATGTTTGAATCTCACATTTTGATGCAGGGATTTGTCCCTCTATTGAGAGAGCCCTTCATCAGGAGACCCATGGTCTTTTGGGGAGCGAAGGTCAAACGATTTCTCTTACCCCATTCTAAAATTGCACTTAAACTTTCTTCAGCTTTGCACTCTACTTCTTTTCTGCTGTTCCCCGAGACCAAAAACAATTTGTCACCAGCGTAATCGACCGAGATACATCCTTCAGGCAAGGGCAACCTGGAGGAGTCGTCAAACAAAATGTTCCAGTAATCTGGAGCAAGAACCGAACCCTTGGGACAACCCATATTTACCTCCCGTTTGATAGTGACATCCCCGTACGACAGAATGATAGAACGGTTGTTTAAATAATCTGCGGTTATCTTGAATAACCTTGGAGAACAATTACGCGATTTTAGTTTAGAGAGTATCATCGGCCACCATGCATGATCGAAAGCACCAGTGATGTCTAAGGAGACCCCAATCACATACCTCTTAGGGCAAGCCTTCACCCATTCAAGTGCATACGAAATTGCGTGCTCCGTAGACATACCGAGGACGAAGCCAAATTGTCGATCGCT
The DNA here is from genome assembly GCA_026573805.1 of Hesperophylax magnus. Lineage (NCBI taxonomy): Eukaryota > Metazoa > Arthropoda > Insecta > Trichoptera > Limnephilidae > Hesperophylax > Hesperophylax magnus. The sequence goes on from JAIUSX010000068.1 coordinate 10,522,924, forward strand.
GGGTGGTGACAAAGTTTTCCGCAGTTTGGCATCTAATCAGTTTTTCGAGTATTTTCCCAAATACAGGCAGCAAGGTGATGGGCCGGTACGCCTTGACATCTGTTCGGGGCGTATCGTTCCATTTTGGAATGACACGGAGCACGCCTTTCTTCCATACTGTGGGGAAAACTCCCCTTCTCATTCACGTGTCCAACACCTGGAAGAGCTCCCCCTTGGCGTAGATCCACACTAGGGCGGAACGAATTTTTTTTTTCTAATTTCGATTTGGAATAGTTGTATTAAGTTGCCAATTGCCATCAATTACCTCAATTAAAAATATAAATAATATCAGACAACGGTAAAAGCCCCCGCCAAAACATTGAACATTTACAAAAACGACAGTTTAGGGGCTATTTGCGCGGCCTACAAAATAGTACAGAATTTATTAAAATAGGTTTATTTTATTTAATAAAATATTCAAATATAGTTAACTAGCTATTGCAATCAAATATTTCTTTATTTTAATAAACTTTGGCGCTGTTACAGAGGAGCAAAGTGGGGGCGAAGCGGGGGGCGGCACCTGAAAATCTACAAAATGCAGTGTTTTGTTTAAACTAGTGTCGATAATTGTCACAAGGTAAAAGTCGCGCGTCAATTATATTCACGAGTACTTATTGATAAACGTTTTTTAAGTGAATTAACATGACTTCTAGAAGATCAAATTTAAAATTTCTGATATTTGGTAAGTGCAGAGTTGAAAGAGAATATCCTACCTACATATAAAAAAGTGATGAAATTCTACGAATGGGTTCGACAAGACTTAAAAGTAAGGAATAACACAACAAAAGAACCAACGTTTTTGGAAATTGCCGAAATAGTTTGAACGAAAATATATTGTGGATAAAATCTTCTATTCCAATTGTCACACACAAAAGAATCTTGCAGTTACTAAAAAGTTATCACTCGAAGTATTATAATTTGAAAAAGTCTTTGAAGAAACTTAAAGAAGAAAAGTTAGAAAATTTCAGAGTACAAAGTAGAAAGATTTTTGACATAGCTGCAAGTAAATGTAAAGAGTTTGTAAGCTGTACTTGTTTGAGAGAAAAAAAAGTGCCAAAAGAGGAATAATTATTGTTATATGCTTTTAGAAGACCAACGCACTAACTGACTAAAGGCTTTAGGAAGAACGGATCTAAACCAGAGTAAAAAATTGCTGAATAGAAGATTACGTACTCTCAAACAAGAAATGAGGCATAATAGATTGGATGAAACTAAGAAGAATAAGACAGAATGAGACGCGGGCAAATTTTAACCGAAGAAAGAGTAGCAGAAATTCCTTCATTATATTTCGATGGAAGGAAAGACAAGACGGCTAGAACTGTTTTAAAAAGATCGAAGAGGCTTGGAGTGATTATACAAGAGGAATATATTTCGATTATAAAAGAACCAGGTACTGTTTATGTTGGGTATGGGGTTCCAACATCGGGCAGTGCAAGAAATATTGAAAGAGCTATCCACATCTTTTTAACGACTGAAAAGGTATCACTAGATGGTTTAATGGCTGTTGGCTGTGATGGAACAAACACAAATACTGGGAAAGTGGGAGGCGTGATTCGTCTTTTGGAAAACAGGCTATCTCGACCATTGCAATGGATAATTTGTCTCTTACACACCAATGAGTTACTTGGATGGCCCTACTTCAGGACCTGAATCATTTGCAGGTCAAATTGGTAAAGCATTAGAGATATGCGAGACGCTGCCGTTGGCCAACTTTGAGAAAATAAAAGGTGAACTACCTCCACAAATATCCACAGATCTCAGCACAGACCAGAAATATTTACAAGAAATTACTACTGCTGTCATGAATGGATCCCGGTCTCCTGATTTATTATAAGACTACCCCATGTCAGCTGGTTGACAAGAGCTAATCGTAAACTGCATTTGTATATTTCTACAGAAAATCCATATCAAAATTTTGTGACTTTAGCAACGTTTGTCGTATAATCATACGCTCCTGTCTGGTTTGCTATCAACATATATTCATCCTGCAAAGATGGTTCAAATCATTTATGGAAGCTCATTAACAGCACTAGATATTTGTCCAACGAGTTGTTAGCGATATTGGACCCTGTTATAATTCGAAACAATTACTTTGCTCATCCAGAAAACTTGTTGTTGAGTATGATAACAGATTCACGTAAGCACATTAGAGAACTCTCTGCAAGAGGCATTTTAAAGGCTCGTCAAGTTAACAAAAATTCTGTTTCGTGCATGTTTGAGGTTCCAAAAGTGGACTTAAATGCATATTCTTGCATAGACATGATTGACTGGCAACAAAATATATACGAACCCTCAATACTGATGAATATTTCCGATGAGCAGTTACAAGATCTTATTGAAAATGGAGAAGATACAGTATTGGAGTTTATGAGACTGCCTTTCCACACCCAGGCTGTGGAAAGATCTTTTAAAGTTGTGACAGAAGCAACTCTAAGTGTATTTGACAAGACAAGACGAAAGGGATTCATAAAATCTAAATTAGCATCTCGAAAACTCATGCCAAAGTTTGAGCCGAAAAAGGATTTTTGCTATAAAAAATGATTTTATTCATACCAACATAGATTTCTGAACCTGTGTTTACTTTCTGAAAAAAATGTTTTTATTAAATAAAATCTACTTTTATTTTATCATTTAATGCATAGTTTATTATATTTACTCATTATTTTGTTTGTAGGGTGTTTAATACAAAACGTCTATAAAATCTTAAAAAATAAAATTTCAAGTCTATGGCGGGACCTCAAGCCGTCGAGCTAGAACTTCCACATTGAGAAGTGTTATTTAGAATTACATAAAGCAACGTTAACCTGGTATTCCAGTTCGAGTTTCTAAAAAAAAAATTTTTTCATATAAAAGTGTTCCACCCTAATCCACACATTCTTCACTATTATGCCATTAAGTCTGTCGAAGCCTGGTGCCTTCTTTGGATCCAATCCCTTAATAATAGCGTCAACCTCAGCAACCGTTATATATAACATATTATCCTCCTGAGCGAGGTTCCTGGGCGGAAGCCGTGACAGATTTCTAATCTGTTTGTGATGGTCGCTTTCCCCTATTACAGAGTCTAAAGGGACTAACTTGCCCAGAAGTGTCCTGAGCGTAGAAGCTTCGTCTACGCTACTATATCTTGTTCGCAACTGAGCCAGAGCAGAGAGTTAGATCAATGTTGCTCTCACCAAAGTGGTTAGAAAAGGAAAAAAGTTTTCCTGGCTCATTAATTAAAGTTAGACCTTGCGCCGCAATAAGGTCTTCGACGGCGTCTGAACGTTCCGTCCGGTAGTCACAGTTATCAAACCACAATGGCGAGCAAGCATTAAAGTCTCCTCCTAAAACTATGATACGACCTTTAAGCGCATTTAGGGCGCGCGTCAAGCACAAGATATGTGGTCCGACCGGGTTTCCGTATTTAAAGTATACCGATATCAGAATGATTTCAGTTTTACCGAAGTTAAATAAGACACAGGTTTGGAACTCATTTGACAGCCCAACCAGAAGGAAGGGGCTGACCATCGAAGAATTAATCAGAACACCCGCCCCAGGTGAGCTGCCGACTTCGAGAACCGCACCCGGATGACTTACTGGCGATTTACCTTGCCATGTGTACTGCTCCTGGATAAGCATTATGTCGATGTGCAGGTCAGTCATGACCCGCAGCGTCTCGATCGTGGCCACCCGGGACCTCTGCAGGTTAATCTGACCTATTATGAGGGGAGAATTACTGTCCATAATCCGTCATTCGAACTTGTGCTTCGATGGCGGCTTTATATGCCGGGCATGCTCTGTCACCGGTCACGTGATCCGCGCGCTTATTAAACTTAGTGCAGGTTGCACATACTGCAGCTTGAGCCTTTTTTGGACAGTCTTCCAAATCATATCCGGTAACAGAACAGTGGCGGCATGTGATGTGAACCTGAGTACATACTTTACTTATATGTCCATATTGATGGCACTTAAAGCACCTTGTTGCTCCTAAATAATCTTGTACTCTGCACGCGTTCCAGCCCAGGAAGCAAAAGCCACCATCAATAAGGACTTTTCTAGCCTCTGGATGACATGTTATGATCATATTCATCGTGGGTGTGTCTCTTTTTCCAAAGTGCGCAAATAGTCATCCTTATTAAGGTTACAATTACCTGTAATATTGTTAGCAAAAAATTCCTAAAATAGGGCGGCATCTCTGGAGGCATCTATCTTTGGTACATCATAAATCACTATCTTTGGTAGGCGTCCCTGGGGGCTGATGATTTTAATGCCTTGCTCAGTTAACTTTGATTCAGCTTTTTTGATATTACTTATACCTCCTGGACTGCTTGTTTGGAGAGCCACACCACCACCCTTTATTTTTCCTAGTACGAACAACCTGGAACCCATCTTTTTTGGGGTTTAGGAGCTCTGTAAGTTTCTTTTGCGTATCTTCTGAGGTTTTACCTTCAGGGATTGTTGGGTAAAATAACACGGTTGGTTTTAAGGGAAGCAGCGATCGCTGGATACCATCCACATTAATAGATTTGGACATGGGACCAGAAGTAGCGGCATTCGCGTAAGATTTTCTGCTCAGGATTGTCTCAGAAGTTGCGGGAGCAGCTGTTTGTTTTATTAACAAGTCGACCTTATCAGATAATCCTTTTTGGGGCTCTAGTATTTCAGATAGAGCTGCCGCACGTGCCACCGCCGATGCATGGGATACAGCCAAGCTAGATATGATTTTTTTAATATCGTCCATGGAAGAGGAAGGTTTGTCTCGAGAGCCGTGTGTGGGCGCGGGTTCACGTACAGATAAGCTATTAATAAGAGCCAAAGAACGTGGAGAGAGGTCTTTCTGCTCCATTAGAGCCTTTCTCAAAGCATCATTTTCGCTCCTCAAAAAAGCAAAGTCACGAATGGTGCACCCCTTGGGAGCGATCTCGCTATCCGAGTCGTCCGAATCAGACATATTTGCGCAATTTGTGAGGTGCTCGAGTTTTGTGCAAATATTGTGCAAAAATTATTTTTGTTTTTTTTTCGTCTCTGGGAAAGATGGAGATGTCTCTTTGATTTGTAAGGTCTGTTTTATTATTCCTCTATGGAAATATACCATAAAAAATGCCGGTCCCTGATATGCGGTTATCCATGATTGACAACGGCCAGCCAGTCTACCTACAAGCCTGAAGCGACCGGCCCAACCTCGAAAGCTGAGCCCCCGGATATGCGACAACTCGTAAGCGGAAACCATCTGAAGCTCAGTTTACCATTTAAAGCGGCCAGCCAGTCACCGACGAGTTTGCAGCGACCGTCCCGGCCTCGAATGCCAGTCCCTGATATGCGGTAAACCATCATTGACAACGGCCAGCCAGTTTACCCACAAGCCTGAAGCGACCGGCCTAACCTCGAAAGCTCAGCTCTCGGATATGCGACAACTCGTAAGCGGAAACCATCTGAAACTCAGCTTACCATTAAAAGAGGCCAGCCAGTCACCGAAGAGTTTGCAGCGACCGTCCCGGCCTCGAATGCCGGTCCCTGATATGCGGTAAACCATGATTGACAACGGCCAGCCAGTCTACCCACAAGCCTGAAGCGACCGGCCCAACCTCGAAAGCTCAGCCCCCGGATATGCGACAACTCGTAAGCGGAAACCATCTGAAGCTCAGCTTACCATTAAAAGAGGCCAGCCAGTCACCGACGAGTTTGCAGCGACCGTCCCGGCCTCGAATGCCGGTCCCTGATATGCGGTAAACCATGATTGACAACGGCCAGCCAGTCTACCCACAAGCCTGAAGCGACCGGCCCAACCTCGAAGCTCAGCCCCCGGATATGCGACAACTCGTAAGCGGAAACCATCTGAAGCTCAGCTTACCATTAAAAGCGGCCAGCCAGTCACCGACGAGTTTGCAGCGACCGTCCCGGCCTTGAATGCCGGTCCCTGATATGCGGTAAACCATGATTGACAACGTCCAGCCAGTCTACCCACAAGCCTGAAGCGACCGGCCAACCTCGAAATCTCAGCCCCCGGATATGCGACAACTCGTAAGCGGAAACCATCTGAAGCTCAGCTTACCATTAAAAGCGGCCAGCCAGTCACCGACGAGTTTGCAGCGACCGTCCCGGCCTCGAATGCCGGTCCCCGATATGAGGCAAACCATGATTGACGATGGCCACTCATTCTGCCCAAGAGCTTGAAGTGACCGGTCCGACCTCGAAAGCCAGCCCTCCCGGATATGCGACAACTCGTGAGGGGACACCAACATCCGGAGCGCGGCCCGCCTCGGATGTAAGCCGTACTCTCAACTTCATAGCAGTGCGGATACGCATAGAATGCATACCCAGCGTACTCAATAGCCTAACATCCCCTGATGCAAGGAGTGAAAAGCCTCATACATATAGGCCACAGCGGGTCCTACCATAAAAGCATCGTAGAACGTCCATCCGATGCTGATCAACCCCACAGCTATCGATAAAATCATTGGAATTCGCAACCATTGCTCAGACTGAGGGACCCTCACGTTCACGAACACGTTTAAAGATTGGCTGAACCTATGAAACGCAAACAAAGCAGCCCGTAACGATATATCACCTTACACGGGAGGAGCATGAGAGAGGTTGGTTCATAGAAACTAGCTCTTAACAACCTACTCGAGCAAAGAGCTCCCAGGTAAGAAACCTGACTCACGGCGCTGGCAGAAGCTGAATCTGGTGTTATTAATAGACGACTCACGCATATATCAATGGACACTCGTGATAACAGCCCAAGACAAGTGACAAGTGAGAAGTGGTGCAAGACGTCCAATCACTTTTTGCTAGTTGTTCTAGAAGCTCACAAAGACAAGAAAGAGGTGTTACTTCGTCGCCATAAGCAAATCAGTCGACAGCTTGCAGACATGCTCTGGCTACGCGGGTACCCTCCCAGCATGGCAGCCCACAAAATGGAATCATCCAACTACAACAAATAAAATACATAACTGGCGGTCAAACTCGGCGTAATCCGACCCGCCCCCGTTACCGCAACAGTAACACAGGCCAGTCCGACCTTACGCACTGCTGGTTTATAAGAAAAAACCACTGCAGAAGTTTACATGTTCGACGAAATAGCTAGGTGCAGCCACAAATGCACGGGAAGGAGTGTATCGAGCATGAAAACACGATTTTATTGCATTTAATATTATAAAATTTGCTAATTGAAAAATGCATAAAAATAATCGGTTACTAGGCGATTCAAGCCGGAAAAAAAAAGAATATTGAACACTTGACGCTGACTCATACAAACACCTCCGTTTAGAACAGTATACAAGTTATTTTTTTCATGTTATTGATGTCACAAGAACGCTTGTTGGAGAAATTATAAATACCCAGTAAAAACGAAATATTGGGTCAGCCGAATTTCAAAAATTAATACGAGTGGACGGTACACCTCCAGTTAAAACGCGATCTGTTAATTATATTTTAAAAATTATAAATTCATGAGTATCAACTGAAATCTGTAGTCTCTTCTGTTCCTCCATCACGGCACAATCATTTTAAGGATTACAACTATTTGCAACGAGCTGTTTACGGCCGGCACTCTATCAGCTGAGCCAGACGCATCTGTCATCATTACAATAATGGGGCGTCTCCGTGTGCCGGCTCTTATAATCGACTGAACTGCCCACTGCCGTTGATCACCTAGAGGCTGGACAATCCCTGCTGCATTGATGCTGACAACCTAGAGGCTGATGAATTCCTCCTGGCTACTGACTGAACTAGCCACATATGCTGACAACCTAAAGGCTGACGAATACCTGCTGGCTACCGACTGAATTGCCCACTGCCGCTGATCACCTAGAGGCTGGCCAATCCCTGCCCCATTGATGTTGACAACCTAGAGGCTGATGAATTCCTCCTGGCTACCGACTGAACCAGCCACAGATGCTGACAACCTAAAGGCTGACGAATACCTGCTGGCTACCGACTGAACTGCCCACTGCCGCTGATCACCTAGAGGCTGGTCAATCCCTAGCCATTGATGCTGAAAACCTAGAAACTGGCCAATTCTTCTTGGCTACCGACTGAATTAGCCATTGATGCTGAAAACCTAGAGGCTGGCCAATTCGTCCTGGCTACCGACTGAATTAGCCATTGATGCTGAAAACCTAGAAGCCAGCCAATTCTTCCTGTCTGAATTAGCCATTGATGCTGAAAACTTAGGAGCCTGCCAATTCTTCCTGGTTACCAATTGAACTGGCCACTCCTCCAGCAGTCGCCTACGCCATTTTCTGTCCTTTCTCCGGTGACCTGAGTCTCACTTCATTCCCTAGGGTCTTTGGGAGTATCTCCCCCCCCCCCCACCCCCCATTTACATTTCTTCGAGGGTACTCTCGGAAAACTGGCTAAGGGACGCGGGTTCTTGGGATCGTTGTGGCCAGGCCGCTTGCCACGCTCATTCTTGCCGGGACTGCCCCGTGATAGTGGGGTAAACTGCCCTTGATACGCGGCATGTATATTTTTATGTTTCAATCATACTTCCACTTGTAAATATTGTTCTCCTTATTAATTATTTAATTTTAGATGTCAAACCACCAGGCGAACACATTTCAGATGTGTTCTAATTTTGTGTTACTATTAATGTAATAATAATAATAATAATAACATAGCATTTATATAGCGCAGTTTTGTGTTGTTTCACTTCAAGTGCGCTTAACTATAATAAACTTAAAACATTACATTATTATACGTTATTTCGTACTATCAATCATGCATGCAGGGACATTGGAGGGTCTAGAATCGTTTTAAAATCAATTTAGCTTCTTTTTACAAAAAAAAAATACAGTCCTGACGTGTGCGGCTAAGGAGGTTAAACAATCAGTTTCCTCACACAGCCGTTGGGAAAGGGTGGGTCCCCTCCAATGTACGCCATTTGATGTATCATATGGCGCGATGATGCACAATGTGCTCCAATCTGAAATTATCGTTGAAAGATTTCCGATTGTCTCAGTTTTCTATCTGTGTTTTAAATCCCAGTTGTATTGAAATACATATAACTATTTCTTGTGAATTGGGATCCACTTTTTGTTTATATTCAAAGATATTAACTGTACTTGGCTTTTCAAATTTTTTTTACTGCTTGCACTGAGATTTTGACGTTCAAATTTACTTAAAATATGATTATATATTCCCTGAAATCTTTCTTTCTTGGGTAAACTTCTCCACGTCTCGAACAATTCCTGCCTGGAAATCTGGTATGTGGTGCCTGTGAAATGACAAAATATGATTGGCGAGCATTAATGAGCAAAAATATCGAAACTTATTTGAATAGAAAATTAATTGTTCAATCTACAAAAATAAAATCACGGAACCTTATTGATGCTTTATCCGAAATAAATTCTCGAGAAGTTAGAAATTTAATATTTTTAAAACACAAAAAATACACAAGATATTATTAAAAAAAACAGAAATGTTTTATATTAAAATTTTACCATTATAATATACTAAATACCTTCCAAAGTAGCCTCCATTTTTTTATAACCAAAAAAAATACTTTAAACACATAAACAACCTTACAGCTCGTGCGACAAGATGCAAATAAAAGCAACTGATAATTCATTGATTAATTTACCTAACTTTGGGGCTCTGGTATGAGTCAACCCATGCATTAATTACCCCAATTACAAAAGCATTTGTCACACTAACTACCTGTTAATACCCCTATAATGTCATTTTTCAAGAATTCCAAAGTGAGTTTTTTTCCGTCTAGCTGTATGAAACGAAACACAGTGGGTTGTGGCAAAAGAGACTGGGACTTTGACTTTTGATTGAATTTACTTTCAGAGTTCTTAAATATGAGTTTACTGACTCTAGCCTAATTATGTTGGATTATCTATAGATATTTTACTTTTATATTTTTATTATTAGGGATTGGTTTGAATAAAAGCTAAAACTATACTGCAGCTGTATGCAGGTTCTACTGCCTTCCGGAGGGTTATCTTTGGTTTTCATTTCCGCTATATTTATTGTAGGATTAGTATGGCTGGGAAGGCCGGCATAAAATTTAGTTGCTTCGGAAACAAAGAAATCAAAGGAATGTTGGAGTCATTATGGATAATTAAAATTCTACTCCATTTAGGCGCATTTAACGCAAGTATAATGGCTTTGTTTTGAATTATTTTTATGTGACTTTGAGCTGCATGCCCCCAAACGGAGCGTAGGTGAAGCCTGACCTTATGGTGGTTTTGTATAACAATAATTTGTTGTCCGTTGATAGACGAATTTTTTCCCATCATCGGGTAGAGTGCTGCTAGACATTTATTTTTGCTGGTTTCAATTTTTCTGTTATATGTTTCTTCCATGTGAGCTTAGAGTCGAGCGTTACACCTAGTTATTTAATTGATTTTTCCCATGGAAGATTTTCCCCGGTCTAATGAATGATGGCCGTTTTGGCCGTGTCTTTGAGGAATCGGTCGTGGCGTTTTTTTTTGGATTTATTGATATTCTCCATTTTTTACACCACTCTTCAGTTAGAGTGGTTTGTCTCTGAACACGCTTTGTGGCGATGCTCTCGACGCTTGAACTAGACATGATGTTAGTGTCATCCGCTAATTGAGTGATTTTAACGTTATTATCTATGGGTTTTGGAATATCGCAATATAGAATAGATGTTATATAAGGATAGAGAGAGTTGTCTGTCTTGCTGGACCCCAGCTGATATGGGGCGGGTTGTGGAGAATACGTTGTCTTTTTTAAATTTAAAGGATCTATCTCTTAGATAACTGGCTATTAGTTGCGTAAGTCTTAATGGATAACCAAGAGAGTTCACGTTATGTAAGAGGCCGCTATGCCAGACCCTATGTGTTTTTCTTGATATTGAAGCCCTCCGTGACGTGTTCCACAACACGCAGGAGTTGGTGAGAGGTGGAATGACCTGCTCTAAAACCATGTTGGAAGTCTGGATGATGTGTTCCACAACACGCAGGAGTTGGTGAGAGGTGGAATGACCTGCTTTAAAACCACGTTGAAAGTCTGCCAATAATTTACTGTCCTGAGTTTGGCCGATGGTTCTCCGTTAATAATGGATTCTTGCCTGGTTTGGGAATGAAAATTACGTCAGCTTCTTTAAAATCTCTGGTAAAGCAACCCGCAAGAACCCTAGTCGAGGTGACACGTTACAGATGGTTTTCATAGTGCAGATGCCTTTGGTTGACAGATATTTCAAAATTTTATATGAAATTGATCGTGGTCTGATGAAAGTTCATTAAGTACTCAGAGGTAGTGTAGATGGCTTGTATTTTTAGGTAAAACGATGTCAATAACGTCTGGGATGCCGTTTTGGTGGTGAATCGTTGGTCTATCTGGGGCATCGAAATTGGTACTCGCGTACTTTGCGAGAACGTTTCCTTTGGTATTATTCTGTTGGCTATGCCACGATCCGTGCCTTGCATTCATGTCCCCAGCTATTATAATGGGGACATTTTCAGACAAGAGACTGTCTAGTTCGGCTGGAATTATTTAACAATTAGGGGGTACGTAGGCTGAGATGAATTTAAGTGGTCTGGAAAAGGTATTTATTATTACCGAGGTGGATTCAATATTAACACGCGGGAATGAATGTGCTAGACAGTGGTCAATGTTATTCTTAACCAAGATAGCGGTTCCGCCTCCTTTTTTGGCGAGTCTATCGCCACGGTAGATTATTTAATTATGAATTCTGAAGTTCCTAGGTGGCTTAAGCCAGGTTTCGTTTATGAGGAATACTTCAATACTGTAGTCATGAGGGAACTCAATTTTTTCATCCTTATGAGATATAACGGAGCCATTGGCGTTCCAATAGGCCGTCTGTAAGTTATTTAGTTTAACATTCTGTCTAGACATTATGTGATCTTAATAGTGAATGGATTTTGGCCAGCTAAATAGCTAAACAGTGGCGTGTTAGATTGAGAATTGAAGCAACGTGGCTTCTTCTATTAGCGCTTGGATATGGACGGGATCCAAAGGGCGCGGGGGGGGGGGAGTTTGGATCGGAGGTGCTTTGGGATGCTTTGGTGGGTTCAGGCTGACGTTCAAGCCTATGGTATAATTAATCTCCTTCCGTCACCCTGCCAAAACCACGCTGGTAAAATATTTTTTATTTGGTTATAATAAATCACATTCTATAAGATAAGTCGTCAAATCTCTGAACATTTTGAGAGTTTCGCTGACTACATAAATATCTTATTTGTAACATATTGTGTTTATTTGTCAGTTTATTAAGATGTAAGTATGTTTGTATAAAATTGTTTTTTTTTTTTTTTTTTATTTATTAACTTTCAAAAATACATTTTTTACAATTAAGTCCCGTTAAACTGATTGATATCAGTTTGTCAACGGTTTCTTTTAACAATTACTTTTTAAATACATATACGATTTTTACAAGTACATAAAATATACACATAATTACATTAGTACAAAAAAATTCTTTCACATAACCATTTTTTTAACATACATTTCCTTCTGTGAGTCAATTCACAGCTTTTTATTGAGTTTGGTAACATGTTGTAAATTATTGGAACGAGGTATTCTAGAGTTCTTTGACCGTATTTATTCAGGTATCTGGGAACTACAAGTCCATCGTTTGCAATTAGTCTTGTATTATGAACATGTGTCACTATTTTATTATGTTCAGATTGAGATGTATGCTGACTCGCAATTTTAAGCCACAATAAAGCACGAACAGATAATACATTTACAGAGTTGTATAGTAATGACTTTGGTACGTCATTTCTTTGTTCGTATTTAGTTTTGTTTAATAATAATTTTACCAAAGAATATTGTACATTTTGGACTGAAAGAAGATTTGTTTTTGTTGAATGTCCCCATGAAGTTATTCCGTATCTTATTAGGGATTCCGCCAATGATAGGTATACTATTTTAAGGGTATTTGGTGGAACAAAAAACTTCAATCTATAAAGTTTGCTCACTATAGCTCTAAGCCGTGTGCACACTTTTTGTATATGTATATCCCATTTAAAATTACAATCAATTGTTAAGCCTAGATATACGTATTTTGAAACAAGTTCAATATTTTTGCATGAGCATGGTTGTATTACAAAGTTATGGATGCAATTAAAGTCATGAGAAATAATTTTAGGAGTTATGGTGATGTTATTATGAGGAGATCTGATGTGCATAAGCTTCGTTTTTTTAGCATTGATTATTAAACCTACATCATGTGACCATTTTTGAAGAGTGACAAAGTCAATTTGCAGTAAAGTACTCGCCATTAATAAATCCTCATGTGAAATAACTAATGCAGTGTCGTCAGCATAAACGTAATGTTTTACATGAGAAAAAATAAATTTCATTGCAGTAACATATATTATATACAAGGTAGGGCCTAGTATGGACCCTTGTGGGACGCCTGCGAAAACAATATTTTTTTTGCTAAAATGATCAAAAATTTTTACACAAATCTTTCTATTTTGAAAGTAGTTAACAAATAATTTATGAAGGTTTCCTGTAATTCCAATGTTTTCTAGAGTTTTAAGTAATTTAATATGATCAATCGTATCAAAAGCCTTTGAATTATCAATAAATAATACGAGTACATGTTTTCTTTTGTTAAGATCATTATTAATTTTATTTGAAAATTCTTGAAGTAGTAGATCTGTGCTTTTATTTTTTTGGAAACCATATTGATGGGTATCAATAATAGAAAATTTTTCAAGGTACTTTATTAGTTTTACAGATATATATTTTTCTATGATCTTTTCAATTGCAGGTAAAATACTGATCGGTCTATAGTTTTCAATTTCACTGTGTTTACCACCTTTGTAGATGGGTCGGATTATGCTACATTTAAGATCTTTGGGTATAATTGCCTCCGATAAAATCATATTAATTAATAGAGTTAAAATAGGTCCTAAGATATTAAAGTGTTTTTTAATGTCAGACATTCTAATTTTATCTATCCCCGGCGATTGACTATTTTTTAAACTTCTGACTACTTTTTCAATATCACAAAGTTTTGCTTGTGTTAAGAGCATGCTGTGTGGAAGTCTATGTGTTTGAATATGAAAAGCTGTTTTGTCACATCTATGTAATAGTTGCTTAACATTGTCAGAAAAAAAGTTTGCAAAATTGTTAGATGTTTGTTCAGTCGTTTGTTCTTTTTTTAAAAAATAGTTTGATATTACTTGGTCGCAATTTCTTTTGCTCTTCCTTCCTAACAATCTGTTTATTTCGTCCCACGTTTTTTTAGAGTCGGCAAAGTAATTTTTAAATTTTGAGTTGAAGAATTTTAATTTACATGCACTGATTAATTTTGTAACTTTGTTTCGATTACATTTGTACTCTCTTTCATAAAATGTATTTGTAGGATTATTTTTCCATCTTTTGTAAAGTGTATCTTTTAATTTGATTTTTGATAATAAATCTTCATTTATCCATTCATTTATGGCATTAGGTCTGATTTGAGGTTTATAAGACTTTACTACAGTACTTTTTTCATAGATTTCATTAAATTTATTTTTAATTTTATTATACAGAGTAACGCAATCCACTTCTTTCAAAAGAATATTCCAATTATATATTTTTATTTCTTTATCAACACGTTTTTGAGACAGAATTGTGATTTTTTCATTTTGTTCAATATTTTTGACGTCATGGTATTGTAAATTTAGTCCCGTCATAAAATGATCAGCAATTCTCGAATCAATTACACACGCGGACAAGTTATATTTATTAGATCTAACATATATGTGGTCAATACAGGATTTATTTATTTGACCAGCAACGATTGCTTCTCTAGTCGTATTATTAATACATTTTGTTAAGTAATTACTGGTAAGTATATTTTCATAAGCTATTATATTTGAATCACTTTGATTTAGTATGTTAAGATTAATATCCCCAAAAAATATTATATTATCATTAAAGTTTACGTTATTGCAAAAAAAAACAAGAAATTTCATTTAAGAATCCCTTTTTATTGAGGTTAGGTGGTCTATAAATTGCTAAAATATAAAAATTACATTTATTAGGTAATGTCAATATTCCAAACACATTTTCAATATTCTAAACACATTTGTCTTATATTTTAGCCAATTTTCAACAGGAAATGCTTTCAAATGTTGATTTCTACAAATTTGATGAAAGCAGATCTCTTCTCAATTTCGTTAGAGAGAGACAATATGAGCCGTCTCTGTGGAGTCGGTTCCGAAGATAAGAAATTCCGTTATGGGTAGGGCTGTTTTTTTTTATTCGTATCTAAGCGGCAGGGCAGGTTATTAAGCATTAGTTTTTTATGGAAGGTTTTACATAGTTTTCAAGAGGTAAATAATATGACTTTGTTGTGTTTGTTATATTTGACGTGCATATTATATTGATGATTATGATGATGCTGTTCTATTTGACGAAATTATATACAGGTAGGTATATGTATTTGTCAATTTATAATTTGATGTATTTGTTGAGCATTTGCAAATAAATAAATAAAATCATTCATAACATTTTCAAATTATATCATGTTCTACGCAATAATTTTTGGAACATTAATATCAGTAATAATACATATTATTTACAGGGTATGTATGACAATAGTACATAATTTTAAAGATATCGCAGGATTGTCTGCTCATAAACAAAACATATAAATCCATTGACAATGGCATTGTCAACCTGGAGGAGCATAGATATTATATAGTAGGACAAACGAGGTTCAGAAAAGTCATTATTGAAAATATAGAGAACCTTTCACCCTTCTGTAATACTAATATTATTCACCACCTGCCTTGTTCCATATGAGTACTGCTTCCTTTCAAAGCTTCTGCAGCAACCCGACGAATCATCAAAATTAATTCTACTTACTACAGCAATCGGCAACTCAACCAAACATATTCCATTGGAGGTTATAGGAGAGACATGCTAGGTATTCTCCAATTCTTTCTGCCCTTCAAAATTAGTTCAGTATTTATCAATTTTTTTCTCACATTTTGCGCCAAACTACTTCTACGCTTCAAAAATTGATAACTGCTTTTAATAAAATCAGTGGTTCTCGAACTTCGTCGGCCACAGAACTCCAAAAAGCTGTTAGGACATTACCGAAACTCCAGTAACATCCTAAACCATTAATTTAAAAAAAATGTTCTCTGTTCATTGTGAAACAATTAAAAAAATGCCGATTTTGGTCATTCGAGAAGTTACGTGCCAAAAGTATTTTCTTCAGTAAATTTTTGGTATTTTTTTAAATCTAAACTTTTGTACATACTTAATACCATATCAAAGGTTTTTGTGTGTGTTGAGTTTTCTGCATTTGAGATCAATTCAAGAAATATTTGTATGATTCTGAAATATTATAATAAAAGCGTAGACCCGCTTAAAATGAAGGAAGAGTTTAATAGTAGGATTTGTGAAGCTGAAAGTATTTATAAAAAATATTTGCCTCTGGATCGTTGCTTTCAAAATAAGAAATTTACCTATCGAATGTGTTTTTTTTTTTTTTTTTTTTACAGTAATACCGCACAAGAGTCCCAACTGCTCCCGTCTGGAGCCAGTGAGACTATGGCATCCCCAATTGGGGTATGTTGTGAGGCTGAGGGTATTGGGGAGGGGAGGGAGATGGGGAAGAGGAAGGTGGGAAGTACCTGGCTATTCAGATCTGGTCACCAAACACGGCTAAAGCCATTTCAAGCAACGTTTCAATTCTGAATGGTGGTCTTACACCAGGGCGATACTGAGAGTATCTTCCACTCTGGAACGTGCCGCAAATATACTATATATTATTTTAAATTAATTAATTGTGAAATAACATAAATTAATCAAATAAAATTTATTTGCGCACGCCGGGTTCGAACCCGCGACCTTCGGATCTGTAGTCAAAAGCGTATACCACTAGACCACGCCGGCCGTCAAAAATCGTGTTAGCAAACTTGAAAAATTATTGTTTCTATCCAAGATATTATAAAAATACAAGACACGATTTATTGATACCGTATTGAACCTAATCTCTTTTGCTCTAAAACCTAAACTAGCTATCACGTACGTCGATGCCTCCTGGTCAATGGTACCAGTTGAAATGACATACCGTTGCACCAAACTAAGTAGCTGCTATTTTGGAATAACCGTACCTTCTGGAAACGGTTACTAAATGTAAATGAATTTCGTCTGGCTACTTTTGTCAATAAATTGAAGCTCCTAACTTTTTTCCTTTCTTGTTGTAACGTGGAAAGGGAGAATTGTTTATACTCTCCCGGCTCATGACACTAATGTGATGTAATTGGTCCTAACCTCTGCTGTCTAATCTAGGAAATGACTCTCCTTAATGTCACCTACCACTTTTGCATACTTCGTACGCATTGCCTAAACAACCCCGAGCCCCTATGATTCAAGCACATAGTAAATAGGTCATTCGTGGTTTTCTTTTACAATAATCTCTCACCTAACGTTGTGTCATATTTTTGATTTAAGGTCTAGAAAGACTATTGTAGTTTGTTTGCATCGTAACCACTATTCTTTGGAAAGTAGAGTTAGTGAAAAATCAGCCATTGAAATACTCAAACATTAAACCAAATTTATATTTAACTAATCTTCCTACCCTGTTCTGATTTCGATTTTAGATATGAATTCTAACTATTCAAACTCCTCAGTTATAGTAATGAATGGATTGTAAATAACCTGTTATATAAATGCACAAAAAAATTCACAAAAAATGCACAAAAAAATTAACATTTGACATACTTTGGATTGTCAATATGGGTACTCTTTGTATGCAACCTCCATCTAACATAAAAGTCTCAAATCATTGTTAGTAAACAATACATTTTATTAGATGGAAAATTAAAAATGGAAAGGAAAATGGGAAAGAAAATGGATGGGAAATTGGTCAAACTAAGTTGGCTCCTCCTCTTACCAGGTTAATTCTGTTGGATAGTAACAGAAAGAAAACCATCAATCTGCACTCGTCCTAGATAATTCAAAGGCCAGTTACACCCACTTCGACGGGCGTCCTTGCTGCGATGAAATCCCTTCTCACACCGGAGAAGGAAAAAAATAGGCGCCATACTAATTCCAAAAATAACCCCAACTTCAACACCTCCATAATTATGTCTTATTCACTGAAACTAGAAGAGGAATGTGCATTTTCATTTCATTGTCACGGCTCTACTCGCAAAAGTGTGTGATGGACCAAGGTCTTTCCCGAGGTAAATGATATAAACCGTCATAGTAGAGCCATCTATCGGAACAGACACATATGAATTACAGGGAACTGCATACATGTGTGGGAGGTTTCCTTTAGGGTTGGGACGGAAGGGCTGAATTGCCCAGTCATGATTACAGAGAAAAAAGGGGCGCGACTTTCTGATAGGACAAAGAATATTTAAGAGAGGGGGTGTGTTTAGGCTTTGATTTATATGACATCGACCTTAGAAATATTCCCACCAGATGATTAGGTGAACGCACTAGCTGGATCCAAGGCTGAAAAACTTGACATTTTTAGGGGTTTAAAACCTTTTTTTGAGGCGTAGCATCACTGGGACGGAGCGAGGTTTGGTGGTAACAGGTCTGTTACTTGAGGTTAAAAGAGGGAGAAAGGTGTGCGATTTCTGACACTCGAGCGGGTTAATTTTGGAAAAAAATTCGAACATGGCTTTGCACCATTTTGACAGTAATAATCATTCATGAAAGTAATAAAATTTACACGGGGCTTATGGAAGAAGAAAATACATTAAAATTAATGGGTTAACCATTAACAGAGGAATTATGAGCGAGTACATTCGGTTTTGTTGTGACGGGGGCTTGAAGTCTCTGGGGTTAACCATTAACAGAGGAATTATGAGCGAGTACATTCGGTTTTGTTGTGACGGGGGCTTGAAGTCTCTGATTAATGTGAGGTGAGAGGAGAGACAAAGACAAAAGATAGGCGTGTGGCAGAATCATTAGAGTTAACACCCATAATTGCAGAGTGGAATCGTGAAAATCCAGTAATAGTTCTTAAAATAAAACTGGCCGGAGGAATAAACAGGATATCAAATCGAAGCGGTCAAAGGTGAATAAATGTGCAATGTAGGAGACGACCTTACGAAAGGGATTTAGCATACGGTGGAATGGGAATGATTGTCAGAAGTGATCGATTCAGAAGGTAGAGGGAGGAACGGACGTGTACACCATTTAATTCGACAAGAGGCGAGTTGCGAGTTCTATTTTCACACGGAAGAAAGAAAACTGAAGGTAGGCTGTAGGAAATTTTCACGAAAACTGAGAGTTAAAAGGAAAATTTTGACTAGTTACGCGTAAGGGGGTGACTTAGCGCACTAAAGGAAAGGTCATCAGAACACACATCACGGACCAAATAGGAACGCGGAAAATTTAAATTAGAAAAATAGGTCAATTCTGACGGATTAGAAGACACCTACCAGATGAGGCGAACTTGAGAATTTCACCAGTACGGGCCTGTGCTGTGAAACGGCAAATGCCCGTTTTTTTCTGAGAAACGCAGAAGTATAGACCTGATAAGTTTTAAGTGACACAGAGGATATTGGGCGAGAAAGATAGGGCCGTAGCGCTTCGATAAAGGTGGGATTGCAATGACAAACGTAATTAATTACTGTTATAAAACAGCGTGCACGGGGACAAATCGGGATAGTTAGTCACAAATCGCCGGGAACCGTTCAAAGACACGTCGCGCTACGTCTTAATACCACTTGGTAATTATTCGGGGACTTAGAAAAATTTCTAGTAAAACAATTAGTTAAACAGAGTTCGACAAATCGCCGGGAACCGTTAAAAGAAAATATACGCGTCGCGCTACGACCTAATCACGTGGTACTTTACTCTCTTGGAAATTTATTCTGGACTGAAATGGATCGGAATGACGTGGGCAACTTTCCACGGATCTGGAAATACCCCTTCGTTCAGACTTTTGACGAATAATTTGTGTAAAGGTGCTGCAAGTTGATCTGCACAATTTCGAATGAATAGTGGAGGAATACCATCTGGACCGGAACCCTTATTGATATCGAGAGTGTTCAACTTCACCTTGACCTCGTCTAGGGTTATTTTGATATGAGATAGTGGATAATTATAGAGTGGGAAAGAAAGTTTAGAGTCACTTTTAGAATGATGCTTAAATGTACCTAAAAAAATGTTTATGCAAATATTATACCCAAAAAATAAATAAAAAGCACCTTCATCGACAAAATACTCCCAAATAATACCCCACACCTAGCTACGTGGTGGTGAGAAGTACCTAGATATGTAAATCTGGTCACTGAACACGCCTAAAGCCATTTCAAGTAGTTGGGGCGATACTGAGAGTATCTACAAAAACAAGGAGCAAATAATAATGTAAATGCTACGTATTATTGTGATTAAATAATGTTTGAAATAATTCGCGTAAATTAATTTTAGTTAAAAGTGATAATTACATTATTTTATTATTAATAGGAACAGAGCGGTTGTGACAACCCTAGATCATTGTTCGAATATGGCCATTGTCAAGTGTGCTTGTCGCTGTTTACTGGGGTAAGTAGTAAAAGTGTCTTGACTCAATAAGGAAACAAAATATTCGACTCTGAAAATAGAAGAATTTTTTTTTGCCGAATTTGGACTTAGCAAATTTGTTCATAACGTGGCTAGTAATTTGCGCTCCCATGTAAAAATGTCTATTCATTCAAAAGCAGATTTTACTTTTAAGAACTAAATGGTGATATTATAATGCGAGATGCCTATTTACTGTCAGATTGATTTATTGACGAATCACAGTCAGCTTTCTTCTCTGCGTCCCGCAACTCTTGATTTAACCCCTCGCCTTTAACTGCTCGTCTATTAATATTCATATGTCTGTGGTGGCAACCTATTTTGTTATAAGTGATAGAATGATTATTAATTTTAGTATTGATATCTCACTATCAGCTGATGATTCATGCTGAATCATATTTGAATTTCATAATCGTTGGAAATTACTTTGATTTTCATATTGCGTATAAGTTTTTAGTATGAACCTAGTTTCGAAATAGATATTTTTGTTTGGATTTTTTTTTTGGTATATGTTTTTCACTTGGAAGTTTGATTTGAGTATAGATACTAAAAGTTTTGGTAGGCTTTTGTTAGTCATGGTAGGTATTTCAAAATTGAACTTATATGACAAAGGTACATAAGGTATACGTGCGGTATAGTACAAGTAACCTAGAAGTCAGTTTATCGGGTGTCGGGGTGTCTTATTGACATTTACTTAAAATGTAAACAAATAGTTCTTGATTGGCTTGGAACATTTCTGTAATTACAGGAATAGAAATGGGTAATTAGGTCCTTAGATGTCCTTGGTTTTGAGGTTGATAATTGAAGAAGGTATTCATGATTCACCTAGTTTGTGAAAGTAGGTGTTTTTCTCTGGCACCAGGAATTCATTAATTTGGTTTTTTCCACTTACCGACTTTGATTTTTTTTAAATTATTCCTGTCTGGTCAATATAATCAAAGATCCAATAATTTACCCACTTGCCGTTCTAACATTGGTCTATATACATATTATATCTTCTAGAATGTATTCCTAAACTAAATTTATTTCTTGTCTGCCTTTTTCCAATTTGATCGCGATTGATTGATTGAGTTGTTTTCACAATTAATTTTAGTTGAAACGGTAGTGCTTACGGAAGAGATGAAATAACTATAACTATAACAAAGAGCATTTTTGGTTATTTTCATTTTCCATTTTTTTTTTCAACTAAAGGGAGAATGATTATTGCTGTTTTTCCGAAACATTATTGTAAAACAAAGGGAGAATATTTATCATAATTATTTTTAAGTTGCTAAATTAACTTTCATTTTGATATTAAACCTTTTCTAATTTGGGCTTAAATATGTTATCAATTGATAAGCTTATTATCAATTTGCACTTGCAATTTTATATTTGTTTTTCTTTTAAACATATTTTTTTTTAAATATAACTCGTTCACTCTTATTTAAGGTAAGGATATAATTTATATATTTGGAAGCACTATTTACAATCACTTTGAATTTCCAATAAAACATTTGTATCAAGTTTACATCAATAAACACCACGATCTTATCGCCAGTTCAACTCCCGAGGGCTCCCGACTCTTAAAAAAACTTCCCGAATGTCACCGTGCATCCATTTTTATACCACATTCAAATTCAAAAGAGCATGAGTTAATTTCATTCGTTATTGCACAATATTGTTATTTATCAACTCGTAATCTCCATTGTCATTTTGCGATGATCATATTTTGACATTTATCTAAATGACAGTGTTAAACTACATTTACATCCACAATCTGCCGCCTCTTTCCACCTTTGATTTGAGGCCCGGATCAGCAATCTCCAATTTTCTTGAAGTTTGTCTTTTCATGGAGTTTGTCATGAAGCTAAATAATATTTCACTAACTTGTTAAACTGTACCTGTTCTCCAATGTCTATATTTTGCACATTTTAAAAGCAACATTGCTTATTTATTTCTTTAGTCTTTCTGAATTTTTCTACGAATTTCAATTTTTTTCTGAATTGTATTTCATAATTCAAATACCATTGTTATTGGCAGGTACGTTTATGTTTGCACTGGATTCTCTCAATCCAATTGTGTTTGTTCGTGTTTCCTGCGTTTTCCTATTTTCCTCTAGAGATTCTGTTTTCTAAGTACGTTTTCAATCACATTTGATGCGTAGAAAACTCCGCTATACTGTAGCAATTATATAGTAAATATACAATAAGCAATTCAGGAATGATCTATGAATGTTTTTATTGGACTATTTTGTGTATCCTTGGAAACTTTCTCTGTTTTGGTTCAACAATTAGATTTAATCTCTTTGGGATAATCTCAACAATCCTATTCCTCCCATGTTAAGCCTAATGGCGCATAACGAGTTAATTACTGATGTATTTTCGTGTACTATTTACGTCATCATATTTTCAATTAAACCCCTTATTCCAGATCGGCATTTGGGGAAAGAAATTGACAACCTTTACGATCTTGCATCGTAATTCTCTATCCCGGATCTGTCAAACTTTCTACTTCATCGACATTCTCCGTTAGTTGGGTTTTTTGCCGTCTTTCGATGTTCCGGTGTTTGTTACTGTCTTCTGGCATCTTTTACTAAGATACGTTATTTCAATGCTCTCTCAACTCTGTCACTCACTAATGTAATATTGAAGTTTTTTTCATCACGTAGTGGAATATTTTAATAAAGGTATTTAATTTGACTAACACATAATAATGTTGTCAACTGAAACAGAAAAAAATATTTTGTTTTTTTTATGTTTTGTGGATCAAGTTCAGTGATATTTTGACTTAATATTTATTTTTCTGCAATTTTTTTAAATAGTCGTTTCCTGCACTATTTTCGTGCATAATTTCGTAAATATTTTTTATATATATGTATGTAAAAGCCTTAACAGGCGTGAAATAAATAAATAAATTCATAATTGCCTCTCTGTGTGTCCACTTCCTGTCTCATGAATTATTTCATCAAATACTGTAGTTTATTTTCCTAAAGCTGATTTTCCGACCTTCCATTGCATTTATATAATTATATCCAAAATTTTGTCGATCACACACCATAAAAAGGGTCCGTCTGTTAAAATTACGGTACATTGAACTATCCCAATCTTTAGACAAATCTAGCAATCAATCATCCCTTTGTTCACCGAAGCTTTTTTTAATTGGTTGTTACACCCCTTTTCTTACCTCAATTATGAAATGTGTTAATAATCTAAATTCTTGCAGTCCTCGGTAAGCAGTTCGATAATCTACGTTAGATATCGCTAGTATCCTGTTTTCTGTTCATATATTGATTTTAAAATTTTCTTTTGTCAGGGGTGGTTTTTCCGGGTGTGGAAAGCTTGGGAAAGTTCAAATTGTTACAATACTAATCGAACAAAAAATTTAGCACTGCTTATAAATGGATAGCCATTCAAAGAATGTCAGTGTACGAACTTGAATTACTTTCCAAATTGGTATTTTTTATTATTAAAGTAAAATAATAAACACGTTGATAGGTATAATATATGTATGATACAGGTAAAATATATTTATAATAGGCATACATACCCATTTTCTAAAAATATTTTCGACAGAAGTGATTTTTGAAATTATTAAGAATAAGGATGGGTTGTTACATAGAATTTGAACAATTCATCAAATTTCAACGTTCATTTGCGAGTTCTGTGAATGTCCTATTAAATTTCTATTATTATATCATTATAGGCCAGTTAGTTGACAAAACTAAAATAATAACAGAACCTGAAAAGAACTTTCACAGAGCTTGAAAATTAACTTTGAAATTTGAAGAATCGTTCAAATTCTCTAAAAGGACCCGTCCTTAATGATCGACGTATTTTCTCCGAGAACATTCAAAGTGCCGATATCAACTGGATTAATTAGTTCTAGAATTTACTGTTTTGATCGCTTTAAGTAAAAGTTAAAAATTACACCAGAAATGATTAATACTAAGCGGCCCCTGATGTAAGAAGTAGATTTTAAACTAGAAAGTACAAGATTTCAACTTCTTAAAAGCTTTTGAACATAAAACCTAATACAATAAAAGTTTCAAACTTAAAGCTCAGCACAAAGAAAGTTTATAAAGCTTCCGGTATATAATAATTTACATTATTAACAGATATTGCTATGCTTAAGTTAAAGAGTACATCAAATACCAAAGTGCCAAAAAAGTTGGACCAACTTTTTCGGCATATTTTGCCATTGTGCAATAACGTTTTAAGACATCGCATATCATAATATGCTATATTGAAGGAATCTAAAAAAAAGGGATAAGAGGCAAATTCTAAGTGGATTCATTGGCTCTAAGCTGTTAAATGTAGCTATTAAATGTTTTTTTTTAAATAATATTTTAAGGATTGGTGTTAATTAAATAATATGGTTAATGTATTTATATCGGCTCTAAGCTGTTAAATGTAGCATTTAAATGTTTAAATAATAACATTTTGAGGAATGGTGTTAATTAAATAATATGATTAGTTAAATAATACATAGTATTATCATATATGACCTCATTTCAATGGAATTGAGATGTGAAATGAAAGAAATGTGGAGATCCGCAAAGAGTGCAAGGCTGATCTAAGCGTAATGAGTAAGATTAAGAAAGGGACGCTTAAATGGTTTGGGCATGTAGAGAGAATGAGCGAAGAAAGGAGTGTAAGGAGAATATAAGATGCAAATGCGAAAGGTAGCAAAAGTCGGAGACGATGGCACGATCAAGCGAATCAGATACTCGAGTCGGGCCATGTCAAGAGTCAGAAAAATAGAATAGTATGTATGAGACGATGAATGAATGTGAATAAGGCAAGAAGTGTGTGCCAAGACCGAGTTGTTTGGCGGTCCGTCCTCTCTGCCTACCCCTTCGTGGAAACGGCGTGATGGTTAGTTAGTAAGTTATATATATGACACCAATCACTTCCGTGGTTAAATAAAACCATCAGTCGGAGTATTAACCACTTTCAATTTATTAAGTAGCTAAAAAACGACAACAAAACTGATACACACGGAGAAAGCTTACTGATGAAATATTGTTAATTATGAAAAATCTGGTCAAATTATTTATTTATATCCTGTTATAAATCAGACTAGAGGCATATAATGGATGATTTGAAAAAATCATTCGTTTTCTTGTTATAAACCAGACTAGAGGGCTGTAATGGATGATTTGACAAACTATTCGTTTTCCTGTTATGAAACAGACTAGAGGCATATAATGGATGATTTGACAAATCATTCGTTTTCCTGTTATAAACCAGACAAGAGGCCCTATAATGGATGATTTGACAAATTATTCGTTTTTCTGTTATAAAGCACACTAGAGGCCTGTAATGGATGACTTGACAAATCTCATAACATACTATCAGTAAAGCGCGAATATGTTATGAGTTATTTTATTTATTATATTATCGCGTCCATTGTATTCATTCGGACAAGGCCACCTGCGTTGAATACGTGTTCAGATGTATTTAGAATGACTTACTATGATTTATTAGGAAATGGTCATGCAGTTATATTTTTAACAGTATCTTGATAATATAAGCCCCTACTCATTTTTCTCCTCGCAGCAATGAACAAACTATGTGGAAATAATAAAACAATACCGTAATCACAAAACTGGTTTATTTTTCATCTGCTTTCGAAGAATCCTCATTTGCTATTTAATTATTAGTTACTACCTGACTACTCGACCCAACGATAAAGCGTTCTGTGCGGTTTTTTTGACAGTTACACTACAACTACTAAACATCAATACGTTGCGATATGGTAGTTTTTATGTTAATCTTTAAATTTCATACAGAAATGCTGGATTAATTTCATGATCCAAAAGCTCATCATTTTTGCCTCTACAGGAAAATGGATAGATTATATCTACCTATTCCTTGAATTTTGAACTATGATGGATTTAAATTCCCAAAAATCAGCCAAACTACGGTAACTGTTGCAGTGAAGGCCTTTGCATTTTGCAAAGAGGGTAATTTATGGAGAAACGTTTTTACCTCACCTGGCTATACAGCCTAGCGACTTTGAGTGACTTGATTCCGATTTCAGAAATTTTCCCTAAAAAATAATTTCTTATTATATTTTTTAAAAAATACAAGGAATATAAGCTAAAATCGAAAAACTAAGAGATGGGTGTTCTTACCCAAGGAAAAGAAAATAGTGCACACATCTGAAACAAGAGTTTAGTTTTTTCTTTGAGTTTTAGGTTTAAGTTTAACTTTTCCCTCTAGCTTTGAATAACCCAATGGTAAAAACTATATAAAAAACGGCGCTTTATAAATTATTCAAATATTATTATATCAATTATAAACTTTACCCTATAACTTTGAATAACACAATGATAAAAACTATATCATATATAAATTGGATGCTTGTGTAATTATTTTTAAGAGATTCGAGACCATTTATCCAAGTTTAGATTAGCAATATTGTTCCCAATAATGTATTTTCTTAACCTTTATTTGATTCTTTTATTTATTTTCAATTTATTTTAAGCACTTTTTCTGAATATACCAGCAGAAATTACCAGAGCGAGTTTTGTAAGTCGACGACTCATTTGTGCTATCTAGATCGGAAAAAATATGTGTATACCCTGATTAGCGCAAGGGTCGTCAAATATTTGATAGCTGAAATAATTTCTAAGCTTTTATTACATTTTCACACGCCTAAAGATTTGTTAAGCATAAGTCGCACGAGGAGTTCTTCTTCTTTCGTATGGTGGGGGGTCAGAGGGGGACATCTAGATCTGCGAACCATTTTAGGGCCTCAGGCGTCGCCATGTGAACCTCATCAATCCCGCCGGGGAATGAATGGAGCGGGCATTCGTTGACAATATGTTCGGTAGTCTGCACCGCACCACATTCACACATCGCCGACTCTTTAAGGCCCCATCTGTTCATCATGTGGGCACAGCGGCTATGGGAGCACCTTAACCTATTGATGGCGGACCAGGTTTTGCGAGGCAGTGAGAATCCAGGCTGTCTCTCGGTGGGGTCCTGTATGAGATGTGCATTTCCCACGTTGGCCGTTTGCCACTCGAGTTTCCACCTATCTTCTGGGGTGAGAAGTAGTCGGAGGAGCCTCTCTCCTTCCGCCCAGAAGGGCTTTCGGGACTTCAAGCGGCATGCCGGGTGGGAGACGACATCTTCGTGTAGAGGTATTGCGCTTTTTTGCAGCGCCTTCTTGTATTCCCTCAGTGTTGCAATTTCTCGCCTGATGTTTGGCGGGGTTATGTTTGCAAGTACGGGGAGCCAAGGGGGAGGAGTAGATTTTAAAGTCCCGCTGATGGTTCGCATTGTGGCATTAAGCTGAACGTCTACCATGGAAGTGTGGGTGCTTCTAGCCCATACTGGAGCACAGTATTCAGCCGTTGAGAAAACCAGGGCAATGGATGCTGTTCTGAGCGTGTTGGCGTCGCATCTCCAGCTAGTTCCAGCTAGCTTATTAACTAAGTTAAGCCTTGTCCTGGTTTTTTTCCCACTGTTTCCGTGTGTTGCCGGTAGTTCATGCTCCTGTCCAAAGTAACTCCGAGATAGCGGGGGTGGGGGTCATGGTAAATATTTTTTTCCATCAAACTGAACACAGAGTTTGGCATCCGCTTGTGAATTGCTAAGATGAAAAGCTGTCGCAACTGTTTTCGACCCATTTGGCTTTAGTCGCCAATTGAGGAAATATTCTTCCAAAGCCTTTAGGTCAGAATTGAGGATATCTTCTGCTGCTTTAAGGGTTTTGGCTTGAGCTGTGACGGCGATGTCATCTGCGTAAGCAAATTTTCTGCCTTCAGTGTGAGGGAGGTCTCGAGTGTAAATGTTAAATAGCGATGGGGCCAGGATGGGGCGAGAAGTTCTTAAAAATTACTTATAAAAATTGACATTCTTAAACAAAAAGTTAAATAACCGTCATGCCATTTCTGCAGGGCTAGGCCGAGAGGATGGACGGTCAAAGAACTCGGTATTGGCACTGTTCCGTCACGCCGTTTGCTTTGACAGGCCGTGTGCTAACCAATCGTATGGTCAGAATTTGAACTGTGTAGTTTAAATTTGCACACGTCAGCTATAACCACGGAGGGCCGTTAGCCAAACAGTCGCACAAAAACCGTTCATCCTGTCAAAACCCATGTGTACACCATCGCCGATTATCTATCGGAATAATCACTTAATGCGTATTTTATCGCAATTTTATTTTAAATAACGAGTGCTAATGAATCACGATCACCGTCCCAGTGCTGACAGATGAGTCTCACCATGCAGATTTCATTCGCCACCCGGTAAGTTGATTGTGAATTAACCTTACGAATTGTGTTTTGGCATTTATGCTTTATCTGTGTGGAATAGCCCTTTAAAGTACGGCTATCCCAACCCTTGTTCGTTCCTCGAACAGGCACATATTTTTTGGTGTAAGCCTAAATTATTTTTGTCAATCATTAGGTAAGTCATATTTTGTATTGATATGGCTGAAGACAATCAAAACCTTGTTCCTGTCTTGACTTGACATTATCTCTATTGTTTTTGTCCCTATTTTTGTTATAGCATATTTTATTGTAACATTTCTGTTATATTAACTTCGTGTAATATGTAACGTGTTAATTGGACTTGGTTCGTTAATAAATAAATACTCTTCGTTGAATTTACATTGATAAATACACTTATACATGTTCTTCTGTTATTCTGACTTACGATATCATTCACATTCGTTTCATATATTCTCCTTAAAACCAGTTTTTCGTTCATTCGTCCTACATCTCCAAACTATCTAAGCGGTTTTTTCTTAATCTTACTCATTACGCTTACATCGGCCTTGAATTCCTTGCGCAATGTCCATATTTCTCACACGATCACACACGGTTTACCATTCATACAAGGAGGAAACTTATTGATATAAAATATTGCTAATTTAAAAGATTTCCAAGAAATAATAATAAAATGTATATGACCCTGATACAATTTCACCGTAATAAATAAAACCGTCATTTAGTACCACTTGTCATCATTTTGTTTAGTATATGTTTTATTTCTTTTTCAGAAGGCATTTTTATAACATTGCGGTTAGCTTTCGCTACGGCGCAATAAAAATCTGACCTTTTATGTGAAGCAATTTGCACATTTTTACTCGCAATCAAATACATCGTATCAGCAGGTTTGATGTATATTGTTAACAAGGATTTTGTTTATCGAGATGCATGCAAAATAATATTAAAACATCTTTTTCGTCAGATTCTTATTTAAGACTTCTATCACATTCCATAAACGAAAACAGTAAATATTATTTAATATGTAGGTTTTCAAATTTGTTCCCCCCCCCCCCTTTTACTGTGATGAGGCGCCCCCTTAAGGGCAAACGCATGACCGCCCCGTGGTATTATTTATTACCTAGTTTACTGCGTATCTGAATTGTTCTTCACACAAGTAGTTCCAATTTGAAAATGACACTTAATTTATTTATTTTTATTTTATATTTAAAAATTACAAACAACACAAAACAAAACGAACCTTTGTCTGTCCAACTGGAAAGGATTCCCGTTTCAGGACAGCCAAATTGTGTATTTAATACATAATATTCTTACAATGGAATGGCTATGCTGTCAAAACAAATTTTGAGAACATTGTTGATTGCATTCAAAATGACGGGATGGTTTCTTTATCCTTGAAAGAATCGCAAAGATGTAATTTATTACCAGGGTCAATTTGGATAACATTAGTAATTGCATTCAGAAAAGATGATTGTTTTCTTTCGGGATCACAAGTCTTAGATTCTTTCCAGGGCATTTTGGAGAACATTTACAATTGTATAGTTAAAATTTCCACATTTATAAATCAGTATAAGAT
This sequence comes from Hesperophylax magnus, assembly GCA_026573805.1. Classification (NCBI taxonomy): domain Eukaryota; kingdom Metazoa; phylum Arthropoda; class Insecta; order Trichoptera; family Limnephilidae; genus Hesperophylax; species Hesperophylax magnus. The sequence continues at coordinate 10,553,211 of JAIUSX010000068.1, forward strand.
ATATGCATCCTAGAGTACTTTTTTTAACAAGTTCTTAGGTGTGTGATGATATGGCTTTCTGATGACGACTAACTGTCCTGGTCACGTGGACCATTTGAGATGAACTGACCTTCAGAGCTGCCTATCTGAGACTCTCCTCTCATCTACTAAATAACTGAGCCTACCCATTTATGTTAATGGGAAATAACCCTTCGTGGGTTTAAAGCTCCTAACTTTTTTTAAATGTAAGGAGGTTCTAACTCCTATTGCCTAAGCTTCCACGATTCCCTATGATTTTTTCACATAGTAAACAAGATCTTCCTGGCTTTATCGTACAATAATATTTCATCTAACGTTGTGTATTTTTTGTTTTAAGATATGGAAAGGTTAATGTAATTCGTTGGTGTGGTAACCTATGTTCTTTTACAAGGTAGAGTGAATGGAACCCGGCCATTGAAAGACTCAAAAACATTTAAACCAAATATAAATTTAACTAATCTTTCTATTCTGTTTTAATTACGATCCTAGACATGAATTCTAACTATTTCCTCTGCCGTAGTAATGAACGGTGTGTACATAACCTATTATAAACACAAAATAAAGCAATATTAAATTTGACATACATTCAATTATTAGTAATGGTTAGTGGTAGTTATTTTGTACGAAGACGAACTCGGAAAGCATATTGCTGCAAAATTTGGCACCTCCTCCTGCAATGTAACCGGGTGATTCAAGGTCGAATAAGATCTTCACACCGTAGTCAGGTGCCTCTAGTGATCGGTACTTGCTAGGATTTCCCATTTATCCCCAGATCCGCAACCCTCTAGTGCTACGATCGAACCTCCCCAGGGTCCAGTACACTCCAAATTCCATCACCTCCGGATCTACGACTGCTGAAGCGAACCGGTTTCGTCTTCTGATCAATCATATAATCACGGTTGTTGTGATGTGTGGTTTCCTAGGCCAGACATCACCTCCAAGCAGGCACTGTAAAATGGTTGCTATAACCGAGGGTTTTACATTGCCCAGTTGAACAGTACATAAGAAAATATATATGTAAGCATACGTTTTTTTTTATAATCTGCAATGTATTACTTTAGATAATACATCCCAGACCAGGGTGTGCCGAGATATGGAGCTATCACCATCCATAGTCGGGTTACTCCGTTTAGATACATTCTAATATACATTCTTAAATATACAATATACATAATAAACATACGTTTGGTTTTGGTTAATAGTTTTACCACTGGAGCGCTTTGCGACAATTTATTGCAAGTATTGCGCAATATCTTAGTAGTACCTCTAGGTACATTCTAGAGTACTTATTGAGTCTAAAAATATGGAATAAACTGTTAAATCTAGGTGGATTCACTGGGTATACACTGCAGTAATCATTTCATATTGTTTTCATACTAATATTTTGAGGACTGATGTTAATTGTATCGAATGGCTGAATTGATTGCGCAACACGAAGCGCTCCAGTGGTTATAGAGAGCTATCATCTCATGGTTGATTGATACTGGGAACCTAAATATGTACTTCTTTGGTACACACCTCATTGTTTGTTGAAATTTAGTTTGATAGAGTTGTGTTGAAAAACCTGCCCTAATTGGTCCCGATGTTTTTTGTTTACTATAGAGTTCATAATCAATGCAGTTTCTTTATTTAAAAGGGACCTTGACCTAGTTATGTTTTATAAATTCTTTGTGGGTTATTTAACTGTTATCAGGGACGTAATATCTACTATCAGCTGATAGTTTAGAAAGGCCAATCGTTCATTATTGTTTTGAATTGTCATAGTACATATAGGTAAATAAGGTTTACCTAATTTCGAAAAGGATATTTAGAACAAATATTTGTGTTTGACACGAATGTGATAATAAGTATGTATTCATGATGGAACATTGTGAAAAGATATTGGAGATATTGCTAAGTTCATGAAAGTTTCACCTATTTTTGGTATAGGTATTTGAAGTAGGTATTTGTGTTTGACACGAGTGTGATAATAGGTATTTGTTCATGATGGACTATTGTGAAAAGGTATTAGAGATATTATTAAGTTCATGAAAGTTTCACCTAATTTGGGTATAGGTATTTGTATTTGACACGAGTGTGGAAATAGGTACTCGTGATATATACACCTTTATATGTGGAGTGGTAGAAAGTTATACCATGTAATAGGTATCATATGTACCTAACTCTTGGGATGGATCTAGTTTGCTGAAATCTTCGGAACCAGAGACTGGACCGGTTTCATAACCTGTTATATAAAAATGTAAAATATTATAAGACTTCACTTGTTGATTTCTCCCTCCTCGGCTTTCTGGAATGCAGCCTTTTTGATTTCTGAAATTTTTTATATTTTGATTTTTTTTTGGACTCACCTACTCTGATCTTTCATATCATAGTTCCAAATCGTACCTACTTTAGAATGTAGCCTTATTAAATTTATCCGTGACTACCTTTTTTTCAATTTGACCGCGGCTTTAAGGTACTGATTTAATTTTTGTAAATGTTGGTTGACGTAAGGACTGAATTATTATTTTCCGGAAGATATCTTAAACGAAGATAAATTATTTAATATTATTATTTAGACAAAATTTAAACTAGTCGTATTATTATTATTCCTTTTATTTAGAAACAAAGGAGAATGATTATTGTTATATTTCCTGAACCACTATTTTAAGACAAAGAGGTAATATTTATTTTATCTTTAACTTTAAACTTTAAAGTATCCGGTGAATTCTTTATTTTTAATTTTACCTATTGTTTTTAAACAAAGAGATAATATTTATTTTTATTATTTTAAGTTCTCGCTGAATTTTATTCTCACTTATTTTGACTGAACAAAAAAATACAAAGAGATTAAATTAACTCACGTCCAATCATTGTTATTTTTTTTCGAACTGTTATTTTTAAAACAAAAGTATAAGTATTTATTATTATTTCTTTTTCGAACTGTTTAATTTGTTTTTTCCTTTTAAACTAAGATGTAAGTATTTACTACTAATATTTTTAAATAAAATTGATACAAAATTATAATCTATTTTTAAGTATCAATTCGCAATCACGTTCACTTTAAATTTTTCGATAAAACACTTAAATTGAATTTAAATGTTTTTCACTCTGATGAAATAATTATTTTAAAATTTAAATAATTCACCATTCACTTAGCACTTTAAACACTCTTAATCACTGAGTTTAAACTCTATTTTATTTTCACTGGTTAATCAAATTAAGACTGACTTATTAAAATTTACACTGTTGGGATTTTTCAAAGAGATTTTAACACTGAATTCAATACTTGTACTTTTATTGAAAACCACTGAATTTAAGTTCTATTTTATTTTCACTGGTTGATTAAATTAAGACTGACTTATTAAAATTTACACTGATGGGATTTTTCAAAGAGATTTTAAAACTGAATTTAACACTTGTAGAAGTCCAGAGACTTGATTAATTACCTGATCCGACGTATACACGCGTTTGGCTCCTTTTCACACTTCCGAACTCCTCCAAAACTTCCGAAAAACTTCCCGAAATGCGCTCTTTTATACTGTCTTGTTTTTATACTGTCTTCAATACCAAAATGACTAAAATCGATTTCACCCTTCAGACAACTTGATCATTAATCGACTCGTAAATTTGAACATATCTGCCACTAGTTTCGGTTATCTAAATCTTGTCACTTATTCATATGACAAAGTCATATCTCGGTAACGCCTCCAAATTTCTTGTCCTTGATTTGTAGTTGCAGGGCTGGATAAGTATCCTTTAATTATTTTCATATAGTTCGTCGTAAGGTTAAATGTGTTTTTTTCTAGCTGTGTCTAATTTAGTTTATTTTCTGGGGATATTACCAGTCCATTACAGCATCTCCCATGCACATTTCATATTCAACGTTTCTTATCTATTTCTTTATTCCTTAAAGAATTTTCTCACTAATTTTTGTTCTTTTCGGGATTGTGTTTAATAATTCAATTACTATTGTTCTTGTCTTAGCAGGTAAGTTTATGTTCGCACTGGATTCCCTCAATCTAATCATGTTTGTTAGTTTTTACCTTTATTTATTGAGGCGGTCTACATTTCCCTCCCCCGATCTCTGGTGCAATTCTACCTTCAGCCGCATGTGTAACATATATGAGACTCTATGCTAATACCTATTCCCTTCTTGGAGTCCTGTAATTCTTATCTGCCCTATTATGTGGTATAATTTAACATTCGGTATTGTTCATAGGCTCTCCCACATCTACTTCAGGTTAAACGTACAAGGCAGTACTTCTAAGCATTTCAATTCTTTAACCACCTTCATGTCATTAGACCTGAAATGAACATTATTTTTGCCCTTTTTACCGGTTCGTCACTGTAAAGTAATTAAATATTAGGGTGTTAACTGTACTGCATCTTGTTCCCTCAAAAATAGTCATTAATTTTTGATTAATATGAAACCATTATCATAAAATTTTTGTACCTAAGTCATCAATCCTAGCTAATGTGTCTGCCTGTCATTTTAATGTATTTGGTTTTATGTAAACAGCCGTATAAATGCTGTTTATTTTTAATTGCCCTGTTCCAACATATTCGTCTTCATAATGACCGTGGGTCTTGTATTGTTTATTTCAATGTAAATACATATATTTATGAATTAAGCCATTGTATTCACAGTCTCCGATCCCCAACCATCGGCTTCTTGCCTGGTAACAGTCTAGTACGAACTTCTCAAATTTGCATATCGATTGTGCGTGTTTCTTATTGATCTGTAAGTGTAGTTTCCCCACATCATCCCAAACTCCATATAAATCACTTTGTTTTGTTTTGTTTTCACCTCCCAACACAGTTTTTTCAGACTCTCCTGAGTTCATTTCACTCTCACGCGTCAATTTCACTTATTAATTAGTCTTTTGCTCTTCCCAGATAACAGTCTATGATACTTTATTCGATTTTAAATTACAATCAATCCTCTTTTGTCATTTTTTTGTCAACATCTCGTTCCTTGCACCGCAAGTTTTCGATCAATGAAGTCTTCCATGTGAACTTATTTAGATCATCGTATATTGACCCTTCAAGTCGATGCTAACGTTCCCATGTTATAAATAACGTGGCTTACTCCTTTGTTCTGTCAAAATCCCTCCATGATTGGTTAATTATAATCATAAATCTGGATAGTCACATCCCACAAAAACGCCTCTTTTTCTAATTACAGTTTCCTGTAGTTAGTCCAATAATATTCGCTAGGTGTCTCTAGTGTAATGATTTCTACGTAATTGAGAGCTTTTCTTCAATACATTTTCTTTTGGGGAAAGTCTATTTCATCACAGGTGATAGAAATTACACATTACTAAACCAGAATATATGCCGTATGACAAATGAATTCACAATTTAATTTTTTTTATTTATTTAATGGCTAGTCCATTATTATACAGTAATCGAAATAAAACCGCCCAAAAGATTTGTAAATTCAAAGTAAATTCCCGTTTGTTGACGTGAATAATTTCACGCGGGAATGACGCACATCACGTACATCAGAAGTATAAGACACAGAGGTGTGTTATTATATAGTGATATAAAAATTAAAAAAAACGCGTAGTAAAATTTTATGTTTTCGTGTGACTAAACTTTTTGTTTTAATCCAGACCGAAACATTACGTAATAGGTAAACAGTTGACTGCCTTTTTGAATATATCGAAACTCCATCCAGCTTTTTCACAAAAAAATATTTTAGTACGTTGTCCAACTTTCGGTAGAAGAAGAAATTCTTTATTCTTAAGCAATAATTATTGGCCTGAAATACCCATACAGGTTGAAAATATTTCCCGAGTAAAAATAAATGCCGCCGACGCGACGGAAAGTGAACCCGCACACTTCCTATTGCCGGTCAGGTGCTCTAGACCACTAAGATCGTAAGACCACGTCGTTTTTAGCCAATGCTGGTATTAGAACTTGCGACCACATCTTACAACTATCTTTCTTCCCTGCCATGGTGATGGTGGTTCAATTTGAATAATAACGTACAGGTTATGAAAATAAATAAGGTAGACGGCCCTAGAACCATTATTAGAAAGAAACCGCGGGCACCGAAAGCGTCGCCAACATCGCTCATCCATACTACTGCCAATCACATATACGCACATCAAGGCCCTGTCTTTGTTGGGACTTTTATTTGCTTCACCGGTTTGATAGTCTGTGCAGTTTGGTCGTAGCTCAGCGTCAGTAAGCACGCTTCCGTGCTATATCTCAATTATTAATCATATTAGATAATCAACAAATGATTAATGTTTCAACTCCAAACATTACTAAGCACAACCAAAGCAACTGATTCATTTAACCACTCAACTGAATCTTCAAAAATATTATTTTGGAATATTTATAAGAGGAAAGACCACATGAAGTATTTCGTATTGATTTCCCTTGAAAATGCGTAGACGAATATAATAAGATACCAGACTAGATGCTCAAAGAAGCTCCAATCAACTTTACCACGGTACTATTGCTCAGCCGGGTCAAACAGTCGTTTACAAGTGGCACACGGCGCCAATGACATTACAGACAAATAGACACGTTATTGTCTCAGAAAATTAACACAAAATGTGGCAAGCAACAAACACGCTTACTTTTCCAGTTAATTCTTAATTCGAGAGATGGAAAAGTTTATAGAGATATTGAAAAAAGAGTAAATGCAGGTAACTCCATTAATGGAGGACTGAATTGTCCAAAAAGGCGAAGCTAACAGTACACAATGGAGTGCTGGTACAAATCCTGATGTATGGCAGTGAGCCATGGAACTGACAGAGGAAAGATGAAAGTAGACTGAATGCTGTAGAACTGAAATCCCTGAGGCCTTTGTGCTGTAAAACCATGTATGATCATGTGAGAAATGTGGAGATCTGCAAAGAATCCAATGCTGATGTAAGCGTAATGGGTAAGATTAAGTAATGGATGCTCAGAAGGTTTGAACATGTAGAGGGAATGAATAAATAAAGGAGTGTAAAGAGAATACATGAAGCAAATGTGAATGGCAGAAGAAGTCGGGGAAGCCCGAGTAAGACATGGCATTATCAAGTGAACCAGATATTTGAGTCGGGCCATGTCAAGAGTCAAAATAACAGAAAAATATAGTTCCATGATATTTCATCAAAATTAAAATTCAACACACCTTTAAAAAGTGATATAGAGTCATTAAAATTGATGAAACAAAAACTAGATTTAATAGTTACCTATGTAACCTATTTAACCTAGTTTTTGTTTCATCACTTTTCATGACTTTATATCACTTTTTGCGAGTGTGTTGAATTGTCATTTTGATGATCTGGGTATTGTAACGATAGGAAAAAGTTTTAGCTTTCCGAATTCTTACTACTTTGGAACATTCCTCATCCCACCAGGGAGTTGGAGGGAGTTTTTTGAGAGATTTAGTTTTAGGGGGAGGATTTGATTTATTTATTGCAGTTATGAGCATTGATTTGAAGTTATTACAGTCATCTGTGACGGAAAATATATCGGTACGGGTAAATTTAGTAGTAACTTGTCCATATGCGAGTTAAATTCATCCCATTTGGTGTGTTTCGTTTTAATCTTTGTCAAAATATGAGACTTGTCTGATTGGAAAGAAGTTTCATAATTAATGGTGATCGGGAAATGATCACTGGAGCAAGGGTCGGGGGACACCACCCACGAGGAAAGAGAAGCCAAGCTAGTAGAGCATATCGAGAGATCCACTGCACTGGGGTTTGTGCTGGGGCGTGAGATCCTAGTAGGAGATCCGTCATTCAAAAGGAAAAGGTTGGATCGATCTACGAAATCCATCACACTTCGACCATCTCGGGAGAAAGCAGAACCCCAGACGGGGGAATGAGCATTAAAATCGCCTAATATAAAGAAAAGAGGGCTTAGTTGACTTTGCAACCAAATTTGTTTATTGAAGTGGGCTGTTAGGGGAAGATAGGCTGAAATAAAGGATTTTTTTTTTTTAAATTTATTTAATATTTGTATGTTTTTTACAATAAATATACAATTTATACATATTATACAGTGTTATAAAGGTAAATAATAATAGCTTTTCCTCACCATAAAGAGACGAGGCTCTTGTGTTTGGTGAGTGAATCCTAGCTCAATTATATGGAATCATGTAAGTAAGTAAATAATATATTTGCAAAACCAAGGGGATAAGTAAGAAATAGGCAAGATTTATCAGCAATACAGTTTCAAGATTTGAAGGAAATAATAATTAGAGTAAGATATGGACTTTTATAGTAGTTTTATTAGGTAATTTTTTAATTTTGTTTTAAATTCCTGAATATCTTCAATATTTTTTAGATATAATGGAAGGATGTTAAAATATGTTATACCTAGATAGAGATAGGTATTTTGTGTGTGCTTTGTATTAAGTTTTGGGATTTTGATAGTTTTTTGATATCTTGCTGATGAATTGAATTGTAAGTTATTTAACTGTATTTCTTTATAAATTTGTAGAATTGAATATTTTTTATATATATTTTCTATTGTGGGTACATTGAATATTGAAAAGAGAATCTCAGTAGACAATTTGGATGGTTTTTTCAATATTACTTTAATTATCAATCTTTGAACTATTTTAAGTGCATTTAATATATTGTTATAAGTTCCTCCCCAGCCAATAATACCATATTGTAATATAGATTGTACAATTGCATAGTACACTCTTTTTAGGTTTTCTAGTCTAAGAATATTTCTAAGTCTTATAAATATATAAATACATTTTCTAATTCTTTTGACAAGTTCACAAATTTGTTTTTTCCATTTAAAATGTTGATCTATATATATACCAAGATATTTAATTTCAGAAGTTAGACTAAGTATAGAATATTCTTGATTGAAATTAGTTCTGTTACATTTAAGTTGATGTATTATAAGTTTTAATTCTGGTATTAATTTAAATTTGTTGATAGAGAATGGGATACATTTTGTTTTTTCGGTATTTAATGAGAGGAGGTTTTTATCGAACCAATTTTTCAGTATATTAATATCAGTATTTGCTAAGTTATTAACATTATTCCAATCAGTACCTTCAATTATTATGACAGTGTCATCAGCATAAGATATTATTTTTCCATTTAATCTTTGATTGAATATGTCATTTACATAAATGATAAACAGTAACGGTCCCAGGACTGTACCTTGAGGTATGCCGAAGTGACTTTTTTTTTGTTGACTAAGTACATCGTTGATTTTTACGACTTGAGGGTGTTTGAAAAGGTAGCTTTTTATCCATTCTATAGCTGTACCACTTAATCCAATGTTTCTTAATTTACTTATAAGTTTGTCGTGTGATATGCTATCAAAAGCTTTTTCAAGATCTATGAAAATTCCAATGCATTTTAATGATTTATCTAATGAATTATGAACAAGACTAGTTAATTTTGCAATTTTTTTTATTTTTATTTTTTATTTATTCTTAAATAAATTAGTTTTACAAAGGTAAAGTACATTGTCCTCCACGCTAGGAGTTCACACATGTTGTGGAGGACTTTTTCAATTGTAAAGTTATATACATAATAGTAAACAATACAGTGGCGATTAGTTACACAGAGAAACGATAGAAATTAAAATATAATATCGATTTTTACATAGTTTTAACAAAAACAAATGCGAAATATAAAAAATTAAATATTAAAAGGATTGTAGCCAGTTCCATATGTGTTTTTTGTATTCTGTAAGATTAGATGTTTTATATTGTGTTGGAAGTGAATTGTAAAGTTTTATAGCCTGGAATCTGTAGTGTTTTTGTCCAAAGGATGTGTTGGTTTTTGGTATTAGTAGTTGGTGTGCATGTCTTGTTCTGGTATTGAGAGAAGTTTGTGAAGTTTTAAATGTGTTTAGGTTTTTGTAAAGGAAAGTAAGTATTTGTTTAGAATATAATTTTTGAATCTTCAACACTGGGAATTTTTAAATATGGTTGAAGTGGGTGTTAGTATTGGTACTTTAAGTATTACTTTTATTAAGGTTTTCTGAGCTTTATACAGTGTGTCTATGTATTTTTTACTGGCATAGCCCCAGGCAATAATGCCGTATTCAATTATAGATTGTGCTATTGCGAGGTATATATTCTTAATATCAAATATGTTTAGTATATTTCTCACGTTTTTGAAAAAGTAAATCAACTTGTTTATCTTTACTTTAACCGACTCAATATGTCTGTCCCATTTTAAATAACGGTCGAAGTATATAACAAGATATTTGATATTTTCGGTTTGTGTGATTGGAGGACAATTGCATGGGGTGCTCGCTGAGTGACAGGAATGTATTTTAAGGTAGATGTTTTTGGAGGGTTGGCCTCTCGAGTTTATGCTAAAGGTTATGAATTTAGTCTTATTTATAGTTAATAAGTTAGAGTCAAGCCATTTTTTTGTAATATTTAGGCCAACTTCAGCTTTTGTGATTAGTGTGTTCCAGTCAGTGGCCTTAAAAAGTAACACAGTGTCATCAGCAAAGCTTATAATTTCCCCGTCTATTTGGAGCTGACATAGATCGTTGATAATTGCATCTGATAATTGCATCCTGAGTGCTTCTACCTTCCATAAAACCGAACTGATTTTCATTAATTAATTTATTACATTTTACAAATTGGTTTATCCTTTTTTTAAGTATCTTTTCAAAAATTTTTGCTATGTTCGAGATTACTGATATGGGTCGTTAATTGATAACTTCTTCTGGGTTAACAGATTTAAATATTGGAGTAATGGTAGTTTGTTTGTAGATTGATAGAAACACTCCGCTTTGGAAACTTACATTTATTATGTGTTTTAACGGTTTAGAAATTTGATTTTTAATATTTTTTAAAATATTAACTGTTATTCTATCAAAAACCGGGGCAGAACCTCCTTGCATACAGTTTATAATTGATATTATTTCGTTCTCTGCGGTGACTTGGAATGTTGCTATATTATTGTCAGTATCAATACTAGAGTCTGGAAATGTTATATTTGGGTCAGTATGAATGAGATTGGCAAGATTTCCCCCTACGTTCGCAAAGAAGGTGTTAAATATGTTTGCAGCTTTTGAGGGATTTTCTTTACAACATGTTTTCATGTTGTCATGAAATATAGTAGCGATGTCGTTATTCTTGTTTTTTTCTTGTCAATTATTTCATTTATAACTGTCCACACTCTTTTACTATCATTTTCAGCCTGATTCAACTTTTGTTTATAATACTTTTGTTTTTGTATTTTTTATAAAATATGAAAGTTTGTTTTTATATGCTTTAAAATGATATAGTAAATTTTTATTATTTGGTTGTTGAGTAGTTAATTTGTAAAGAGCTTGCTTATGTCGTACAGATACTACTAAACCATGAGTAATCCGTGGTTTTATAGGTTTCAAGTTCGACACTTTGGATTTGGTTATTATATTATTATTTGTCGAGTCATTTAGGCATTTAGATATTTTTTCTTCAAACATTTTACAACATATATTGACATCATTACATTGTAATAATTTATTCCAATTTTCTGATTCTAATTGGTGTTTTAATGTATTTGAGTTTAAAGAAATGAAATTTACCGTATTATTCATAGTCGATGCGCTCTCTAGCTAGTTGAAACATTTTTTGCCGATAGAGACATTTCATACTATCAACTCTGTGTTCTGTAGAATAATTCATATTAAATCTTTTGTTTTGAACACAGCAATTGTTGCATGTTGGAGGTTGTTCTTTATTTTCACATTTAGAGAGAATGTGCTCCTTTGTGCAATGAAGGCAAATGGGGGGCTGCGTCCTGGCGAGACATCTTTGCGCTGTGTGGCCAAACTTAAGGCAGTGGTAGCATTGAGTAAGCGGGTTACAATCTTCTATGTATACTCTTTGGAATTTGATGTTTATTTTGTTTTTTTTCTAGTAGCGTTTTTCTTAATTTACCGGTTGTTTCAATAATGTAGTTAGTGGTGTCATTTTCTTTTCCTTCATTGTATTTGTTTTTTAATTCTTTGATAAGCTTGATGTTGTTTTTGTCTTCCAGGGTTAATCCTTCATTTTGTTGTACAATCCCGTCTATAAGTTCATCTTCAGTCAATTGGCATTGCAGCCTTTTCAACATCAAACACGGTTTCTTTTTTTTATTTCTTCGGCCAATATTTCTTTTCCAATACCTTATTAATTTCTTCGGTTAACTTTTCTGCATCTTCTTTTTTTTGACATGAGGTCAGTAATTTTTGTTCTCCAATTTTTTTGACTCCATTTACTCCAACTTTTATTTTAGTTAAATTAATATTTTTTTGAATTTTTATTTTTATATCTTCGGCCTCCAAGGTGTTTTTAGATGTAATTATGATGGCGTGCTTCTGTTCTGGGATGTGTGCACCTGTATTCACGAAGTTTTTATTGTCACCTAATACATTTGCATATGTCCTTTTGTTATTATTATGAATTTATTCTAGTTTCTGTGCGTAGTGATGATTGTTTTTAATATTAGTTTCTTGTAATTCTATAATCTTTTTTTTTTTAGGTTTATTAGTTCATGTTGATTTTTTTCTTCCAGTGATATAATGTTCTGTTCCAGTGTTAATTTTATTTTTGAGTCCTTCACTGAAGTGATCTTGTTTATTAAATCTTTAATATTTTTAATAATTTCTTGAGTTTCCATATTGGATGGAATGGAGCGCCCAGGAGGGCGATTCTCGTTCTCCTTAACGACACTAAAATCGTCCTTACATTCAAATTAACGATTTTTCTCGGTTTATTCGTATGAAGCGATTCCGGTTCTCTCGTTGACAGATGGAATCCTTAGATTTTCGATTGCGCGCCAAAATTTTTAGCCTTACGCGAAGGGTACCCCCAGACCTGTCATTCGGCGGCCGAACGCTAGCGTTCGCGGAGAATTTGCTTCATTTAATTGTGACGTTTTGACAATTAGCAATATTTGCGTAGTTTTAATAAGAGAAAACTTAATATTATCGTAAGTATTGACTGTAAACATGATTAGTGACTTGTTTGTGGCACAATAATGCTATTAAATGAATTGAATCAGGTAATTGCGATGTTTGTAAAGTACGTAACATGTCGAAAGCCAGATAAGTGATTTAATTTACAATAAACTACACATACCATTGAGGATTTCTACATAAATAATAATAAGTTTCTGGCTGGCGCTCGAAATTGTGGGTTTTGAAGTTAACCACAACGAAATAAGAATCCCTTTCATTCTTAAATCAACTTGGGTGACAGTTAGCGCCATTCGGCAGCGTTAGTTTGACAGCAAACGTCACTTTAGAAGTGGTGAATCTGTAAAAAAGTCATTACTATCCAGCGAGGTAAGTACCTTTTCACAAAACGTAAATCTTCGATAAATGGCTTATTTATGTCATTCATAAATAAAATAAGCAGTTATTAAAATGCATTATAATACAAAGTATTTGTTTTTTTAAGTTTTAGTTAGAAACCTTGCGTCACTTAATTATATTTCACAAATTTGTGTTTTCAATAATCTCTTAACAATATCGTAGATGCTCTTAACCACGCTTCTTTAGGATTTTTTACTAGGTCTCTCAAAAATCGATCTTGTAAGGCTATCAGAAGAACGAGAATCGCTTAATAGTTAAGAAAAGATGTTACAAGCGACGGACAGCTATCTTTCGCAAACGATAGCAGTCGTTGACGAATGCTATCATTTAGCTTAAGGCTAAAAGAACGAGAATCGCCCTCCAGGTGGGCGAGTTATTAATGTAAACTATATTACTTGATTTACTTGTCACTAAATTACGCGACTGTACTCCTTCAATGCGGAGCGAGTAATGAATGAAAGGATGTGTCCTTAATTTTTGCTGCAACCATTTGGAAGTCAGCATTGGGGGTTTTGATATAATTTATTGGGGAAAATGAAATACATTTTTTAATAAAAAGGGCAGCACCACCGCCCGCACCTTTTGGGCGATCGTCGCGGGGACAGGAATACCCTCCCACATTAAAGTGTGTGGATTGAGTAAACCATGTCTCTGAGATAGCAGTCAAAGAAATAAAGTTGGAATTTAATAGGTTAAGGAGATCACTTTTGTTAGAAATAGCACGGCTATTCCACTGAAGTATTCTGACATCCTGAAGAGTCATTTTGAATAAATGATTTTGATGTCGAAATAATAGTAGCAGCGTTGGACGGTAGATTTGTTTGGGAAGAAATAAGGTCAATTAGAAGCATAATAAGAGTTTGGATAAATGAAAAATTGTCTTGGGAGAGTTTTTCAGAAAGTTTTGGAGAGTTCATTGAGGACGGATTATAATTGTTTGCCCACCCATTTGTGGCATTTGAAAGAGATGAACCAATGGGATTTAAGAGCAGTGAGTTGTGTTGTTGCTGATCATATCCAGGAACCGGTTTTGAGATAGCGTTTTTGTATGTAAATTTAGTTAAACGAGAAGAAGTTATTGTAGTGGAGGGAAGAGGGTTGGATAAGGAGTTGCTGGATAAAGCCTCAGCAAATGATTTTTTGACAGACGGGAATAGTTTAGAAGCCAGCAGAAAAGACAAGAGGCCATAGAAATTTTAATATTTTTTTGGCGAGATTGTTTTGGGCAAGAAGTGTTGATAGCTGTATGTGAGCCTGAGCAATTAAAACATTTAGGTGAGGAGGAAGAAGGACATTGGTCAGTTGCGTAGTTTTCTTCACATATAAAACATCTGGGTCGAGATCTGCATGCAGCTTTGGTATGACCAAAACGGCAGCAATTGAATCATTGAGTGGTGGGATAAGTATTCATTTCAACTGGTAATAAGTTGAAGAGTAAATATATATGGGAGGGAAGAGATTGACCTTCAAAGGTGATAACGACAGATTGGGAGGGTTTCCAGGAAATTATACCCTCTGAGGAGTCCTTGTAATTTAGCCTCCCGGCTTTTATGGGATTGCCAATGTGTTGGGGGGTTGAAAGTGAAGACAGAATTTCTGCGATGGACAGATCGGTCGAGATACCTCTGACCAGGCCCATGCGAGTGACATTGAAAGTAGGGATATATGCCTTGAACTTTGAATAAGATGAAATAAAGATATTTTTGATGAAACTGTTGGCAGCTGACTCTGAGAGGAATTCGACGGAGATTCGGAAGCGACCCTCGGCTTTTACACTTCCAGGCTTGATTGAAAGGTTCTTGATACTTGATAGGAATTTGCCAAATTCAAGAGGGTGGATGGTTTTTCCTTGCTCAGTTTTTTGGGCGTATACTATGAATAGGCCACGGGAGTGAGGAGAATAAAAGTTTGTTGGAGGAAGTTGAGAAAGTGCTGGTGGGGACTGGAAGTCGAAGGCGAGTCAAATTTTATTGGGGAAGATGGAGTAAATTTCCTTTTTTTGGTAGAAGTCAAAATGACAGAATCACTGTCAGAAATTTCTACATTTTCCCCGTCTGGGGGGTCCGGAGAGGTATCTGGGGACTTTGTAGGGGGTCCAGGAGGGAAATCTTCCTCAATTATTCACAACAGTAAACAACTACAACAATAGTATGGAAAACGACAGAAGTAAAAAATGTTTATAAATATCTGGAATCAGCAGCAAAAAGTGACACCTGGAAGATTAGGAGGGAGAGGAAACCTCAAGGCAAAACACACTACACTTTTTTTTGCCAGAAAACAAAAAAGAATTGTATAAAATTATGTTTCGATAGAGCAAAACAAAACAACTGATGACAGCCAAATGTTATTGTTCACTACAGAAACTGAATGTAAAAATAAATCCTCCTACAAAAAATATAAAAATGTAATAAAGTATTGGATAAATACCATTGATACAAAAATTTACTTGCTGTAACATCTGACCTGCTGTAACATCTGAACTGATGTATCTTAACATTTTTTTTTCTTTTTTTTATATTTTTCTAATCTTCTTAATGTATGTATGTGAGTAAAATTTTTAACTTTAACAAATGGTTGGTTTTTTTGGTTTTTTTCGTTTTTTTTTGGTTTTTTGGTTATTTTGTTAAATTAGTTTTACTTTACTTTTTAACTGTTTGATGAATCATATTGAGTCTAGGATAGATACCATTGATACAAACATTTACTTGCCGTAACATCCGACCTGTTGTAACATCTGACCTTGATGTAACTTAACATTTTTAATTTTATTTTTTTTTAATATTTATGTCTTTTGAATTGTAATTCAGTAAACACTGATTTTTTATTTTTTCAATTTTATTTTCTAATCTTCGTATTTTAGTAAAATTTTAACTGTTAATAAACAAACAAATAAGTTGGAATTTTTTTGGTTAATCCTCTAAATGTATTATTCGTCACTTTTTAACTGTTTATTTAAAAAGAGTTTTTCCTTTATTGTAAAATTATACCAATGTATGTACCAGAAAAATTATTAATAAAAAAATTTAAAAAAGTCAACACCTCAAAGGTCTGTCAGGCACCATTTAGAAGTTCACATTACTATAGTGTTTAATAATGAAGTCAACCCATCAGAGGTCTGTCAGACCACTTAGAAGTTCACATTACTATAGTGTTTAATAATGAAGTCAACCCATCAAAGGTCTGTCAGGCATCATCTAGCAGTTCATATTACTGGGTTCACTTATTTTATATGAAATATTGGTATTTATGTTGATTTTAATTGCAAAAAAATGTCACAATGGATGAAAATGATATTTGAATCATCAATAAAATTAATGTTTAAAACATGCAAACGTATTATTGGATATAGTTGGAATGAGTTGTACAGGTGTTGATGTGACAATAATTACGCAGATCTGGTTATATTTTGGCGGAACGAGATAATGCCGTCAAAAAATAATTAACATAATTTAAAAAAAAATTACGTACGCTTATAGAATTAGATATTTATAAATGCATATTTTTAAACCCATGAACAGTTCTCGTGCAACCACTGAATCTGATGGATACTTCTTGCCTTTGTCATTTACACTAAATGATGACAATTCATGCAGGCTAATTATTATCAAATAAATCCATCACCCACTACCCATCATTACTCATTAATCATTACCAATAATATTGTCGTAAATCAAATTGTGAATAAATGGTTCCATCCACACGTCACCCGCACAACGCATAAAGCCGCTCCCAACTAGCAAATAAATAATTTAGCAGTCAAAAGGGAAAAATAAAGAGAATGAAATCAATCGTGACTACTCGTATAATGGTATAATTTGTTCTTCCCATCAATGTTCAAGTACCACATTAACTTAGTATAGTTAAGTTGTACGGTGGTCGTGTTGATGGAACCAAAGGCTAGAAAACTCTTTAGTTAAGCACTTTTTTATGTGAAACCTCACAATAGTTCCAACTGATTCTAACCGTCTCGAGCCAGTGAGACTATGGCATCTATGGGGAATAGGAAGGTGGGTAAGTACCTGTTTGTGTCTGGTCACCAAACACGGCAAAAGCCATTTAAAGCAACGTTTCAATTCTGAATGGTGGGTTTACACCAGGGTAATACTGAGATTCTTCTAATATATATAATATATTATTTTTAATTAGTAAATTATGAAATGACACAAAATTAATCAAATAAAATTTATTTGAACACGCCGGGATAACAGCCACAACCTCCAGATTGCTAGTCGAGTTCCTTATCCCTCGACCACGGAGGCTGTTTGTAGATATCCAAAATAATCAGTCTTTTTTGTGTTTGGAATTGGTTTCCAATATACAAGCCAATCAAAAAATACACACGTTTCAAATCTTGGGTAATTTGACGAAAAATTTTTTTGGTCGATAAATTTCAAGCAAAAAACTAAAAATGATCACGGTTAAAATTTGACTCTGGAATGTGGAGTCTCCACTAATTTACTAATTAATTGACTTCAGACAAGAAATCAGAAATCTCCCGATTTTGTAAAATTAATAAACATTCAGCTATTTGTATTCAAAATCAAACTCGGCATAGTAATGATATTAAACAAAATCGAGTTTGTGGCCCATCACAGGTGTCCTCAGTTGCAAAAAAAACGTCTCAAATTCCCATCAATCAAGAAAGCTTTCCCCTTCTTGAAGAACATTTAAAATATGTGGCTATCAGGAAATGAGAGTAAATAGTAGCTGAAATGTGTATTGTTTCCTCGATAATTTTCTCATTTTTTCCCTTTGGCGGAAGGTGAGAAAAGGTCGTTGTCATCCATCTATTTATGTACGAAATCACCCTTTCAAATAATACGAAAGGGAGCTGACAGTTTACCGGACTCTGAATATATATTGCTCATAAAACGGCAAAAGCGGAGCAATATTAAAAAAATATTTTCTAAGCACTATGAAGTTTAATTGTCACCCTACTATTGTATTTGAAGCCCGCAAATACCTGGAAAAATTTAGGTAAAAAGCTTTTCCTTTGATAGAGTTCGTGCGAAACTTTAGCGTAAAATTGAGAAGAATATTAGAAATGTCCTTTATATAGATTCGAATGGAAACAAATGTCGAACTGAATTAATAACTTATATTAATAACCCATTTAGCATGCGCTCTAACTATTTTACACTCGCCTGACATGATATATCGCCATCACGTGATGGTAAAGCACAAATGAAATTTAAGTAAATAATAGTCAGACTTTTGGATCATGCTCACACGCCATTACTTGTTTTATTTTTTTAATCTATGTTTATAATAAAGGCGTGAGATGGAAATTCTGCGTTTATTCGACCGGTATATTATTATATGGTGCTTCAAAGAACTGAATTATTGATTCTTTCGGTAAAACTTGAAAATTTTAAAATTTTTTGTATTAAAATTTTATGTAAAGTTGCGTTTTCAAAATGTATTTATTTCTGAGAAGGTTTTTTAACAGAATGAAAAATGTATCCTTACTGCGATTACTGGAGTACCCCGAGAAGGTCACACTGTTTTATGTGTGACCTTCTCGATTACTGGAGTACCCCGAGAAGGTCACACTGTTTTATGTATAAATTTTTTTTTTTGTAAAGTTATTTTGTGTAAGTACATTGAAATAAATTATAATATATTTGAAAAATGAATAGGTAACCAAAACTTAAATACATAATGTATGTAGAGAAAAATGTAAAACGTAAGAAATAAAAAAAATAATAATTCTAGAAGTTAACATTAAATATTAAAGGAAACAAAGAAAGGCGAATGTTGTAGAATTAATTTATGAATGAAGAGATAAGACATATAAGATTTTTTAAATTAGGTTTCTACGTAAATTACTTCTATCATTATGTTATTATAACTTTCTAGTAACTATTTTTGGTAAACACGTATTTTATATAATACTTATGTACTCAAATGTGGTAAAATTTTCTCTGATTAATTTTTATTTAAAAAATCATCCAGTACCTACTAAAAATATTTTCAGAAAAGACAGAGTATAGAAAAATATGTAAATACTTTAAGTTTGAAGACTTAAATAATAATAATCCGCATTCACGAAATTGGTCTCTGAAGTTCCCAAAAACAAAAATAAATAAATCATTTTAATTGTTTCCAAATGGAGTAAAGTTAATAAACTTACCGCATATATCCGCAGCTGAAATTCTGCAACCAAGTATTTTTATTTTTTTAAAAGAAAGTCAAACATTCCCAGGTAAGAATAACCTGACAATATTTGAAAATCTCCTACTACCACGACAGTAAGCTGAAAATGTTACTTGTGTTGTGATGGAGGACTTAGCCAGCCGAGGAATTGAACACACTACGCCTGGGTGGGACCCAAACGCGATGTCAACTCGGCCACCGACCGGTCCGGTATGAATCCATAAAAGACGTATTACATGTAAAATAAACAATATTAACGATATGAACCTTCGAAATTAACCAAAAATCTATCAACATGTGAATGACTTCAAATAGAGTCAAGTTTTACCCACGCTAGTTGCCGAAAAAACATTCAATTCACAAAAAAAATGATCCAATAATAAATAAAGTATTGTCAATCATAAAAAGTGTTTCATTATTTCGTCTAAATTCATGATATCGCATCGGTTCTATGGGATGAAGACAACGTCACAAGACAATCCCAAATAAGATATAGAAACTGTGAATAGAGTGGTGCTGTGTGAAGAGAACATAAAAAGGTAACAAATTATTTGATTCACTACCAAATGTAATTATATTTTCATCCTTTTGTGCAGGTTTTTTCATTAAATGTTTTGTGAAATGCCGAGCTTTCCTGACATATTCTATCAGCCTTTATATCAGTGCTTTCTACACAATTCTTTGTTGGAGGAAGTTTTATTATGTGAGCACCTTAAAATTTCTTCCTTTGCCAAACAATTTATGATAAGAATTGCTAGGATTGTAGTTTATTTGTGAAATATTATATACTTTGATACCGGGCTCATACTGCCAAGATTGCTAAGTACGAAAAGGCTGAAGGTTTTGCGTTTTGAATATAAAAGGAGTTCGCCCCTTATATTTCTAGTATTGGTGTATTAAAAATTCGTGACAGAAAAGCTTTTTTAGGGCTTTCCTTAATAGATTATTCGCATTATACCAGCCCATTTAAATTGGGGTTTAGGTTCAAGATGCTCACCCTTTTCGATTAGTGATAGTGCCTCGTGCAGAACTATAAACGTGGGATTATAAAATAATTGTAATATTTTATTTTTTTCGCTTCGATCGTGATCGATACTGAGTGCAAAGTCGTCCTGTCAATTTTGAAGAGCAGCGTTGTTATTTAGGAGATTAGTGGGGTATTGTTGTATGGGGAGCAAAACAGGTGACAACCTCGATGAAAAAGATCTGGTAGGGTAAAAATTGGTTGTGGAAATTTTTAAGGTGTCCACTTTTGTAATTTCTGCCGTAGAACGATGTTCTGGATTAAATTGTTTTAGCAGTCTCTAAGGTGTTCACTACTTTATTAGTTAGCTGTAAGTTTGAGGGAAGTGTGGATTGGGGAGAGGGGAGGAAAGGGAGATTACCTGACTATTCCGATCTGATCATCAAGCATTTGTGAAGCCATTTCAAGCAACGTTTCGATTCTGAAAAACTCATTTTTTTATCGGCGCTCTTTTAGAAGATCCGTGTTTTTTTCCACTAATAAAGTCAGGGGTGAAAAGCATCGGCCAGAACATCTGAGCCGCGACTGTTATAAAAATCTATAAAATAAATTGAGATAGATAAAAATATTTTGAAATGTTTTTTGTTGAAACGCCCGAACAAAAACACATTGCTTTAAACTTATTTTGATGAAACGGTAATAAAATTTTAATCCCGACTATCAAGCGATTCGGTTTCAAAGGCTCGAAAGCTTTTCAAATTTAATAAATAATTTTGGTTAAAAGCGCTTAGCGGCATTTTTGTGGGATATCACTTAAAGGGCGCTTAAAAATGCAAGAAAAAACTCAAAACCATGGCATAAATTCCCTTTAAAATACTCAATCACACTGATTCACGAGTGCTGAGAACAATGTGTTTAAAATTTTACATTTAAAACAATGCACAAGTATCATTGCCGTTATAAAATCACATAAAATGTACCGTTAGGTTTGAATGCGAGGATTCGAATGCTTGATAGCAGGTCGATGAAATCCCGCCCAAACTTAAAACAGTGGAGCTAATC
The DNA here is from genome assembly GCA_026573805.1 of Hesperophylax magnus. Taxonomy (NCBI): domain Eukaryota; kingdom Metazoa; phylum Arthropoda; class Insecta; order Trichoptera; family Limnephilidae; genus Hesperophylax; species Hesperophylax magnus. The sequence continues at coordinate 10,574,686 of JAIUSX010000068.1, forward strand.
CATCTGAACCTAATGAAATGAAACAAATAAATTATCACTACACGTGGGCCCTCAGATCGTTCTAATGAACTAAATATTCTCGTGAACTGCACAGCAAACATCACCGGCCCACAATTTATCCTTTTATCACTTTGATTGTGTTGTTGAAATAAATTTTAACAACTAACGCAATTTAAAAAATATATGTTGGCAGCGGGGTTGCAATACATAGTGTTTTCGATGTCGGGATTATAGGACAGTGCAATTAGCGCAAAAAGGTGGTCGCGATCGTAATTATTACCACAGTCCCATTTTTTGTTTTGTTTTATAGACTGGTCCCCAGATGTTAAATCCAAGTTTTTGACCTTGGCGCACCTCTGTTAAGAGGAATATGAAAGCCAAAAGTATTTTTGTTCTTACACCTTCCATAATAATAATCACGAAACTCAGATTGTATGTCATGTCTGCGTGAGGCAAGGAATTGTTACATAATACATTTAACAATTATAGGAGTTTATTTATTTATTTAATATAAACGGTATAAATATACCATAAACAATGATGACATGTCACAGTTAAAATCGTAGAAATATTTAAAAAAAAGAATTACAAATATATGTGGCATTTGATTGTGAAATGACATTATAGAGTAAGTAAGTAAGTAAACAAGAGATACAAGTACATAAGTTTCTATACTGCAAATAAGGTAGAATTAGATTAAATTAATATTGATTGAAAAGATTTGATAGCATAGCCCTCTTGTACCTACCTTGCGTGCAGTTAAATAGATCTGCCACATCTGCGTATCTATTACTAACTTCATGCAACCTAGGTACAAGCGAGTGTCTAGTAGCCATAAAGAAAGAAATGACATCTTTCCTAATTTCAGCACACAGCTTAAAATTTTCAGAAGATTTAAGGATTAAATTTAAATTACATGAAACATCTAGGCAATCCGTCAACTTGTGTTTGGCATATTTGCCTCCACATATACCAATCGAAAATCTCACAGCCTTTTTCGATAAGTGTCAAACGACATATAATAACTTTTCATCAGAAGATATAACAATAATAATGGGTGATTTTAATGTACCATCTATTCTATGCTCACTAAATGTCAATGAAACTCACACCAGACCAGTCGCATCTAATGGCCTGAAATCCATATCTCTACTAGACTTTAAAAATTTGACTGGACTTAATCAGTACAATTGCGTCTCTAATGATATAGTTCGAATTTTAGATTAGTGTTTTCCAACCATAATCTTAAGATTCAAATTGCTTCACATATGCTATCCAAAGTTGATTCGTATTATCCTCCCATTGCATTCGATTTTTTAATGTCTAAATGCAGGCCCCTACTCACCAATCTTGATCACATCAAATATAACATAAAAAAACGAACTGCATTAAATGCAATGAAATCACTTAATAACTGGGATGATCTTAATACCCTGAATTGTAATGACTCCCTACTACTTTTTATAACTATTTATGGCTATCAATTGAAAAACACACTCCGCGCATAAAAAACAGCAATAAAAAGTTTCCAATTTGGTTTAGCAGTGTTTTGATCCACCAACGAGAAAAAGAAAAGTTTAGAAAGAAATGGAAAAAAATACAAAAATCAATGTGACTATGACAGTTTTTCCATTTTAAGTATCCATACGTACCTGCCTTAAAGCCTATGAAGATTCAATAGAAAATTCTCTCCCTAACACTATCAAAAATCTCTCGACCCTCATTAATTCGAAAAGAGTTTCTAATTCTCTCCCCAAAATCATGCATCTCCATGATAAATAAGCAACTAATTGTGAAGAAAAATGCCAACTTTTATTTACTTACTTTTTTTCTGTATTTAACTCACCATCTAAATCTATAAGTGACTTTAAACTTTCTTCCCCACTCTATAATTATTCACTGTCTCATATCAAAAGAACTCTAGAAGAGGTCAAGATGAAGTTGAACACTCTCGATATCAAAAAGGGTTCCGGTCCAGATGGAATCCCTCCACTATTTATTCGAAATTGTGCAGAACAACTTGCAGTACCATTACACAAACTATTCGTCAAAAGTCTAAACGATGGGGTATTTCCGGATCTGTGGAAGATTGCACACGTCATTCCGATCCATAAGTTTGGTAGTAAAAATGATAAAACCAATTACCGTCCAATCAGCCTTTTATCTTGTTTTGGCAAAATATTCGATTCCATTGTATATAAAACCATATTTAACAATGTAACACATATACTAGGCCCTTTCCAACATGGTTTTGTAGCTAAACGATCCACAAACACTAATTTACTCGAGTAAATGGACTTTCTATGTAAAACGATGAATAAAAAAACACAAGTAGATGCCGTATACACCAATTTCAGTAAGGCCTTCGACAAAGTTAGTCACCCTATCTTAATGAATAAACTGGATAAAATCGGCAAGTCAATTAGTAACTGTTAACGGTTTTAACTCTTCCGCAATCTTTGTTACGTCGGGCGAACCACAAGGATCACACCTTGGACCTTTGCTTTTCCTGAATTTTTATTAACGACCTTACATTTAAACTCCGCTGTAACTTTTCTATATATGCTGACGACCTCAAGTTATATAAAGCAATTAAATTTATGGAAGATTGTGAACTCTTACAAGACCTTAACACTTATCTGCTTGGTGTGTTGACAACGAAATGGAACTGAATATAGCTAAATGCAAAGTTATTAATTTCACTAAGAACACTAACAAAACCCTATTTTCATAAAGCATATGTGGTCACAATCTGGAAACAGTTGAATCGATCAAAGATTTAGGAATTATATTCGACAACAAACTAACGTTCAACCAACACATTGAATACATTGTAAGTAAATCAAACAAATTACTTAATTTTATTGTAAGATCAACAATTTTTAATTTGGTAGGCGGGAATGGGTACCGCCGCCCTGGGAACCATTTATTGGATGACCAACACCTCTGCCACAGGTCACCCCAAGTGGTTCGCTACGTTTGGTGACTTAGCAGGGGTGCCCGGGTTCATGGGTTAAGGTTTGCCCAGGTCTTGGTGGCGGGTGCGTCGGCCGACCTTCTGCGTGGCGGGCCGGTTGGGAGATGCTGGTTGAGGGAGACCCTTTACAACCGGTAACCGCTGTCCGGGCCGCTCGATAGTACAGGGACCCGACCCTCAGGCTCACGACTAAGGGTGGGCTGCCCCATCAGCGTGTGAAAAAACCCCGCCACTGCTGTTGTGCCGGTTCGTGACCGGAGGGGACCCAGCAGCAGCGTTTGGGGCGCATTGGATGCCCTCTCCAGCCGGACTCTCCCAGCCTATCGCCTAGCACCGCAGTGGGTGAGCTGGAACCAAACGCTCATCACTCTTGGACAGCCTGAACCCCAGATTCCTACCCACCCCTCATACCTTTCCTTTCCAGACCTTCCTTTCACCTCATACCCTTACAAAAAAAAAAAATAAAAAAAAACTTAAAATCATGAACCCACAACAAAACAAACTTAACATCGTTACAGCGGCGAGTAGCAGGCGTCCCCGGTGCGGGCCAAAACTGTTGGTAAATTTTGCCAACATTCGCGGCCTGCACACAAATCTAAATTCCGTTCATCACCATCTTTTATCCCAACGTCCCAACCTTCTCTTCCTATCCGAAACTCAGATAGCCGAGTCGCCAGACTCCTCCTATCTGGACTGCCCGGGCTTTACCCTTGCAAGCAAGTTCAGACCCAAAGGAGGGGTCTGCCTCTATAGTCGAGCTGACGTCAACTGTGTGCGACTATTGAGTCTGGAAAACTACAGATTCGACGTAATGTGGGTGCGCGTCAATCTTGCCAGTACGGCAAGATTCTACGCATGTCTATACCGCTCACCGAACCATAACGAATCAGACACTTCCAAACTCTTCAAACATTTGAGCGATACTATTGATGATCTCTTGCCCCGCTACCCTTAGGCCAAGTTTATTGTTCTGGGGGACTTCAATGTTCATAACGAACCATGGTTGAAGTTCTCAGGCCCAACAGACTCGGCTGGCCAACAGGCGGAATCCTTTGCCATTTGCTACGGATTAGAGCAACTAGTTCAGGAGCCTACAATGGTTCCTGATGTCGAGACTCACCGCTCCAATCTGTTAGACCTATTCTTAACTACTGTGCCACACGGTTATAAGATTGACGTCACAGCGCCTCTGGGATCATCTGACCACTGCCTGGTGACGACATCAATCCCCGTTAACCTCAGACCAACCAATGAGAGGCTGAGGAGAAAAGTGTGGCACTATAGGTCAGCAGATTGGTTCGGCATGCGGGCCCATTTTAACGCTTTTCCGTGGTCAGCTGTTTGTTTTCGGACTTCGGACCCTTCAAGATGTGCCCAGGAGATTGGTGAAGTCATCAAATCGGCGATGGATGGCTTCATAAAATCGACTACTAAAGAAACTGGTGTGGGCTCAAAGCCGTGGTTCAGTCGACAATGCTCCGAAGCAGTTCGACGAAAAAACGCGGCTTACCGAGCCTACAACACATCTCGAACGTCCGAAAGCAGATCAGCATACAACAAATCGGCAAAGAAATGCAAAAGAATCATTAAAAGGTCAAAATTCGAACACGACCTGCAGATCAGCAAAAAGCTGGCTGCCTGCCCGCATGGCAGCAGAGCATTCTGGTCGCTTGCGGGCTCAATAGGTCGGAATTTTTGCAAACCCAGTTTGCCACCTCTTACCAGACCTGACGGCTCACTAGCAAACACCGCCACCGAAAAGGCTAACTTATTAGGGAAAATGTTTGCGGAAAACTCGACCCTCGATGACGGAGGTGCTGTTCCGCCGTCGGTTCCTCACTGCGGCTTCTTTATGAAAAAGCTGAGGATACGGCATCGGGATGTACTCCACATTTTACGGGGGCTCGATGTTAACAAAGCTAGTGGACCTGATGGAATACCTGCCCTGGTATTGCAGAGGTGTGCTGCGGAAATAGTTCCAGTTTTGACAAAGCTCTTCAAAATGTCCCTGAAGTGTGGCACTGTGCCCTCTTGTTGGAAAAAAGCGGTCATTCACCCTATTTCCAAGAAAGGTGACCGCTCCAACCCGGCCAACTACCACCCCATAGCGATCACATCAGTTCTGTCCAAAGTGATGGAACGTGTGATCAACGACAAACTGCTCACATACCTCGAGAAGAACAAAATTATCAACGACCGTCAATACGGATTCCGGCGGAACCGCTCGTGCGGTGATCTTCTCGCGTATGTGACGCATGTTTAGGGGCGGTGCATGGAACGTCACGGTGAGACCCAAACGGTCGCACTAGACATATCCAAGGCCTTTGACCGGGTCTGGCACCGAGGACTTGTCAACAAATTGCCTTCTTACGGACTTCCCGCATCCCTGTGTACGTGGATTGCTGACTTTTTAAGGGATAGGTCGATTCAGGCGGTTGCTGACGGTTTCACCTCTTCCTTACACTCCATAAATGCTGGCGTCCCACAGGGATCGGTTCTGTCTCCGACTTTGTTTTGTTGCACATCAATGACCTTTTGACATGTGCACCAATTCATTGTTACGCGGATGACAGTACAGTTCATGATAGCTTTTTGTTTGACAAGCCCCCAAAGGGCACACAAACTCCAACGGCTCGGAGGGCTTTGAAGCAGATAATGGACGGTTATCTCGAGAGTATTTCCTCCTGGGGTAAAAATAATCTCGTCGAATTTAATGTTTCAAAGACCCAATCCTGTCTGATTACGTCTAAAAGGGATCCAAATGACAATCTAGTCTCCTTCAACGGAAGCAATCTTCCGAACAGGCCTTTCATTGATATGCTTGGTGTAACTATAAGTGACCAGCTCAGGTACGGGGGCTCCATTGAAGCCAGAGTAAAGTTGGCCTCTCAGAAGCTGGGCGTACTGTACAGGGCCCGCAGATACTTTAATAGTACACAACTGCTGACCCTGTACAAATCGCAAGTGCGCCCTACTCTCGAATTTGGTAGCCATCTCTGGTCCGGAGCCCCTAAATACCTGAAAAAAACCCTTGACTCTGTGCAAAAACGGGCGGTCCGTTTGATAGATTCCCCAATCTTAACAAGCGGACTGCAATCTTTAGAGCACAGGCGTCAGGTAGGTATGCTGTCCTTGTTCTATCGGTATTACAATGGAAGATGCTCTGAGGAACTAGCGTCATTGATCCCTTCGGCACCGGTGCATAGTCGGGATACACGCCAAACGCGCGCCCAACATTTGTACACGGTTGACGTTTGTCACATGAGAACGGGTCGCTTCTACGATTCGTTCTTAAGTTCAACAGCTCGGCTGTGGAACGAACTGCCGGCCTCTGTGTTTCCTCCCTCCTACAACATGGGACTCTTCAAGACTCATGTTCACTCCTTCCTCTCCACAAAAAGACCCTCCACACAGCATCCCCAAAGATGACATAGGCCCTGAGGGAAATTATTTTCTTCAGGGCCTCCTGTGTGGAGTTAATATAAAAAAAAATAAAAAAAACTAAACTGTTCAAGAATTCTAATAGCCTAATAATACTATTCAATTCGTTAATTCGCAGTGTTCTTGAGTATGGGTCAACGGTCTGGAATCCACACTATATCACACAAGTATCCAGACTTGAATCTCTCCAAAGAAAAGTTACTCGGATTTTGTCTTATCAATCAGGTGTCTACCATCTACTAGACAACTAGACGGTTACGAACAAGTCTTACATATTTCAAATTAGAGTCTTGTTAAAAGACGAAACATAAATGACCTCTTAATGCTTTACAAAATTGTGAATAATCAAGTAGATAGTAACATAGTCCATCTAATCAAGTTAAACGCCAGGCCCAAATTCACTAGAAACCTTAACATATTTTGGACCGAAATTTTTACTAATAACACTGGTTATTTTAATCCTATATCTAGAATGTCTCGATCATACAACGATATTGCTAAAATACATGCTTGCATAGATATTTTCGTAAATTATAAAACTTGTTTTATGAGATATATTATCTCCATGATTTATGTACCTAAAAAAATAAAAATAAAAATCACATATTGTTTGTTGATTTTTGATGGTTTGATATTTTCTATTATATACCTAATTTAAACATATTTTCAAAATTATTATGTCTTGTAATTTCTGTGATTTTTAAGCTTTGTATAAAAAAAGAATGATATTGTTATGATAGTGAATGTGCAAATGTGATTGCTGCAGACACATTAGTCTAGGGACATTTATATTTGTATATAAATTTATTTTATACTATACAAGAATTTACTTTAAATGTCCTGTTTGTGTCTCAAATAAAATTTTAAAAAATGCCGTGGGCGGCGAACCTGCAATAGGTTGGAAGCGCCCGGAAAGATCTTGTTCCGTTGACGCTCCCGCACGATTGCTAAAACCCTTTTCAACTGGTGGACGCATACTGCCCGAGTTTTGTTGACAACTCAAAAACTTTTGTAAACAGCCAACAATTCTCCAACTTAACATTACTATACTATTATGATATTACTGATTAATTTAATTACACAGTTTTTTTTTAAAGCTGCATTTAATTTTTTTTATATGTTTTTTATGTATTTATAATCATTAAAAATAACAGGAGCCTTATTAACACGTAATGTGTGTCAGTCAATTTTTAGTCATTTAGTGACGTTTTATTTGCAAAAAATTTATGTACTTACTATTTTTTTTCAGGCACCAATAATTACAAAACAAACACTCGTTTGAATTTCTCAAAGAATTATCTTCAACGAATAAGGAAGAGCTCGAACGGAATACGGTAGGCCAAAGCAATAACAATCTGTGGGCAATTGAAAGACGTAAGCGGATAACGGCGTCTAACTTTGGAAAAATATATAAGCTTCGGCAAAAAACTTCAGGGAGTCCGATTCGAGCCGCGGTCAACAGTGGTTGTGTGTACCTTACTATTGCTGAGTGCCGTTCGCCCGTTCCTGCGCTGCGTACAGATAAGAGATTATTGTTACATTTTATTTAATATTGTTTATCGTTTACCTATTTGTTTGCATTCCTGCTTACGGCTAATCCGTTTTTGTTTGTACAGTCAATGAAATAGACTGCGTATTATTTTTTCAGTTTAATTTTTAAAAGTTAAGTTTTTTTTTATATAATGGAGGAAGATGAAGATAGACCTCCCGACCGAGGGTCGATATTGGATTTTTCTGATTCGGAATCTAATACGAGCCAGGTTTCTATTACGCTCCCATCTCGTAAACGACGACCATCGCAAAGCCTTCACATTCCATCGAAAGTTAAATCTATACCGCCGGTTCAACAAACCTCGACCCCTAACGACCTTAACACCAATAGTAACATCCAGCCAAGTACTTTAACTAGCGATAATGCAAAAAGTACTGAATTACTTTATCCTGCTTCAGCTTCCGGTCCATTTACCGTTAATGTTCAGAGAACTGAACAGGGAAAACTTATTCATCCTTTAGATTTTGGTAAATTCGTATTTGACTCAAAAAATAAAAACCTTGGTATTGTTAACGGTTCAATTAAACCGGAAGGGCGATATAAATTATCTATCGAGTTTAACACTGCCGCTTCCGCAAATGGATTTGTAAAAAAAATTGACTCGCTCTCAAATCATAAATATAAATCGTTCATTCCTACATTTAACCTTTCGAGAATGGGTCTTGTGCGAGGAATTCCCGCGGAGATCCCAGAGGCTGAAATTGTTGATGCTTTGAATATTTCTCACAGAACCCCAAAAGTATTAAAAGTACGTCGACTGAACTACAAGGATTCTACAGACGGAAACACGATCTGGAAACCTTCCCAGTCTGTTGTTGTTACATTTGAGGGACAATCCCTACCGTCTCGTGTGTTAATTTACTATACCTCGCTTCCCGTCGAAGTTTATAAATTTCCAACAATTCAATGTTTCAACTGCTGCCGGTTCGGACATTCGAAATCTGTATGCCGCTCCCCCCCACGTTGTTACTATTGCGGAGAAGCTCACCCATTTGATCAATGTCCGAAATCTTCCAATGATCCCATTTGCATTAACTGTTCGGGTGCACATACCGCGGTCAGTCTAGCCTGTCCGGAATTAACAAGACAGAAGAACATAAAACATAAAATGGCTACCGACAACATTTCGTACTTCCAGGCCTCAAAGTTAATCTCTCCTGCGAAAAAATCATTCGCAGAGATGACATCGTCCTCAGCTCCTTTCCAAACAACCACCTTTTTAAATTCAACGTCATCTTCTCACAGAGAAACCATTCTCAAGCCAGTCAAACCCAACCCAAAATATACACCTTACCTTGATAAAAAACAATTGAATAATATTTTGGCCAGCCCGAATGGGAATGCCAAATCCCAGACGCCCAATGGGTGTGCCATTAATGGTAATTCTTCCCCTCCTGCTCTCCCCGAAATAATGAATAATAATTCTTTTATACACACTTTAATTACCCTTTTAATTTCTATCCTTACAAACAACAATACTGTACCGTCCAACGCTGCCGATTACATTAAATCTTTATTATCCTGCCTCCCCAATGGCTTCGAAACTGAACAAAATCCTTCAGTGGAACAGTAGAAGCCTCTTCGCTAACAAATCTGACCTAATTCAATTACTCGACGAACACGACGTTTCAGTAGCCGCCATTTCTGAAACGTGGTTAAAACCCTCCTTTCACTTAAGAATTCCAGGTTATTATTGTCTCAGACACGACAGACTGGATGGTAAAGGCGGCTCGGCTCTGATAATCCAAAATTCTATCCCTTTTAAAGAAATTAATATTCATACTCCCTCCGACGATATCCAGATAATAGGAGCTGTCTTATCTGATATCACAATATTGTCAATATATATTCCTCCCTCTACGACTTTTATTGAAATTGAATGGGCACCAATCTTAAGCCAGATTTGTACCCCGTATATGATCCTTGGAGATTTTAATGCACATTCCCCTTCTTGGGGTAGCGAAATAACAAATCGTTCTGGCCGCAATCTTTTAAATTTTATTGATACCCATAACCTATGTTTTTTAAATGACGGATCTCCAACCAGATTCACCCCCCCTCATCAACGGAAAAGTGCTGTTGATATATCTCTTTGTTCGTATTCGTTAGCATCTAAATGCTCTTGGGACATCCTAAACGATCCCCTCTCTAGTGATCATTTCCCAATTATAATCCGCTTTCACCATCAATTTAACACTTATTCCCCCCCAGTTAAAAATAATCTCAAATTTAGAACGAAAGATGCGAATTGGAGCACTTTCTCTTCTGAACTAGATAACCTTATTAATTTAACAAAATCGTCCCCGGGAGACATCAGAATGCAATGTGAGACTTTTCCTTCTATGGTTATAAATGCAGCAGAAAAATCCATCCCGAAACGCAAGGCGAACATTAAAATAAAACACTCTACTCCGTGGTGGGACGAGGAATGCACTCGCTCCGTCAACTCTCGAAAAATAGCAATTTCCTCTTTTCGTAAGTGTATGTCACTAGAAAATTTTTTATCAGTTAAAAAAGCCCAGGCAGAAACCAAACGAATTTTGAAAAATAAGAAGCGCGCTGGATGGCGGAAGTTCCGTGAGAACCTGTCTCCGGAAACTCCCCAGTCTTCAGTTTGGTCTAGCTTAAAAAAATTTGGATCATCGTATTCTCCGCCAAGAATCAAACATATATCAGAAGAAATTCTTATAGGATTTGCGGATAAAATAGCCCCCCCATCAGTTGCCGGATGTGAAGAAATGCCTTCTATTAAGCCGTATCCATCTCACTCTAACTGGCTAGATGCTCCTTTCTCCATTGATGAGATGAAACGAGTGATAAGAGCCCTTTCTGACTCTACTCCGGGTCCCGATGGAATATTTTATAGTTTCATTAAATCATTTTCTGATATGGCGGTTGAATATTTCTTATCTCTTATTAATAATATGTTTGAAACAGGACTAATTCCGGATGTTTGGAAAACTCAAAAAATCATTCCCATTTTAAAACCTGGAAAAAATCCATCTGAAATTTCGTCTTATCGGCCTATTGCTCTTTCATCGTGTTTGATGAAAGTAGCGGAGCGTTTGATAAAAAACAGACTAGAGTGGTTTGTTGAAAGTCAAGATATTATCTCACCAAATCAGTATGGTTTTCGGAAAAAGAAATCTACAATGGATAATTTAAGTTTGTTCACAACTGATATCCGAGTTTCTCAATCCCTAAATTCTTATACATTGGCCACATTCCTTGACCTTTCATCAGCTTACGATGATGTTTTACTGAATGTTTTGAAAGAAAAGCTAATTAAAAAACAAATCCCCCCGAAACTAGTCCAATTTATTATTAATTTGCTCACAGATAGGTCCATTATTATTGAGTCTTCCTCTAAATGCTTAAGGCGCAAACTATGGAGAGGTTTACCCCAGGGTTCTGTTATCAGTCCTCTGTTGTTTAATATTTATATAAGCGACCTAGACTCAGTAATTCCTTTTTCTATCAAGCGACTTTACTTTGCGGATGATATCCTTATATATTTGTTACATAAAAATATTATTCTTGCAGCTAAGGAAATGAATTTGGCTTTACAATATATTAAAAGCTGGTTGTCAATAAATGGGATGAATCTGGCGGCATCTAAAACAAGGGTCGCAAAAGAAAAATTCCCCACTTCTCAATCTCTTTTGATAATGTACCTCTACAAACCGCTACTCAAATCAAATTCCTTGGTCTTCTTTTGAACCATAAACTTTCCTGGCTTCCACACATTCAGATAATTTCTACAAAGTGTGAAAAGGGACTTAATATGATGCGAGCAGTTTCCAGAGTATGGTGGGGATCTCATCCTACCACTCTTAAATTAATGTATAATTCCCTAGTTCGGAGCCACTTGGATTACGGCACATTCCTTTTTGATCCCCTCCCTAAATATTTAGATAAGAAAATGGAAAGAATTCAATCAAAAGCCCTCAGAATGATTATTGGAGCTATGAAGTCTTCTCCAATTAATGCGCTTCAGGTGGAATGTGGGGAGCCTCCATTATATTTCAGAAGGCAATTCCTTGCCAATAAATATATTTTCAAGGCTTTATCGTTATCACATCATCCTATTAAACAAAGTCTTAATCTGCTAAGTGTTAATTTGAAGTCTAACAAAAGATTGAGTGAAAAAAAATGTTTTCCTCTCCTAATTAAAAGTTTTCATCTCTATAATTCTGTGTCATCTTCCCTCCAATATCTTCAAGAAGTTCCCAATCTTCCTATATACAATATTCCATTTAAGGCAATCACTTTTATGCCGAACACAATAACATCAGACTTTCGGAAGAATATTTTATCTTCCCCAAATAAATTTCATAATGTGGATGACTGTTTTAAAAGCATTGTGGCTTCAAAATTCCCTGGATTTTCCATACTTTACACTGATGGTTCCAAATTTGAAAATAAAAGATGTGGAGCATCGATATATAGTCCAGAATTCAACATAAATCTCTCTTATAAATTACCGAAAGAAGTTTCCATATTTACAGCTGAATGCTTTGCAATTGAACAAGCGCTAAATCAAATCCAGGTTCTCAACATTCATCGAGCCTTACTATGTACTGATTCGCTAAGTGCTCTAACTAAAATTATGTCAAATATTCTATGTTATCCGGAAGACAATATTATATGTAAAATAAAAAATCTTCTCAATTCTCTAAGTGAATCTGGGTTTGAGACGATATTGGCCTGGGTCCCTGCCCATTTGGGTATAGAGGGTAATGAGATGGCCGATTCTCTCGCCAAATCTGGTTCAGATTCCGGAACTATCCCACTAAATTTTAGAATCCCTATCTCCGATGTCTTCCCGATTCTTAAATCCAACATGACTCGTGCCTGGGAAGAAAATTGGGCAGGCTCCAAAATAAGAACTGGATCTTTCTATGCTGGAATTCAAAACCATATCCCTGCTAAGCCATGGTTTCACGGTAAAAAACTGTCAAAGCGATTCATTTCATGTATTTCGAGAATGAGAATTGGTCACTGTTCAATTGCATCCCACCTGGCTAGAATTAGAGTTTTGGATGATCCGGTCTGCCAGTGCGGTGTGGAAGAGGAAACCCTCGACCACGTTTTCTTTAACTGTAAAAATCATTCATCTTTCAAGAACATATACCGCCGTCTTATTAAAATCACACACCAGTCCCCCCTTAACATTTCATACCTTTTATCTCTTAACAATTCTCGTGTTCATACAGCTTTATGTAAGTTTATTAACCTGAATGAATTCAACATTTAATTTGTTTTAGCGATCTAAATGAGTCCAATGATTAATTTGTTTTATTATTCTCCCAATAGATTAACCGAATTTTTTTATCCACTTTAACTGTTACCGGCACAAAGCACTCTTTTCAGGGTGAAATGACTAAAACCAAAAAAAAAAAAAAAAAAAAACTTCAGTTACGGGAGTATTAAACTCTTTACTGTACTCACAATTCAAAGGAACTATGGCCACAAATTATGGAAAAGAAAATGAAAGCCTAGCAATAGAGCAATTTAAAAAAAAAACAAGTTTGCAGGTATCCGCTTGTGGGCTATTTATCGATAAAACCAAAAACTTTTTAGCGGCAAGTCCGGATGGCTTTATCGGTGAGGATTCTATAATTGAAATTAAATGCCTTTATAGTATAGCAAATATGTCACCAGAAGAGGGAATTGCACAAAAGATAATTGATTACTGTAAATTGGAAGACCATTCTTTAACATTAAAACGGAATCATAATTACTTCTACCAAGTACAAGGCCAGTTACATATTACTCGTCGTAATTATTGTTATTTTGTTGTGTGGAGTCCAAAAGGTTTGCTGTATGAAAAAATTGAGAGGGACGATGAAATCTGGCAAAAAATCGTTCCACTGTTAGAAAATTTCTACCACCAATGCCTTTTACCAGAAATAATTGACGGTCGCATACCAAGAAATTTACCGGCGAGGGAAAGGTCTGGACCATAAATTGTTTTAATTTCATTGTGTAGATGTTAAACAGTATTTTTTTTTACAATAAAGCGTTTAAAAACAAAAAATATTAGATCATTGAAGAAGATTGAAAATGTCAAGTGATGTAGGAGGTATTCCCAAAAGTGCATTTTCTGTAATAATATAACGTATTAAAAAAGTTAAATAAAAACTAAACTAGTTATGTGTATGTACCTAATATGTAGCACAATAAACAATATGGTGCCTCTTATACATAGATTTCAATATTCATTTGTATAATATGATATTATAATAACATAATCGATTCAACAACATGTGGTAGATGCATGTACCACTGAACATACGCTGTACTAGCATTCCATCAAACGATCAGTGGTGTATGTACTTACCATCACACATTTTCTTGAAAAATATAATTTAAAAAAAAAAAAATCTAGAACAATATATTTAGTCAAATATAAAAGTTTTTTTTTTGGTTCGGTTGTTGTATCTTAAAAAAAGTGTCCTATAAAGGGATAATATTATGTTGAGTACAACCTTCAAAAGTTATCAAAAAATATTTTAATTAATTTTTGTGTTCCATATCCAACTCGGCAATACGGAACGGAATCATCTCGGGGTCTGTCTGTAACAGGTGTTTTTTTTTCAATTTTTTTCCATTAATTTATTTGACGTAAACAAATTAAATTTGTCACAATAACTTTAGTAAATAAGCTCGGTAAGTATTGGCACACTCAAGATAAGTCACCAAACAGAAAAATAATTTTAAAAGAACATCGATAACTCGGGACATGACAACACTAGTGGACTAGTGTATCGATATAATTATTGAGAATGTCACATCACTTCGTTGACTGTATACGTATTCAACAAAACCCTCTCCGCCCCCCCTCACCCCCGAATACTGAGAGAAAGGGACACATGCACCTCAGCCTGATAATACCTAAATAAAATTGTCAAAATCGAGGTTTTGTAGTCCTCATTTTTCTACTCCAAAACTGAACAAATTTCCAAGATTTTTTACCAAATGTATTGGAAGAAAACATTTTATGTCTGTACGTTTTGCTTTTTTTTAAAATACATCGTCTTATTTGTATACTGAACGTTTGTTGATGGCGTTAAAAAAAGGCAATTTTAACAATTTTTGAAGGGTTATAACTCCTATAAAAAGTAACTTATCAAAAAAATCAAAACGTACCGACACGCTTGCGGTTAATATTCATATTATGTAAAAAAAATATTTTCTCTAGTGTCAAAATCCAGAGAGGGAAATGAGGAATACGTTTGTATGGAAAAAACACCGCCCGGTTTCTTCTTAAGTCGTAAAAATGCGTATATGTTTGAAAAATAAAATAAATTCCGTAACTAATCTGGTTTTTCATGAATATCTCATTTTGAGAAAATATTACGAATTCATATTTTGTAGTTCATAAAATTTACAAAAACAGGTGTATTTTTATGTCTTATTTTTTACTGATATAAAGTATAAACAAATCGAGGTACAAGGTCAATCGAGTTTCAATCGAGGTCAAATTTATTCCGGTTTATTATCACATTATTGAACTTTTGTTTAGACGTTTACATACATAAATACAAATTTACTACAGGTCACCATAGTATGAAGGGGTGACCACCCCCCCCCCCCCCTCCACAGTTCTCTGTAGTTACCGCTACAGATAATGATTTGGTACTCAATGCTCAGGACAATCAGGCTTTTAAGGCAATGTTTAATGAACTGAAAAAAAATTGAGAAATCCCAGCTGTTGGTCTAGCTGTGGGATCAGTACTTACAGATGACTACACTGAATCAGCTGTATATTAATGCGGAACATACAGAAAATAGGGAACTTCATCTTGCAGCGGTCCAAAAAATTATACCTTTCTTTCATGCAGCAGCTTACTTCAATTCACCAAAAGTGCACACTTATATCTTCACGACAAGTTGACATTAAAAGGTACGATGGATCCAATAGAGTATGAAAGATTTACAAAATAGAGCTACTTCACGATTCGGTCTAATACATTTTGGACAGGTATTTGGTCTGTCATGACCATCGAACAAACTTTGATGAGATCGATGAAAATATTTGGAGGTTTGGACCAAGGACGCGAAAAAACAGTTAAAGACTGCTAGATTTGTTTATCTACATAACATTTGTGAGGGTATTGAGTCATTATGCGGAGTTGAATCAGGAATTTCAAAGCAAAATTTTGGAGATGAGACCTACACGAATTAATAAAGATGATTAAGATTTTATTCATTGATTTGCTTTGCCATGAACCACTTACTAAAACAAATTCCATTATGTCTATAAGTAGTGATACGATCGGGGATGGCAAAGTCACTTGTCGTATGTCTGAAAAGATGGAGAAATTTGTATGTTCGAAGTTATCAACCAGAACTTTGGAGACCTACACTTACAACATAAGGATGCGGTAGTTTCTCTTACGGCAGTGGCCAGCATTATCAAAAATCAGGATGTGACAGTGACAGTAGATTAACTAATGTTATTCCTTCATAGGTGTATCGCCAAAAAAATTCAAGTGAACTAATGGTATATTTTCAACATATCCCATCCTCTCTTATCCCATTTCGCGCCCTATAGGTGATTTTCTCACGAAAAGGGCGCTATATAAATAATCCAATCTGATAGTATTATTACGCGATCGTCTGAACGATGTAGGCCCTATGATTGGTCAAATTCAAATTGACTGTTTCGTGTAAATTCCGCTAACTTGAAAATTAAGACCCGATTTCATACTAAAATAGGATTTTTTTATAAATTTAATTTAGATTAAATTTGATAATATTATTATTAAGTTCTGCAAGTGTTTTAGTTTTTTATTATTGTGACAGCTGTTTCGGCTTACAAGGCCATTTTCAAACTGTGGTTAGTCCACATTGAGACGACGTATTTATACTATTTCAAATGTAAATTTTGAAGGTGTATACATTGATTTATTACTGGTTAAATCGATGACATGATCTATTGTTGGTAAAACCAGTCTATGTTTTCCCCTCAGTACACAACACAAAAACAATAAATAAACTAAAATAGGATCACAAGATTTCTTCAAAAGCATCGTTTCTGCTCATATAACTTTTGGATAATATTGAAGAAAATATGTTTTAGAAAGTTCATAATCCATTGGATTAATTACATTACAATGAAAATTATCCACAGTTACGTGATAGGACTAACTCAATCAAACAATGTGTCTAATTCTAATAATCGAATGTTAGATTTAGTGTTTTCAAGTGATTCAAAAATAGTGGTTGAGAAATCTGACGAATTATTATTGCCTCTAGATAAACACCATCCACCATTAGATATTATCATAACAAATATGTCTGGAAGATCTCCAAACCTAACTACCACATCGTATAATTTCTCCAAAGCCGAATACCATAATATTATTGAGTACCTTACCTCGGTAGAATGGTCATTTTTAGACAACGAAAATAATTTAAATAATCAATTAGAACAATTTTACTTAATTTTAAATGCCTCGATAGAGCGCTTTACTCCTAGGGTCAACTTCACACCATCTAACTATCCCAAATGATTGACGAGGGAATTAAATAAATATATTAATTATAAAAACATATCCATAGACGATATAAACATACCAGAAATCCTAATGATTACATAACTTTTACTAAATTACGTAAGCAGTGTAAAGAATTATCAAAAAATGCTATAGTGATTATGTAAGCCTAATAGAAAAAGAGGTACACCAAAATGTTAAAAAATTATGGAGTTTTTCTAAAAGTCAACAAAAAAATTATTGTGGATTTCCCAATAACATGTATTTAAAAGAAAAATGTGCCGACAGTATCGAAGGTATAGTTAATCTCTTTGCTGATCCATTTAAAAGTGTTTACGACACTGATATTCGTGTCAATACGATTCCCGATATTTCAGTGGAAGAGGTATTAAATCTAAGCCAATGTTTCATCAAAAAAGAATCTATAGAAAAAGTCATAAAAGAATTAGATAGCAATAAATCTGCTGGACCGGATGGTATTCCTCCAATAATTTTCAAAACCTGTGTTAGTAGTCTGATATATCCTCTTTATAAACTCTTTAACAATTCTTTATTTTCTGGTTCTTTTCCAGCTCAGTGGAAAAAGAGTTATTTGACCCCTATTCATAAAAAAGGAGATAAAAGCGATATATCAAACTATAGACCAATTTGTATAATGTCTGCTTTACCGAAAGTTTTTGAGAAATTAGTCCTAGATATCATTGTAAAACCTATCAACAACATTATTGTTCCTAACCAACGTGGCTTCATCACAGGTCGCTCTACCTTAAATAATTTAATGATTTATGAAAATTACATATCTGAATCTCTGGGTCTCAAACAAAAAGTGGACAGTATATACACTGACTTTAGTAAAGCTTTTGATAAGGTTCGACATCACATACTTATTTATAAACTTCGATTGTTGGGCATCAAAGGTAAATTATTGAGTTGTGTAACGGACGTAGTTGACCACATTATTTAATTTCATAAAATCTGTTTTACATTTATAAAATGTGCCTACCCCACCCACGCCACTGGCGAAATCATCACTCCCCGCCACTGGTCATTTTGTTCCCGGCCGCTTGAAAAACTTTGTCTACGAACGGCATCGATACCGCATCGCCGGCTTACCTGCCGCGTGGATCGATGTCCAGCATTTTTTCTATGTAAAATTTACTAGGAAAAATCAATTTTTAAATATTGCAAATGTTTATATTTTACTTGTTCATCCCCTCGGCGGTAGTCAAATAAACACTATTTTCTATATACTACCGCTGAGGAGATATTAAAAAAGCTGTTTTTCACACATATGTACAACCAATTTTGAACAATATTTTTTACCTTTTTTGCGTGTACGAAAATCCAGGAACCTCGTAGCATAGTGAATCTTATCTCTTTCTGAGCGCTATGTTACGGGGGACCTGGGAAAAATACCAACTTAACAATGTTTTACAAATTTGATCGCTTTGAGATCATTTTTACACATTCATTTACAAACATTTCTTAATTTTTATCGTATCTTTACAAACGAAAAATCTAGTTGTCAAGATACACATTCTTATAACTACTATGCATTTAAACTATGTAATTGTTATTCGTGTAAGCCTTCAAAATCTTTTCTAACTCGCAAATTCAAGCGACTGCCTTCGACTATACTACCGGCAAAATGAATATGCAACATTTTGCCGGGGCTTATAAACACATATCTGGCGCGGGTACAATCCCCCACCACTTTTGGACTCAAAGCCCAATGTCGGGTGCGAGTCATGCTTATTGAATATAAGCAGCCAAATAATAAAATAAAATTAGTTCATCTTTACCACCGAAACCAAGCGTTTTATTTATCTACAAGTGACTCCTGCCCAACATCTGCCTCACCTCGCCAAGTCTTCTGCTCCAAGATCTTCTGGTGTTACCTCCTCAAGACAAGCCGGCCCTCCTCTGGAAAACCGCCAACACCAGAAGCGAGCAGAGACGACAGCACACCCAGTGCCCAACATTCACCAAGCCTGGGTGCGGGATGCAGATTTCATCAAATATTACTACTATCATCATCATCGGCCGTAAAGGAGCATTCTCATCGGTTGAAGACACGGTTTGGACCCGGCGCCTAAATCTACAGTCTTGTGCGGACTCCCGTCCAGTACAAGTTGGATTGTTAGTTATCTTAGCCATAGGGTGCTTAGTGTAAAGATTAATTCTGTACAATCTTATATATTCGAGGCCACAAGTGGGGTTCCTCAAGGGTCCCAACTCGACCCAATATTTTTCTTATTATTCATCAATGACATTGTTGACCAATTTAATGATGTAGAAGTTCTGCTATTTGCTGACGACTTAAAAATATATAAAAAAATACGAAATGTATACGATTGTCAAATTTTACAGAGTAATTTAGAACAAATTTATCAATGGTGTGAAAAAAATGCTTTATTTTTGAACATTCAGAAATGTCAAGTAATACGATTTTTCAAAACTCGTTATAATATCTTACATGAATATACATTAAATAATATTAAATGAATACCAGTATCACATATTCGTGACTTGGGTGTAATATTCGATGAAAACTTGTCATTCATTGAACACATCAACTATATATCTAATAAGGCTTTAAAGATGCTTGGCTTCCTTTGCAGAACTTTAACTGATTTTAAGTCCATAGATTGTATGAGAACCATCTATATTTCATTAGTCAGAAGTCAATTGGAGTATAATTCACCTATTTGGCCCCTTTATATAATGTTCACTCCAATAATATAGAAAGAGTTCAGCACAAATTTCTTAACTGCGTAAATTTTAAGCTCGGAATTCCTATTGATTACATTAATTATGTCAGTTTGATGAATCAATTGCATCTAATAACACTGTCTGACAGGAGAATTATTTCAGACCTGGTTGTGTTACACAGAGTCATTAACAACTTAATTGATAGTCCTGCCATCCTTGCCACTATTAAACTACATGTGCCGACTAGGAATACAAGACAAAATATAACATTCTTCTTTAATACATACTCGACCAACTATCAGACACACTCACTGACCAATAGGATGCATGACCTGGGCAACAAGTATGGGGGTGCTATTGATTTATTTATTGACTCCATAGATAGAATTAAGCATAATCTACACCAACACTTTGTTGAATCCTACAAATTAGAGTAGCGTTGGTAAATTAGTTTTAATGATTTGTCTTAAATGTAGTGTTGTTGTAATTTCTTTTTTACTTTATGTTTCTCTTACGTTTTTCTTAATATTGCTTCATATTTTTTAATATTTTCTCATTATACTTTACTGTCAATACTGTCAATTTACTGTCAATATCTCCTGTATAATACATATTCTCCTAGTATTTCAACTATCAATTTATTAGAATAACCGTTATTAAATGCTTTTTGTCTTATAAATATATTGTTTTATGGTTATATGCTATTTTTTTCAGGTCTTAATATACTTCACACACGATATAAAGCATCGCAAATAAATAATTTTGAAATTTTAGAAATTAGGAAACATGTTAATATAAAAGTAGATATAAGTAACAAATTTTTTTTTTATAAACTCTCTTTTAAATATTTTCCCACTTAACTGGTTTTTCCCGTCTAACGATATTGTAATTCCTAATCCTTATAAACCCAACCTACTCTTACCCCTCCCCCCTCTTTTCACTTCTTCTTTCCAATTGCTATCTATATTTAACTTTTGACTTCGGTGTATACACAATAAAATGTAATCATTCTATTTATTTATTTATTGGACAATTTGCATAGCGCCGCTTTTGTGAGATATCACTTCAGGGGCGCTATATTGTAATAATCTACCTTTATATATAGATTTTTACTCTCCTGCTGAAGGTGTATATATAATCTTACTTTAAACTTTATTAGATACAGTAACAGTTGTAGGTAAAGAATTACCACCAGTTGGAGTAAAATTAACACCTTTTTAATTAAACCGACTGCTAATCTCATCGCACAATTAACCTCCTTTTATTCATAAACACGGGTACAATTAATCAATTTGTAATAATCGATTATTTCAGTAAACTTTGTTATAACTATCTTTAATTCTGACAAACTATACGATATTGATTCAACTTATAGACATTGACGGTTGTAACACATATTTAAGCACTGCAAGTCTCCTATGAGCTAATTATATTAGGTACGATAACAGTTAATATCAGTTATAGACATGTAGTCAATAATAGTGTTTCATTTGAAATAATTCATCACAAATACGTAAAATTTCATTTATTCAAACAATTTTCATTCTTATTATGCGTAAATTTAGCATGTTATTAATCATTAACTCCTTCCTGTTTCGTGTTTTAACTATATATACTCACCTGATGTAACTGTTGTTAGAATCACTTAAAATGCCTAGCAGAAAAAAACCCGCGGAGCGGTTCAGTCACACTCATTGTTCAGAATGTCGACCTGTTGGTACTTCTCACATCTCTCTCATCTCACAACGTATATTACAAAAAAGTTGGTAAGGTAAATCAACTTAAGCATTATATTCCAACAAATGCTTTATATACATTAAAATAGCGCCATAAGTGGCTGTGAAATGGAAATGGTGCTCCGTTCGGTCAAAGCAAATACAAATTTTGTAATTTTCTTCTCACGAACCACTCAGCAAATGACCTTGTTTTGTTTTATATTATCACAATAATTTAAAAAAAAATTAAAATCCATGAATGCCAAGTTTAAAACACAACACCACTTTTTAATTTTTTTACCTGATTTTGGTTAATTAGAACCTGGATACGTAAGAAAGATAAAAAACACAAAACATATACACAAAATTTTATACTCTGCGTGTAAAGTGTTCTATTACACATAAAATGAACCGTAAATCAAATTTATATTAAAATACGACAGTAAAGAGCCCATTCAATTGGTTTTGAATAAATCACGGGAAAAGTGGAATGAAGGAAACAGCTTACCTGGAATTCCCATGAATCCGGGCAATAGGGCTCTCGATGCACTTGCACTGTTCGGGTGAAATTTCCTCAACAGTGAGATAAACGAGAAAAACGATATAATTTTGATATTGAGCACAAAACATGTGAATAATACAACGACGATACTAAGATTGCACCTTTTTGTTATACGACACGAATTCGACTGACTTGCGACAATTTACAGTGCAACATAAATCTTCTTATTTTCTCAAATGTGGGAAAGGCTGTTTTTAGGGAAGGAGATGGATAGTATATGATAGAGAAAAATGATAGGTATTATACAGAAAACTGTTTCAATACAAAACATTCCGCCTACCTTGAGGAAATGTAAAAAATTTCTCAACAATCGACATAAAAAAGAAGATCAACAAAATATATAAACTAAAGTTAATATAACGAAAACTAAAATTAGAGACTAAATAGAACAAAATTTATTCGATAGGTAATCGATATAGTTTCACCACGGGACGTTTGAAAACACCCTGTGGCTTACGAACTGAAACTACACGAACAATTTTATCAGTGCCAGGAAATAATTCAATAACTCGCCCAACGGGCCAACGCATGGGCGCAGAATGTGAGTCGTCAATCATTGGGTGATGATGACGACCACTTGTTCCGTTGTTGCAGAGTGTGTAAATATTATTTTCACCAACGATTCCAAAAATGTTGAGATATTTGTTTCAATAATTGCCAGCGCGATAGACGGTTCATTAGTACGTCCACAAAATCTTCTTCAACAACAGAAACTAGAGGGGCTCCAATCAAAAAATGTGCTGGAGTCAGGGCGTCCATTTCAGACGGATCCGTTGACATGGCGCCAATAGGACGCTTATTTAAGATAGCCTCGATACGAGTCAAAACAGTGGCTAGCTCTTCAAAAGTGAGTACTTGATTTCCCACCACCCTTTTCAAATGATGTTTAGTTCCAGCCTCCGATACTTTATTTATTTATTTATTTATTTAACGCCCAGAGGGCTTTTACATGTGGGTGGTACAAATTTAATGACAGTTTTGAAACATAAAAAAGAAAAGAAAGAAATAATAAAAATAAAATTACATAAGTATATATGCGAGAAACAAAATTAAAAATAACAAGAACATAAATTAAAAAATACAGCGATTTGACTGGTTTACAAAAATATAACTTCCGTTTAGGAATAGTATTGAAATAGGTCTTTTACGTAATCCACAAAATTCGCAAAGTTAATATTAAATATATCGACATCACCTAAGTATTGGTTTCCCATAGTGTGAAACCGTTGTATTGGGGAGTTCGCAATGTAATTGCGCTTATGTGTGTTGTAGTGGAATAGTGTATTTTGTCGTGTTGTTATTGTAGGTATTCGTAAGTTTATGAGTTCGCAACAGTCGAATTTAGAGTTTAGAATCTTGAATAAAAAAGTTAAGTGATTTATTTTTGGATTTAAAAACATTATTCTCGATGGTAGTTATGTACATTTTGTAGCAATGTTTAGAAAGATCTTTACATTTTTTCCTAGTTTCCCTAAAGTTTATATAATCAGCTATGGATTTGCTTTGTTTGAATTTTTTGTGTTGACTTTTTTTTTGCTGAAGAGAGGCAGTTAGCTCCGATGAGAACCAAACTGGGTAAGTATATTTTTCGGCGTGTAAAAAGGTACATAGGATTTAATAGTGTTAGAAAATGTAAAATAAAGTATGTCTAAAGATTTATCAATATTTTCATCAGACAAAAAAGACCAGTCTATATTTGAGAGATGGCAGTTAATTGAGTCAAAGTCTGCTCGTTTAAAGTTCAGAGTTTTTTGTTCAGGTTTGGCATCGTTATCACAGGGTATGTTTAATTTCGTGTATAGGGGAGGATGGTGATTGTCGGCAGGTTGGAGCGGATCATTAGACAGTTCTACGGATATTTTAGGGATGTTTGATAGTACCAAGTCTAGTAAGCGATCGTTATTATTATAGATGAAATTGTGCTGGTACAGGTTTAAAAAATTTGCTGTGTCCAAGATTTCTCGTGCCCGGTCATTTTCGCTTTCGTTTGTGATGTAGCCGCTGTCGTTGGATAACAAGAATAACAAGTTTTGAGTTTGGATATTTTGACAGGAGATGTTCAACGTCTTCACAATGGTTTCTGTATGTTTGAATATCGGAGAGTGGTGGTAGGTAGGTGGTTCCAATAATAATTCTTTCCAGTCCAGTAGAGATTTGCACAAATAAATGTTCAATGTTGTTGTTTTTCGTCGGTAACTTCCTAGATGAGTACTTTCGTTTAATTGCTATTAAAACACCTCCACCTCTTGACTTCGAACTTGATCTGGCATTTCTGTCACAACGAAAAATTTTGTAGTTAGTAAGTCCAAGTTCAGATGATTTTATTGCAGAGTCAAGCCAGGTTTCCGTAAGTGCATATACGTCATGATGATGGGACGGAAGAGCTGCGTGTAGATCGTCTAGTTTTGTTCGTAGTCCACGGATGTTTTGGTAGTATATTTGCAGCTTAGTTATACTCGGTTTTTTGGATGGATGTTGACTATTTTAGGTGACGAATTTATATACTTTATAGTTTTGTCCGTTTCTCCATTGGCTTTACGTTTTTCAAGTTCCGTCCGTAAGTCCATTAGGTGCTTTTGCTGTGCTGGGGTCGAGTCAGAGTAAATGCGTACATTATTCTTTAAGAGATGTTTTTTTCCTTGTAGTATTCTAGCTGTCTGGGAGTCTTCAAACTGGATTTTAATTGGTCTTGGCTTGTTATTATTATTATTACCAAATCAGTAAACTTTAATAATTTTATTTTTTGCAGGTATATCTTTATTGGAAATTATTTCCGTTACTGCAGTTTGGTCATCCAAGATTTTGTCAGTAGCTGTTACCTTTGCACTTTCAGGTACATTGCACAAAATTATATTTAATTTTGTGCAATGTAATTTCATTCATTTCGTGGATTACCTCACAGATATTAATATTGTTTTGAGATGGAATAATTTTTTGAATATCTTTGTATGCCCGCAGTTCTCCTTCCAAGGCACCAGTTTTGGCAGCTACCGCTGCCGACATGCTGCCAATTGCTGCTAAGATTTCGCATGCTATGGGTGTAATTTTTGCGATTTGGTCCTTGTTGAACTTATTTCCAGGGTCAAGAAGCACTTTGTTTATGGCGTTGACTGCTCTTTCTGCATTTGAGATATATGATTGGACATCCATTGTATATTATTATAATTATAATTATAATTTTTATTTTCTATTATATAAATAATTGAACTCCGTTTCAGAACCACTGGTTTAACTACACTGACGCAAGGTAGAGTGATATGTATTTTGTATAGCCGTATTTAATTTCCGTTTTTGAACTTTTGGCACTGGGACACTAAAAAACTGCAGTTTTAACACTTTATTTTAATAAAGTTAGCACTTATTATTAATATTATGTGTTGTTTTAGTGTTCAGATTTACTATAAGAACGTTATTTTTAATATTTAGACTGGAGAGGAATTGTTGACGTTTGCACTGTCAAATAGTATTGTTGTGAATACTCCGTTAAAGTGTTGGGCGGAGGGAGGATTAAAGTGCCAGATAATTGAACGAGTGGCAGTAGAGTCCATAAGTGTGTTATTGTTTTCGAGTAAGCTTAAAAATTTAGAAAAACCTATATGATATCTATTGGCACCGACAAAGTTGGTACCACAATCGCTATAAATGTTTTGGCAAAGTCCACGACGAGAAATGAATCGATCTGATGCTGCTATAAATGCTTCAGTGGATAGATCTGATACTAATTCCAAATGCACGGCTTTGGTCGATAAACAAAAGAAAAGACACAAATAGGCTTTATAGGTTTTAGCGCCGCAACGCCTGCTTTCGGTGGACTAAAAAGGGACCTTCATAATCGGTTCCTACATTTAAAAATGGACGACCGTCTCCAAAACGGGAAGCGGGCAAATTACCTATAAAGGGTTGTTTTTAAAACAAGAGAAACATTTGCTCAAACGATGTCGAATTACGTTACGAGCCGAAATTATCCAATATTTTAATGATAGTATAGATTGCAATGCACGCGAACCAGGATGAAGGTACAAACGATGGTAATAATATATTATTAAAGTTGTTCAATGACATTGCTTTGGTAAAATAATAGGATGTCTAGAGGTTTCCGACACTACTTGTGCGATGCAAAGACGTCCGCCCACCCTTAATATTCCAAATTTATCGATAAAGGGAGCAAACCTTTGCAGTTGCGGTGAACACACATTATGCGAGATTATATTATCTACATCTTGTTTAAAATAAATATTTTGAAGGAATTTAATGCAACAGGACAAAGATAAATTAATTTCTTTCAACGATAGGGATGAAAATTTCAATAAAAATTCTTGGTCACGAGTTGACACACTAGTTGATAATAAAATTATATTCTTCGATTTATACCCTGGTATTTGTTCTACCGGAATATCTTGAGGTTTAACAGAGGACCACTCCTCTAGGGGTGACGATATAAAACGTGGACTATACCACCATAAGGAAGATTGGGCAATTTCAATTGGAAAAACTCCTCGTGACCCCAAATCTGCAGGATTTTCTTGCGACGAAATGTGAAACCAATGTTCATAAGGAAAAATTTGAATGATGGTTTCAATACGGTTTGCAACGAAAGTTTTCAAACGAAACGTAGGTGTTTTGAACCTTTCCTTATCTGTGGTGTGTATTTACAACACATTGCTTCTAATAACTTTAATAACTCTATAAATATAATAAATTCTGGGTTCAGATTTTAGTTATTCTTCCGTTATACATTTATGCACTGAATTAAAAAATAATATTTTACATAGTTTCCAAATTCAATTAAAAATCAGAGATTTTTGTTAAAAATCGGGAACAAATACATCAATACAATCAACCGTTTGATACTAATACGCGAAGAGTGTGCGAGGAAATGAAACGCTATTGATGTCCCGCTTTAATTCGCTATGCGGGACATCCACACGTCTGCAGTTATATTTTGGTTGAGACCATCGATACTTACTACCGCACAGCTGTGTTTTTGCCAGCCGCCAGCCGCTAGCCAGTTAGATG
Organism: Hesperophylax magnus; assembly: GCA_026573805.1. Classification (NCBI taxonomy): domain Eukaryota; kingdom Metazoa; phylum Arthropoda; class Insecta; order Trichoptera; family Limnephilidae; genus Hesperophylax; species Hesperophylax magnus. The sequence goes on from JAIUSX010000068.1 coordinate 10,602,164, forward strand.
TGGACCCCTCGCACGTTTCTTTAGCATCTGCCGATGGTTTTTTCATGTTTTCAACAATTCAATTACAATTATTATCACGTTTGATATAAAATATAATAAACATAATCGATTAGCTATGATTATTCATATTTTTCCTATATTAAATCGCTTATTTTGAGATGTGTATTGACTACACAGCACCGGAACGCGTGTATTTTATTAGCACAGTAAGAGAAAGGTTACCACGCCAAGACCGGTCGGTGGCCAAGTTGACATCGCGCTTGGGTCTCACCCAGGCGTAGTGTGTTCAATTCCTCGGCTGGCAAAGTCCTCCATCACAACACAAGCAACATTTTCTGCTTACTGTGGTGGTAGTAGGAGATTTTCAAATATTGTCAGGTTATTCGTAACCCGGGAATGTTTTTCTTTCTTTGAAAAAAAAAAAAAATAGTGGAATCGGTGAAAGCTATAATGTTTTCTATTTGAAGTCGGTCTTTATATACATCTTTACAACAGGTAAACAGCTTTGCCAACAAAACTGCTCGAAGAAGTTCAAGCCGTGGAATAGATATCACATTAATGGGTGCAACTCTTGATTTAGCTAGTAAAATGTGGCTTGAAATTTCTCGTTTATTGATTACAATCAAATAAACAACTCCACAATATCCTCGTTCAGAGGCGTCTAAAAAACCAACCTGTATCCAACAATTTTTTTGAGACGTAGTAACAAAGCGATCAATTCTTTTTATTTATTTATTTATTTAAGGAGAAAACACAGATACAGACAGTAATTAAAAGATAATTTTGTAAAACAATAACTTGAGAATTCGCCTGCATTCTAACTATTTCTCACTGATTGACTGGTAGATAACAATTTTAAATATTTTTTACATGTAAATAAGGTAAAATTATTTTGTATATGGATAATGCTCATTATCAAATAAAAGTGTACAAATATTTTTTATACAAGTTTAGAGATAAATCATAAAAAAGTACTGAAAGAGTATAGTGAATAAAGTAAGTACACATTTTCTTCTTTTTTTATAGTAAAACAGACTACCAAAAGTACTATATGTATCAAAAAATATGTCGGAATCCTTCAGGTTTTGGTTTTTATTATACAATTCGCACATTCTTCTGATTGGATCTCTGACACCAGCATTTGTGCGCGTCCCGCCAATATGGAATAAGTCGTTAAGCCTCGTCGTTCTGAGTAGTATTTTAAAGTTTATTAGATTGAGTAAGCCAGGACAGTCGATAAAGTTGTTACAGATTTTGTACAAGGTCATTAGGTCAAGGTAAGTTCGCCGGTTAGTAAGAGTGGAGACGTTATATTTCAAGAGCATATTTGTGTACCCCCGTTTAGGTGCGCTCATTCTGTGGTTGAGGTAACACAGAAATTTCTTCTGGATACTTTCAATATTTTCTTTATAGATATCGTAAAGTGGAGTCAATATGGAGGTGCAGTATTCAAGTTGAGAACGGAACAGCGTATAGTAAAGCAGAAGGTAGGTTTCAGGTTTTCGAAATACGAGGCTGTTTCTGATAACAAAGCCTAGCATGCAGTAAGCTTTATTCACAATGTTTTTAATGTGCGCATCGAAATGAAGTTTGGAATCAAAAAGTACGCCAAGATCCCTTATACAGTCTACACGATCTAGTGAATAGTTGCCTATGTAATAATTGTGTATAATAGTGTTATGATTTTTAATGAAGCTTATTTGTTTACATTTGTTGTAACTTAGGTAAATTTTGTTTTCATTGCAAAACGCTTCGAACCTTACTAAGTCTCGTTGGATGAGCAGACAATCATTTAGATTCCTAACAATGGCAAATATTTTTTTGTCATTGGCGTACAAGAGAAATAAACAATGCATGAAACATTCAGAAACTGTATTAATAAAAAGTATAAATAAAAGCGGTCCTAGGATTGATCCCTGTGGTACGCCAGAATTAACTGGTTCCCATACGGAAGTATGTCCTCGTAACGATACAGCTTGCTGTCTTTTTGTTAAATATGAGATGAACCAACGTAATAAGTTTCCCCTAATTCCGTTATACATATTTTTTTCATAAGAATAAGGTGATCAACCTTGTCAAAAGCCTTTTTGAAATCGCAGTAAATTGCATCTACCTGATGGCCTCGATCCATGCTAGTAAACAAAAAAATAGAGTAAATAAGTAAATTACTCACGGTAAATTTGCCTTTGACAAACCCGTGTTGTTGGTCTGTAATTTTGGCAGCAAGCTGGGGATATATGTATTAGTATGGACAAGTCTTTCCATCAATTAATAATCTATGGACAAGTGAAAACAACAGCTGATTCTGACAGATCCATATTTAATGACAAAAGTAGTGAAATTTAAGCAAATTTAGCAAGTAATCAAAGTTGAAACATATAAACTAGTGAAAAATTATTCAAAATAATAGTGTATTTCGTGGTGACAGTGTGAAACAACTTTACATATTGCCTTGAAAAATTACGCATATCGAATTCACTGTCATTGTAAGCTACAACCACAGACAATTTATGTTTTTGAATTTTTGAAATCTTTTTGAATTTGTGAAGAGGTTTTTATTTTTGTCATAGACAAATAAGTTAAATTATTTTTAACTCAATAAGGGGTATTACTGAACAACTCTAAGAAACCTACCTACAAACTAAGAAATAAATCAACCAAAATGTCTAAAACTCGCAAGGTTTGCAGTGCAAAGAAAGATACATCTTCACCTTTAGCAATCACGTCTGGCCCTATTGATTCACCGTCGGCGCATCAGTCAATGATTAACATTGACACTGACTCATTAATCAATTTTTTTGAGTCGAAACTTGAAATTATGCGCACTGAAAACAAGAAAGCTATTGAGGCTGTTCAGTTAAAATTAAATGAGGTGTCTAACGAGTGGAAAGAGCAATACACAAAAATTCTGGGATGTGTGAGCGTTCTCCAAGAAGAAAACTCAAACCTCCGGCAAGAAGTCCAGTCACTACGAGATGCATAAGATGAGATGGAGCAACGCAGCAGAATATGCAATGTAGACATCCATGGGATCCCCATATCAAAGGGCGAAAATTTGATGACATTAATAGAGAAAATAGGATCCAATATTAACGTCCCGCTTCCAAGTAGCTATGTGGTTTCTGCGCATCGCGTCGCTCACGGCCACTCCTTGCCCTCCAACCGTCTACGCAATATAGTGGTCCAGCTCTCCACAAAGCGACTCCGTGATGATGTCATCGCTGCAGCAAGGACTCGCCGCGGCCTTACCACGGAACAATTAGGATTTGGTGCTCCCACCACCAATTTTTATATAAACGAGCACCTTACATTGAAAAATAAAATCCTATTTGCCAAAACACGAGCCGCCGGAAAAGCTAACGGCTTTAAATACATTTGGGTATGGAACGGCAGTATTCTGGCGAAGAGGAACGATCTCTCTCGGGTTTTCACCATCCGCCGTGAGGGAGACCTTCAAAATATAATCACACATGATCAGCAAAACATGTGACTAAAAACAAAACTAAATGACTTCAAAAGAAAAGAACTGATTAACTGCATGTATATGAATATCAGGGGAATGAGGACAAAAATTGATGAAATATACGAAAACGTCCTTATCAACGACTATGACCTATTAAGCCTAACAGAAACATGGTTAAAGGAATCTATCTGTGACCAAGAATTAGTAGATAACCGGTATGAAGTATTTCGGAGGGATAGAGTTCACAAAACAAAAAAAGATGGAGGAGGAGTCATGGTTGCTGTATCGAGAAAACTAGAGGCGAAGAGGATGGCGCATTGGGAATGTCAAGCGGAGGACTTGTGGATCCAACTCAATATAAACCATAATAACAGGAGTATCAAACTGAATGTTTGCACCGTATATCTACCACCAACTGAAGAAGAATCTATTGTAAGCTCATTTTTAAACAATCTTAGGAATGTGTACCTAACAACACCAAACCAACACATCTTAATATTTGGCGATTTCAATAAGTCTAACATTCAATGTATTACCGATGAAACAAGCAATTTATTACCTTTCACCACAAACACAAATACAATCACCTCCGACATCATCGATACACTATCATTCTGTAATCTTAAACAATTTAACGGAATAGTGAATCACCAATCCAAAATATTGGATCTCATTTTATCAGATAAAGAAGACATATCAGTAATACGTTCTTCATCTCCACTAAGCAAAGAAGATCCATACCACCCTGCTCTAGAAATAAACGTTCTTTTTAATTTTCTACCACATCTTGAAACCCGTAACGCCCCAAGACCAAACTTTTATAAAGCCGACTATGATTCAATTAATACCGTTCTTCGTGAGATTGATTGGGAATTCATTAATCAGGGAAATATTGATCAATCTGTAGATCAGTTTTACAGTATACTCTACCAGATTATCTCTTCTCATGTTCCCCTCAAAACGAACAAAAATCACTTTCCTAAGTGGTACTCAAAAGATCTCATTCGTTTGATAAAGAAAAAAAACAAATTTCATAAAAAATATAAGAAATATGGTAATGAACTAGATCATTTATCATTCAGCTTGATTAGAACCAGAACAAAAAATCTGATTAGAGTTTGTTATCATAAGCGTTTAGACTTAATCAAACAAAATTTAAAAGCTAACCCGAATGATTTCTGGAAATTTGCAAAAAGCAAATATAAAACACAACCGATATTCCAAAAGAGATGCACCTAAACGACATAAAAACTACCCAAGGTCAAGTTATATGCGGGCTTTTTTCTAAGCACTTTCAATCCGTTTATAAACCTCACAATGCAAACTATTCATCACAAATATCTGAAGATTTCTGTAACGAAAGCCTTGGTATGATCACTATTTCGCCCTTAACGATATTAGTCAAGTGTAAGAATTTGAGAACCAATAAGGGATCAGGTCCTGATGGTATCCCGCCAATATTTTTGAAAATATGCAGAGATGTTCTTGCCAGACCACTTAGCCTTCTTTATAACAAATCATTACAAGAAGGTGTTTTTCCAGTCAAATGGAAAACGGCTTTCTTAACACCTATATTTAAGAAAGGTTGTAAGAGCGATATAAAAAAAATATAGACCTATCTCTAAACTTGACTGCATAGGAAAGTTTTTTTTATTTTTTTTTATTCTTTATATTGGCTTCCACCCATTAAGAGTGATCTTGGCCATACAATACAACATTTTACTTATTAATAAATACAACAAATTACAGGATAAAATTGATTACACAACATGTCATAACATAACGTAACATAAATAAACCAAACATAACATAACATAACATAACATAAACATAAACATAACATAAACATAACATAACATAAACATAACATAATATAACATAACATAACATAACATAACATAACATAACATAACATAACATAACATGAACATAAAATAAACATATCATAACATAATATGAACATAACATATAATAAACATAACATGGGTGTAACATAAACATAACTTAACAAAAACAATACAGAGCTGGTAATAATAGGTAATTATAAAAATAGGAACCTGTGCACAATAGTAGTGGGCATTTTTGTTATTTAAAAGAACAGATTTTTCCAAAATTAAAAGCATTATTTTTTTTAAAACAGTACTTTGAAATGAATATAAACAAATACAATAAAAGAATCAAGAAAAATATTTATTGTTATTAAGTTTAATTTGTAGAACTCCATTTTATTTTTTATTTTTTTATATATTCAATAATATTATTATTGGGTTTATAAAAACAGTTTATTTTTAAACAAGTTCTGCTGTGTAATTATTATTACGCGCGACAGCTGTTTCGCCCTCTGAAGGCATTATCAAACTGTCTGACAGGAACCTGAACAAATGAATACAAATGAAAGTGAAAGAAATTTGGTTTATATTTATTATTATGGTCAGATATTAAGGCCATTTTTATAAATAAATTTTGCCAAAAAATAGTTAATTTCAGTAGTGTTTAGACTAAGAAGGCAGGGTATACTGGTAGGCAATTTAATATCAAGTTTTAACAATTCATGCATGAAGTTTGGAAATTGGTCATTGATTGGACACTCAAAAAAATTATGGTCCAGAGTATCCTCTGACCCACAATCACAGTACGGCGAACTGACTATGTGGAACCTGGCAAGATGGCTAAGACAACAAGTGTGACCCAGCCGCATTCGGGTTAAGGAAGAAATATATTTTTTAGGCATGGTAGTGTATTTGTGAAACCAGGGCTTAACAGGAATAGAAGGTTGGATTAATGAGTACTGGTGACCTTTTATCAGAGAAGATTTTTTCCATTCAGAAGACCATTGGAGTTGGTACTTAGTTTTTAGAATAGGGAAATGGTCTCTAACCGGAATAGGGATATCACTTAACGGACCATGGGCAGTGGCTTCCTTAGCAATATAATCAGCCATGTCATTCCCAGTAATACCGAGGTGTCCCGGTATCCAGGCTAGGACCACTGATGCATGAACCAGTGACATGGAATGCAATAGGTTCCTGATCGAGCAGATTAGAGAGTCGCTACTGGAATTGAGTGGGGATGCGCTTATTTTTTGTAGTGAGCTAAGCGAGTCTGAAAGGATGAGTGCGTTTTTAATATTTAATGATTTGACGAGTTGAAGAGCTTCTATGATAGCTATGCATTCAGCAGAGAAAATGGAGCATTCTTTGGGAAGTTTGTGTGGGAAACACAATTTTCTGTGAGGAACATAGACACTGGCCCCGCAATGGGAGTCCTGACTGAGTTTGGAGCCATCTGTGAAAATTTTTATGTAATTTAGCCAGTTGTTTTCAATAATTGTGTTAAATTCTGCATTATTTAATTGAGTTGAGTTTTTAATGTTTTTTTTACCATAGGAAAGTTGTTTGAGTCAATAATATATGACTGTCTATTAGCTCATGTAAGTAAATATATTATCATTGAGCAACACGGGTTTTTCCCTCGGCGTTCCACAAAAACTAACCTTCTCGAATACTCCCAGTACATCCGCGATAGCATCGAAAAACGTTTACAAGTAGATGCCATCTACACGGATTTTTGCAAAGCATTTGACCAGTTAAATCAATCATTACTCATCAAGAAGCTGGAAAAGTTTGGCATAAATGGAAATACTTTGAAATGGTTCGAAAGTTACATTACAGAAAGAAAACTGCAAGTGGTTGTAGGAGGGTACTCCCCGGATCTTTATACTGCAACGTCGGGAATTCCACAGGGCTCGCATCTTGGACCTTTGCTATTTTTAATCTTTATAAACGACATAATTTTAAGAATAAAAACATCAAAATATCTGCTCTTTGCCGATGACCTTAAGTTGTACAAAAAAATTACTTCATTAGAAGATTGCACCGATTTGCAAAAAGACTTATCATCACTTCATGAATGGTGTACACTAAATGATTTATATTTTAATGAAAACAAATGTGCCGTAATTTCATTCACAAAGAACATTAATAAATTCTCAAACACATATCACATTAACAATATCCCTTTACTAAACACAACTTCAATCAAAGACTTAGGCGTGACATTTGACTCGTCACTTAGCTTCAATAAACATGTAGATACAATTTCAAAAAGTGCATCACAAGTATTAGGATTAACGCTAAGAATTACAAATTGTTTTAAAAGTACAGAATTAACTTTGACATTATATAAATCATTTGTGCGAAGTATTCTCGAATATGCATCAACAATTTGGTCTCCCAATTATGAGATTCATAATTATAGGATTGAATCCATACAAAGGAAACTAACCCGTGTAATTGCTTATCGTGAAGGTTTATCTGATCAATTTGGAACTTATAATGACCGAATTTTGCACTACAAACTACACTCACTGACGGTCAGACGTAAACTTTCTGACGTATTGCTCCTACACAAAATTATACATGCATCAGTTGATACACCAAACATTTTATCCCAAATTAACATCAATATTCCATCAAGAAAATCAACAAGGAGGATGAACGACATTTTCTATATTAAAGCCTACCACACAAATACAGGATATTTTTCCCCTGTACCGCGAACATTAAGAAATTATAACATTATACATGGCTCTAATAATGTAATAGACATTTTTAATGACCAATTTAAACACTTCAAAAAAAATGTATTACCTTTAATCATATTAAGCTGATATTGTGATGAAACCCTTTATTTAATGAGAAGCAACATTGTACCTACCTAATCATTGTCTCACCAGTACAGGTGTGACAATAACAAATCGTTTATGAACATATTTGTATTTACCTTTTACCCATTCTTATTTGTTATTTACTTCTGCATATTTAGCTTATTCATTTTGTTACTATTTTTGTTGTTATTATGTATTTAAACATCCATGTATGTAAATTTAAAGTTGTTATTATGTATTTAAACATCCATGTATGTAAATTCTTGGGCACCATGCCTGTTTTATGTACTTAAATAAAAAAATAAAAATTTAAAAAAAAATAGTTTAGGGATCGCCGAGAGAATAGATATTGGCCTGTAGTTTTCCACTCGTTGACGCGAATCACCTTCGTGGACCGGGTAGGCCAGCTTCCACCTGCCAGGAAAAACCCCGTCACTCAGACATTTATTGAATATTATGGTAAGCGGCACACACAGTGATCTAAGGAAAAACGCCGGAATTCCATCGTGACCCGCACCTTTGTTTATGTCTAGCGACTTTAAACTTGATTTCACTTCTTTTTTCGTTAGTTTAATCGTGTGAATATGCGTCGTATAAGTCCTGAGTCGTGAACTGATTCAAGTTGATCAATGTCTATTGTGTCATTGACGGAGGAGGGTTCAAATGTTGACTTGAAGAATTCAGAGAACATATTACAGATTTCCTGGGCATTATTAGATTCACGTCCGTCAAAGGACATAGCAGCAGGATATCCGTCGGACGACTTTAATGAGGATATGTATGACCAAAAACTTTTGATATTGTTTTGCAATGAAGTTTCGACGTTGTCGAAAAATATCTTTCGAGATTCACTAGACAACTTCTTTTATGTTGCACATAAGAAGGAAAATTCACGATAGTCAGAAAGACCTTTGTATGTCTTCCATTTGAGCCAGACTTTGTCCTTTTTCCGTGATAGCCTAATAAGTTCGGGGGTAAACCATATGGGAAATTTTTCATTTCGTCGTGCCAGTAATGGAATAAACTTATCAATCACATTGTTTATTATTACATAGAATTGGTCTACTGCTTCTTCTGCTGATAAATTTGCGATTTCAGACTTCAAATACAGTCAATGTCATTATTTATTTGCGTGTAATCAGCTTTCCTGAAATTTCGCCTACGCTCTTTGTCTTATATTGGATAGGGAAGGAAGTTCCGTTATATATCTCTTCCACTTGAAACTCATTTCCATAGCGATTACCTGATCCCAACCAAGTTGCATTTTCCACAATTCTTGCATAAAATATTTAGTGACAAAAACGACAGGGTTAATGAATCCCAATGTATCATATAATCGTGCATATGGTAGATAGCATTGTACGTTTGGTACAGTGGTCACTAAAAGCATTATTATTTTTATATGTAAATTTATCGAGCGACGGGATCCATTGAATAACTAATATATTAGTAATTTTCTCATCACCGTCAAATTCAAAACTTAATGCTACTTCCCGATAATCGAGAAGAATGTCTTCTAAAATGTCAGGATAATTGCTAGTCCATTTTCTTAATTCAAAACCACCCTTTGGAAGTAATGCATTCAACTCCATGGTGTAATATCGAGCGCTTTCCAAAATTTGCGCACCACTGACAATGTCGTCCACATATGTGTCATTAATTAATATGTTTGCAGCCTTTGAATAGTTAGATCTTTCATCAGCTGCTAATTGATGCAATGTTCGAGTAGCTAAGAAAAGGGAACTTGATGTCCCATATGTGACCGTTTGTAATTCAAATTCTTTTAGGATGATTGCGCGATTCACGCCATAATATAGATATGTTGATAGTTACACGAGTTTGAATCCATGAGGATTTGTCGATACATTTGACGTATGTCAGCTGTAAAAACGACTTTGTGTATACGAAAATTACACATCAATTCGACTATGTCCTTTTTTAATTTTGGAACCACCAAAAGTATATCGTTCAATGCAATACCCGATGATGTTTTAGTACTCAGCAGCAAAAACGACTCTCAAACGAGTTGTAGAACTTGTCTCCATGATTACGCTGTGATGTGTGGTATGAAATAGTATCCAACTGGTGACTGAGATGGTATTTCAATCATGTGTTCCAAAGTTTAATACTCTCTCATAAAAGAAATATATTGGGATTTGAGATCAGGATTTGCATCCAGCCTCTTTTCTTAGTGCATAAAACGCGACAATGCCTTGTCAAATGACCTTCCCAATTTATCTGGGCTTTCTTTAAATGGTAAAACTACGACACACCTCCCGTCTTTCTTACGGTAGGTATTTTCAATATACAACTTTTCACACCGAATTTCATCAGGCGATCGAATTTCTTACAAAGAGGGGACATTTTCGATCTCCCAAAAGCATTTAAGTTTATCCTAAATTGAGTCATCCATTGAAGTAAAAAATGAATTTATCGAATCATTTGCCGATCCGACATTTCTCATTAAAACCTATCATAATGTTGTAATTCAGATAATGTGACGATTTACAAACAAGACATTTATTTTCGACATTTGATACAAAAGAATTAATATTATGATTTCGAGGGGTTTTTATTGAAGATTTCCTTTTGCGACAGATTTTCCGGAAGATGCCTAAGGCGGTCTCTTTAGCCAGACATTGTTGTTCCAAAAATTTAATAATTGGTCAAAAGTACGTATTTTTTCCAATTTATTTTGTATCTCAAATTCGATACGTAATTCTTTTGGTAATTTATGTAAAACAATATGTAATAATAGGAAACTCCATTCATGTATTGGAAAATGTAATGCCATTAAAGCCGCTAAGTTTTCCTTCAATATTGAAATAAATTTTCTCAAGTTATCATGGGCTTTGACAGTTTGAGATGATAATATTAACTCGATATGAGGATCTGCGATTAACCGAATGTTTTCAAAAAAATTTAAAAACAAAAAAAAAAACAAATTATAGGCAACAATATAGTTTTCTTCCGAAATCGGAAGATGTTTAATACAAATAAATGCTTCTCCAGATAAACTACTAATTTAATAATGCATTTTTTGTACAGGATTTAACGCATTATTTGAATGTATTAACGAATCAAAAGTATATATGTAATTTACCCATTCTGTTGAAATTCCAGTAAAATTTATCAATTTAATTTTCGGTAGTGAAATATTCGAAGTTTTAGTAATGTTTTTATTTTCCAAATCATTTTCTAAGTTTTCCGGAAACAACTCACTGTGATGTGACTTTATTTCGTAATAAATATCTTGAAATTAAGAATATTTTGTTTGCAAAGTGGCTATTTCAGATTCTTCTTTCTTTGAAGCTTCCAAAAGCATATGAAATGTGGAAAATTATCTCTAATTGTTGTTAAATCCAAAAAACGTGCTTTAAAAATCTTCTTTCTGACAAATCCGATGTTTTTAAAGCCTTAACCGCCGACGCGCGAATACTTTCCAGATCGAAAATTGCCAATTTATATTTAATTGCATTCGATGCCATATTTTCAGACCGGTCGGTGGTCAAGTTGACATCGCGTTTGGGTCTCACCCAGGCGTAGTGTGTTCAATTCCTCGGCTGGCTAAGTCCTCCATCACAACACAAGCACTATTTTCAGCTTACTGTGGTGGTAGTAGGAGATTTTCAAATATTGTTAGGTTATTCGTAACCCGGGAATGTTTGTTATTCTTTTAAAAAAAAAAAAAAAGTAAAGTATTTTAGTAACCAAAATTCCGAGAAACAGCAACACACTATTTTGATAGCTAGATAATTTGTAAACAATGTTTTCCAATATGGCCGTCCACTAACAGCTGATTACTCAGTGATACCACCTTAAAAACCAGCCACTTTCTGACTATTGACACAATCTGTTTTACCGACACGACAATGTTCTAATGTATAATTGTACCTACCTACTTCAAATTTGAAGGTAACAAATTTAAAATTAGCCAGCCTATTTGCAAACAATATTGAAAATATTCTAGGTACTAAATTTATGCTTCTATTATTTAATTTATTTTTTTTTAATTTTTATTCCAGATCTCGGGGAGGGTGGTGCAATCCCACGAGCTCCATATTATACATAGAATATATATATAAAAATATTGTAAGATAATACATACACAATAAACGAAAATAAAAGACAATAATAATAATAATAATAATACAAAAAAACATAATGAGATTAAAAAAAATATTTGAAAAAAATATAAATGATATACGTATATATATTTTTTTTTAATCTATGACATCAGGATTTGGCTCCATCGCTTGTACATAGGTCCCTGCCAGAAGTGCAGTGCTGCCATCTCAAGACCGTTTTTGCTCGTGGCTAGTCGTTTTCGAAAGCTGGTGATCCGTTTTTTCATTAGTGCTCGGAATCCGGGAGCACGCCCTTCTACAAACATCTCAGTGGCACTACAGTACCAGGACAGCCCAAAAAGTATTCGGTAGGAATTGTTTTACTGTACTTCCATTCTTTTTAGAGATGCTTTGTTAAAGTTGGTCCACAGCTCCGAGGTATATAGGCTCGTGCAGTATGTGTTAAAAAGTTGCCTTTTTGCTTTTGGGCCACACTTGTTAAATCGTCGAGAAATTATATTTGCTCTGATGCAAAGTGATCTTTTCTGTTGCTCAATATCTATATCATCATTGAGCTCCGCTGTTACGATGTGTCTTAAGTATTTGACCTCCGGTTTATCAGTAATTTTTGTGCCGTTTAGGCTGACGGGTAGTACTTTTGTAGTAACAAAGATTTAGTTGGATTGTAGATCATGTTATGTTCAGCGGCATATTCTTCGCATATATTTAATAGCTTTCTCAATGTTTTAATGCTTGGAGACAAAATAACCATGTCACCTGCTTGCGAAATGTTATTTACGCAAATGTTTCCCAGGTAACAACCTACATTCGCCGAGGTGAGTTTATTGTTTAAATCATTCATATAGACCAGAGGTTCCCAAAGTGGTCTATATAGACCCCCAGGGGTCGATATCGGCATGCTGGGGGTCTATGTCAGCGAGAAAAAAATTTGGGGGTCCACGAGATTCAAATGGGGGTACATACGAGCGGACCTCCATTTACCTGAAGTCAACATTTAGGAGTTCCGTAAATGACACAATAGAACTAACACAAATATAATAGTCTGAGAAATTACTTATTTGATATTTGTATTTTTATATTTCCTAAAGTTGTTAATTGAGGTATACAAATAGAATCTACGTTCCTTTTCTCGTCAGAATTAATATATTCAAGCAAAACATTGCACATTAGAAGCCGCAAATTTTCCTAGTTCCCCAACTTGTTTTTGAAAAACGTCCAGGGTAATAATGACGTTTAACATTTAAATGCACTTCATACAGGCTTCAAAACTAAGTTTGAGGAAATTTTGACTATGGAAATGGAACGTTGAAGAATCGGTTATCATGTGACAAGAAGAACTGACTAGAATAAACACTGTCAAAGAACTTAAAGGGCATTTCTGTAGGGCTAACTACAGAAAGAAATTCCCATTGCTTATTCTGCTTTATTTTCATTTGGTGTAATACCTCACAAAGGCGCCCCTGTCTGCACAGTGTAAAGACAGAGGAACTATACCGCCACCCGGTTGTTGGACAGGCAAGGGAAGGGAATATTTTTACTAAAAAAATTAATGATTATCACGTGGGACGTTAATAGTTTTAGGAAAATTCAATATTCGGCAGGCAGGGGTCTACGGAAAAAAATATTTGGCAAGTGGTCTACGGAGCAAAAAAGTTTGGGAACCTCTGATATAGACGTTAAATAAAATTGGTGATTAGCTTCCCCCTTGTCTGACGCCGCATTTCGTATTCACTGGTACTGACATTTTATTTTTCCAGATAACTTGGTTCTCTTGTTGATGATGCCAGATCGCCAGAATGTTAATTATTGAACTGGGTACATTTCTTTCTTTTAGTTTTTTCCAAAGCAGTGCATGAGATACTCGGTCGATAGCTTTACTTAAGTCTAGAAAGCAAGCATACACTGTTGTTTTTATTGCCTTATAATATTCGTTACTTTGTTTCAAACTGAATATTGCCATATCTGTTGACAATTTAGATTTAAAACCAAATTGGTTGTCGGACGTAAATATTTTGTCTTCTATGTAATTTTGAAAAAACCCTTTAAAATATTCTGGATATTATTGTGGCTAGAAATATCGGCCTAGAGTTGGAAGCACTGGATATGTTTTCTTGTCTGGATTTAACTAACGGTACTATAATTGTACGTGAGAAGTTTTTTGGCATATGCATATGTTGAAGTATCTGTGTGAATAGCGTTGCTAGAAGCGTGTATATTTTATCACCTGCATTTCTAACGTGTTCAATGCTCAGGCTATAATAACCGGGCGATTTTCCAGATTTCATTCGTTTTACAGCTGTTATGACTATATCTTTCGTAACGATTATGTTTTTGTCCTCATCTTCGCATGGTTTTTAATAAAGATTCTTAATTGTTGAAACAGTTTTTAGACAGGAGAATGGATGACAAGGTAGTGATATTCAAAAAAAATGAATGGCTAATTGAACCGATGTTCAAAAAATCTAATAAGAATAATAACTCTATGATAAAATTAAATAATCCAACCAGATCAATATCCGGGGAGAGGACCAAACAATGTAACGTGTTCTATTACACATAAAATGAACCGTAACACACTACTCCTAGGTGGGACCCAAACGCGACGTGAACACAGCAACGGACCGGTCTTATATTATCTTATAGTACCATTACGCTAGCTTCTAGACGATCTAGGCCCTCTGATTGGTCGAATTCAAATCGTATGTTTCGGGTAAATTCCGCTAACTTGAAAATTAAGACCCGATTTCATACTAAAATAGGATCGCCTCATGTAATACGAGATTTCTTCAAAAGCATCGTTTCTGCTCATATAATTTTTGGATAATATTGAAAAAATATGTTTTTGAAAGTTAAATCCGCTGGATTAATTACATTACAATAAAAATATCCACAATTACGTTTTATATATTTGACGTTTGTCAAGAATCAAACATTCTAAGGTTCCTTGAAAATGTCACTCCCTCCTTTACCGGCCGCTGGAGTAGTTTCCCTACTGGCCGACAGAGGGCATAAGAGCGATATACAAATACGTACAATTTCATTTATTCAAACAAGGGTAATTATTTACGTAAAAATACCGTTTTAATACGCATTTACAAATAAAAAAAAACATTTGATTCAACTTAATGACAATAAAAAACAACTTTTTGCATTTACGATTTTGAAAAATATTGATATTACATATTATCACCATTATTAATAATAATTTTGCACCATTTTGACAGAACACCGATTTGAAGTTCACGCATAATACGCGTGTGTTTGTAGGAAGTATAGGCACTGCCAACCCAATAAAATAACATGAAACATAATCGGAAGCTAAGAACGCTTCGTTGATTGTAAAATTAGCCAACAAATCTCAAATCTGACATGTACTTATATGTATAATAAAACAATCATGTTGCCAGGTATATATTTATATAATTTAATTATATATTTATTTGTACACGCCCAACTAGGGCTTTTACATATATATGATACAATAAAAAATACATTTTATATTATCAGAGAGTAAAAGATATATAACAATTAAAATATGTACCAAGTATAGAAATATTAACTTAAAGCAACAAACAGAGTAAACTATAGGATGCACATTCCTATAAATTTAGATACATTGAAAATTTATAAACATTACAAAGCTATCAAGATAGACATACAGATTTAATAACAATGTTTTTATAGGATGATAGATATTCAGTACCGTCGGTGTTCATGTGATATTTATTCCCTGTACTGTGCAGTCGGTTCATTACTGAATTTATTTCTGCTTTGGTGCCTGCAATGTTACAATGGTTAGGTACCTTCTGACAAACCGTTCTACTAGGCACATAAAAGTCAATCAGCCTAAGAAGTTCAGGGGAGTCAAACATGTTATTAACAATTTTATAAAGAAAAAATAGATCAGAACATATTCTTCTATCTTTTAATGTGGCAAGGCCCATGACTTTCAACAGTAAGGTGTAGTTAGTGTTTTCAATAGGAATTCCTAATCTGTAATTTATGTTTCGTAAAAATTTATGTTGGATTCGCTCGATAAATTTTTCATGAATATTGTAAAATGGATTCCAAATGGTTGAGTTGAATTCTAAATGGCTTCTGACAATGGATACAATATTTTTAAATTTTTGAAATCTTTTGAAGTTCTTAATATGAAACCCAACATTTGCATCACTTTAGTGGTTATATTGTTAATGTGGGGGATAAATATTAATTTGGTGTCAAATATTATCCCCAGGTCTTTTATTTCGGATACAGATACTAACACCCGTATTCAGAGTAGATCCTTTAGTTCAAGGAGCCTTCTTTTCCTTGGTTTTATATTCAGAGACGCGTATAAGGTCGGTGTGACGTCACTTTATAAGGAAGCTACCTTTCTCAAGATTTCTAAAATATTTGTATTCTAAGACGTCACTACGAAGGTCTCTACGTTACGGCGCATGCGCATTTTTGCATACTTTGGTTTTGAACCAATTCGAACTGTCAAAACTTAAGGTTGGTAGGGAGGGTACCTTTGCCTTCAAATTCGGTGATTTGTTTCCAGTTTTTGCTGTCGAAGACGTAAAACTAACAAAATGAACATGGATTTAATCATGGAAATGGAAATGGATAGCGAGTTCTTGGACTTCGCCCTTGATCCATACAACGCACGTGATGACATGGGCAGCGTACGGCGATACTTACGCGATTCCGAAAATCCTGTGGAATTTTATAGTGACAGGCAATTTAAAGAACGTTATCGGCTGGAAAAGAGAACTGTGATGCATGTAGTAATTCCTCTCTTATTTCCCAATTAAGCTTTTTTTTTTTTTTAAGTTTCTTTATTCAAAAAATTTATTAGTTACATGCATTGAGGAATTTTTCGACCACCATGCTAGGCACATGCCCGTGTTATGGTGGTCGATTGGTAAATAACAGAGGCTTGCCGGTACCTCCTATTATTCAGGTAGCTATTGCGCTGCGATTCTACGCTACCGGTAATTATCAGGTAAATACGCCGTTTTACTAAATATTTTTTGTAAAATTATGCTCTACTATCTTGATTGAATCGATAATTTAGGCCGTAGAACACGTCCTAAATTATCGATACGCAACTATGATGAAACTAGTTCTTTATTTTAGTTTTATACTGACTTGAAATCGACAAAGAATGCACAGAGGAAAACAAGATGTTAACCTTTTTTTACTTACTACTCTAGATTGTCGCGGGAGATCTTCATAACCTGAGCCAACCAACCTCCAGCAGAGTGGTGCAAAAGATTTCCTCGGGATTGGCGCGACAATTAATGAAGTTCATTCATTTTCCTCGACGGCCTGAGGACAACGCTGAAAATCGAAAACTCTTTTACTCAAGAGCTCAATTTCCAGGAGTAGTCGGGTGCATTGATTGTACTCACATTGCCATCAAGAGCCCAAGCCGAGCAATAGGGGAATCTTTTCGCAATAGGAAAGGATGGTTCTCCATCAACGTGCAAGCAGTTTCTGTCCCCAGTTTAGAATTTTTGGATATTGTCGCCAGATGGCCTGGTTCCACCCACGATTCCAGGATATTTCTAAACAGCGCATGCTGCATAAAGTTTGAGCAGAAAAGAATTTCAGGAATTCTCCTCGGGGACAGTGGATATGGCCAGACAAATTACCTTTTCACGCCAGTTTTAAATCCGGTTAATGAAGCTGAGGAAAAATATAACAAAGCGCAAATTTCCACCCGCAATGTAGTCGAGAGACTATTTGGTGTATGGAAAAGGAGATTTCCGTGTTTGAGAAGAAAATTAGAAAATAAATTGTCCAATACGACTGACATTATAGTTGCTTGTGCCATTTTGCACAACATGTGTATAACTTCAAACGACCAGCATTTTGGGCGGCATGAGGGCAGAAATATACCTGCGAATTCGGTGGTGCAGTCAGCATCGGGCAGATTGATTAGAAATTGATTTATACAAAGACATTTTTCATAGTGGGAATGATTTCCAAAATCAATGAACTGTGAAAGGACACCATAACTAATGTAAAGACTAGTGAAAAGTTTTATTTTTGTGATGTGCAATGGAACTGGTAAATAACACGATATCTAATGTAACGACTGGTGAAAAGTTTTATTTTTGTAATATGTAGGTACTTTGAAATGACACCATGTCTGATGTAATGACTAGTAAAATGAAAATGGAAAATAAATAAAATATCTAATGGAGATTAACATTTTTTTTATTTATTTTATTATTTGTTCAGCTTCAGCTTTTTGAACACTAATTTCCAATAATCTGGTTTGCAGACGGGCTGTTTTTAATTGCTCCCGGGCAATCTCCGTCTGTTCTCGGGCAGCCTGCCGAGCATTCTCCGTCGTTCCCGGGCAGCCTGTCTCTGTTCCTTGGCAATCTCCATTCTCATTTGGTAATATTCTTCATCATTTTTCATCAAATTTTTGGATCGCTGGCAACGAATCTCTGCCTCGTCCCGAACCACCTGTCCACTGTCTGAAACAAGACAACATTACAAACCCGATTAGTCAACAATATAAATAATAGGTTTAGGCCTCCTGAGAAGTATAACTTTTCCAGGAAGAGGTTGTATATAGCCTCTCTGTTATGCCCCGTTCAGAAAAGGGCGATTTTAGTTGAACAAGATATCGTTCTGACGTTTCAATTTAATTCGAACCAATATTGTTAATCAAGATGGCGTCAAGTGAATGAGCAAAGAAAGGAGTGTAAGGAGAATATACGATGCAAATGTGAATGGTAGCAGAAGTTGGGGACGCCCGAGGAAGACATGGCAGGACCAAGTGAATCAGATACTTGAGTCGGGCCATGTCAAGAGTCAGAACAATAGAAGAGTATATATGAGACGATGTATGAATGTGAATGAGGCAAGGAGTGTGTGCCAAGACCGAGTTGTTTGGCGGTCCGTCCTCTCTGCCTACCCCTGCGGGGAAACGGCGTGATGGTTAGTTAGTTAGTTAGTTAAGATGGCGTCAAGTTAAGTTATCGCAGCCTGCGTCCCTATGATTTTGGACCTTTTCCGGAACGAACTTCAGAATATGAAAAAGCGTGAAAAATGTCCTATGAGGGCTAAAAAATGGATTATAAGGAGAAACGAATTGAATGCTTCTAACACTATATTGAGAGAGATGGCGTTAGAAGATACCGAAGGCTATTGCAATCATTTGCGAATTTCGGAAGAACAATGTGATGTACTGTTGTCTATGATTAAAAAAAAATCCAAAAACAGGACACAGTTATGCGAGCGGCTATCCCGGCAACAACTAAGTAAATAATTACGCTAAGATACCTGGCGTAATTTGTCTAAGCCTGTTTTATTGTAAAATTACTAATGAATCGTGGCAAATAAAAATATGAACATAGTCACCTCTCTTGGGAATCATGCGACGTGTTGGCAGCTGGGGTGTATGACTCTCCCTCGGTATTCTTGTCATATCTGAAAATTGAAAATACCTTTTATAATATTTGTATCTCAAATATTACCTTTGATTTAATTTGACAACTAATAATGTATAAACATATGTGTGTTGTCGAAGACTCTCTCGTAGAAGACTTAAAATTCTTTTGGAAATATGTTAAATCCCAAAAAGAAAATCAACTTATACACCGAGTATTGTGTCATTCGATTGTAAACTATCACCAAATCTACAGGAAACTGTTAATCTGTTTGCTGAGTTTTTTGGTGGTGTATATGTTAGTAAAAGTGTAGACAGTGAGTACTCTTGTTCTAATATGGTTGAGAACCTTGTTATATCTGACTGTACAGTAACTATAGATGACGTTATATCTAAGCTGACGAGTCTCGATTCCCGTAAATCTGCAGGACCCGATAAAGTTCCACCTAGATTCCTAGTTAATTGTATGCATTCATTGTCACATCCCATACATAAGATATTTATGAAGTCACTCTCATCAGGTGTGTTTCCTGTCCTTTGGAAGTTCAGTCATTTGACACCTATTTTCAAAAAAGGAAATAAGAGCGAAGTAACAAATTATAGGCCAATATGCGTAATGTCTTCTTTACCCAAACTTTTCGAAAGTCTAGTACTAGAAAAGTTGATATCTCAATTTAAACGAGTAATCTCACCCCTTCAACATGGATTTATTAAAGGAAGATCAGAACGTCAGATTTAATATAATACACCAATGATATGGTTAATGCCTTAAACGCATCCATCGTATCAAACTGACTACATACATACCTACTGACTACAGCAGATTATTAGTTTTTGCAAAGGTTCTTATTCAATTAATGGCGCTAATCTTCTTCGAGTTTAACAGAATCGAGATCTCGGTGTCTTATTCCACGAGAGTCTGCAGTTTAACTTACACATCGATAAAACTACAAGCGATGGGATGAGAATGGGGGCAAAGTTAAAAAATGTGTTAACTATAAAACATCTCTATTGCTCATTAGTACCAAGTTAATTAGAATACAATTCAACAGTATGGTCACCGTACTACAAAGTCCATTCTCATGCCTTACAAAGGTATACAATAAATTCCTTCGGTACATCAATTTTAAAATAAATATTTCCATCGAATTTATAAATTACAATAACTTACGCACCCAAACCAGACTTCTAGATAGAAGACTTCTAACTTATATATTGTTTTTATTCAAAATTATCAAATCTCTAATTGAAAGCCCTGAATTATTGGAATTAATTTCTATGAATGTACCTGCCAGACAAACTCAAGCAGACACTTTAAAATATAACAATAACCTCAATACCAACTACTCTTTTTATTCACTAATTCTAAGAATACATCACCGCGAAAACAAACACTGTGAACTTATTGATGTATTTAGTGTTAATAATTTCAAAAGGGAACTAATTTCACACCTGTTTGCTAGTTATCAACTTGTATTATTTATTAGCTTTAAATATGAATGCAACAATATAAATAAAAATTACTAGACATACATTTTTGTTAAATTCAAAATAATCAGTTACATTATCAAAAACTGACTTACCAAACACAGGCAATTCTGTCGACTGACCAGTCCAAGGCAGTCCAAGGCAAGATGTGCTGGGCACAGCGGTATCTGAAACATATACAATATTTGGTTAACATTTCCTCTCGGAATTCCAAATTAAACCAACTTGGTTGTGCCATTATATATCACATAACTTTCTACTAACCATCAGGCGATTCGCAAATAGTGCGATCGCTGTCGTTGCTGAAAATCATTTCGACATTTGTCACCAAGTCCAGCACGCTGTCGATTGGATGATGCTCCTGGAAAGCACTTGGTGACAGTCTGCCCCCTTCCGTCTTGAGCCTGCTCATCTTTTCTCCACGAAGCTCCAACTTCCTTTTTGTTTTTAGGTTGTCCCAACATTTCTTGAGCTGCGCTTGAGATCGCTAAAAAGGAATTCAATACTGTATTATAATCTAGTATAGGTACTATTACGGAGTGGAAATAACAGAAAATTATGATGGATATATGAATGTGGATGAAACGACGTGATGGTTGGTTGTCTTCTCTTCTCGGCGTCTTCTCCTCCACAACCACAGAGTACAATACAGCCTGTTGTGCCCAAGCTGCCAACCCAGCCAATAACATCGTATAGCGATGCCCTCGTCAACGGTAGACGACGATCTCGGCCAATCTGTAAAGGGACAGGGTCTATCGACGACAGCTTGGTCACTATTCCCAAAAACCTACATCTGCATGTATTCATGTTTCACCCGAATACCACAGAAGAAAATATATCTTCATTCTTAAAAAAGAAGAAGCCGGATTTAATTTACACTGTCGAAAAACTGATTACGAGGCATGAACGTTATGCTGCCTTCAAAATAGGCATACCGGAAAATTACTTCCACTTTTTCCTGGACCCCACGATCTGGCCTGAAAACGTGGCCTTCAACGAATGGTCATTTCGGAGACCACGACCCCAAACTAGGACGGTCGATACGACGTCCGAAAAAGATAGACATTAGTGGAGTATACCAGAACGTTCGAAGTCTGAATAATAAAATTATCGACTTCATGACAAACGTAATGTGCCAGAAACCACTTCTGATTGCTCTTACCGAAACTTGGCTAACTTCAAGCACCTTTTCGTCGGAGCTATTCGAAAATCTATACCACGTCTACAGGAAGGATAGAGGCAGTCGCGGAGGAGGGACTCTCCTAGCCCTCCGAGCTGACAGCCACTCACACGCGGAAAGAATGGACTGCATAGAAACCCAAGGTGAAGACTTGTGGGTGAAAGTATCGCATAGAAATGTCATCATTTATATATGTGTTGTATATATTTTCCTCCAAATACAACATCTGAACAGTATCAATTATTTTACGACAAAACTATAAGTGAAAGTGTAAAGTTACAATCAAAAAATATTATTATTTTCGGTGATTTTAACTTTCCCTCAGGGAAAAACCCAATTGACGTTTTCAATTACTTTTGTTCTTTTTATAATTTAACACAATTCAACACTGTTTATAACATAAATGCACACATGTTAGACCTAGTATTACTAATGTAAATTCTAAAAATGCTGTTATCTGCCGCCATGACTCCCCATTAGTCAGAGAGGATATTCATCACCCTTCACTTTCATTCACATTCAATTACACAACTCAATCACATATACAAACAGACACATTGCCTCCAGACATAAACATCGGTTGGATTTTCCACGAAAGCTCAGATAACACACTTAAGAATGCCTTAGAACAACATCACTGGAATCATTACGATTGCCTTGACGTAAATCTAGCTGTCGAAATGTTTTATGAACAGCTCAATAATGTTTTCAACATTTGTTTTAAGAAAAGATCTACACGTATGCTCAAAGATGTTAGACAATATCCGAAATGGTTTAATGTGGAAATCATTCACCTCATACGAGAAAAAACTAAAATGCACTATCTTTGGAAAAAAACAAAATCCGAACATGCCTTAGCTAACTTTAAAACTTTGCGAAAATCAATCAAACGGTTAATTGGTCAGGCCTACACTGACTTTACACGTGAGGCCGAGAACAGTATAATAACAGACCCAACTCGATTTTGGTCTTACACTAACGATAAACGCCGCGGCTGTGACAAACTAAACCACATGGACTACAAAGACAATAAATATGATGGATCGTCTGAGATCGCCGCAGGTTTCGCACACTATTTTCAATCAGTATTTAGCGACAATATCCCCAAACTTGACATATCCTCTATAGCTTCATCGTCATTTAACTCTTTACCTGTACAAATTCATGAAATTAACGATGACGATATTATTACAGCTTTCCATAAGCTAAAACCTAAATACTCCGTCGGCCCAGATTGTATTCCACCTATAATCCTCAAAAGATATGCAAGTTATTTTGTTCAACCTCTAAAACATATTTTTAACCTATCACTTCGCAAAAATTTCTTTCCGGAAATGTGGAAACTAACGAAAGTAACGCCTATACATAAAAAAGGAAAAAAGTCAGAAATAGATAATTACACACCTGTAGCTGTGTTGTCAGCACCCGCAAAACTTTTAGAAACCATAATTTATTCACAGATATATAACCAAACAAAACACGCACTCACCGAAAATCAGCACGGATTTCGTCCCACACTGTCACCTTCAACGAATCTTATGAATCTCATTACCTATATTAATAATTCATTTGAAAATTTTGTACCTGTTGATGTGATTTATACAGACTTCGAGAAAGCATTTGATAAAGTCGACCATGATATTTTATTAAAAAAATTAAGTGACATCGGATTCTCTCAAAATTTCCTCGCTTTTGTGGCTAGTTACTTACGCAATCGTTGTCAGTATGTCAGTTACGGACACCATATCTCTCACGAATACAAAACTAACTCCGGGATTCCCCAGGGATCGAATCTACGACCCCTTCTCTTTCTCTTATTCATCAATGACATTGGCAACACTATAAACCACTCAAAATATCTCCTTTTTGCTGACGATATAAAACTTTTCAAAGCAATCAAAAGTTACATCGATTCCATTCTTCTACAGAACGATCTTGATTCTCTTGTCAAATGGTCGGAACTGAACAACTTACCGTTCAGTATTCAGAAATGCAGTGTCGTTACATTTACAAGGTCCAAAGATACATTCCTGTTCCCCTACCACATTAATAAACATGAATTAACACGTAAAAATGAGATTTGGCGTAATTTTTGAAGCAAATCTCTCTTTCAAATCCCATATATCTGATATTGTCTCCCGTGCCAACAAAATGCTTGGATTTGTTCTTCGTAATTCAAGATCATTTACCAACGGAATCGCAATCCGAAGAACGTATGAAGCACTTGTTCGCAGTATCTTGGAATATAGCTCCATTATTTGGGCCCCTCCTGAGCAAAACAATATTCTCGAAATAGAAAAAGTACAAAAGAGATTCATGCGTTACCTATATATGAGGGAATATATGTACTACCCTTTCCTGTATCCATCCTTATTCTTAGCAGAAATGCTCGATCTTAATACATTAGAAGCCCGCCGAAAAATATTTTTAGGAAAACATTTTTTTAAGATAATCTCTGGAACTATACATAATCCACCTATTTTGAAAGAGATTAACTTATATGTCCCAGACAAGTATACTCGTGGAAGGTCCCATACCCTTTTTTATGCTCCAAAAGCGAGGACTTCTGCCTATCAGAACGCCCCAGTCAACAGAGCGACTGAACTGCTCAACGAGTCTGCATTGACCATCGACATTTTTAACGTAACCTACAGGCAGTTTAACAATTATCTTTTGACGTATGTCACAAAGTAGTGAAACTGACCTTTTTATGTGTTTTGCTATACTTGTTGTCTAATTTGTAATCTTCTCCATAATGTATTGGTGAATAACCGTTTTACGGAGAACATGATAAATAAATAAATAATAAATAAAGAACATATAAGATCTTTTAAAAATAATAATAAGAATATTTTATACATAACGCTAGTTAGAAGCATTTTGGAATATAACTCTACGATTTGGGCTCCACATTACAATATCCATATTCAAGCGATTGAAAAAGTCCAGCATAGATTCCTTAGGTATATTAATTTTAAATTAGGTATTCCAAGAGAATCCGTGGACTATAATTTGTTATTGAACTGGACTAATCTCGTAAATTTATCAGATCGCAGAAAAATCTGTGATCTATTAATATTATATAAAATAATTCACTCGGTCCTGGATACCCCTGATTTAATAGAACTAATACGATTTCATTGCCCTGCTCGCGCTAACAATAGACTGACTCTACCGTTCTACTATAATAACACACATACATTATCACATTATTACTTACCAATCAGTCGATTACACATTTTGGGAAATGAACATGCCAACATCGGCGACATTTATTTCTTAAAATTAGAGCAATATAAACATGCACTCAAAAATTATTTTTCCATAATGTAACTTTATATACGCAATATGGACATGTTGCAATGAAATGATGATACGAGTATTTCTCATTGTTCTTTTTTTGTTATTTTTGGTTGTGATACACAAAATAATTGTATGTTATTTTTAAGTTTAAAACTACTATAATGTATTGATATTATTTTTCATACTTTGTACTCTATTATATGTTTATTTATAAAAGGCAGTATAGCCGTTTGTGTATTTAAAATTAAAAAAAATAAAATAAAATAAAATAATGAAGTTTTGAAATACCGTTAAGTTAGTTGCGGTGGATCTTCCTTTGATAAAACCGTGCTGTTTTTGATTAATTAATTTTATTAATTTGGGATAGATTTCATCAAGGACCAATGATTCAAAAAGCTTTGGCAGTACTGACTGTATACAAATGGGACGATAATTAGCTATGTCAGTATCGTCTCCTTTTTGGTAGATCGGTGTAATGAAGCTAGATTTCCAGCGGTCTGGAAAATGTCCAAGGGACATGAGACGGTTAAATAGTAATGTGAGTGGTTTAGATAATGTATTAGAGCATTTTTTGAGGAATATTTGTGGAATGTTGTCTGGGCCAGCGGATTTGCCAGTGTCTAAGGAAAGTAATTTTTGTTCGCAACACTTTTGTGTGATTTGGCAGTTTGTTAAGTTTGTGGTCATATTAAATTTGTATTCGGGTATTTTATCATCTGGGGTGTCTTCATCATATACATTTTTGAAGAAGTCCGAAAAAAGGTTAACAATATCCTGTGTATTGTTTGCACTGATTCCATTAATTTGCATTATTGGCGGGTAGTCTGTGTTTTCATTGTTCATTTTTTTAAGAAATTTCCAAAGGTTTTTGGATTTAAAGACAGTGTCCTCAACAGAGGTTATGTACATTTTGTAACATTGTTTGGAAAGAGCTTTACATTTTTTCCTAGTTTCGCTAAAGATTATATAATCATTTATGGATTTACTTTGTGGGATCGAATGTCTATGGCGGGATCCACGGGAGAAGGAATCAGAAGGTTATTGAGGGAAAACACAATTGATTGTTGATTGGTTTATTTTACGTCTCAGGAGAAGCTCTGAGCGTCAAGTTAAAGTAAACTGTTGATCGCGAGACGGGTACGTGGCTTCTGCCCGGCGTGGTGCGCTGCGCGTTCTCTCCTCCTGGCGGCGCTGTCATCGCAGTCACGTGATGGTTGGGGCCGTGTGCAAAACCTCCAGGGTTGTCGCAGAAAGGTAGGGTTGCCCCCTACAACTTTGTTTGAATTTTTTGTGTTGACTCTTTTTTTGCTGAAGAGAGGCTGTAAGCTCTGATGAAAACCAAACCGGGTAGGTATAGCTTCTCGGTGAGTAAAGAGGTACATAGGATTCAATAGTATTAGAAAAATATTAATAAAGTTTATCTCACGATTCATCAACGCTTTCATCGGATAAACAGACCAGTCTGTATTTGAGAGATGGCAGTTAATTGAGTCGAAGTCGGCTCGTTTAAAGTTTAGGACGCTTTGTGAAGGTTTCCTTTCATTATCACATTTCATATTTAATTTAATGTATAGGGGAGGATGATGATTATCTATAGGTAGAATTGGATCATTTGAGAGTTCAACAGACATTTTAGGATAGTTTGATAAAGCTAAGTCTAATAAGCGATTGTTACTGTTATATATAAAATTATGTTGATGAAAGTTTAGAAAGTTTACCATGTCCAAAATTTCACGTGCACGATCGTTTTCACTTTCGTTTATGATGAGACCACAGTTATTTGCTTTCCATATTAAGTTTGGTAAGTTATAATCCCCAAGAATAACAATTTTCGAGTGAGGATATTTTGATGAAATTGTTTCGATGTCTTCACAGTGGTTTCTATATGACTGAGGGTCAGAAAGTGGTGGTAGATAAGCCGTTCCAAATATAGTTTTCTCGAGAGAAGTCGTTATTTGCACAAAAAGATGTTCGATGTTATTGTGTTTCGTGGTTAATTTTCTTGCTGACAACTTCTGTTTTATTGCAATTAAAACTCCTCCACCTCTTGACTTGGAACTTGATCTGACGTTTCTGTCGCAACGAAATACTTTGTAGTTAGTAAGACCGAATTCAGTCGATTTGATTTCCGAGTTTAGCCAGGTTTCCGAAAGTATAATGATGTCATGATGATGAGAAGGTAGAGCTGCTTGTAGGTCATCAAGTTTTGATCGCAGTCCACGGTTGTTTTGATAATAGATTTTTATAGTTCTGGTTCGGTTAGGTGGGATTGCTTAAATATTTTTGTATAATCCTAGTTTTTTGGTCGATTCGGCACGATTTGGGGGGTGGAGTTAATGTATTTTATGGTGACATCTTCACCATTTTCTTTCCTTTTCTCCAGCTGAACCCTCAGATCGCTTAAAAAATTTCCAGCATCTATGTTTTATCCTAAGGTCAGGAAAGAGAGGTAGTCAGGAAATACGTCGGGGTGGTTTCTACGACTCACTCTGGAGCTTTGGAACGATTTGCCGGTCCCTGTGTTTCGTCCCCCGTTGTAGTTGTAGTACTTCCTTCAACACCTACTTTTGGGTCTCTTTGCTATTCAATACCAATATTCACTCATTCTTCTTCTCAAGTAAACCCTCCACACAACATCCTTAGGGATGAATTGGGCCCTGAGATAAATAATTATCCTTAGTGCCCCCTGTATGAAATTAATGTGAAAAAAGCCAATATTAAACATGGAAACTAATCGAAAAACTCATGGGTAGATATGTATGCTGGGTAGGTAATATTATATAGGTTGAATAATTTTTCAGGAAACCAGTGTTTAACAACATTGGCCAAACTATTTTCAGCTATGTAGTTACCAGATAAGTTAAAAATAATGTAAACATAATAAAGCTCAAAATTAATTAAATTTTCATATTTTTGTTCAGCCAATCCATTCCGTCAAATTTATTAATATTTAGCTTTAAGCTCTTAAGCATTTAATAGGCTTTCGTAAAACATAATTTAAAAGTTCTTTATTTTAATTTGTGCTTTTGTATATTGTTAAAAAGCAAAGATTTCTCATTTTGTATTATGTATTAATTACTTAATCGGGCATTTGTTTAAACGATTAATGTAAAAGCAGGGAGGGAAAAAATAGGTAATCATGAATTCTGATTTTGAATGGGTGAAGGTTTGGTTCTAACAAAACAATATATAGATGCATTTAATATGTAATTAATCACCTACCAAAATTCTTCCATCGGTTGCATTACACAAAAACTAAATGACATATGAAAATACAGTGCTTGCCCATTTGTACATAGTGGTTCCCACAAAAATTGGGTTAAAGTACAGTGCTTGCTCACTTGTCCATATTTTTTCCACAAAAGTTAGGTTAAAAGTACAGTGCTTGCCTTCTTGTTAATAGTTGTTCCCACAAAAATGGAGTTAAAAGTACAGTGCTTACCCACTTGTCTAAAATTATTCCCACAAAAGTGGAGTTAAAAGTAGAGTGCTTGCCCTCTTGTCCACAGTGGTTCCCACAAAAATGGAGTTAATATTACAGTGCTTGCCCGTTTGTCCATTGTGGTTCCACGAAAATAACAGTAATTGCCCAATGTAGTGATTCGTCAAAAAACCTGGTATTTAAACAACCTGAAGGTGGTTACACTCCTTTGTTATATATTTTTTTTTTTTTGTTTTTTTTTTTTTTTTTTTTTTTTTTTTTTTTTTTTTTTTTTTTTTTTTTTTTTTTTTTTTTTTTTTTTTTAGGTTTGTCAACAGTGATTCATATCAAAGCTCTCGAAATTCAATTACACAATTTAAACTTGGTTGATACTATCACTAATTACAGACAAACACAACATTGATGAGCACAAAACTATAAGTAAAGAATAATGTACATGTATGCACCTACATGCATACATGTATATTATCAATAATAATAGGTGAAATATAAAGTTATTATAAGAAATACATGCAAAATTAACAAAACTTCGACGCGCTTCAATGACATGTCTGTTTCTGTCGATATGGCAGGTTGTCGATTTTGCATCGAACTAATAGAGACTTTTTTTTTCTTTTTTTTATGTGACACCTCACAAGAGTAGTGCAGTGTACAGACAGGGGAACTATGTCACCACCCGGTTGGGCGGCGTTGTGAGGCGGAATAAGGTAGGGGCTGTAGAAAGGGATTTGTTAATGCGGGCCTTGAAGAGGCTCGGATTACAGGAGGGAGGAAAAACAGATGCCGGTAGCTCGTTCCACATACGAGCCGACTTACACAAAAACGAGTCGTAAAAACGGCCCGTTCTCATGAAGCCAACGTCAACCGTGAACGGGTGTTCAGTTCGTGTCCGTCGAGTTTCACGCACGTGCACCGGTGCATCAGGAATCAATGCTGCCAGCTCCTTGGAGCAGGCTCTTTAATTATTTGTGAAATATTTAAGTTCGTTTATAAATCCCACCTTCTCAACAAAATCACCTTTTAAACTGTTTTATATTTAAGCAAGCTTCCATTATGAAAGTTTACAAAGAAAAATATGTTAAATAATAACAAGAATTCTACAAAATAATAGGAAATAGAAATCAATTTAATATACCTAATTTTAAAACAACACAAATACAAAACCATTACATTTACTAAGCTATAAAACGTTGCGATCATTTCCCTTCTGAATTTCGTTTTACTATCAACCAATCAGAATAAATAAATAAAATTACACAATTTAAAAAAAGACTTCCATAAAAATATGTATTAAAAATTTTATTTTAAACTTAACAAATTATAACATACAACCAAAGTAAGAATCGTCGCTCCTTTATCAGGCACAATAGTTTCTCTTTTCTGATAAGGTATACATGATCTGTAATGACGATATAATATTCTGTAAAATATATACAGATATGTTCAATGTAGTTTTTTTTTATATTACAATAAAAAAAATTGTTAGTAAGGACAATTGAAGTGAGAATTGGCCATGTTTTTGTAATTATTATGTACACAAATAACGAGTAAAGTCGTCTGTAGAGGCAGAAAAGAGCCCCTGTATATCACTGTATAAAGAATAATTACGTAAAGTAATAACATGCCTACCCACCCAACCACCCACAGATGGGTAAAATTCTGACGATGTTGATTAAGCCCTACTTTAATTCTCCGTCCTTCATTTCCAGAGGGGACTGTAATGTTGAAGCTTTCACCAATCTTTCGGTAGATTTAACGAATGAATTATTTCGGTAGTTACACGAAAAGGTTTGATGAGTGAAGAGCGTGTTACCAAATATTCTGGGGAATGATAATTCTGTGTAGTAGGCTTTATAATATCATGAAACTTTAAAGATTTAAATTTATATTTTAAAAAAATTGTTAGTTTCAATTTATGAAAGAAACACAGAACAATAAAAAGGTAACGGTTTCAACTGGGAATCGAACCCGGAATCTCTGTTTTACCGGGAAAATGCCTCTAACCACTCGGCCATTGGGACCTGATTATTTCAAAGTTCTAAATATTTTTTTTTGCAACCTAGATGGTGTCTCGGATAAACATATCTGTTTTTTTATTTATATGGGACACGTATTGAGTATTTGAGATTTGATACTGTGAATCACGATATCTTACTCATAAAACTTGCCCAGATGGATTTTTCACTTCAGATGTTAGAGTTTTTTAAAAGTTAACTCAAGAACAGAAAACAATTTGTCACTCACGGAATCTTCCAATCTGCCGAATTTCTTGTTTTTTCTGGGGTTCCTCAAGGATCGATCATAGGGCCTCTTCTTTTTTCCATTTTCATTAATGATATCGCTGACAATCTAAAATTATTTCTTCTAATAAGAAATATTGAGGACTGCCTGCACCTTCAAGCTGATGTTGATAACATTTCAGAAAAGGAGTCAACAAAACAAGCTTCATTTCAATGTCATGAAATGCGTAGTTCTGATTTTCACCAGAGCATTTAGTTTCACATACCACAGGTACACTATGCTCGGTCATAATCTCAAACGAGTTTCAAACATAAAGGATCTTGGGATTATGTATGAGAATAAGTTGACATTTCGTTCTCATATAGAAGGGGTGTGCCAGTCGGCCTTAAAAATGTTAGGGTTTGTTCTCCGAACCGTCAGAGTTTTTCGGGATACCCGTGCTCTGAAGATTTTATACTTCTTCCTGTTCCGCAGTAGGCAAGAGAGTGGTTTGCTTATCTGGAATCCTCATGAGGTGGGGTACTCCCTCATGTTGGAGAGGGTTCAAAAAAAGTTTCTAAGATTTCTCTACATGAGGGAGTACGGCCACTATCTATGGCTCTACCCGACGAACTTTCTTCTGGGCATGCTGGAACTTCACTCCCTGCAGCTCAGAAGGGAGAGGTATGCCGCTACCCACTTATTCAGACTGTTGCGGGGCTATATTGAGAACTTAGCCATTTTGGAGCGCGTGAGTCTCTATGTTCCAGATGACTATCTTAGACAACGTCATCATAGATTATTCAATCTTCCTGCCTGCAGAACTAACCTGCCAATGGTTTTCCCGGTAAGGAGGAGTATATTGCTCCTGAACCAAATCTCCTACGAGATTGATATATTTGGCGCCAGTGAGGAGAGATTCAGAAGGGAAATTCTTCTGATTCTTGAAAGAGTCTCTCCACATTGACGAGATTTTTCACCGCTGCCAGAAATTTTTTTGGAAATTCCACATTTCTTGAAATTTTTTTTTATGTATAAATACTTGAAAACAATCCTTTGTAAAAAATGTATAAAACTTAATTTCTTATATGCATTAAACCCTAATTTGTAATTGTGTAAGAAATTAATAAATAAATATTATTATAATTTGTATTTCTCGGTAAGACAGATATCCTGGGTTCGAGTCCATGTTGAGACAGTTGTCTTTTTATTTGTCTGTGTCTGTATCATGTTTCGATGATATATTACGTTAGTGGAGGATATGGGAATGGGTAACCCTCAAAAGTAATTCATATTATTTAGTTCTTCAATAAGAATTAGAAATTCAGTAAGAAACCATTTTTAAATCGATACAGCTAATATTATGATGGTCTCCGGGTCGAGGGGTAAGACACTTACTAGCAATCGATAAGTCGTGGGTTCAAATCGATGTATTATTTAATTAGTGTTGTTTCACAATTAATTCACTTAAAAAAAAATATTTCCGTTATGTTACAGGTGCTTCCACCTGTAACTACTCTCAGTATCGCCAATGTGATAGACCACCATTCAGAATTGAAAAATTGCTTCGGTGACTAGATCTGAATAGCAAGGTACTCTACCAACCTTCCTCTTACACCTGTCATCACCTTCCCCTCCTCAATACAGCTTCACAACGTACCCAACTGAAGACGCCAGTAACAAAGGCTTCAGACAGCTGGGAGCAGTTGGGACTCTTGTGCGGTATTTATCTTAAAAACACAAAATTGATTCGTACTAAAAAATTGATTTAAAACCAAGTGAAATTATTAAAGAACGTTCTTATAATTTTTTCGAAGAATTCAAAATGGAGAGTATATTTAGTTAGAAAATCATTTCACAATTTTGTAAGCATCGTGGGAGTTTGCAATTTAATTTTCTTTTTAGTTCCTCCATCAGCTTAAAATAAATGCACAGTTTTCTAAGACGAAACAGTGCTTTATGCATGTTGTTAATCTTGATATAGTTTACTCCACAAATAAAAACTTAATATGAAAAAACAATTGCTCACCTAAGTAATCTTGAATTTATTAGCAGTTGTAAAATTAATATTGCATATTGAACAAAGGTTTTTTTCAACCAGAGGTGAAATTTCACTAAAATGGCGTTACAGAAATCACTGAAAATTAATAGCATTAAATTTGGTAATCATTTGCCGAAATCGCATCCCTTTGTATTTATTTTTATACTATCTACCTATTACGATTTTGGAGTCATTTCAAACTGATAAAAAAAATTAACCTCGGAAAAGGAATTTTAGACCTTTTTTAAAATGTTCTTTTTGCCGTGGAACATTGAATACTTCCATTTGTTTTTAATGGAAATTGTCTTAACCACTCGAACGATCGCGCGTCAAAAAACTTTTTTCTCCGATTGCTTGCGGTTTTTTGGCGACGATTTTGAATATTTTCCGCCAACATTAAAAAAATCAAACCTCCGAATTTTAATACGGAGACATAAAACTGATTATAGTGCTATACAGCCAATGAATTCACTTATATTTTAATAATTATTCTATATTTTTAGAATTGATAGATAAATTATCAAAAAATCTTAAACTTTATAAATAAGCGAAATTTGCGTTTTTGTGATTTGAAATTGCCGCCAGTGGCAGTTTTAAATATCTTTATAGAATATTTTCTACGTTTTTATGTTCTCTATGGCCTGTTTGATAACCACAGATGCAAGAATATAATAGAAAAATATTTTTTTTGTATGTTATGATCTCTTAAAAAGTTTGGTCAGAAAATGATTTTGTAAAATTTGAGTGCGTGACGTGTCAAAATTGAAATCACTGTATTACACTATATAATAAATTTACCAGAAAAACAGGTATAACGTTAGGAAGATACATTAACTGTCTACAATTATTAATAAGCATAGTTGCCGTGTTGGCTTTATTTTATTCATTTGATAAATTATACTGAGAGCCTATTTCACGATGTCAAAATCATGGTGCTACTTTTTAAATAATTGTAAGTTAGAACTGGAGATTTGTAACCATGTTTTTATATAACGTGCAAAACGAGGAAATAAGGCTTAAAATGAGATATATATCATAGATATAAACATTGCCAATATTTCAGGGGGATACTTTGAAAGTTGATGAAATTCACCAATATTTGACGAAAAATCACTTCTGACAGCTACGTTAAGGTCAAGCTACATAGGGTAGATTGGAATATGTAAAATGATGATAAGTTTGTATATATATATCAAACCTTTGTATGACCGTAGAATGGCAAATAAAATCATAGTGATAATTTTATATCTAAACGCAAAGGTATCGAAAAAAATGGGGGAGGGAAAATAATTGATGGAACCAATAATTGATTTATTTATTAAGCCCTAATATCCTTTTAAATCAATATTACAGTTGTATGGTTACAATGAAAGAGCAGTATATTGATTTAAACATTGTTTACACACTTTGTCATAATAAAAATGTATTCAATTTATTGGTTTATTCATAATTTAAGAAAATCAATACATAATATCATTGTGCCTCGCTAAAGAGTGAGATTCTGAGTATCGCTCTGGTGAGGGACCACCATTCAGAATTGAACATTGCTTGAATTGGCTTAGTTATATTTAGTGACTAGATCTGGAAAAGCCTCTTTACAGAAAAATTGACAAAACATAATTAAGACATAAAAATAAAACGAGTTATTTAATGTGTACAATAAACAGGGAAAAATGAGAATACCTGTGCATTTGTTAACATGCATATTTCAATGATCAGAATTGAAATATACATATTAAATGTCCACCGAACCTTATCATATAGAACCTTTGAGGACAACATAACATGAGACATGTCTCCCTTATCCCAGTAAAACGTAAGATATCATTAGACCAATCGAAAGAGTAACCTTCAGGCGGCAGAATCGAACACATTGCCTCACTATCTACCTGGTCTTGTCTACTAAAGTCTATGGGAGTTAGGTGAAACGTTGATAATATTATGATAAGGTATTGGTGGCATGCAGAAGGTATCCTCATCGCTCTCTTCGTGGTCGACGTCGCTCGCTTCGTCATCCTCGTCGCTCGATCTGTCCATATCCATTTCTGAAACAACAGAAAACCCAAATTAATTTAATGTGTCTATATTACGATAACCCACTGCCTCTGGTACGGCTTATGACTCGCAATACGATGGTCGCGGGATCAAATCAAATAAATTATATTTGAATAATAAGTGTTATTTTCATATATATTATATTTGCGGCACGTTCCAGAGTGGAAGATGCCCATAGTATCGCCCTGGTGTAAGACCCCATTCAGAATTGAAACGTTGCTTGAAATGGCTTTAGCCGTGTTTGGTGACCAGTTCTGAATAGCCAGGTACTTTTCCACCTCCCTCTTCCACACCTCCTTCCCCTCCCCGCTACCTTCAGCCTCACAACATACCCCGATTGGGGATGCCATAGTCTCACTGGCTCCAGCTGAGGCTCTTGTGAGGTATTCATATAAAAAAATAAATAAAAAGTTAATCAAATACTTGAGGCGGGCAATGTCAGGAGTCAGAATAGCACAGTCAGGTAGGTATGGAATGAAGAAAAGAGTGTGTGTGCCAAGATCGAGTTGCATGGTGGTTCATCCTCTCTGCCTACCACTGCAGGGAAATGGCGTGAAGGTAAGTTTGTTAGTTTTATAACTCACGGTTTCCAAGTACAGACTCTTCTAGTACAGCTGCCTCGTCCACGTTACTGTTTCTGCCCATGTCTGACTCTGAAATAAAAGAAAACACAAATTTACAGTAGAATTTGGATATAATGACTTTGCATTTAACGGTCTACTGTTTAAAGTGACGATAATGTAAACTCTAGTAAGGTTTCATAGCTTTTAGTAGGAAAACGTATCCGTTTAAAGTGACCAACTACGTAAAGCGACCTATTTTAATGATAATTTGTCCGGTTACAAAACCCACTTACCAATACAGCCTCGCTTTTGACTAGGAAGCTTGACACAATGAGTCCCGTGAAGCGAAAGTGTTTTTTCAATTTAAGAAAAAAGTGCTGTATTACACCGTTTAGAAGCCGGTGAATCAAATGTAATCCTCGCAAAGAAGGTCGGCATGTCTCATTTCTCACTGTGCAATACCCGTTACAGAAAAAAAAGATGTGTAATGATGCATCCACATCATAACAACAATACATTTTGTATGTTTGTTATGTGGAATTTTTAAGTACTATGCTTATTTCCTGCCAATATACCAACAGTGAAACTGTGCTAGGGATATCAATATAAATTATAGATAATTGATTTTATATTGAGCCCCTGGTATGACATTTCAAAAAATAAACTCACCGTTCCCAAACGCCGACAATTCTTCGTAGAATGGCACGTCCACCCACAGCTGGCTGTGGTAGCCGGCCTCCGGAGAGAAGAGTTCCTCACACTGGAGTTCCCCACTCCGCGATGTCCCAGGTAACGGCTCCGAGAAGCTGCGCGGATCGGCATAATTGGTGCATTGGGAGCCGTTGATTGGGTCTGTGCGGGAGTGGAAATCCACGGTGGTGGAACGGGTCGTGGCAACGGTGAAGGTGTCCCTTATGAAAAGGGACACGTTGTTCTCTCCGGAGATGGAATTCTAAAAAAAACATTTACATAAATCATATAAATTGTTCTCATCCACGTGTGAAACAGTAAGTACAGTATGTAAATAAACAATCAAATTAGAACTCTGTAAAATATGCACTGAATGTGCCAAATGCACAGAGCGCTGATCTTACCAATTCTCACAGTAAGAGTGAAACGCTGTCGGGAAAAAACAATAATATTGTATCAAGCATCTAAATACGATTACTTACTTTTGTTTAGTTTTTCTTGGAGGTGCGGTAGGGAGCAAAATGCGCGCCGCCTGCTTCTTGAATTTTCGGCTTTCCAGCTCTAGCCGGAAGGAAGCAGGCAGGGCCCTAACAGCCTTTAGGGCCTTGACGCGATCCTCTCGCACCAGTAGCAAGGCAGGGTCGCTGTTTAAATAAATACAAATATATGATGAGTTCAACGGCCACAGCAAAGTACTTTCATAAAAAAACATTAAAAAATACTAACACTCCAGACGAGGCTGCAATTGCAGCTCTGCGTTGACGTCCACGTGCAGGTAGTCCGGCACCAGCTGGTACGGCACCAGCTGGTGGTCCGGCACCAGCTGGTAGTCCGGCACCAGCTCGTACCCCACCTCTCCCTCTTCCTCTGCCTCCTCTTGCAGCCAGCACCACTCTATATATTTTAAATTGAAAACACTTAATGTAAGTACTTAAATGTTTAAATATTGCACTAATATAAAATTTGAAAATAATTATTTAAACCTGGGTCGCGGAGTGCTCCCTTTTCCTGGACGACAGCTGTTTCTGCACAAATTTGGTAAAAGTAAACAAATTAATTAATTATACAACTAAATAACTAAATTTTTATTGTGTGACGAAGGTTTTACACCATTTTACATCTAAAAAAGAGTCGATTTTTTGACATATGACTTAAAATAATTGGTTAGCAAATATCTGTATTAATAATGAACCAATTCAAATAAAACTTATATATATATCTCTTTGTTTTGAATCACTCTGATGAAATATCTATATTTCAAATGCGCGAGTGCAGTATTTATGAAATTATTTTAAATCAAAAACAGATGACATCTTCAGTCGACGAATTTTTACACAAAAACTTTCACCAAAACAATATATTAGAAACAAACGAATTAAAAACGCATTTCAAAGAATTAATATTATATTTTAATTTCTATCGTTTCTCTGTGTAACTAATCGCCACTGTATTGTTTACTATTATGTATATAACTTTACAATTGAAAAAGTCCTCCACAACACAGGTGAACTCCTAGCGTGGAGGACAATGTACTTTACCTTTGTAAAACTAATTTATTTAAGAATAAATAAATAAATAAATAAAAAAAAGATAGATAAGTCAATCATGATTACACAGATATATAATTATGCGTTAAAAACCCAATAAATTAATTACTTACGGCTAAGTTCATAGACAAAGAGAATATATTATCAGCTATTCGATAAAACAAGTAGCTGGCCATGGAAACGTTTTAAATAATTACAATAAATATTTTACGAATGGTAGAAAAATCGGTCCATTTTTGGACCGATATCAATCGCAGAAAAATAAAAGTGGTCGATTTTTCGACCGAAATCGTTCCAGTGGTTAAACTCCTGAGAACATATATCATTTAAATATAGTAGTTTTGAATGTAAACAAGTGTCGCTACTGACTTGGTGCCTTTTGATTCTAGCCTATTTAGAAAGCACACTGCCTCCCTTGTGCCTGACACCGTATATCACTATCCCATTTTATGGAAATAAAAATTTAATAATAATGATGATACATTGTAGTGACTGCAAGTGAAATTTGAGCAAATAATGGTCAGACTTTTGGGTCACGAAACACGTCCACACCGCATTTCTTGTATTCTTCCCTCTTGTATGTAAAAAGGTACCAACATAATATTTACAGATATTTTGACAAATAAATATATTAGTTTTAATGTTTTATGTGTTTTTGATTTGTGAAATTAAAAACCACTTATGATTTCTACATATGTATGTATAAATATAATCTCACCAAGAAATATAAATTTACGTAACCATAATATAATTACACATTTGTTATTTTCAGAACTATTACGTCAACTCTCCACAGTGTAAGGCAAGTCATTATTTGATAAGGACGCGTCATGCGTGGCGATGTCCCTCATGAGACTTGAGACACGAGAATGTCTATGCAATAGGGTCCAAAGGGCTTATTTGACGAGGAAAAGCACTATATATCATTCTATATCATATAACTAAGATCGTCTAGACGAGGGATGGCAAACCGCTACTCTAGAAATGTCTTCAATAATATGGATTAATATATCGACCGTAAATAGATAAAACACACAGACATAGGAATTAATAGACGAGAAGATAATGGCGAGGGGTAAAATCAACTGTTGAAGAACGAAGGGCGTAAGGCTGACTGTGATTCGTCAATAAATCAATCTGACAGTAAATAGGCATCTCGCATTATAATATCTCCATTTACTTCTTAAAAGTAAAATCTGCTTTTGAATGAAAAGACATTTTTACATGAGAGCGCAAATTACTCGCCACGTTATGAACAAATTTGCGAAGTCCAAAATCGGCAAAAAAATTCGGTTGTATTTTCAGAGTCGAATATTTCGTTTAAGTATTTAGTTAAGACACTTTTATAAATGTTCATAATTTACTTCCCAGCAACCAACCAGCTTTGTGTTTCGCGTCCAGACGTTTCTCGATGTGATAGTATAATATGTTTCTAAAACTGATCTATATTATACGATGTGAATATGCTTAAAATAAAGTAAAATAATGCTTATATATGGAATGTAATACGACAATTGGGTTTATTCTCTTTTTCACATCTATTTTTAGAAGTTTTCATAGTACAAGTCAACATTTTGCCGTGTTATTTCGTAAAATGAACCGATGATGCCTCGACCATAGTTCGCACAAGAATGATGACGCCACGTTTTCATATTGCACTTGAGGCCATACGCCAGCACAGCCGGTTCCAATGGAACCGGTATGGGGAGTGGGGATAATACGCTTTTAATCACTTAGGGCAGGTCTACTAATATTCATATGTCTATGATAAAACACTATTTAACTCACATTTTTTGGAAATTTTACATTTCAGTGATTTCGCACAGAACAATTTTCAAAGTACAACGTGGTAAGTCTCCTGTTTTTATTGCGGTATTTTTTAAAATACTAATAGGTGTATACTAAAAACAACATTTATGTGTACCTAAATTTTTTAGGTCATTTTTGAGAAAACCGATGATGAAATTACTGAACCCTCAATTCTATTTATAATTATTGTAAAGAGAATCGCAATATTATACAAAAAAAAATTTGAAAAAAAAATTCGAAGATTTTGAATTAGTTTTACGAATCCTGAAATATTAGTTTTTTTATCATCTCCTGTAAGGTTTTCATTTTATGATTTGACAGTAGATATATACTTGTTAATTATAGTTCTACATTTTCTTCGTATAGTTGGCTGTCAAAGGAACATCTGAGTATCCGAGATAGTCTAGGGGTTAAATAAAAAAAACAACTGAAAGGGCAAGTTGACATAACTTTCATATATTATTATTAATCAGCTTTATTTGATTTGTTAGTATGGCCTCTCCAATTTAGGTATGTAGTCAGGCTGAAGGTAGTCGGAAATGGAAAGTAATGGGAGTAATATTGTCGATAAGTACCTGGCTATTCAGATCTTGTCACTAATCAAGACAATTTGAACGTGATATCGGTGCCGTCTCATGCCAGTGTCCTAAATAATGGTAGGTATTTAAATAATTTGAATCCAAAATCATCTAAGTAGAATCTTCCCAATCAATATCAATGTCAATCACCGTCTACTAAGAAAACCCGAACCTTTTCATATTCCTTTCCAAAGAACCAGATAATTTTAATCCAAGATAACCCAAATAGAATCTTCCCAATCAACATCAATATCAATCACCGTCTATTAAAAAACTCCAAACCTTTCCGTATTCATTTGCAAAGAACCAACTTAACCTTCTTCTCTCTGTCTCTTTTGTCAATTTTAAATAAATATTTAATTTATGTTCAGCACAAAATAAGTAAATATTTTTTACTACCTTACTCTGAATTTCCATATTGTTCAATATTAAATATTGTGATGTAATTTTCCAATTGTCTCGAGTATATAACATCTACTCTGGTGATCTTCCGAACATATTTAGCAATGACCTCCAGAACTCGATTTTCGAATTTCTTTTGACTTCGCTTGACCCAAACTTTATTATCTCTTGTTTTCTATTGTTTTTTTACGAAGTTATTATTTTATTCTTACATTTACTTTTACACTACTATTGGACGGTTGGTGTTCAAACTTTGTATTTTTTTAATGTTAACCCTATGTATGTTGTGCACAGTATAAAAAATTACACATGCTACAGAAAATGGTGAAGAAAAATACTTTTCACTGACTCAAGTATTGTTAAAATTTTCGTTGACCTAACAAAAGTTACCTAGAGATGAGGTCCATTCTCATTAATTTTATCCAGTCAGCGCATTTTCATTTTACCCATTCATTCAAAATTCGACAACTGTCCGCGTGACTTCTAAAATTATTCGCGTGTCATTTGCTCTTAACCCCGCTCGAGGGGACAGGGAGTGTAGGGGGGTGGGGACGTGACTGTAATGTCAGGGCAGTGTAGTGAATTAAAGTGTGTCACTAACATCATTGTGGTCGAATTGTTGAACTATACTAAATTCTGCTACACTGAATGTTAATATGTACTTCGAATTTAATGAGTTAACATTTGATAGACAAGGACGCTGTTTTTTAATGTTACGATTATAAGAAAAGATACCAATATTTTAGTATTATGTGCGGTAGTTTTTTATGCATTAAGGAGATAATATAACGATTAAAGTGCCTAAACCTATGGAGTGCTATGACGGACCATGAACTGAAACGGAGTAGGCTTTGTAAATGATTTTGCTCAAATAAAGTCACAAATAAATCGATAATATACACTGGATTGCCGATTTACGTACCTGTTTATCATTATCTTACTATACAATAGTAAGAGGTAGATCAAAAATAAACGTAAACTATCACAGCTAGACGCCGATAACTTAGGTAATTATCGACCCGTTTCAAACTTACCATTTATTTCAAAAATTCCGGAGAAAATTGCTGCCGCACAAATAACCAGTCACTTGAATTCAAATAAATTATTCGCAAAACGTCAATCTGCGTACAGAAAGTTCCACTCAACTGAAACCGGACTACTTCGTATGCTATCAGACATAACTCTTGCCGTAGAGTCAGGTAAGTTATCACTTATCTCACTCCTAGACATGGGTACAGCCTTTTTTTTATATTAACTCCACACAGGAGGCCCTGAAGAAAATAATTTCCCTCAGGGCCTACGTCATCTTTGGGGATGCTGTGTGAAGGGTCTTTTTGTGGAGAGGAAGGAGTGAACATGGGTCTTGAAGAGTCCCATGTTGTAGGAGGGAGGAAACACAGAGGCCGGCAGTTCGTTCCACAGCCGAGCTGTTGAACTTAAGAACGAATCGTAGAAGCGACCCGTTCTCATGTGACAAGTGTCAACCGTGTACAAATGTTGGGCACGCGTTTGGCGTGTATCCCGACTACGCACCGGTGCCGAAGGGATCAATGACGCTAGTTCCTCAGAGCATCTTCCATTGTAATACCGATAGAACAAGGACAGCATACCTACCTGACGCCTGTGCTCTAAAGATTGCAGTCCGTTTGTTAAGATTGGGGGATCTATCAAACGGACCGCCCGTTTTTGCAAAGAGTCAAGGGTTTTTTTCAGGTATTTAGGGGCTCCGGACCAGAGATGGCTGCCAAATTCGACAGTAGGGCGCACTTGCGATTTGTATAGGGTCAGCAATTGTGTACTATTAAAGTATCTGCGGGCCCTGTACAGTACGCCCAGCTTCTGAGAGGCCAGCTTTACTCTGGCTTCGATGGAGCCCCCGTACCTGAGCTGGTCACACCAAGTTACAGTTACACCAAGCATATCAATGGAAGGCCTGTTCGGAAGATTGCTTCCGTTGAAGGAGACTAGATTATCATTTGGATCCCTTTTAGACGTAATCAGACAGGATTGGGTCTTTGAAACATTAAATTCGACGAGATTATTTTTACCCCAGGAGGAAATA
Source organism: Hesperophylax magnus (assembly GCA_026573805.1). Classification (NCBI taxonomy): domain Eukaryota; kingdom Metazoa; phylum Arthropoda; class Insecta; order Trichoptera; family Limnephilidae; genus Hesperophylax; species Hesperophylax magnus. The sequence continues at coordinate 10,645,154 of JAIUSX010000068.1, forward strand.
CTCTCTAGATAACCGTCCATTCTCTGCTTCAAAGCCCTCCGAGCCGTTGGAGTTTGTGTGCCCTTTAGAGGCTTGTCAAACAAAAAGCTATCATGAACTGTACTGTCATCCGCGTAACAATGAATCGGTGCACATGTCAAAAGGTCATTGATGTGCAACAAAAACAAAGTCGGAGACAGAACCGATCCCTGTGGGACGCCAACATTTATAGAGTGTGAGGATGAGGTGAAACCGTCAGCAACTGCCCGAATCGACCTATCCCTTAAAAACTCAGCAATCCACGTACACAGGGATGCGGGAAGTCCGTAAGAAGGCAATTTGTTGACAAGTCCTCGGTGCCAGACCCGGTCAAAGGCCTTGGATATGTCTAGTGCGACCGTTTGGGTCTCACCGTGACGTTCCAGGCACCGCCCCCAAACATGCGACACATACGCGAGAAGATCACCGCACGAGCGGTTCCGCCGGAATCCGTATTGACGGTCGTTGATAGTTTTGTTCTTCTCGAGGTATGTGAGCAGTTTTTCGTTGATCACACGTTCCATCACTTTGGACAGAACTGATGTGATCGCTATGGGGCGGTAGTTGGCCGGGTTGGAGCGGTCACCTTTCTTGGGAATAGGGTGAATGACCGCTTTTTTCCAACCAGAGGGCACAGTGCCACACTTCAGGGACATTTTGAAGAGCTTTGTCAAAACTGGAACTATTTCCGCAGCACACCTCTGCAATACCAGGGCAGGTATTCCATCAGGTCCACTAGCTTTGTTAACATCGAGCCCCCGTATAACGTGGGGTACATCCCGATGCCGGATCCTCAGCTTTTTCATATAGAAGCCGCAGTGAGGAACCGACGGCGGAACAGCACCTCCGTCATCGAGGGTCGAGTTTTCCGCAAACATTTTCCCTAATAAGTTAGCCTTTTCGGTGGCGGTGTTTGCTAGTGAGCCGTCAGGTCTGGTAAGAGGTGGCAAACTGGGTTTGCAAAAATTCCGACCTATTGAGCCCGCAAGGGACCAGAATGCTCTGCTGCCATGCGGGCAGGCAGCCAGCTTTTTACTGATCTGCAGGTCGTGTTCGAATTTTGACCTATTAATGATTCTCTTGCATTCCTTTGCCGATTTGTTGTATGCTGATCTGCTTTCGGACGTTCGAAATGTGTTGTAGGCTCGGTAAGCCGCGTTTTTTCGTCGAACTGCTTCGGAGCATTGTCGACAGAACCACGGCTTTGAGCCCACACCAGTTTCTTTATTAGTCGATTGTATGAAGCCATCCATCGCCGATTTGATGACTTCACCAATCTCCTGGGCACATCTTGAAGGGTCCGAAGTCCGAAAACAAACAACTGACCACGGAAAAGCGTTGAAATGGGCCCGCATACCGAACCAATCTGCTGACCTATAGTGCCACACTTTTCTCCTCAGCCTCTCATTGGTTGGTCTGAGGCTAACGGGTATTGATGTCGTCACTAGGCAGTGGTCAGATGATCCCAGAGGCGCTGTGACGTCAATCTTATATCCGTGTGGCACAGTAGTTAAGAATAGGTCTAACAGATTGGAACGGTGAGTCTGGACATCAGGAACCCTTGTAGGCTCCTGAACCAGTTGCTTTATTCCGTAGCAAATGGCAAAGGATTCCGCCTGTCGGCCAGCCGAGTCCGTTGGGCCAGAGAACTTCAACCATGGTTCGTTATGAACATTGAAGTCCCCCAGAACAATAAACTCGGCCGAAGGGTAGCGGGGCAAGAGATCATCAATAGTATCTCTTAAATGTTTGAAGAGCTCGGAAGTGTCTGGAAGTGTTCGGGGAGCGGTATAGACATGCGTAGAATCTTGCCGTACTGGCAAGATTGACGCGCACCCACAATACGTCAAATCTGGAGTTTTCCAGACTCAATAGTCGTACACAGTTGACGTCAGCTCGACTATAGAGGCAGACTCCTCCTTTGAATTGGAACTTGCTTGCAAGGGTAAAGCCCGGGCAGTCCAGATAGGAGGAGTCTGGCGGCTTGGCTATCTGAGTTTCGGATAGGAAAAGAAGGTTGGGACGTTGGGACAAAAGATGGTGATGAACTGAATTTAAATTAGTGTGCAGACCGCGAATGTTGGCAAAATTTACCAACAGTTTTGGCCCGCACCGGGGACGCCTGCTACTCGCCGCTGTAATGATTTTAAGTTTGTTTTTATGTATATTCATGATTTTAATTTTTTTTTTTTTTTAAGGGTATGAAGTGAAAGGAAGGTCTGGAATGGAAAGGTATGAGGGGTGGGTAGGAATATGGGGTTCAGGCTATCCAGGAGTGATGAGCGTTTGGTTCCAGCCCACTCACTGCGGTGCTAGGCGATAGGCTGGGAGAGTCCGGCTGGAGAGGGCATCCAATGCGCCCCAAACGCTGCTGCTGGGTCCCCTCCGGTCACGAACCGGCACAACAGCAGTGGCAGGGTTTTTTCACTCGCTGATGGGGCAGCCCACCCTTAGTCGTGAGCCTGAGGGTCGGGCCCCTGCCTTTGACACGATTGATCATGAATTCCTCATTAGGAGATTAGAGGAAACATTTTTTTGAATTCCGACATAAAAAAATTGTCTGGTATCCTATCTATCCAATCGCTTACAAGCTGTGAGGGTTGGAAATAAATTGTCCAACTTCGCAACACTTTCTTCAGGGGTACCCCAGGGATCTGTTTTGGGTCCACTTCTCTTCATCCTTTTTACAAATAATGTCGCCAAAATAATCGAGTCATTTGATCTCTTATTTCACTGCTACGCTGACGATCAGCAAGTTTATTTTTACTGCTCTCCAAACGAAATCAATAGTCTATAGTAGATCCATAGTCTATAAAATCAATAATAGATCCGAATAACTGAATGTCTAGAAGCAATAACTCGTTGGATGTCTTCAAAAAAGCTGAAGCTCAATCCATCAAAGACTGAGTTTCTCTGGGCGGCCACAAACAAACGTCAACTTTTCATAGACGATTCACCTATTACTATTTCCTGCAGCGATATCATCCCAAAAACAACAGTCAAACCTCTCGGTGTCAGTTTAGATTCAGACTTTTCGTTTAAAAATCAAATAAATAAGTCTGTAAGTACCGGTTTTTTTCACCTAAGATAACTCAAGTCTGTCCAAACAAACCTTCCTACAGAATCAACAAAACTACTTATCAACTCTTCCGTAGTCTCACGTCTCGATTACTGCAACGGCATTTATGCCAGCCTTCCAAAATATCAAATTGACAAACTTCAATCAGTGTTTAATATAGCAGCGCGGCTCATAACCGGGGTTTCAAAATATTCACACATTTGTAACCTTTACTGGCTCGAATGCCCTGAAAGAATCCAGTACAAACTGTGCTGGATGGTGTTTAAATCTATCAATGAAATGCCCCCACCCTACATCTCCGAACTATGCGTCCCGGAAAACACTGGTCTGAGGCAGTCAACTATTAGATCAGCAACATCATCAGTTGTAGGCAGACTGATAGAACCTACGCGCAAGCCAAATACTAAGTTTGGTGATCGCGTTTTCGGAGTATCTGGGCCGAAGGCTTGGATTAAACTCCCTCCGGAACTAAGATCCATAACAAGTCCAAAAGAAATCAGGTCTAAACTAAAAACTTACCGTTAATATCAGTTGATATAATAAGCCCTGACGAAGCTTGAGCTAAGCGAAACCTGGTTGGCTGTTAATATTAATTCAAAATAAAAGTGGTGTTTTTTCATTTAATAAAAACTTACCCTTTTAAGCTGTCATACCTTTAATACATAATTGAATATACCATTCCTTAGAGAAAGTTCAGTTATATTCAATTTTCCAACTATTTCTTAAATCCTGTATCTAAATTTCGCTAATAGACAATTAGATAATGTTAATTTAGTATTAATCTCAAGTGACCTACCAGGTAAGTATTGTACTGTATATTATCTCCATAAACAGTTAGTAATAACATAGATCACTGTAGAAATGTATTATAAATTTGTTCAGCGCCCTTGAGGTGATTTTGCACAAAAACGGCGCTATACAAGTCATCCAATTATTATTATTATTAAACGAAGTATAACCATCATTAAGGCTTAAAACCCAAGCCAGTAAAATACAATCGGTTTCAATCTACAATTAAAATTTGAACGCTTTTAATGGATTAACTCTGGCCTCGGGCTCCTTAGATTACAAAATTTTATTCACTTTCCAAGATTTTTTGTTTAAAGGCGGCATTGAGATAAAAAATATAATTTATTTTTGGGAGAAATTTAAAATATAAAAGAGTTAGATTATTCAGACATTATTACAAAGCTTAACAAATTAGTTTTTCTCCAAGCAAAGCGATCTTCAAAGAAGAGTATGAAGTAAGAAATATATTTATTTTTTTGGTGAATCTACTTAGGTTAACAATCATCTGATAGTATTATTATTTTCATGACTGCACAGTTTAGGATTGTTGTAAGCGAAAGTGGCGCCTTCTGTTATTTAAAAAAATAAACGTTGAAGTTTTCAAACTGTTTTTATCTGCCCAAATTAATTTAATTTAAGTTCTTTTAAATACTGAAATAAAGTACATGTATTGATTAATTATTCACCTATAAAATAATATCATTTCTTTTTTCGTAAATTCAATTCGACAGTTTCAAATTTTTGACCTGATGTAGGTACCTACCTATATTACCTTTATAAATGTTAAGAACTTTATCAATTTATAACGCTGACACGTAAAAAATCACGTGATTTTTTAATTTCATTTAGGATTTTATTTGCATTTTGGACTTTGGAAAATTATGAAATCTGACTTTACTTGTTACGATTGAACCCAAGAAATTTAAACGACAGAAAAACACACTTCATATACAGAATTAAAATTGTCAGTTAGAATATCGAAAATAAGAATTAAAATAGTTTTCAGTAGAAAAATAGTACCCATTGTAGGTAGGTAATTTATCATTTTTTTGTATTTCTTTGGCATTCACTATGTAACAATTTCTAGACATTTTTTGTTTTTTAATGAGTTTTATTATTCACAATGTACATTTGTTACGTATAAATTTTATTAATTAGCGACCGGTTTCGACACGTTCGTGTCATTAACTAGCTATTTTAAAACTAAATTTTTAAGTGCAGAAATATGGGGTTTTATTTAGTTTGGTTCTTTGGTGGGAGGGGATTTGAGGGAGGGGGAGGGGGTTGAGAGGGAAACGGAGGGAGGAGTTAACATAACGGGGAACATTGTCAATAGAGGTGCAAGGTGCTATTATTTTATTAACTATATTAATGCTTGAATTATTTTTTTTGTTGATTTCTAATGTTTCTATTGCGCACAAATTAAAATATTTATTAATGTTAGAATGTTTAAACTTAGTTTTATCCCGGTTGAAGCTATGGCCTGTCTCTATCAAATGATTAGCGAACTCCGAGAAATTATTATTTTTTAAACATAGTTCGTGTTCCCTAATTCTGGTTTTGAAATTTCTAGTAGTCAAACCTACATACTGTGAGTTACAATCATTACACTCTAAAGTATATATCCCATTTTTATCTAATTTATTTGAAACATTCTTGTTATTAATTAAGTTTTTTTTATTTTAGAATTAGTGTAAAAAGCTGACAAAGGATGAAGTGAAGTAGAAGGTATAACACAGTCAGTGTGTGTAGGTTTTCTATAGATGTTAAAAACACACTTATTATTATCTAAAGAAATTTCAAATTACAAATTTGAAAACAAACTTTTCGAATGTGGACTTTCCCTTTAAGCTAATGTGTTTGTTTGGTATAGATATGTTGATGACATTTTTGTTATTTGGACAGGTAGCAACAGACAATTTTCTCACTTTTATTAATAACATTCACCAAAATATAAAATTTACACTAGAACATAACGATAATAACAATTTAAATTTTTTAGACTTAAACATCAGTTTAGATAATAATAAGTGTGTTTTTAACATCTATAGAAAACCTACACATACTGACTGTGTTATACCTTCTACTTCACTTCATCCTTTGTCCCATAAACTCGCCTCCTTCAACTCAATGATTCATCGAGCCATTAATGTATTGAGAATTCTTTAAATATTTATTTATAAAGAAAGCCCTTTAAATATTGAGAATTTCAATAGTGAAATTAACATTATAAAATAGATAGCTCTAAACAACGGATATAAATCTAACATAATTAACCGTTTAGTGAATAAGAAACAAACCAAAATATTTTCTAAAAAGTACATTTATAGTGGAGATAATAACAATCAATCTAGTAAAAATCTAATATATAAAAAACTTCTTTATACAGGCGACTTATCCTTACAAATATCCCGCATGTTACCAATTAATATTTCGACAGCTTTTTACACTAATTCTAAAATAAAAAAAAACTTAATTAATAACAAGGATGTTTCAAATAAAAATGGGATATATACTTTAGAGTGTAATGATTGTAACTCACAGTATGTAGGTTTGACTACTAGAAATTTCAAAACCAGAATTAGGGAACACGAAGTATGTTTAAAAAATAATAATTTCTCGGAGTTCGCTAATCATTTGATAGAGACAGGCCATAGCTTCAACCGGGATAAAACTAAGTTTAAACATTCTAACATTAATAAATATTTTAATTTGTGCGCAATAGAAACATTAGAAATCAACAAAAAAATTAATTCAAGCATTAATATAGTTAATAAAATAATAGCACCTTGCACCTCTATTGACAATGTTCCCCGTTATGTTAACTCCTCCCTCCGTTTCCCTCTCAACCCCCTCCCCCTCCCTCAAATCCCCTCCCACCAAAGAACCAAACTAAATAAAACCCCATATTTCTGCACTTAAAAATTTAGTTTTAAAATAGCTGACACGAACGTGTCGAAACCGGTCGCTAATTAATAAAATTTATACGTAACAAATGTACATTGTGAATAATAAAACTCATTAAAAAACAAAAAAAGGTAACTTATCTTTTGTATGAATTCTTGTCACAATCAGTTCAAAATTCTAAAATGTCACTCGAAAAACGAGTTCATTAAATAAGAGTTACAATCACAAACAGACGGACCTATAACCGAATTGAGCATTTTTATTTTTGCCCAGATCCACGAAATATCACGGGATATACTGAATTCTCTATTAATTAGTACCTACCAATTTCGAAAACGGAAAAGTTTTTATTTTTATTTTGTTCTTGCGTTCTCTTTGCTCCTGCACCGCGGAGAATCTAATTTTTCTTCTCATTTAGAATTAAACTGGTCTCCTTCAATCAATGAATAATTTTTCTTTTTTCCTTGATCAACCATTCAATTAAATTTACACTGCGACACTGATTTAAATTATGTAATGATGTCAAAAAATTCCACTCTAAAAATCTTGTAAATCGAAATGTATATTTATTTATTTATTTCAGGCCTATTAAGGCTTTGACATATATATATATATATTAAAAAAATATTTACGAAATTATACACGAAAATAGGGCAGGAAACGACTATTTAAAACAATTGCAGAAAAATAAATATAAAGTCAAAATATCACTGAACTTGATCTACACAGCATGCATAATATTTTTTCTGTTTCAGTTGACAAAATTATTATGTGTTAGTCAAATTAAATACCTTTATTAAAATATTTCACTACTTGATGAAAAAAACTTCAATAGGGTATGCTTATATATTGAAATTGATGTACTAAATATATCAACAACATCGTAGTACTTGTTTCCTAGCTGTTGAATCCGTCGCATAGGAGTGTGAAATTAGGACTTTAAGGGCCCGCTTTCCGCGTAAAGAATTTAGATTTGGGCAACACCCACAAAATAAACAATATTTAGTGTTAAAAGAATCCGACAGAGGTGTCTGAATTCGTATTAGGAATAATTTTGGGGATTATTTAATAATTTAAATAACGAAATTAAATTACCGACATCTATTGCAATTTTAGAAAAACAGACCCATTTTTAGTTAGCACCGAGCAAATCACACTGGCGTGAACTTCGCCCGCTCCAAAAAGTCGCTTCATACCGTTTACACAGTATGTTTTTAACAGAAATTGTTTGTCTCTGTTTTTTGTACGTTAATGGAACCGAGCTGAAAGGGAGAGCTTTATTTTGCGAGTATGTCAACGATTTGTACAAATATTAGTGCGGTCTCTAGTATATTATTACTCTAAGGAACGAAGTCGAAATGAAGATGGTTCTCAAAATATGGGTTTTATTACGGATTTAATTAATTATTTTTTTTTTAAATTTTACAAAAAACATTTACGAAAGTTATTTGTATAGGTATACAAATTACTTTACTTTACTAAAATACTATTATCACTTTTATAAAAGTAATTTATAACTTTTATAAAATCAATAAATATATTTTTACATCAATAAGGTTTTTCTTATATGGTTATCTATATAGGGTGTCCGGGGGTAAAGTGCTCAAACTTCAGGAGGTTATTCTAAATTTATTTATTTTCCGTAGAAGAAATTGTTTTTTTTTCTATACAAAAAATTAAACTTTTTTACTCGAAAACTATCTTAAAACGTTGGAATTCCAAAAAACGTTTTTTTTTTTTTTTTACTTGTACTATCAATTAGAATCACCTCCCGAAGTTTGTGCACTTTACCCCCGACATCTTGTATAATATGCGCAATATAATATTTATACACGTGAAATATCTACTTTTGTACATTTATATAAATTATATACACGTTTACATTTTTATGCTCATCAAATTTATTATATTATAAAGATAGATAGAAAGATCCTTAGTGCTTCCTGAGGACTTACAAATCAGAAGACATTTTTGTAATTATTTATTTATTCATTTAAACAATTCAATAATTATAAAGAGTAATAAAACATGTAAGCAACATAAAATTACATTCTAAAATGTGAAAGGGGCTCTATTTATTTAGATTTTTTATGAAATTACTACTTTTAATAGTTTAAGCTTTCAGTGAACTTTCAATTTTATTTTTAACTTCTCTAAATATTATTTGTTTAAATTGTCAAATATAATTTAATCACAAACACAAGATTCACTCAAAATGAAAGATTGGTGGTTCTGAAATGTTCCCATAAATACGGTGAAAGAACCCTAAACTATAAACTTATTACCCTAAACATGCTTCGAGCGAAATGCAGATCTGGAAACCTTATCGTCAATCTGAGCAAAACATACCATGAACGTCAATATAGCAACAGCCTTTGTTCTGCTGCAGTTTCATTAAATGCCGAGAGATCCGTTTACAGTCTCCAAAAAGCAATACTGGGGCACAACCCTAGAAGCAAAGCTAAATGATTGGAATACAGAAAGATAAAAACACACCATTGTCAAAAATATCTTGGCCGTAAATGATTAAATAAAATTAGATTTATTTAGGAAGGCAAGCTATCGATCAAATGATTTGCGAATTCGGAAAAACCGTTATTATTGAGGTTTTATTGATGTTTTGTTTCTCCCGATTTATTCGTATAACCCATTAGTCTACATAATTATCTAGCGGGTTTTCCATTACTTGTGCACTTATGTTAATGTATTTTATGACCGTCTTTGTGTTGCTTATATTTGTATCATGTTGTCTCCCTCTATATTTTGTTATATATATGCACACATTATGTACTTCTTGTTTAGTATTAATTTGTACCCTGATGATGCTTAAGTAAAGCGAAACCGGTCGGTTCTTAAATTAATAAATATCGTGGTTTTAAAACAAAAAAGTATTTTATTTTATTAAATTATATTCCCCACAGTTTCAGAACTTTCAATAGCTTCTTTCGCTCGCATGTTCATTATTATTCTGAATTCCACGTTCGAGTATTGTTATTTGAAACAGATGGCCCGTATATTATTATTACATATTATATTATATTTCGGACATCGTTGCATTGTGAATTAATAAGAACTTGCCCTGTAATTTCTAATGTTTTGGAATTAGTTTTATTTCCCAAAGTACGTATTCTGAAAAAAATAAAATAATAATTTTTATAACTTTTTACTACACAATACATAAATAAAAATAAAATAATAATTTTTATAACTTTTTACTACACAATACATAAATAAAAATAATAATTAATTTTTATAATAAATTATCGTTTATCGTATTCTGAAAAAAATAAAATAATAATTTTTATAACTTTTTACTACACAATACATAAATAAAAATATGAATTACAAATGTTTATAATAAATATAAGCTTTTTTGTATATCTTTGGAGATATATTGTTTTCTTTGGAATACGAGATGTCTTTCGCTTATTTCCCATCTTTGAAAAAACAATATTTATGAACTGATATACGCTTAAAATTATCTATAAATAGGCAATAGATTTATCTCCCAAAGTACGCATTCTGAAAAATAAAACAATACCTGTCACCTTTGTTACACAATATATAAATAATTTATTTTTATAATAAATATTACCTACGTAATAGTAAATAATAATATATTCATCAAATCAAAATTTATATTTTTCTTCTTACCTTACAATGTCCACCATGCGTTTTTGTTTCGAACGAAATAGTCTTTTCTTAGAAATACGAGCACTTTTTCGTTTATTTCCCATTTTCGGAATACAATATTATTATTTACGATAAATATTATTTAGTAGAAATCACGAAACGGAGAACAACACGACCGTCCGCGAAGCTCTCTAAGCAGTGACTGAAAGGCAGATAGCGTACGCGCGTGAGGAAGTGAGAGGGGCTACAATAATCATGCTTAGAATCATAAGACGTAAGCGACTGTTGTGAAAATGTTTAATAAATCACGGCGTATTTCAAAAATAGCAAAAATCACTTTTGGGGTCTATTGAGTAGCATTAAAAGAAGCATTGTGATTTTTTTCATACATATACATAACTTGTAAAATAACAGAAATAAACGTGTTAATAATATTTTTCGGAGCATACTTTGCGATTTATTTCTATCGAGGGAATTTCAAATAATTACCGTTTCGGCTTTTGGAACAAATAGATACTATCTTAAAGAATAACATATATTTTTTTAAGAGCTTAAAAACTTCAAACTTTTAAGGAAAATATGTCGGAAATTGGATGAAATTCGAATAGTGGGCCCTTAATATAGAATTGATATAATAATATGGTAGGTATTGTCTTGTTACCGACCTGCTTGGAGTATGAAAAGAGATTACATATAATAAATCAGGGGTATCAAACATTGAATTAATGATTTTATACAAACAGGTTATATCAGAAATAATTCTACGATCAGATAATTTTATTAAATTTAATGAACAAAGTACGTTATCGTTATTTAGGTTTTCTCTAGGAATGCCCATTTTAAAATTTACATATCTTAAAAATTTATTTTGGATTCTTTCAATCGCACGTGAATGAACCTCATAATTTGGGGACCAAACTGTGGAATTGTATTCTACATGACTCCTTACAAAAATGACATATATAATGTTTTTACAGTATTGACATTATTGAAATCACTAGATACCCTTAAAATAAATCCTAACATTTTCAATGCTTTATTGGTTATTATTTCAATATGCTTGATAAAGTTAAGTTTCGTGTCAAACCAAATACCTAAGCCATTAATTTCCGAGACAGATATTAACGACATATTGTAAATGGAATCATCAAAAAATATTGGATTCTTTATTCGATGAAACCTCATAATTTGACATTTGCTTATGTTAAGTTGCAAATTTATATGATTGACGAATGAAAAAAGAAGTTTTTTTTTTAACTAATATGAATATTACAAATACAAAATAATCCAAAAGAGTAATAATAATAGATCGCAGACCGACAAATGACTGCCAACAACGGATCTGTCACTATATAATAATGGATCGCAGACCGACAATTACTGCTAACAACCGATCTGTCGCTATATAATAATGGATCGCAGACCGACAATGACTGCCAACAAGGGATCTGTCACTATATAATAATGGATCGCAGACCAACAATGACTGCCAACAACGGATCTGTCACTAAATTTGCGGTGTTTGTGGAAGGATTGAAACCAACTGCTTCTAACTCTTTGGAGCCAGTGAGATTATGTCATCCACAATAAAGGTATGTTGTGAGGCTGAAGATAGTGGAGAGGGGAAAGAGATGGGGAACAGGAAGGTGGGGAAGTACCTATTCCGATCTGGTCACCAAACACGGCCAAAGCCATTTCAAGCAATACAACATACAACATAGATTTGGCATTATCGTTTTTAGTGAGGCTTGGTTGAAAGATTCAATCTATATCCCAAGTATTACTGGATATTCATCACATAGCACCAAAATAAATTATTTACAAAATGATGGAGTTGTCGTTTACACTCGGAATGATGTCATAGTTTCTGTTGAAGAAATAACTATTCCACATGCCAACTGTCTTAAATTACAACTACCTTATAATGTATGTGTTTTAGCAGTTTATAGATCTCCTTCTCAAGCACACATTGATACCTTTCTTGACCACCTAAATGACTTACTACGTTCTGTATCAACACATAACCATGAAGTGATTTTATGTGGTGATATAAATATAAATATTCTGGATATGAACAACATAAAAAGTGAACAATATCTTTCACTTTTGATTTACCACGGTCTAAAACCATTTATTATTTCACCGACTAGAGTAACATCAAGTACTGAGAGTTGTATTGATCACATTATGGTTAAGTCAAAAGACGATCCTCAGAGTGCTGTATTCAGGACCAGTATTACAGACCATTTTGCTACATTATTGAAATATCCTAAATCCAGAGTAACAAAATCAAAAAAATAGACGTTAAGCTTAGACTAACTGTGGATAATGACCTACTAAATTCGACACTGAAAGAGGAAACATGGGATACAGTCTTATCCACCAGTGATGTCAATACTGCAGCTGATAATTTCATAAGACGTCTAAAATTACATATTGGAAATTGCTCATATACTAAGAGAATCCATTGTAATAAAAAGCACTTAAAACCATGGATAACTTCTGGAATTGTTAACTGCCTCATTAAACGTGACAAATTACACAAGAGTTGTCGTAAAGAACCAAATAATATCGAACTGTTTGCACATTATAAAAGATACAGAAATTGGTGTTCTAAAATTATAAAAACGACCAAACAAACATATTATAAAGGGAAGCTTCACGAGGTAAAAGGAAACATAAAGCAAGAATGGAAAATAATAAAACAAGCATTGGATTTGCAAAAGGAATCAGTGCCCATAAATAAACTGAAAGTAAATAATAACATTGTATCCATAAATGATAATCCAACAGTCATTACTAACCATGTGAATAATTTTTTTAGTGATATAGGTCAAAATTTTGCTAATCTTTTGTGTAGTGCAAATAGCACCAGTGAAGAATCTTTAGTAAAAAATTATAATCCAACACAATCTATGCAAAATGCCTGCTTTGAATTCAAACCAACGAATTGTAATGAAGTTTTAAATGTGATTAACCACTCGAACGATCGCGCGTCAAAAAACTTTTTTCTCCGATTGCTCGCGGTTTTTTGGCGACGATTTTGAATATTTTCCGCCAACATTAAAAAAATCAAACCTCCGAATTTTAATACGGAAACATAAAACTGATTATAGTGCTATACAGCCAATGAATTCACCTATATTTTAATAATTATTCTATATTTTTAGAATTGATAGATAAATTATTAAAAAATCTTAAACTTTATAAATGCGCGAAATTTGCGTTTTTGTGATTTGAAATTGCCGCCAGTGGCAGTTTTAAAAATCTTTATTGAATATTTTCTACGTTTTTATGTTCTCTATGGCCTGTTTGATAATCACAGATGCAAGAATGTAATAGAAAAATATTTTTTTGCATGTTAAGATCTCTTCAAAAGTTTGGTCAGAAAATAATTTTGTAAAATTTGAGTGCGTGACGCGTCAAAATTGAAATCACTGTATTATATTATATAATAAATTTACCACAAAAACTGGTATAACGTTAGGAAGATACATTAACTGTCTACAATTATTAATAAGCATAGTCGCCGTGTTGGCTTTATTTTATTCATTTGATGAATTATACAGAGAGCCTATTTCACGATGTCAAAATCATGGTGCTACTTTTTAAATAATTGTAAATTAGAACTGGAGATTTGTAACCATGTTTTTATATTACGTGCAAAACGAGGAAATAAGGCTTAAAGTGAGATATATATCATAGATATAAACATTGCCAATATTTCAGGGGGATACTTTGAAAGTTGATGAAATTCACCAATATTTGACCAAAAATCACTTCTGACAGCTACCTTAAGGTCAATCTACATAGGGTAAATCGGAATATGTAAAATGATGATAAATTTGTATATATATATCAAACCTTTGTATGACCGTAGAATTTCAAATAAAATCATAGTGATAATTTTATATCTAAACGCAAAGGTATCGAAAAAAAATGGGGGAGGGAAAATAATTGATGGAACCAATAATTGATTTATTTATTAAGCCCTAATATCCTTTAAAATCAATATTACAGTTGTATGGTTACAATGAAAGAGCAGTATATTGATTTAAACATTGTTTACACACTTTGTCATAATAAAAATGTATTCAGTTTATTGGTTTATTCATAATTTAAGAAAATCAATACATAATAATATCATTGTGCCTCGCTATAGAGTGAGATTCTGAGTATCGCTCTGGTGAGGGACCACCATTCAGAATTGAACATTGCTTGAATTGGCTTAGTTATGTTCAGTGACTAGATCTGGAAAAGCATCTTTACAGAAAAATTGACAAAATATAATTAAGACATAAAAATAAAACGAGTTATTTAATGTGTACAATAAACAGGGAAAAATGAGAAAACCTGTGCATTTGTTAACATGCATATTTCAATGATCAGAATTGAAATATACATATTAAATGTCCACCGAACCTTATCATATAGAACCTTTGAGGACAACATAACATGAGACGTGAGTATGCGGAAAGAAATGATTATAAGTCCAGCCATCCAGGCCATCATAATTGATGTTCAAACAAATTTAATTAAATTTATAAATTAGAATTTCATAACTAAAAAACCAAAAAAGAAAAAAATGAAATAAAAAAAAACCCTCAGCAAATCTATATTGTAGTGTGATATGGCTTCATGCAATCATAGCATAATGCCACATCACACACATCACACTTTGTAAGGGTCCTTTTGAAAATGTTATTTATGTTGCACCAGGCACATTTCACCTTTTTCCCGCTACGGACCACGAAGTGGTTGCCTTTCAGGATAGGTCGCAGAGTCTTTCCTTCAGCTATTAGGCCAATGGTCCGCACAGTCGTGTCAATTTGACTACGACAGAACAGCAGAAGGAGTTCATCCGCAACCTCACTCCTGAAGTTTCGGTACAAAATGCGTTTATTTTCCTTGCGGAGCTTTGAGCCGTACAATATATACGCATTCTGCACCGAAACGCTTAGTAGTCTCCTGAAAAGCTTCTTGTACCAGACCAGGTTTCGCTGTCGTTCAATGGGGAAGCCTGACAAAAGCTGATCTTTTCGGTCAACCCCCCCCATTACCTTGTTATAGTCTAGTACGAGTTGAGGTTTGTAAGTCCAGGTACCAAACTTTTCAACTGCCCCGATTTCTGCCTTATGGTAGGTGGACAACATACTTACCAGGTTTTTGTCCAACCAAACCATTACATTGAGGTCCCCGCAGTTCGAGTATACAACCTCACCTTCCCTCAGTTTGGACCGGAGATGGGACTTAAATGCAGAGGGCACAAATTCTCGGTTTAACCGCAATGTGCCCATGCAGTCCATCCCATTTCTTTTGAGGCATCGTGCCAATAATGGACTATTATAAAAATTGTCCATTATTAATGTATACCCCTTGTTAAACAGAGGGCTGGCCAGGTCGTATACTATCTTTGCAGTGGCCCCAACTGGGCAGATATTGTGAGCACCCAAAAAGTTGGCCTGTGTCATGTCGTCCGTCATATCTTCCGTTATGTCTTCCGTCATATCTTCCTGGTCTGGATTTGTCGATTCAGCCTGTCTGGAAATGGTCTTCCCCGTATAAATTTGGAATTTCCAAAGATAGCCAGACTTGGACTCACAAAGCTCGTAAGACTTTATACCCGCACTGGCCGCTTTGGTTTTGATCATCTGGACGAATCCCAAACGGCCTTTATAGCAGAGTAAGGATTCATCCAGAGAGATGTCTTGCTCGGGCAGGTATAAAGTCTCAAACTTATTTGAGAGGTGGTCCAAGACGGGTTGAATCTTTTGTAACCTTCGCACAGATAATGGTGCATCAGAAGAAAGACTTTCATTGTTGGTGAAGTGAAGGAACTTTTTAATTAGAAGAAAACGATTATAATCCATGGCTCGGCTGAAATAAGGCATGGCGGTGAGTTTTTTTGAATAGAAGTAGTCTTTTTCAACAGGAAGGGGACTAATACCTTGATACATTAAAATTGCCAAGAATACATACATTTCCTCTTTATTCGTGGGAGCCCATTTATTGGTACGCGCATGACGCTTAAATTGTTTTTTCGCAATCCATTGATCTGCATACCTGTTGGTCTCTCTCGCGATCAGTTCAACGAAATCTGCATCAAAGATTTTAAGAAAGGCATCCACAGGTTTGCCCATTTCGTCGGTATTGAAAGTTGGTCCCGGCGTGCCTGTGAAAGTCTCCCTTATCCCAGTAAAACGTAAGATATCTTTAGACCAATCGAAAGAGTAACCTTCAGGCGGCAGAATCGAACGCATTGCCTCACTATCTACCTGGTCTTGTCTACTAAAGTCTATGGCCATAGCGGAGTTAGGTGAAACGTTGATAATATTATGATAAGGTATTGGTGGCATGCAGAAGGTATCCTCATCGCTCTCTTCGTGGTCGACGTCACTCGCTTCGTCATCCTCGTCGCTCGATCTGTCCATTTCTGAAACAACAGAAAACCCAAATTAATTTAATGTGTCTATATTACGATAACCCACTGCCTCTGGTACGGCTTATGACTCGCAATACGATGGTCGCGGGATCAAATCAAATAAATTATATTTGAATAATTAGTGTTATTTTCACACAAAATTCATTTAAAATAATATATATTATATTTGCGGCACGTTCCAGAGTGGAAGATACCCATAGTATCGCCCTGGTGTAAGACCCCATTCAGAATTGAAACGTTGCTTGAAATGGTTTTAGCCGTGTTTGGTGACCAGTTCTGAATAGCCAGGTACTTTTCCACCTCCCTCTTCCACACCTCCTTCCCCTCCCCGCTACCTTCAGCCTCACAACATACCCCGATTGAGGATGCCATAGTCTCACTGGCTCCAGATGAGGCTCTTGTGAGGTATTCATATAAAAAAATAAATAAAAAGTTAATCAAATACTTGAGGCGGGCTATGTCAGGAGTCAGAATAGCACAGTCAGGTAGGTATGGAATGAAGAAAAGAGTGTGTGTGCCAAGATCGAGTTGCATGGTGGTTCATCCTCTCTGCCTACCGAAATGGCGTGAAGGTAAGTTAGTTAGTTTTATAACTCACGGTTTCCAAGTACAGACTCTTCTAGTACAGCTGCCTCGTCCACGTTACTGCCCATGTCTGACTCTGAAATAAAAGAAAACACAAATTTACAGTAGAATTTGGATATAATGACTTTGCATTTAACGGTCTACTGTTTTAAGTGACGATAATGTAAACTCTAGTAAGGTTTCATAACTTTTAGTAGGAAAACGTATCCGTTTAAAGTGACCAACTACGTAAAGCGACCTATTTTAATGATAATTTGTCCGGTTACAAAACCCACCTACCAATACAGCCTCGCTTTTGACTAGGAAGCTCGACACAATGAGTCCCGTGAAGCGAAAGTGTTTTTTCAATTTAAGAAAAAAATGCTGTATTACACCGTTTAGAAGCCGGTGAATCAAATGTAATCCTCGCAAAGAAGTTCGGCATGTCTTATTTCTCACTCTGCAATACCCGTTACAGAAAAAAAAAGATGTGTAATGATGCATCCACGTCATAACAACAATACATTTTGTATGTTTGTTATGTGGAATTTTTAAGTACTATGCTTATTTCCTGCCAATATACCAACAGTGAAACTGTGCTAAAGATATCAATATAAAATATAGATAATTGATTTTATATTGAGCCCCTGGTATGACATTTTAAAAAATAAACTCACCGTTCCCAAACGCCGATAATTCTTGGTAGAATGGCACGTCCACCCACAGCTCGCTGTGATAGCGGGCCTCCGGAGAGAAGAGTTCCCCACTCCGCGATGTCCCAGGTAACGGCTCGGGAGATGCTGCACGGATAGGCATAATTGGTGCATTGGGAGCCGTTGATTGGATCTGTGCGGGAGTGGACATCCACGGTGGTGGTACGGGTCGTGGCAACGGTGAAGGCGTCCCTTGTGAAAAGGGACACGTTGTTCTCTCCGGAGATGGAATTCTGAAAACATTTACATAAATCATATAAATTGTTCTCATTCACGTGTGAAACAGTAAGTACAGTATGTAAATAAACAATAAAATTAGAACTCTGTAAAATATGCACTGAATGTGCCAAATGCACAGAGCGCTGATCTTACCAACTATCACTGTAAGAGTGGAACGCTGTCAGGAAAAAACAATAATATTGTATCAAGCATCTAAATACGATTGCTTACTTTTGTTTAGTTTTTCTTGGAGGTGCGGTAGGGAGCAAAATGCGCGCCGCCTGCTTCTTGAATTTTCGGCTTTCCAGCTCTAGCCGGAAGGAAGCAGGCAGGGCCCTAACAGCCTTTAGGGCCTTGACGCGATCCTCTCGCACCAGTAGCAAAGCAGGGTCGCTGTTTAAATAAATACAAATATATGATGAGTTCAACGGCCACAGCAAAGTACTTTCATAAAAAAACATTAAAAAATACTAACACTCCAGACGAGGCTGCAATTGCAGCTCTGCGTTGACGTCCACGTGCAGGTAGTCTGGCACCAGCTCGTACCCCACCTCTCCCTCTTACTCTGCCTCCTCTTGCAGTCAGCACCACTCTATATATTTTAAATTGAAAACACTTAATGTAAGTACTTAAATGTTTAAATTTTGTTAAATATTGCACTAATATAAAATTTGAAAATAATTATTGGGTCGTGGAGTGCTCCCTTTCCCTGGACGACATTTGTTTCTGCACAAATTTGGTAAAAGTGAAGAAATTAATTAATTATACAACTAAATTACTAAATTTTTATTGTGTGACGAAGGCTTTACACCATTTTACATGTAAAAAAGAGTCAACTTTTTGACATATGACTTAAAATAATTGGTTAACAAATATCTGTATTAATAATGAACCAATTCAAATAAAACTTATATATATCTCTTTGTTTTGAATCACTGTGATGGAATATCTATATTTCAAATGCGCGAGTGCAGTATATAAGACATTATTGTAAATCAAAAACAGATGACGTCTTCAGTTGACGTATTCTTACACAAAAACTTCAACCAAAACAATATATTAGAAACAAACTAATTAAAAACGCATTTCAAAGATAGATAAGTCAATCACAATAACACAAATATATAATTATGCGTTAAAAACCCAATAAATTAATTACTTACGGCATTTTAGGAAGAGTCCAAAATTTCGTGAATGTTAAAAATTTATGGTTTTGTTTTTTGACAGGACGCCTTATAAAACCGCGAAAACTCGTTAAATATCACTTCAAAGACAACGGATAAGTTCATAGACAAAGAGAATATATTATCAGCTATTCGATAAAACAAGTAGCTGGCCAAGGAAGCGTTTTAAATAATTACAATAAATATTTTACGAATGGTAGAAAAATCGGTCCATTTTTGGACCGATATCAATCGCAGAAAAATAAAAGTGGTCGATTTTTCGACCGAAATCGTTCCAGTGGTTAATGAGCTAAAATCAGGTTTTTCGAGTGGAAATGACAATATAAGTGCAATGGTCTACAAACAAAATGCTTCTGAACTAGTAATACCTATTACACACATTTTAAATGTTAGTTTTGAGAATGGCTTGTTCCCTAATCATTGCAAAAATTCCAAAGTTATTCCTTTATTTAAAGGAGGAGATAACGAAGATGTAAATAACTATCGACCTATCTCCTTGCTAAATACGTTATCAAAAATAATAGAGAAATTAGTTAAAATTAGGTTGATGTCTTATGTAAAAAGATATGAAATTCTCTCAGATAATCAATTTGGCTTCCGAGAGAACATGGGAACAAGTGATGCTGCATTAAAAATGATCACCACAGTCGTAGAAGCTCTTGATACTGACAATAAAGCAATGGCCGTCTTTTTAGACTTGTCTAAGGCATTTGATACCGTATCCCACGGTTTACTCTTAAAAAAACTCAGTTCAATGGGTATTGTTAATAAATCTTTAGATTGGTTCAGATCATATCTTGAAAATAGAACACATAGAGTAATAATTAACCTGTTGAATGTGGGACGAAATTTCGGAAACGGCGCGAAAATTACCTCGATGTGTTCTGCTCAAATATCTTAATGAAAACTAAGTATTTGCTTTTTTTCGATTGTTTTCTGTTTACCAGATAATGTAGCTAATTATTCATATATAGTTCATGATTATATCGTAAGACGTTTTCCCAGAATAGCTAACTTTATCTGAAAAAATAATAAAAAAATTCCCCCGTTCGGGAAACAATTGTCAAAAAAATTAAGTATATGAATATAAACGGATTTTATTATTTCTACACAAACCTGAATAAATAGCCTATATGAAAAAAAACAAACCAAAAGTGTTTTCAAAGAAATAATGGCATTTACGTTGTTTTGAAAATGTAAAATATTTTAGGCTTTTCAAAAAAAAATGTCAAGCCAAGCGTGCACTTTAGAATTTTTTTGTGTCGTATTGTATAAAGTTATGAAAGCAATTCTTTCAGTTTTTGGTAGTTCATACTATTGTTGTTACTAATAATATTTTTTATACTAGAAACCTGTAAATAAATAATGCTAAAAATATATTTATGCACTATGATGTAAATTTTCGCTGTCACTTTACTAACCTGGTTTTTGACACAATTATATTGCGAAATATTATAAAAATTACATCAAAATAAACAAGATAGAATTACCTTTCTAATAGAACCTCACACCTATTATTTCGATAATGAATTTATATCCAAAACAATGCTAATATATACAATATTTACCTCAGACAGTTGACCAACTTCAATACATCGATATCCAAAATGGCCGCCATTTTTGTATACAGATATTTATCGAAATACAGAGTGGTGCAAAGAATCATGATTCAATGAGAATAAAAATAAATTTTAGTGATATTTTTTTTCATAATATTTATTTCAATTTTATATAACATAAAATGCATTTTTTCAATTTCAAGTAACTGGGTGGTTCAATAAAAATAAAAGTCGGAGATTTATGTTTCATCATATTTATTTCAATTTTATATTACATGAAATACATTTTTTTATTCAAGTGCTGTGGGGTTCAATAAAAAAAAGTTTAGTAAAAAAAGTTTTTTTTCATCGTATTTATTTCAGTTCCTCTTATGTTATGTTCTCTTATGTTCCTCTTATGTGGCCGATTTGAAACCTGAAACAGTAAACATTTATTGTTACACTAATGTCTTTCAATTCTGGAAAAGATGAAGCGTACAATCAACCTAATATAACTACTACTAATACAAAACATACCGTCATGGCGATCGATGCGGTGTCTTTGGTGGTTCTGCCCCCTGCATCATGTTGTATTGTGGTCTCCATTCTGCAAAGCGATAGAAGCAATCAGACATATACTTGTATTTATATAATTTAAAAAAAGATATTTATAATTGCATACTGTTTTTTTTTATCATATATAAAAAAAAATCTTATAATTTTTTTTAGCACATCCTGTACACCTGATCTAATTTTGTGATATTTATTACGATTTTTCATAAAACAATAAATAACAAAAAAAATATTTCCGTAAATAAAACAATAGTTTTACATTTTCTAGTACACCCTGCTGTGGTGGTTTCTTTTGTATGGAGATTGCAATATTCACATATCACTACAGGTGGCGACACTAGTCATTTTTCAAAGCTTTCGTAAAATTCCGTAAACACATACATTCAAACAAATTGGAAATCTTGATTGTATTGGTGTCAATTGCTGAGATGCAAAACTTATTTTTTTATAATATTTGAACTAAATATTGACTAAACAATGATTTTAAAACACAATGCCAATAGTTTTCCCTACATAATGACATATGAATCTCTACTTATAATATAATATTACGATGTCAATATTGATAAACAAAAACGAACTTTTTATAAGCAAGTTTTTTTTGACATTTTCGGCCAGTAATTCATTTTTCATAAAATAAACACTAAATATTGACAAAACAAAAGCTTTTATATATTCTCTCAAATGGTTTTTCTACACAATAACATGTAAATCATTCCTAATAATGTAATATATGACATAAATAACTTGATTCAAACACAATAAATTTTCAGAGCGAAAACACTTCCAGTTTTTGACAGGAATTTTACGTATTTGTCTTTTGCAAAAATGAATTATATTTATGAAAAACACATGACTTGTTCAATGAACTATGCATAAAATCATGTTTACTTACGTTTCTTTGGGAAATTCGTCGTATAATACAGTCTTTACTATAGCAGTCCGTCCACCAGCGAACGTTGAAAAAGATGCACAAAAAAGATGACAACGGCTTTTCATAGAGAAGTCAATTTGAAACCTACCAAAGAGGCTACACTAATAAAATAAAAGGTATCTTCTAGACTGATATTAGCGCAAGCGATTTTGACCTTGTTCTTCAT
This sequence comes from Hesperophylax magnus, assembly GCA_026573805.1. Lineage (NCBI taxonomy): Eukaryota > Metazoa > Arthropoda > Insecta > Trichoptera > Limnephilidae > Hesperophylax > Hesperophylax magnus. Next base: position 10,667,913 of record JAIUSX010000068.1, read on the forward strand.
ACAGTTTCTCTATAGATAAGGGTTAAAATAGCACTTTAAAAAAAAAAACCAAGCAAAAATATTTCTCGGATGCCGGCGTCCGACTCACAGTCGAGAGGTTAATGATCACATTAGCTCAAATAAATCAATTGTATATGGTGTTCCTCAAGGTAGTGTTCTGGGTCCAATTCTATTTTTGTTATATATTAACGACCTCTGTAAACTGAAATTTTCTGGATCTTCAATTGTATTTGCAGATGACACTGTCTTGGTGTTTGCTGCTGACACATGGAACGAAACGTATGCTCAGTGCGAGGCAGGATTAAGGGCAGTCAAAAATTGGCTTGATCAAAACTTGTTAACCTTAAACATGAACAAAACTAAATATATTACTTTTGTAGAATCAACCTCTGTAAATCAACCATCTTTGGAACGTTCATTATAATTACATTGTTGTGTGCAGGAGTGTAACTGTCAATCTTTGGAAAGAGTAGACAACATCAAATACCTGGGTTTAATTATTGATAAAAATTTAAAATGGAACAATCACATTACTATATTAAGAAACAAAATAAGAAGGCTAGCCTACATTTTCAAAAATCTAAGAAAATATTGGACAAAGTTACATTAAAAACTGTATATTATGCTCTTGTTCAATCAATGCTTTCATATAATGTTGTCTGTTGGGGTTCTTGTAACAAGACTACCTTAGAGCCTTTGAATGTTGCACAAAAATTAATTTTAAAAATAATGTATAAGAGAAATTTTATGTATCCATCAAAGTTATTATATAGTGAAAGCAAAATTATGACAATAAGGCAGTTGTACATAATACAGGCTCTCTGTAAATTTTTCAACAACACTATTACTGCTAAAAGATCTCAACAAGTGCGCAGCACTAGAATGGGTTCTTCTTTAATGTATCAGCCGGTGTATACCAGAACATCCTTCGGACAAAGGAGTTTTTCATATAAAGCTCCGTTGCTATATAATATGCTTGGAGAAAATATAAAAACTATAGGTACGTTAAATTCATTCAAGAAAATGGTCAAAATCTCCGTACTAGCTGAGAGTGATGATTTTAGATCACCCATGTTGTCGCTTATATCATAATTCCTTGTGGAAGCTCTGTTTCGATACAATCCTTATTTACTTACTGCGCATGTACTTATTTACTTCTAAAATAACTTTTGGTTATTTATTATTATGTTACTTATTATTATTATTATCTACTTAATTATCGTACTAATATTTACTTTAATTATTGTCTAGCTAAATTATTTCCTTACTTACTTTTTATTATAATATTATCTACTTACCTATCGGTTATTATTTACCTTTTTTTATTTTTTTTTAGTTATTTTTATTTTTTCTTATAATCTATTATTCATACTTTCCATGTTGTAATTGTTAGTATGGTTACCCTATGCTTGTGTCTGATAAGCCAGCACAGGTACCTTGTACTTTAGTTAACAAAAGAATATTATTGTTGCCAACTTACTTAATAATGCTTCTTTTGTTTTTATTTTTTTCATACATTTGTTACTAAAATTTTGTTTATTTTTGTCTACCGGTCTCGAAACGTCCGTGTCATAAACTTTTCTTTTTTGGTTTAAATTTAATTTAATGTTGTTATTATTTTTAATTTACATATATGTATTTTTTTAAATGATATTATTGTAAAGCTGCACATCTTGATACAGGAATGCCCTAGTGAGATGTGCAGAGTATGCTTTTTATGTAAAAACTGTATTTTGAATGAAATAAATAAATAAATAAATAAATAAAATAAATAAAGCAAAGATTCAATTCTGCTTGTAGTCTAGATTTGTCAAATGTTAATTGGATCTCACTTTTCAGTAACTCGAATGTCAACAATAAGGTACAATTATTCTACGATACTTTGTGGGATATTATTGATAAATATATTCCGAAAAAAAAAACACAAATAAGAAATCACTACCCCAAATGGTTTAGTCAGTCTCTTATTAAGCTCCTCAAAGAAAAAAATAAAGTAAGACTGCGGGCCAATAAATATAAAAACCCACTAGACTATGCTGAGTTTGGTATTCTAAGAAAAAGATCGAAAAAAATGCAAAAAGAATGCTATTTATCATATATAAATTCTGTTGAACAAGGCATAAAAGTAAATGTAAAAGCTTTCTGGGCATACTCAAAATCGTTGCGTACTACCAATTGCATTCCTAAATTAATGCACCTGGATTCTATATCTGCAGATAATGGAAAACACATTGCCAATCTTTTCTCTAATTATTTCGCATCCGTTTATACTCAATCTAATCCCTTGTTATATACTGCCATACCAAAAGTTTCACAAAATAACCAATTTAATCTTGGAAAAATCAATGTTAGCAAGGAAACCATTAAATCTTGTTTAGAAAAAATCGATACATCCAAAGGCCCAGGACCTGATAAAATACCTCCCTTGTTTGTAAGATGTTGTTCCAGCGCGTTGATTAACCCACTTCTTTTAATATATAATGAATCATTATCTTCAGGAACTTTCCCAGATTTGTGGAAAAATGCACATATTGTTCCAATACATAAATCTGGCGATAAATCTTTTGTGAAAAATTACCGACCAATCAGCATTTTATCTTGTTTTGCGAAAGTCTTTGAATCTATAATTTATATTTCTGTATTTTCACACTTTAAACCCCAATTATGCATTAATCAACATGGGTTTGTTCCCAACAGATCTATAAATTCAAATCTTCTTGACTTTTGTGATTATGTTTGTAATGCTTTTAATGAAAGAACTCAAGTAGATGCCATTTACACAGATTTTCAAAAGGCATTTGATAAAGTTAACCATTCTATTCTACTACAGAAGCTTGATCGAATAGGTATTCACGGTGATCTTTTTAGATGGCTGAAGTCTTACTTAGAAAATAGAACACAATTAGTACTTATTAATGGGTACGAATCACCTCCCATAATTGTAACATCAGGCGTACCCCAGGGGTCCAATCTTGGCCCTCTGCTTTTCTTAATCTTTATTAACGACCTTGGCCCCATGTTACGCTGTAATTTTGTTCTATTTGCCGATGATCTCAAGATTTACCGCAAAATTTCCACTGATTCTGATCATGTTAAGCTTCAAGAAGACCTTTACACTCTAAATAGCTGGTGCATTCAAAATGATATGTTTTTAAATATTGAAAAATGCTACATTATTACTTTTACTCGTAACAGAAAACGAAAGGATTTTGAATATTCCATTAATAATGTACGATTAAATGCAGTCACCACTATAAGAGATCTAGGAATCACTCTTGATTCAAAGTTTATGTTCGATGTACACATAAATGATATTATAAGTAAATCAATGAAAATGATTGGATTCATTCATAGAATATCGAAACCATTTAAATACCCCCAATCCATTATAACATTATACAACTCGTTGGTCAGAAGCAAATTGGAATATGGGAGTGTTATCTGGAACCCACATTATATAAAATATTCTAAAACTGTTGAATCTGTGCAAAAAAAATTCCTAAGACTGTTATCATTTAAACTTGGATTAAATGCCTCACTCAAATCTTATGAAGAACGACTACTAAACTTCAAATTTACAACATTGGAAAAAAGAAGACAATTTGCGGACTTAATATGTTTATATAAAATTATTCATGATAAACTTCTTACCACTAATTGTCTGAGCAATATTCATATTAAAGTCCCTAATAGACATAATTTAAGGAGCCAAAATATATTCCAGATTGAAACATTTAATAACAATATTGCATATTTCAATCCACTATCTAGAATGTGTCGTCTGTACAATACAGTTGAATGCGACCTTATAGATATATTCGCAAACAGTCTCGCATATTTTAAAAAACAAATTAACAATCTTCTACCATGATATGTTATGGAGAACAGTTAAGAGATATAATTACTTTATTATTTTCTTTACTTTTCTTTCTTATCCTTTCTCTGCACATTTACTATATTTTATATTTAATATTCATGATTTATATTTCTTTTTAATTATTATTATATATGTATTTTTTTTTTCTTTCACTACTAGCATCTCCGCCTAATATCAACTAAACCTTGTTTACGCATGCTGTGAACATTTTTAATTGGGGTGTTAATATCTGTACACATTCCCACCCAAATAATATAAATGTAATAATTGTTAACACTCTGTAAATGTTTCAAACAATAAATAAATAAAAAATAAAAATAAAAAAGTCATGTCGCAACTCGCAACTAGAGCGCCTGCTGTTGACTCATCATCTCAGTCACATCGCAACTTGTGCGTAGGTATATACATGTGACTGCCTGCTCCGAGCTCATCTTCTGCACACGCACAAGCAATGAGACTTGTGCGTGCGTGTATACAGGTTGCTGCCTGCTGCAACAGATAAGTCAATACGCGTCGCGACTTGAGCGTGCGTATTCCTATATAATAGATGTCTTCTGCGCTCATAGTTCATTCATCTTGTTACTATTAGTAAAGTAAGATGCACGCTGTTTTGGTTTAGTAATATCGGGAGATTCATACCATCTTTTTTATAAAACGGCAGCATAGGCGCAGTAGGTACATCACGTACTTTGTGATTGTATAGTGTTTTTATTTTTCGCTGGCTGCATCACTCTACTGTTTTTGACTAGCCTTTTTACTGGAAACTATTCTACCTCAAATACAGACCTTCGAATTTTGACCCTGAAACCCCCTTGAATATTGAAAGCCAGTATGTTTTCGAGTGCAAAATGTGCAAGAAAATAGAATACGTACACTCCGAAGACCCGAAACGGAAAATGTCTATAAATACTGCTGTCGTCGAAGGAGTGATGTGTACAGGAAATGGGTATTCACAATGGAATGAAATTTGTGGGGTTTTAAATACGCCAAATATGGATTGTAAGACTTACACGAACATAGAACAATGTTTAGCGCCAACAATTGAAGACTGTGCCTTAGAAGAAATGATCGCAGCTGGTGAAGAAGAAAAAAGGCTAGCCATTTTAAACGGTGACGTAGACGAGGGTGGCTATCCTTTGGTAACGGTAGTTGCAGATGGCTCCTGGGCAAAGAGGTCGTACAAAAGTGGATTTAGCTCCTCATCTGGCGCAGGGTGCATAGTTGGACTACGAACTAAAAAGGTTTTATTTATGGGAGTGCGAAACTCATACTGCTGCATATGTGCTAGAGCTACTAAACTACACATAGTTGCTTCTGAGCACAGGTGCTTCATAAACTGGCGTGACAGTGCTAATGCCATGGAAGCCCACATTATAGCAGAAGGGTGCTCGAGAAGCATGGAAATGCATGGATTGAAATTTAACAAACTAGTTGGTGATGGCGACTCCAGCATCATGAAAAAAATAATGCCATATGGTCCTAACCTTATAGTACAAAAAATAGAGTGCAAAAATCACTTACTCCGCAATTTTTGCAACAAAATGAAAGCACTTGGAAAAAAAACCAACAACGCTAAAGGCTTTGTACCAGTTCATATAAGGAAAAAGGTTGAAGCAAACGTTTTACGCATGAGAAGAGCTGTAGTTGGAGCAGTAAATTACAGGAAAGAGCAAGAAAACACAGTATAAAGTGATAAAATAAAAAATTTGAAAATGGACATAAAAAATACCGAAAATCATGTGTTTGGTGATCATAAAAATTGTGCATCGTACTATTGCAAGCCGGAGAAGTATACTGATGATCCAAATTTAGTAAGCGATCTTCGAGATTGTGGAATATGGACTGATATCCAACAATTCTTATTGTCTCTAATAGTAAATGCAGAAAGTCTTATTATTGACGTGACAAATAACACTGTGGAGCAATTCAACAACGTTATCGCCAAATTTATAGGTGGAAAAAGGGTAAATTTTACTACAAGAGGATCTTACCAAGCAAGATGTTTTGGAGCAGTAGCTTCGTGGAATAGTGAATTGGCAACCCATTCAAGAATACAAAAGAAAATCCAAGTCCACAGTCACGGCAAATACACGAAGCACTTTATAGAGAGAAAACGATGTTCGAAGGAGAATACACAAATGTGTCGAAAAAAAAACTAAAGTATAATGAAAATACGACAGAAAAAAGAAAAAAAGTTACAGGGCCCGATGAAAACTATGGTCAATTGGAATTAGAACCAGATATGCCACCTGAAATATTTGAAAAGAAAAAAAGAGGAATTTCTCAAAGAATTATCTTCAACGAATAAGGAAGAGCTCGAACGGAATACGGTAGGCCAAAGCAATAACAATCTGTGGGCAATTGAAAGACGTAAGCGGATAACGGCGTCTAACTTTGGAAAAATATATAAGCTTCGGCAAAAAACTTCAGTTACGGGAGTATTAAACTCTTTACTGTACTCACAATTCAAAGGAACTATGGCCACAAATTATGGAAAAGAAAATGAAAGCCTAACAATAGAGCAATTTTCAAAAAAAAACAAGTTTGCAGGTATCCGCTTGTGGGCTATTTATCGATAAAACCAAAAACCTTTTAGCGGCAAGTCCGGATGGCCTTATCGGTGAGGATTCTATAATTGAAATTAAATGCCCTTATAGTATAGCAAATATGTCACCAGCAGAGGGAATTGCACAAAAGATAATTGATTACTGTAAATTGGAAGACCATTCTTTAACATTAAAACGGAATCATAATTACTTCTACCAAGTACAAGGCCAGTTACATATTACTCGTCGTAATTATTGTTATTTTGTTGTGTGGAGTCCAAAAGGTTTGCTGTATGAAAAAATTGAGAGGGACGATGAAATCTGGCAAAAAATCGTTCCACTGTTAGAAAATTTCTACCACCAATGCCATTTACCAGAAATAATTGACGGTCGCATACCAAGAAATTTACCGGCGAGGGAAAGGTCTGGACCATAAATTGTTTTAATTTCATTGTGTAGATGTTAAGGGCAGTGATCATGCCATTATACAAAGGTAAAGGGTCACGTATGGAATGTGGGAATCATAGGGCTATTAGCCTGCTAAGTTCAGTTGGCAAGCTGTATGGTAGAATTTTGATTGAAAGGGTAAGAAAGGAAACAAAGGATAAAATATGGGATGTGCAAGGAGCTTTTATGAGTGGAAGGGGGTGCATGGACCAGATCTTCTCATTGCGTATGCTCACCGAGAAGTTTCTGGCAAAAAACCAGAAACTTTTCTGTGCCTTTGTAGATCTACAAAAAGCATACGACCGAGTCGACAGGAAAAAGCTATGGAAGGTGTTGTCCAAGTATGGAGTGAATGCGAATCTGACTCAGGCAATTGCGTCTCTATATGAGGGAAGCGTTGCATGTGTTAGGGTGAACGGTGGTTTTACGGGGTGGTTTGATATCACAAAAGGTGTTAAACAAGGCTGCGTAATGTCACCATGGTTATTCAATCTATACATGGATAATTGTATGCAAGAATTGAAAGAGGTGGGATTGGGCGCGAATTTGAGTAATCTGAAAGTATGTTGCCTGTTGTATGCTGATGATGCGGTGCTGATTGCTAATAGTATGGATGATCTGCAGTCTCTCGTGTCTAGGATGAACGAAGTATGCGTGAAGAATGAGTTAATGATGAATGTAAGTAAGTCTAAAGTAATGGTGTTTGAAAGAGAAAGTACGAGAACAGTGTGCAATATAGCTGTGAATGAGGAATACTTGGAGCAGGTGGATGAATTTGTGTATTTAGGAAGCATGTTTACGAGAGATGGGAAGGCTGACAGAGATATTGAAAGAAGAGTAAATGCAGGTAACTCCATTAATGGAGGACTCAACGCAGTTGGCGCTAACAAAAAATTGTCCAAAGATGCGAAGTTAGCAGTCCACAATGGAGTGCTGGTACCTACCCTGATGTATGGAAGTGAGGCATGGAACTGGCAAAGAAAGGATGAAAGTAGATTGAATGCTGTTGAAATGAGATCCCTGAGGCGTATGTGTGGTAAAACCATGTATGATCGTGTGAGGAATGTGGATATCCGCAAAGAGTGCAAGGCTGATGTAAGCGTAATGAGTAAGATCAAGAAAGGGACGCTTAGATGGTTTGGGCATGTAGAGCGAATGAGCGAAGAAAGGAGTGTAAGGAGAATATACGATGCAAATGTGAATGGTAGCAGAAGTCGGGGACGCCCGAGGAAGACATGGCACGACCAAGTGAATCAGATACTTGAGTCGGGCCATGTCAAGAGTCAGAACAATAGAAGAGTATGTATGAGACGATGTATGAATGTGAATGAGGCAAGGAGTGTGTGCCAAGACCGAGTTGTTTGGCGGTCCGTCCTCTCTGCCTACCCCTGCGGGGAAACGGCGTGATGGTTAGTTAGTTAGTTAGTTAGATGTTAAACAGTATTTTTTTTACAATAAAGCGTTTAAAAACAAAAAATATTAGATCATTGAAGAAGATTGAAAATGTCAAGTGATGTAGGAGGTATTCCCAAAAGTGCATTTTTCTGTAATAATATAACGTATTAAAAAAGTTAAATAAAAACTAAACTAGTTATGTGTATGTACCTAATATGTAGCACAATAAACAATATGGTGCCTCTTATACATAGATTTCAATATTCATTTGTATAATATGATATTATAATAACATAATCGATTCAACAACATGTGGTAGATGCATGTACCACTAAACATACGCTGAACCAGCATTCCATCAAACGATCAGTGGTGTATGTACTTACCATCACACATTTTCTTGTAAAATATAATTTTTTTGAAAAAAAAATCTAGAACAATATATTTAGTCAAATATAAAAGTTTTTTTTTGGTTCGGTAGTTGTATCTTAAAAAAAGTGTCCTATAAAGGGATAATATTATGTTGAGTACAACCTTCAAAAGTTATCAAAAAATATTTTAATTAATTTTTGTGCTCCATATCCAAATCGGCAATACGGAACGGAATCATCTCGGGGTCTGTCTGTAACAGGTGTTTTTTTTTTCAATTTTTTTCCATTAATTTATTTGACGTAAACAAATTAAATTTGTCACAATAACTTTAGTAAATGAGCTCGGTAAGTATTGGCACACTCAAGTCACCAAACAGAAAAATAATTTAAAAAAAACATCGATAACTCGGGACATGACAACACTAGTGGACTAGTGTATCGATATAATTATTGAGAATGTCACATCACTTCGTTGACTGTATACGTATTCAACAAAACCCTCTCCGCCCCCCCTCACCCCCGAATACTGAGAGAAAGGGACACATGCACCTCAGCCTGATAATACCTAAATAAAATTGTCAAAATCGAGGTTTTGTAGTCCTCATTTTTCTACTCCAAAACTGAACCGCTTTCCAAGATTTTTTTTACCAAATGTATTGGAAAAAAACATTCTATGTCTGTACGTTTTGCTTTTTTTAAAAATACATCGTCTTATTTGTATACTGAACGTTTGTTGATGGCTTTAAAAAAAGGCAATTTTAACAATTTTTGAAGGGTTATAACTCCTATAAAAAGTAACTTATCAAATAAATCAAAACGTACCGACACGCTTGCGGTCAATATTCATATTATGTAAAAAAAATATTTTCTCTAGTGTCAAAATCCAGAGAGGGAAATGAGGAATACGTTTGTATGGAAAAAACACCACCCGGTTTCCTCTTAAGTGATGGTCGTGGATTAAAAAATGGTAATCCATTTATTTTGAATAACAAATTGTGTATTTGCTTCTTGTTTCAGATTGGTAAATACTTTCAATACCGCTCTGGTGAAAAACCACAATTTAAAATCGAAACGTTCCTTGAAATGGCTTTAGCTATTTTCGATGACCAGAATAGCCAGCTACTTAGCTACCTTTAGCCTCGCAACATACCCCAAGTGGGGCTGCCGTAGTCTCGCTGGCTCCAGACGGTTGGAAGTGGTTGGGATACTTGTGCGGTACTCACATAAAAAAGACTTTATATGTGTAGCGACAGAATAATTCTATTAATATAAGACGTAATCATAATGTAAATGGAAAGCAACCCATTATTAATCAGTCATCATTTAGTTTATAATTATTGTGGCAGTTTGTTTATTATTTTTTTGGGGATTATCCCCCTCCTATATTTTGAGCCAATGTTTCGGACAGACTTGTATTGTCACCATCAGGGTAAAAGGTCCTTATTTATTTTATTTTTAAATTCAAAAATGCCCAATGTACAATTTTAGGTAGTAGGTACCCCAGAAAGAGTTTCCTTTAAAATTTTTTTTAGTAATATTCAAAAAAAAATTGAGCAACTGACGATATTTCGTCAGTGTATCATTAAATCTCCGATACCTAAATCGTGCGACCGGCCGAATCTGCACATTTTTTTCTTCCCAAAATTGGATGGAATAATATCGTCCAATTATTTAACTATTCAAAATTAACTTATTTCCAACTTCTTCGCCCAATTTTTTATTCATTCCAAATACCCTTGCCGCTTTATCATTGATATTTTTATAAATATAATATTATGCACTAATAATATATACTGTACCCCAAAAAAAGGATCGACAAAGAAGCTTTTGTCGCAAATAAATCAATCTGTCCAACGGAATAAGATATAATACAAGGTTGTCTGTTCCTGTCACTTTGTTTAAAATGAACATTTTTCATGGACGCTTATATAAGACATTACAATAATTCATTCTGTACTTACATCGCGTATCTTTCACATGATATACTTCCCAAGCACACAAGTTTGCGTTCCATTTTGAGGTATTTCAACTGGAAAACGATTCGTTTTTCAGCATTTAGACGACTAGAGAAATAAATAATACTTTTGGTAGGTACGAATACTATTTTGTAAAGGGAGGTATTATCTAGACAGCGCATATGAACCATAAAATTAACACAGAAACCAAATATATTGGTATAAGAAAACATTTATCAAAAATAAAGTGCATTATCTCGCAGTCGAAAGATTGAAAGAACCATTGCTTTTTCAGCAAGTTCTTCCCATGATTTGGCGTTGTGAAGATTTCAAACACGAATATTAGGCAGCTGGCAATATTCTATGTAGTAGCTCTCGCGTACTTTATCATTAACAAAGATCTAAAGAACCATTGCTTTTTCAGCAAGTTCTTCCCATGATTTGGCGTTGTGAAGATTTCAAACACGAATATTAGGCAGCTGGCAATATTCTATGTAGTAGCTCTCGCGTACTTTATCATTAACAAAGATCGAAAGAACCATTGCTTTTTCAGCAAGTTCTTCCCATGATTTGGCGTTGTGAAGATTTCAAACACGAATATTAGGCAGCTGGCAATATTCTAAGTAGTAACTCTCGCGGTTTTTATCATTAAAAATTTTATCAGCTATTTGAATATTTAAAAAAAATATATATTCCTCATACACAACTTTGGGGCGGCGTATCGATTAAAGTACCAATTCATAAAAATCTTGCATTAAAATCTTTGCAAAACAACAAAAAAAGTAACGCAGCAAATTATGACAGCACTTCTGCCACACATTGAACGTTCTTCTCATTCTAACCATTTCACAGATAATATTATTTGCGAGGCGCTGCATCGCGAAGGGAAGCAATTCAGCAAGGGGTGACATAATGACAATATAAACATATTAGGCACCTAAGAAATATCTCTTTAATTACGTGTATTCGTAAAATTTATAATTCTAAGTACCTAGGTATCTATTTTATGTAATACAAGAAGCTAGTATTACCTAATTGAATGAAGTTATCGCTTATTTATTATTCATAGATGTCACATATGTTTTTTATTAATTATTGTATTCGTAAGTTTCGCAACAATTTTTTTCTCACTTAAGATTGCAATTATTTAAAAAAAAGCGAGTCATGGACACGATTTTTAACTAAATAAAATACGTCATCGGCATGAATTTTTCAATCAATTGAGATATTTAATTTGTTTATTTTTATTAATTTACCACCTCTTTCTACCTAGGTATCTCATCTGTGGCTTATTAAATGTAATTGCACCTAGAGTCCACAAGCCTAGAGTATATAAACAAATACAGTTTGTGCGTCTCTCTACGTTTAATAAGTAACATCTTATTAAATGTAATTGCACCTAGAGTCCACAAGCCTAGAGTATATAAACAAATTCAGTTTGCGCGTCTCTCTACGTTTAATAAGTAACATCTTATTAAATGTAATTGCACCTAGAGTCCACAAGCCTAGAGTATATAAAGAAATATAGTTTGTGCGTCTCTCTACGTTTAATAAGTAACATCTTATTAAATGTAATTGCACCTAGAGTCCACAAGCCTAGAGTATATAAACAAATACAGTTTGTGCGTCTCTCTACGTTTAATAAGTAACATCTTATTAAATGTAATTGCACCTAGAGTCCACAAGCCTGGAGTATATAAACAAATACAGTTTGTGCGTCTCTCTACGTTTAATAAGTAACATCTTATTAAATGTAATTGCACCTAGAGTCCACAAGCCTAGAGTATATAAACAAATACAGTTTGTGCGTCTCTCTACGTTTAATAAGTAACATCTTATTAAATGTAATTGCACCTAGAGTCCACAAGCCTAGAGTATATAAACAAATTCAGTTTGCGCGTCTCTCTACGTTTAATAAGTAACATCTTATTAAATGTAATTGCACCTAGAGTCCACAAGCCTAGAGTATATAAACAAATTCAGTTTGCGCGTCTCTCTACGTTTAATAAGTAACATTTTATTAAATGTAATTGCACCTAGAGTCCACAAGCCTAGAGTATATAAACAAATACAGTTTGCGCGTCTCTCTACGTTTAATAAGTAACATCTTATTAAATGTAATTGCACCTAGAGTCCACAAGCCTAGAGTATATAAACAAATTCAGTTTGCGCGTCTCTCTACGTTTAATAAGTAACATCTTATTAAATGTAATTGCACCTAGAGTCCACAAGCCTAGAGTATATAAACAAATACAGTTTGCGCGTCTCTCTACGTTTAATAAGTAACATCTTATTAAATGTAATTGCACCTAGAGTCCACAAGCCTAGAGTATATAAACAAATTCAGTTTGCGCGTCTCTCTACGTTTAATAAGTAACATCTTATTAAATGTAATTGCACCTAGAGTCCACAAGCCTAGAGTATATAAACAAATACAGTTTGCGCGTCTCTCTACGTTTAATAAGTAACATCTGAGCCACATAAATTTGACTTACTGCATTTAATTAAAATTCTGAAAAAATCTGTGTGAAAAAATAATTTTTTTCGTTCGTCTCTATTTATCTTACACTCGATCTTATCTTATCCCTGCTCAGTTTTACTACAAGAACTTTTATGGAAAATAAACATTTCTGCTTTAAGTATAGTTATCTCCGGTACTATATTACATATACAATAGAGCAATAAGAAAATGTTCAAAGGAACTTTTTCCTTTTGCAATCACGAGGAGTTTCTAAAACGTGAAATAAATAAACTCGCACCGGATGGGAAAAGAGCGCATGTTGGTTGAAGGGATTTGTTTTATTTACGCAGCCATTTGCTTTATTATGATGTTGCGTGTTAACAATTCGCTGTTTTGATAAAATTATATTTCCACGTTTTCTCTTCCTGTTTATTCAACTCAATCACAATCATTACATCATTTGGTTTTCTGGCCAATACGAAATACTCAATTTCCATCTAACTCTGTGGCATGCAAAACCTACAGACAATTTAACAAATGGCTAAAATATTATGAAAATAATATTTTTTTTTTATCAATTTTTATTTAAAGTTATTAACTAATTTATGTGCGCTACCCGACTCACTAGACAATATCTATTCTGAGCCGGGTAGCAGTATAATTACATATATTTTGTAGATAAATCAGGCTTAATAAAAATACAAAATGATACAAACAATTATCTAGATGTAGAATAAAATATTGCATACATCTATAAAAAACAAAAAATTGAACAAACTTTAGTGTGAGACAAAAAATGCAACAAAGAAAAACGAGAGAGAAAAAGAGTATTCAATATATGGGAGACACATTAGAAACCATTTTCGGTGTAAAAATTACATTTACTCAAAAATGATGTTTATTGACACGGACGGTTTGCAAGTAACTTGTTAATGAAATTTCAATTTTTGTTCATTTATTTATTTATTTATTTATTTATTTATTTATTTCATTTTATTAACGCCTAGAAGGCTTTTACATATACATGTTATGGGTTTTGTTGTTCAGTAGCATTATAAAATATTTTAATTACATAGCATAATAAATTGAGTATGAACTTACATAACAATGTGTAGGGTTATTGTTATGGTGTTATTATTTTATAAACATAAGCAAGCAAAGTTTATTGTACAAAGTACGTCGGTTGAATATTTTGCAGAACATAGGTTAAACTAATACATAAACTTGAGAAAAATATAACAGATATAGGTAGGTAGTTAAGTAGATACAATTCAAGTATATAGTTACGGTGTTATTGGAATTTGGACAATGAGTTCGATAAGTTTATATAAATATAGTGTAGTTACAAGAGTACAATAATGTAAGTAGGTAATACACACAAGACAAGTAAGTTTGTTATTATTATTATAAAGATACAGTTTGTTGTAAACCATCTTTGTAATCATCAATCTTTATTTTGCCCGATTGGGAATTTTACAAAACAAAGCTTAGTTAATGAAACAATAAAATATGCGTTTGAAAAAAAATTATGAATCTGTTACAAACATTCTAGTATACTGTATTTTAGTTTGTATACTGATTGGTGATGATAAACATCATTTGAGCTATACTTATTACCGAGTATGTGAAGTCTTTGAATAGGTGAGTTTTGAAAATAATTGTTAGCAGATATGGGAACATTATATAGAGCGGTCTGTCGAGTGTCGCGCGTAGGTACACGGAGCGATATAAGACTCGTCAAATCAATGGCGTCCAGTCTGCCATTCGAAATTTTGAAAAGAGATACTAAGTCGCACACTGTGCGTCTCAATGATAAATCGGTTAAATTTAGTAAGTTCATGAGGAAAGTGTAATTAAGATATTCGTTTGGAATTCCTAATTTATAATTAATAAATCGCAGAAATTTATGTTGCACTCTTTCAATTTTTAATTGGTGAATCTTATAAAATGGAGACCAGATTGTTGAGTTATACTCTAGATTACTTCTAACTAAACCAGTGAATAGCAGTTTGAAGGAATTTATTAATTTAAAATCTTTCGCTGTCCTTAATATAAAACCCAAACATTTCATGGCCTTGTTGGTTATTTCGTTTATATGAGGAACAAATGTTAGTTGCCTGTCAAAAATAATACCAAGATCCTTAATATTCTCAACTCTTTTTAGGACAATGTTGTTGATGCTATATTGATGCGTAATGGGATTTTTGATTCGGGCAAAAGTTATCGTTTGACATTTATCAATATTGAGAAATAGTTCATTGTGGGTGCACCACTCTTGTAGACTCACAAGATTAAATTGTAGTACGTAACAGTCATGAATATTTGTAATGGTTTTATAAATTTTGAGATCATCTGCAAATAAGAGAATCATGACTCCATCAAAAACCGTAGTTATATCATTGATAGACAATAAAAATAGTACTGGTCCTAAATGAGACCCCTGTGGGACGCCGGTAAAGACTTCGAACTGGTGTGAATAGTGTGAGTTGAGTTTAACACATATTTTTCTTTTATGCAGATAACTCTCAAACCATCTCAAAATATTCCCTGTTATTCCAAGGGCACTAAGTTTATGTATGAGAATTTTATGTGAGACTTTGTCGAATGCCTTACTAAAGTCAGTATACACTACGTCTGTTTGAAGACGCTTTTGCATTGTATTAAATAGGTATTCCTGATAGATCATCAAGTTTGTAAAAGTAGATCTTTTTGCCATGAAACCATGTTGACGATGTGAAATAACTTTGTTAATCTCAGGCGAGAGTTTAGAAAGCAGAGCAGATTCAAATAGTTTAGGGATTGACGATTGGATACATATAGGTCTATAGTTAGAGATATCTGATCTATTTCCTTTCTTAAAGATTGGAAATAGAAAACTGGTTTTCCATTTTTGTGGAAAGGTACCAATTTTTAGAGACAAGTTAAAAAGTTTAGTTAGAGGTAATGTTAAAACTGATAAGCATTTTGATAAGAAAATTGGAGGAATGTTATCGGGACCAGCCGATTTATTAATATCAAGGGATTTTAAGTTAGTTCTAATATCGCTTTCTTTGAATATACATTGGCTAAAATCGATCTTGTTGTCATTGTTAGCTGTAGTTGTATCGAATAATGGAGAGTTGTTTGCAGTATCATAGACTTTGCTGAAAAATTCAGCAAACAGATTGACGACTTCTTGGGGGGTATCGGCCATTTTATTATCTAAATACATGTTTGACGGAATACTAGAGTCATTATTATTGAGCATGTTCGCAAATTTATAAATGTTCTGAGGATTAGCGGCTGCCAATTCTTCGCAGTTTTCGATACACCTTTTGTAACATAACTTGGACATATTTTTAGTTGTCTTTCTTAGTTCACAAAATTTTACATAATCTTTAGGATCACGTGACGATTTATAAACTTTATGAGCAATTTTTTTGTCTCTAATTATTTTAATAAGGTCGTTGCTAAACCATTTTGGGTAGTTGTGCACAGTGATTTTAGTGACGGGTACAAACAATTCAATTGCATTATTTAAAATTAAGTAAAATTTGTCTACCATTACATTTAGGTTTTCTTCAAGGTCAAGAAAGTTCCAGTCAGTAGACAATAGAAGATTTGTGATTTGCTTAAAATCAGCTTTGAAAAAGTTTAATTTTGTTGATGGAGATGGATTTTTTTCTATTTTTGAACTGTAGCATTCGATCGTTAAAGGAGGGTGATACTTGTCGATTGGGAGAATATCTTCAGCAGATGCGGATACTTTTACAGAAGAAGAATTGGAAAACACTAGATCGAGAAGACGAGCGTTAACATTGTAGACATAGTTTAACTGCCGGAGACTTAAAAAATTTGACATCTCGATTATATCATGGGAACCATGATTGATGTTGTCCGTGCATGAAGTTTTATTGTTTTCTGTGTCCCACGTTACATTAGGTAGATTGTAGTCTCCTGTTAATATCAAAGTGGCATCTGGAAATTTTCTTCGTATTGTTTCAGCTTCGAGGTAGTGGTCTTTGTATAATTGAGCATCAGAAGAAGGGGGTATATATAAGCAGCCAACAATAATTTTTTCCTTATTGGTAGACACCATGATGAATAGTTGTTCCAGATGAGTGTAGATGCATTTGAGTTTTCTTGAGTTAAATTTCTTATTTACGGATATTAACACACCACCTCCTCTAGTTTTATTGCTATTGCTTCTATCTTGTCTGTACACTGTGTGTTCAAAGAAACCCAATTCCGTAGTATCAATGTTTTTGTTCAGCCATGTCTCAGTGAAAGCGTAAGAATCATAATCCAGAGTAGGTAAGGTTGATTTCAGGTCCTGTAATTTTGTTCTTAGTCCACGTACGTTTTGATAAAATATTTTTATTTTAGAATTTAGTTTTTTGGGTTCGATTTGACTATCGACGGATTGTTATTTATGTATTTTATCGTGATATCCGTTTCACCAGAAGATTTTCTATTTTCCAATTCTTTTCTTAGGTCACTCAATTGTTTCCGCTGCATAAATGACTGATCTTGGTAAATACGTATATTATTTTTTAATGCGTGTTTCTTGCTTAATAGTATTTTCGGCCATTTAGCTTCCGGAAACTCGATTTTAATTCCTCTTGGTTTATCGGCACGCCTTTGACCCAATCTGTAGATTTTCAAGTCAAGATTTAATGTTGACATATCTAAATCTGAAATTATTTTTTTCACTGACACTATGTCGCTATTTATTGATTCAGTCTGAGATAACGATGTATTCTCCGGAATATTATGAATAATCAAATTTTTATCTCTGTAACTTTGTTCTTTGATTTCGGCGAGGATATCACAGACACTCTGAGTTTGTGAAACTGAGGGGGTGCACACATTAGGGGTTGCAGTTTTAAGAGCTGTTAATTCACCCTCAAGATTCGCCATTTTAACAGCCATTTGGCCAATTGTTCCTAATATGTCATTGGTTCTAGGAATAATTTTAGCGATATGTTCTTTCGTAAATTTATTATTGGGATCCATAATCATGTTGGTCAGTAAGTTCACTGCGTCCTTTGCGAGACAAATATATGCCTGAGCATCCATATTAAGAATGGTTTTTGGAAAGAAAAAGTTGTAATTATTTACTTGCAGATGTGGCTAATGGGACAGCCTAGATATCTCAGCGCACTCGGAACCAATATGTTAGTAGGTACTATACTGGCCAATACACTACTCACTGCGGCTTCGGTATAGGTAGATACCCACAAAGTTAACAATAAAAATACTAAATTGTTTGACACTTGGCGTATTCAAATATTAGTTTTGGATTATTATGAGTTGGTTAAGTGTGAATTAAATAATGCACAATGCAAGCTCTTACACTTCACCACTTCGAGGTACCAAAATTTTACAGTGAATTTCGGTAAAACTCTTTAAATTTAAATATCTTTGTAATGACAATTTTTTGCGTCTGAACAGCAATAATAAAACTCAAGTCAATCATTTATTAAAGTTTTTATATGTATATATATTATATTATATGTATATATATTTATTAAAGTTTTTATATGTATATTTTATGTTTTTTGAGTTATATGTTGTGTTTCTTTTGAGAAAATGTTGAATATGGAAGAAGCGAGGTAAGATTCATGTTTTTTAGCAAGAGTGGATTTAATTTTTGGCACTTGTAAATGATTGTTAGATTTAGCTCTAGTGTTATGGGAGTGAGATATGTGGGAAAGTGACAATTCTATGCAATTTATGTGGATAATGTTTTTAATCAATTTGTTTTTCAAAAAATTTTTAGTGGGATGAAGATATGGTTCATTTCATTTATATATAGGCAAAATATTGTAAACATTACATTTTTTTTTTTTTAATTATATTTTTTCAATAAACAAATTTACAATGTGTGATATACATATACAGGGTGTATCGGCACGTACCCGACAAACTTTAACCATCTATTCTTTAGCACATTTGGAGTAAAAAATGTTATGGGCACTTTGCTGTCCGGTAACATTTTTTTTTAATAAAAAAATTATTATTCATATTTTCACCACATGTCACCAATGTTTTATCATTATCATTTATCAAATTTTTTCAAAGTTTGAAAACCCATCTGGCAATATTTTGTTCGAGTTTCGTTGAATAATGTACGTACGTACCTACGTTGGCGCGCTTTTACAATCACAACGAAATGGCACGGCACCATTCGTCTCATTTTTAACTATTATTATTTAGTGTGTACGAAAGAGCGAGGACACTTTTTGACACACTTGCTAATAGCAGTTGTTGAACACGAGATTCAATGCAAATGACAGTGACGGAGTGTGGATTTTTTTTGTTTATTTTTTTTGTTTTTAATGTAAAAAAAATGTTACCGGACAGCAAAGCGCCCATAACATTTTTTACTCCAAATGTGCTGAGGAATAGCTGGTTAAAGTTTGTCGAATACTTGCCGATACACCCTGTATATATTTCACTAGTAATAAGATGAAAGATATTGTGATATCATTAATATTTATTATTTTTCAATGTTCTTATAATATAATATTTTACAAATATTTGCCATTTATCAAATTGTCTGTATTTTTTGCATGCCACAGAGTTAGATAGAAGTTGAGTATTTCGTATTGGCCAGAAAATCAACTGTCAACTGACTGTAATTGAGTTTAATAAACAGGAAGAGAAGTAGAGTAGAGAAGTAGAAGTGTGTGAAGCATAGATAATACAGAGGTTCAAAGTTTAAACCCCGAATAAAATACTAAGGATAGGTTGTTTCACTGAAATTAAGTTCTTTGAAAGCTGTAATAAAGTTGAGTTATTATTTCACCATAAGCGGGTTGTTTGACAGTCTTAGATAAAAATAGAATTTGAATAGAACTTCCACAAAAATTGAGTATTAACTTTGAAATTTGATGAATTGTTCAAGTTTGTGAACTGACCCACCCTAACACTAAAAATTTATGAAAAATTGAATATGAAGAACGTATTCTAACTGAATGTTCTATGTGTAAACGTTCCATGCAATCAAAAAACAAGTTGCATTCAACTAAGCAAAAAAAATAATCGGATTCAACCTTCAAGGTTAATGTCATTTCATTTTATTATCTCAGTTTCGTGCAATGGCAGATATAACCTTGTTGTCTCAGGTGAATGATGTTGAAATACAATGAAATTGAAGCCAATAGCTGCAAAAACATATTTTTCTCTCCGACCCACTACGTAGCAGGTGGGAAAAAGCATTTATTTATTTATTCAAAAAACAGTTTTTAACATAAAAAACATACTCTGCACATCTCTCTAGGGCATTCCTGTATCAAGATGTGCAGTTTTACAATTATATCATTTACAAAAATACATAAATGTAAACTTAATATAATAATAACACTAAATTTAAACGCCGCCGTACCTAGACAAACTTAATCCCACGAATATTGGCTAAAGTCAATATTGGCTAAAATGTCAGATAGAACCTTGTTTTAGCAAGGGACTCTTTGCCATTACTTTCATTTGTTTCTCAGACATGAACACTCTTTTTTCGACTCCATAACTTTTTTCCTATACCTGAAGTCAGTTGGACAACGTGTTGTGAAGCTGGAGGGCGCGGGGAGGGGTGAGAGTTGAAGAGTAGGAACGGACTACTAGATTTTATACAACCTCATTTAATGTCTTCAAATTACGGATAATGTAACGGCAATCTCGCTGTTAACTGTGAATACTTGATAGCATTCAACAATTGAGGTAATTTCAAATCATCCAAATATTAACATTTTTCTATGGACGCAAACGTTATTAAGTTACATAATATCGTAAACAAAGCGAGTTTTTAAGTTTCACGGAAACCTAAATATAAATCATATTGTTGAACAATTTTTTTCCGTAATTATTCGGCGTAGAAATTAAATTCGACGATCTCGTTTCAAATAAAAATATGTTTCTAGTATATACATAGAGTTGAAAGGAACCAAATTGCCAAAAATGCCTCTGTATAATTAATATTGCTTCCACGGAAAAAATAATTACATTAAAATAATTTCCTTTTGAAAAGTTAACCACTAATTAAAATTAACGCGAAAGAGTGGAATTCTGTAAATATCAAAGATTTGTGGATAAACGAGTTAAATCACGAGTCAGTCGTCTTCATTACCAGACTGCAGACCGCAAGGTGAATATTTCAAATTAGTGATTGAACCGAAAATAGTGAAAAAATATTCTAAATTTGGTGATTTCAAACAGCAAAACTTTTAAATATTCCAAATAATTATTTAACTATGTAAGTTTTATCTAAGTGGTATATTAACTATTAGGTACGTCTTAAGCTTCGTAACGAACACAGCACCTAAATAAACAAGATATAAAATATTAATATTATTACTATACAAGTCCCAAACAGTTCCGTTCGTTGTTTCAAAGGATTTGATGCCTTTGAGGTTGCCACAAGAACCTGTTCTTCAAGGTGCAAGCCTCACAAAGCTCAGAGAACTTAACACAACTAAAACAGCTCACTTGAAACGGGTTTATTTATGTTTTTATATAATCCCTCGAGCATTTACAAATGAAAGGCATGGCACTAAACGAATTATCACCAAAAACTAAACGCCTTCCCATAAACCATTACAAACAGATGTAAAAAACTACTGTTTTCGGATAGTGAAAAATACCTTGGACTTCAGATCGGTGACTCTCATTTAAGCAGCACATCCCTGCAATTGGTGTATTTGGTAGAATAGTTCATCTTCTACCAGCACAAGTAAATAAATATAATACTTCAGATTAACCCAGTTACTAAAATATCTAACAGAAATATAAAGAAACACGCAATCAAGTATTTAAACGACTTCAAATAACGCAGAAGTAAAAAAATACCGTTTTACCATAACCCAGATACCCACATCAAAAAATTACACGAAGTTTTTTTTTATTTTTTTTTTATATTTACTCCACACAGGAGGCCCTGAAGAAAATAATTTCCCTCAGGGCCTATGTCATCTTTGGGGATGCTGTGTGGAGGGTCTTTTTGTGGAGAGGAAGGAGTGAACATGGGTCTTGAAGAGTCCCATGTTGTAGGAGGGAGGAAACACAGAGGCCGGCAGCTCGTTCCACAGCCGAGCTGTTGAACTTAAGAACGAATCGTAGAAGCGACCCGTTCTCATGTGACAAGGGTCAACTGTGTACAAATGTTGGGCACGCGTTTGGCGTGTATCCCGACTACGCACCGGTGCCGAAGGGATCAATGACGCTAGTTCCTCAGAGCATCTTCCATTGTAATACCGATAGAACAAGGACAGCATACCTACCTGACGCCTGTGCTCTAAAGATTGCAGTCCGTTTGTTAAGATTGGGGAATCTATCAAACGGACCGCCCGTTTCTGCACAGAGTCAAGGGTTTTTTTCAGGTATTTTGGGGCTCCAGACCAGAGATGGCTGCCAAATTCGACAGTAGGGCGCACTTGCGATTTGTACAGGGTGAGCAGTTGTGTACTATTAAAGTATCTGCGGGCCATGTACAGTACGCCCAGCTTCTGAGAGGCCAACTTTACTCTGGCTTCGATGGAGCCCCCGTACCTGAGCTGGTCACTTATAGTTACACCAAGCATATCAATGGAAGGCCTGTTCGGAAGATTGCTTCCGTTGAAGGAGACTAGATTATCATTTGGATCCCTTTTGGACGTAATCAGACAGGATTGGGTCTTTGAAACATTAAATTCGACGAGATTATTTTTACCCCAGGAGGAAATACTCTCGAGATAACCGTCCATTCTCTGCTTCAAAGCCCTCCGAGCCGTTGGAGTTTGTGTGCCCTTTGGGGGCTTGTCAAACAAAAAGCTATCATGAACTGTACTGTCATCCGCGTAGCAATGAATCGGTGCACATGTCAAAAGGTCATTGATGTGCAACAAAAACAAAGTCGGAGACAGAACCGATCCCTGTGGGACGCCAGCATTTATGGAGTGCGAGGAAGAGATGAAACCGTCAGCAACCGCCTGAATCGACCTATCCCTTAAAAAGTCAGCAATCCACGTACACAGGGATGCGGGAAGTCCGTAAGAATGCAATTTGTTGACAAGTCCTCGGTGCCAGACCCGGTCAAAGGCCTTGGATATGTCTAGTGCGACCGTTTGGGTCTCACCGTGACGTTCCAGGCACCGCCTCCAAACATGCGACACATACGCGAGAAGATCACCGCACGAGCGGTTCCGCCGGAATCCGTATTGACGGTCGTTGATAATTTTGTTCTTCTCGAGGTATGTGAGCAGTTTGTCGTTGATCACACGTTCCATCACTTTGGACAGAACTGATGTGATCGCTATGGGGCGGTAGTTGGCCGGGTTGGAGCGGTCACCTTTCTTGGGAATAGGGTGAATTACCGCTTTTTTCCAACCAGAGGGCACAGTGCCGCACTTCAGGGACATTTTGAAGAGCTTTGTCAAAACTGGAACTATTTCCGCAGCACACCTCTGCAATACCAGGGCAGGTATTCCATCAGGTCCACTAGCTTTGTTTACATCGAGCCCCCGTATGACGTGGAGTACATCCCGATGCCGGATCCTCAGCTTTTTCATATAGAAGCCGCAGTGAGGAACCGACGGCGGAACAGCACCCCCGTCGTCGAGGGTCGAGTTTTCCGCAAACATTTTCCCTAAAAGGTTTGCCTTTTCGGTGGCGGTGTTTGCTAGTGAGCCGTCAGGTCTGGTAAGAGGTGGCAAACTGGGTTTGCAAAAATTTCGACCTATTGAGCCCGCAAGCGACCAGAATGCTCTGCTGCCATGCGGGCAGGCAGCCAGCTTTTTGCTGATCTGCAGGTCATGTTCGAATTTTGATCTATTGATGATTCTCTTGCATTCCTTTGCCGATTTGTTGTATGCTGATCTGCTTTCGGGCGTTCGAGATGTGTTGTAGGCTCGGTAAGCCGCGTTTTTTCGTCGAACTGCTTCGGAGCATTGTCGACTGAACCACGGCTTTGAGCCCACACCAGTTTCTTTAGTAGTCGATTGTATGAAGCCATCCATCGCCGATTTGATGACTTCACCAATCTCCTGGGCACATCTTGAAGGGTCCGAAGTCCGAAAACAAACAGCTGACCACGGAAAAGCATTGAAATGGGCCCGCATTCCGAACCAATCTGCTGACCTATAGTGCCACACTTTTCTCCTCAGCCTCTCATTGGTTGGTCTGAGGCTAACGGGGATTGATGTCGTCACTAGGCAGTGGTCAGATGATCCCAGAGGCGCTGTGACGTCAATCTTATAACCGTGTGGCACAGTAGTTAAGAATAGGTCTAACAGATTGGAGCGGTGAGTCTGGACATCAGGAACCCTTGTAGGCTCCTGAACCAATTGCTCTAATCCGTAGCAAATGGCAAAGGATTCCGCCTGTCGGCCAGCCGAGTCCGTTGGGCCTGAGAACTTCAACCATGGTTCGTTATGAACGTTGAAGTCCCCCAGAACAACAAACTCGGCCGAAGGGTAGCGGGGCAAGAGATCATCAATAGTATCGCTCAAATGTTTGAAGAGCTCGGAAGTGTCTGATTCGCTATGGTTCGGTGAGCGGTATAGACATGCGTAGAATCTTGCCGTACTGGCAAGATTGACGCGCACCCACATTACGTCGAATCTGGAGTTTTCCAGACTCAATAGTCGCACACAGTTGACGTCAGCTCGACTATAGAGGCAGACTCCTCCTTTGGGTCTGAACTTGCTTGCAAGGGTAAAGCCCGGGCAGTCCAGATAGGAGGAGTCTGGCGGCTCGGCTATCTGAGTTTCGGATAGGAAAAGAAGGTTGGGACGTTGGGACAAAAGATGGTGATGGACGGAATTTAAATTTGTGTGCAGGCCGCGAATGTTGGCAAAATTTACCAACAGTTTTGGCCCGCACCGGGGACGCCTGCTACTCGCCGCTGTAATGATGTTAAGTTTGTTTTTATGTATATTCATGATTTTAATTTTGTTTTTTTGTTTTTTTTTTTTTTTAAGGGTATGAAGTGAAAGGAAGGTCTGGAATGGAAAGGTATGAGGGGTGGGTAGGAATATGGGGTTCAGGCTGTCCAGGAGTGATGAGCGTTTGGTTCCAGCCCACTCACTGCGGTGCTAGGCGATAGGCTGGGAGAGTCCGGCTGGAGAGGGCATCCAATGCGCCCCAAACGCTGCTGCTGGGTCCCCTCCGGTCACGAACCGGCACAACAGCAGTTGCGGGGTTTTTTCACTTGCTGATGGGGCAGCCCACCCTTAGTCGTGAGCCTGAGGGTCGGGCCCCTGTACTATCGAGCGGCCCGGACAGCGGTAACCGGTTGTAAAGGGTCTCCCTCAACCAGCATCTCCCAACCGGCCCGCCACGCAGAAGGTGGGCCGACGCACCCGCCATCAAGACCCGGGCAAACCTTAACCCATGAACCCGGGCACCCCTGCTAAGTCACCAAACGTAGCGAACCACTTGGGGTGACCTGTGGCAGAGGTGTTGGTCATCCAATAAATGGTTCCCAGGGCGGCGGTACCCATTCCCGCCTACCAAATTGAATAGTAATGGATTTATTAAAAATATAAGGGAACAAATA
Organism: Hesperophylax magnus; assembly: GCA_026573805.1. NCBI lineage: Eukaryota > Metazoa > Arthropoda > Insecta > Trichoptera > Limnephilidae > Hesperophylax > Hesperophylax magnus. The sequence continues at coordinate 10,693,476 of JAIUSX010000068.1, forward strand.
TAACATTCGCCAAATCAAAAACGGATTTATACATACGAACACAACATTTAAAAAAAACATCATAATCATGAAGACTACTGTATCAGACAAAAGTGTATGACACACAAGACTGTAAATAGGGCCGGTGATCCCAATCCGTGGAGGCAGAAGGCGTCGCCCTTCAGTGGCGTCGGGGGGTAGAGCGGGGCGTCTCTGTAGCCGTTGTAGCTGGTCCGAGTCTGGTCGTAGAAGCAGGGAGGTCCGGGGTGAGGCGAGGGTCAGAAGAAGAGAAGGCGAGTAGAGTCAGAAGTCGGAGCGAGGTAGAAAGCAGAGCAGAGAGAGTTGTAGAGCTGGTGGAGGTTGCTGGCTATCTGCCTTTCCAAGGGACTGTTGCCCGTTTTATAGGCCACCGGCGGCAGGCGCTGGCCGAGCGACGCTCACACGGGCCAACTTTCTCTTTGATTTCGGGAATCGAAGCCCGTGTTTGTGACGCGCTCGTGGCCCGCCGCCCGTCTGGTTACCGCCTCTCGGCCGGTAATTTTGGGCCCGTGGCCGAACGTGATCACGGCCTCTCTTTGTTCAGGCACGATCCTCAGAATCGCGCTTGTGGAACGTTCTGATGGCAAACCACCTTGCACGCTATGACGGCGCACGGCCCTTTGCTTCGGGTCGCGGCCGAACGTTCCCTCTCGTATAAGCACGATTCTCATAACCGTGCCCGAATTAAATGCTATAATATCCACCAGCTCTCTCAGTATACTTCTCTGCCCGTGTCCCCTAGCCAAGCTCCGATGTTTCATTTATTGTTTATAATTTTTACATTTTCATTTTTACATTATTTCATACATTTTATACATTTCTTAATTAAGGATTCATTTAATTTTAACGTGGGTGACTGCGGCCGAGCCCGGAGCAGTACGTCCGTCACCACTACACCAAACAATATAACCATCTCACTAAAGACTGAACGTGGTAAAATATAATAGGTCATGAGGGTGAAAACAAAAAATAGAACAAACATTGTAACGGACCGGACGTACCGACTACAGGACCATGTCAGTATGAAGCCAAATTGCCATCATCACAAGTCTGACGTTTGTCATTTCGCTCTCTATTAATCTTATATTTTCTTCTAAAAACATCGACCCTTATCGTACAATTTTTATACCAGCTGATAATATTCATAGAAGTGCATTAAAATACGAAAGTGAGTGCTTGTCTGGAGTATAGAAAGTGCTAAATCTAGAGTTTTAGTTATTCTTCAAAAATCTTCAAGCTACCCACAGTATTGTAATCTATTGCAGCCGCAAGCCAAACATAAGATGGATACAACTTGCAAATATTGCGATAAGCAGCTGAAAGTGGCTGAGTGTATAAAGTGTTCAACCTGCAAATGCACCATCCATTTCGAATGCGCTGATATTTCGGCAAGTGTTTTTAAACGCATGTCGCAAGCTTAAAAGGATGCGTGCAAGTGCAGTAACTGTATACAAACCCTGGACAATTTAGATACCCAATCCTGCTCCTCAGATCAAAGCAACGTTCTCCTAACTGTTGAAATTAGAAAAATGGCGCTACAAATAGAAAAAATGAGCAGTAAAATGGCGGAATTCGAAAAAGTCATCATTTATAATAATAATGTCATGGAAGATTTTTCAAGTAATATGAAATCTATAAACGAAAAATTAGCTAAAATTGATAAGCTAGAAATGGAGGTCTCAGAATTAAAACAAACAGTTTACATGTTAGAGAGGGGAAACAACGAAAGGGACCAGGAACTTCTGTCCAACAATATAGAAATACATGGAATGCATGAGACCACCAACGAGAATCTACCTACCATGATGTCGAATATCGCAACAGTCATTGGATGCCCTCTCCATCAAAGCGACATTGAATACGTTAGCAGAATCAGTAAGCGCCATCGTACACAAGCCACGACAGACGGACGTCCGGGTAACATAATCGCCAAATTCACCTCCCGCAAGAAGAAGGACGAATTTGTCGCAGCCATCAAGAAAAGAAAAGGAATCACTACCAAGGCCATCGGGAAGGTTGGAGCTGACCAGAGGATCTTCGTCAACGACCATCTCACGCGGAAGAATAAATCTATATTGAGGTGCGCTAAAGCCTTTAAAAACGAACACAACTATCAGTTTTTATGTATAAGAAGTGCAAAAATCTACCTACGGAAAAACGAAACATCACCACCCATACACGTCTCATGTGAATTACAGCTAAAAAACCTTATCTAACTACCATTGCAATGTTAAACCACCTATCCTCTCATAACTACTATTTTTTTCGTATTTTTTTTCATAATTTTTTCAACATCACCCTTTTTACATTAACCCCACATGTTAATAATTACACTAACTGCTCACTACTACTTTCTATAATATACTCACTCACTTTAATTGATAATATTAGTATGTTGTGCTTTGCTAAGCCCAGTGGATTCATGACTAATAACATAACTCTAGAATATAATATTCTTAAAATATATTCTACAGAAACCGAACATAATAATGTAATTACCGAAAATTCTCAATGCATGATTCATTAATAATTTTTTATCAAAATTCAAGAGGTTTGCGCTCGAAAACACTGGAATTTCATCAAAATATACTGCTCAATAATTATGACTTGTTCTTCATTACCGAAAGTTGGTTGGTTGATAGTATCCGAGATGAGAAATTATTCGATAATCGCTATTCTGTTTACAGAAATGATAGGGATATACACTGCACTAGCAAATCAACTGGCGGAGGCGTACTCATAGGAATTAAAAAAGAATTTTTTGTTACCCCTCGCTCTTGGAAATCAGACGCTGAGGATATCTGGATAACTGTCAATACATCAAAATCGAATCGTCATTGTTATAATATTCATATGTGCTGCGTGTATTTACCTAGCGTCGGTCCAAAATTAACATCATCAGAAAGATTAGCATTATTTACTAGTCATACCAATATTATTTCTGACTTAACAATCCGTTTTCCCAATGACAAGTTTTTAATCATTGGCGACTATAACATGCCCAATATCGAATGGAATAATCAACAAATGCCAAGTAATAGAGATCAATGCGCATTCGCGTTACTTAACTGCTTATCTTTTGCAAATTTAACCCAATTTAACCATTTACCTAACAAATACGGTCGAATTTTGGACCTCGTCTTCTGTAACACTTCAGTTAATGTGTCGCTTGCCGACCAACCATTAGTTAAAGAAGATGCTCATCATAAATCATTGATTGTAGAACTAGAATTTCCATCCACTATTGCAACCCTCTCAACTCCTCGAACAATAAAATTATTCCATAAAGCAGATTATTCAGAGATCAATGAGAGACTGAAAGAAACCAACTGGTCAACCGTTATAAATGCACCGGATGTAAATACAGCGTTAAATTCGTTTTATGTTATAATTGAACAGATTATCGAAGCGTTTATTCCTAAGAAAGTTGTAAAATCTGGAAAATACCCACTATGGTACACGGCAGCCTTAATAAAAATAACAAACGAAAAATTAAAATTCTTTAGAAAATGGAAGCGCCATCGGAACCCCCTTGATTATCTCTCATTTTCATTGCTTTGCAAAAGGAAAAAAACAGTCGCTTCAGCAGCTTACAAAACCTACATTTCTACAATAGAATCCGGTATACAGCATAGTGTTAAAAAAATTCGGTCCTACGTCAATTCTCAAAGAAAATCTCCTGCCATCCCTGGTCAAATGATTTACGGTGAAAAAACTGCTAATGACAGTAGAGGAGTAGCCAACTTATTTTCTGAGTATTTTGGATCTGTATTTTCGAATGCTCAACCTGCACATACAAGCAATTCCAGTCTTTGCTCCAATTCAAATAGCATAATCAACTCAATCGAGATCAATGAAGACATCACATTCAAATACCTTAAGTCCATTGATATCAAAAAGGGACCAGGGGATGATCAACTTAGAGGGATCTTCATAAATTATTGTAGTAAACAATTGACACCCCCCATTTTTGTTATTTTCAAACTATCGCTATCCGAAGGAACATTTCCCGACAAGTGGAAAACAGCCTTGATTACCCCAATATATAAAAATGGCAGTAAAAATGATGTCTCGAACTATCGACCTATATCCAAATTACCGATACTAAGTAAAGTATTGGAAAAAATTGTTTACGATCAATTATATTCTACTATCTCACCCTCACTCTTAAATAATCAACACGGCTTCATGAAAAATCGCTCCACAACTTCAAATCTTGCATTTTTTACAAATTTTCTTCATGCTCAAATGGATATGCGATGCCAGGTAGATGCCATTTATACGGATTATTCTAAAGCATTTGACCGTGTTAATCATTATATTCTTTTACAAAAGTTATTAGGTCTAGGAATTCACGGTGACCTCTATAGATGGATCGCATCATATATCAATAATCGGCACCAAATCACGGTTGTCAATGGTTTTGCATCTTGCTTAGCGGAAATCGTCTCAGGTGTGCCCCAGGGATCGCATCTTGGACCACTCTTATTTAATATTTATATAAATGACATTTACGTATGCTTTAAAAATAGTTACTTTGTTTTATACGCGGATGACATGAAAATTTATAAAGCTATACAGTGTTTACCCGATTGTATGGAATTGCAAAGCGATGTTGATAATTTGTGCGTATATTGTGAATCAAATTTATTGTCCTTAAACATATCTAAGTGTCACTCGATTACATTTACTAGAAATAAAAACAAAATCATCTATCCATACAACTTGAATAACAAACCTTTACAACCTATGTCTACGTGTAAAGATCTAGGTGTTTACTTAGATAGCAAATTAATTTTTGACAAGCACATTGAACACATTATTTCAAAATCCTACAGAATGCTAGGTTTCTTATTAAGAATATGCAAAGTTTTCAAAAGTGCTAAGACTCTGAAAATTTTGTTTTGTTCGTTGGTCAGAAGTCCACTGGAGTATTTTTATTTTATTTTTATTTTATTTGGAAAACCAACAGTTATAATAATTACAAAGTATGGTGTATTAAGTGTTAACTATTTAACCAATAATAGGTTTTCACTTAAGTATTTTAATTATTTAGTGAATATATAATATTTATGTAATAAAAAAAGTTACATTAGCCTATAGGGATGGGATGGGGAAGGGAGGGGTATGGGATGGATCTAGTCTGTATAATGTGTAGCATGTACGTAATAAAAAATAAAAATGATAATATAATTATTTATTGATTTTAGGTTTGAAATTGTGGGGTGCTGAGTTAAATAAGTCTAATTCACTGTATGAAGTATTAAAATTGTATGAAGCACGGTGAATAAAAGCATTTTGTTTTGAGTTCGTGTTACATTGAGGGATGTTTAATGTGTGATTTTGTCTGGTTTGTCTGATGGGTACTCTTAATTGAATTCTTTCAAGTAATTCCGGGCAATCTATCACAGAGGTGGCAATTTTTTGTAAAAATAGTACGTCTGCGGAGTTTCTACGACTTTCCAGTGACGAAATCCTGAAAAACGCTGCTGACTCCTCGTGACTCAGATGAGGACGATAGGCCCGAAAATCAAGGTATCGTAGAAAACGATATTGCACTTTCTCAATCCTTTCTATGTGTGACTTATACATGGGATTCCATACTTGAGAGGCGTCCACAATATGGAATCCTCAATATAAGGTATACATAGATTTAGTAGAAAGTATACAGAATAAATTTTCGAAACATTTACTCAAGAAATACAACAATACTACAAATAATATGTTAACTTTACAAAAAAGACGCACATTGTCAGACCTGTTGTTTCTACATAATCTGCTAAATAATAAAATAGATAGTCCCGAATTGCTATTCGTCATTGGTTTAAATGTTCCAACGAGGCGTACCAGGCACACTACACTATTTCAAATTGAAGCCAACAATACCAATGCAGCAAACAACTCAGTAATTACTCGCGAAATCACAACATACACCCATTATGAAAAATTACTACATTTAGACATCTTTCATGATTCCTTTCTAAAATACAAAACTAACTTATTACATTTCTTAGCATGACATATTTCAAAAATATTTTCACACATTTTTCAAAACTCCTATGTATTAACACTCAATTACAATTCGTGAGCTTATTATAATTCTTATTTTCAATTCATTTATTATTATCTATCCACACACTTCCTTCCTTTTATAACAATCTCAGACGAAATTACGTAATGATATTTTATTGACATACGTAATAGGTACTACATCTATGTAATAACTAAAAAATTCTAACTGTATCTTATTGTACTGTGTATGTCTTAACAAATAAATAAATAAATAAAATAAAAAATGTATGGCATGGTCACGTAAAGGAAAAGGCGGGGCTCAACGTGACCACGGCCCCTCTCAGGCGGCCTAGCAGGTTGGTTCGGTTCCCAATTAACATTGCTGTTGTCATTGTAAAACTGAATTTTAACGTGTGCTATTTGTAAAAAGTAAATAAATAAAACGTTGGAGTGGGACTAGAGAGAAGCAAGCAGACAGAGAGGTTTTAGAGTAACGAACCGGCCGTCGCGGTCGTCGCGTTCTGCTCGGGCATTCACTTCCAGGAATCGTGACCGAGAGAACGGCCACGGAAGCGTTCAGCCACAGCCCTATAAAAACGGATCATAAATCCTTTTCAAGTCAGCATCATTAGTTGTCAGTCATCAGCAGTCTTTCATCAGCATTCCTCGCTACGTCTACGTCTTTCTGCTCTGCCTGTTCTGCCCGCTCTACCTCGCTCCGACTTTCGCTTCCACAAGCCTTATTTCTCTTCTGACTCTCCCCTCATCCTGAACCTACTTGGATTCTACCTCTCTTTGGATCAGTGGAAAGTGAAATAAGCATATTTATTTTATGTTAATAAAAAAATAATCTAATGTTAGAACACGTTGTGTATTCTAATGTACAAACATAAATATAAGTACCTACACCTACCTTTATTGACTAGGTACTGCTTACACATTTTTCTAATACCTTTTTTATTGTAAGGATATTCAATTTCAAACATAAACTATGGGCTGATATACAACCATTAATGAAGGGTAAACGGATGGTTGTCAGATATTTAAATTTAAAACATATTTATTTGTAAGCATTTACATAGACAATAATGGCACAACATTTTCTTATATATATTTTAAACTCTAAAATATTTTCTCTTAAATGCCAAGTACATGAGTATTTCTATGTGCTGTTTTCCTTGTTGGCAATCTAATTAGTTTTCTACTTTGCTGGGAAATGTAAAACTTTTATTTTGAGCTTCCTCGACATCTTCCCCTAAAGTTACAAAAAAACATATACACATTAAAATTATTCTGTTTGTTTTTACAAACTGTGTTTGCCTCAGTTTAATTTATACGGTGAGCTTTAGCGTCAAAAATGTATTTTTTGGGTAATCTAAAATCTCCTAATTTTATATAAAACATTCTTTCATAAAGCATAGCGTCTGTTAAAAGTGGAACAGGTCAATAATCCTCCGTGTATGTTAAAATTGAACCACTTAAAAAATATCAGCCCCTAAGTTCGGGACCTAACTATAAAAACTGGTGATTTAAATTGATCCTAGTTTCGGTAATAATTATTATGATCATAATTATTGGTGTACGATGACCTATCTTCTACATTATAGCCGTTTGAGAGATTCAGTTGCACATATCTTCAAACGAAAATATAAATCTACAAAAGAAAAACTAGGGCATATTACCTATTATGCCTTTGTGACACTAAAAAAATATTATTATAAGGCCACACTGACCTAACAATTTTTATTGAACAAATAAAAGTGATCCATTTTTTAAGTATAATTTTGATGGAGGAGGCTAGTCACGTAATTAATCTTTGAATTTAACAACTCCTGGATGGAACCCAGATGCAATGCTAACCCAGCCACTGACCGGTGAAGAATTTTCGCATAGTGGGTATTATTCTTTCAACGGAAGCAATCTTCCCAAAATGCCTTCCATTGATATCTTGATGTCGGTAACTTTTAGTGACTAGCTCAGGCACGGGGCTCCATCGTAGCCGGAGTCAAATTAACCTCCCAGGAACCAAGCGCACTGTTCAGGGCCCTTAGACACTTTAGTGACTAGCTCAGGCACGGGGCTCCATCGTAGCCGGAGTCGTGTTAACCTCCCAGGAACCAAGCGCACTGTTCAGGACCCTTAGACACTTTAGTGACTAGCTCAGGCACGGGGCTCCATCGTAGCCGGAGTCATGTTAACCTCCCAGGAACCAAGCGCACTGTTCAGGGCCCTTAGACACTTTAGTGACTAGCTCAGGCACGGGGCTCCATCGTAGCCGGAGTCATGTTAACCTCCCAGGAACCAAGCGCACTGTTCAGGGCCTTAGACACTTTAGTGACTAGCTCAGGCACGGGGCTCCATCGTAGCCGGAGTCATGTTAACCTCCCAGGAACCAAGCGCACTATTCCTGAATAAATATCGGGCCCTGGCCCGTAGACACTTTAATGGTACCAAACTGCTGAGCCTGTATAATTCGCGTAGAATCTGGCAGCCACCTCTGGTCTGAAGTCCCGAAATACCTGAGAAAAAAACCTTGACTCTGTGCAGAAATGGGTGGTCCGTTAAAGAAATTCTCTTATCTCTATAAACGAACTGCAATCTTTAGAGCGAGGGTGTCGGGTGAGACTGCTTCCCTTGATATACCAATATTTCAATGGAATATGCCCCGAGGAACTAGCGTTATCGACCCATTCGGCACCGGTGCATAGTCGGGAAACACGCCAAACGCGCGCCCAATGTATGTCCAGTTGAAATTGTCACACGAGAGCGGGACATTTCTACGACTCGTTCTCAAGTTCAACAGCCCGGGGATTTGCCAAACTCTGTGTGTGACCTAGGCTCTGAGGGAAGTTATTTTTCTCAGGGCCTCTTGTGTGAAAAAAAAAATTTGCTTTTTGTTGTTGTTGTAATTCTTCACTAACTAGCTCTACATTAGAAAATAATGATAGTTCACAAGTTTTGTTAAAATTACTCTATTTGTATTATTTCTCCATCCCAAATAGCGGGTTTAGGAGTTTTAATTTTAGTTTAACGAGAAGATTCCTAACTAAAAACTTGATTAACTTTGTTGAAAGTAGATCCACTTTCGTCGAAAACTTGATCAACTTTGTTGAAAATAGGTTCACTCTTGTCAATAATATGTATTCTAGTATAAACTTGATAAAATTGAAACATCTGAACACACTATAAGTGGAATACAAAGAGAGCTTATTTAATAATTATTTTTGTTCTATAATTAAGAACACAAAGGCATGTCTCGGTATTTTATTTTAAAAACTGTGTTTTTTATATAGGTCCTTGTGATTTAAAAAAATAAATGAGTCTGCAGATTTTTTTAACACTAATGATCCGCTGCCCGCCCGAAGCGGTACACATTAAAAAAATAATTTTAACCAGAAAATTCGTCAAAATGTGAGGTTAAACCCGCTTTACCATCTAATCGGGCCACAATACGTCATCCTAATCTCATTTGAGGTCCGAATACAGATTTGATAAATTGCTCAATTTTCTGACTCTTTTTGAATGATTCCATTAACAGTTCTCTTAACTACAGAGCGTGCATATTTACATTCATACCTAACTAAAGTAATGAGTAATCTCAGAATCTATTCAAGATAAGATTTATCATGGAACAAATCTAAAACATGTAAAAAGTTTAGCTGTAAATTTGCATGTTTTCGTTTCTCATTAATTCACCAAATAACCTAATTGAATGAACATCTTATAAAATTTATAAAAATACTTACTAGGTTAGGTTGGGTACGTATACAATTGCAAAATGTTTATTATAAAAATTTACTGGTCAATGAGCTATCGATTCCAGATGTCAGTTTCTTCTAACAGTTGTTTGTCTAATGATGTATTAAATTTATGTAGGGATGACAACCTCGTCTGTCGATTTTTATTGAAATGTCAATTGCCGCGCAGCGCGTTTCTGTCAACTATACGAACAAATCTCCGTAATCGATTCATCTCGAGGATTAAAAAAAAGCATATTACATTATTGTAAGCTCAAATATGATCAAAGGCTCAATATCATCTGCAACTTAAGTAAAAGTTTGTGTACTGGATATATTATCATTACCAGTAATCAGAAAGAAAGATCAACTTAATAAATGCACGTGACTTGTAATTACCCATCTCTGAATTTCCACAGTGAACCATTTGTAAAAAGCCACCGTTTTAAATTATCCGTCAAAACAAGATGTGAAAAACGGGCGCTTTCCCGTGTCAGTGGCCAGATTGAATTTTAAATGGATTTGTAAATGAAATAATCAATTGGCCCGAGTCCGTGGGCAGGATGGGCACCAAGTTAATTAATGGTGATGCCTGTCAGTTGCACGACAAACGTTTGTTGACCACGACGATCATTTTCAAAAAACAATAAAAAGTCGATATAAACTCAATCAGGCGAATAATTTATCATTTAATGTCAGGTCGTATTTCTAATGGATGTAATTAATTGTAAAAGTATCAATGTTTTTTAATACTTTCGGTGTATTTTTTTCCGACTTTCATTCCAAGCTTGGAATACAAATTATTACGTAGTGTGCTTAGAACGGTCTATTCTGAAAATAATTCGTCAGTTCAGTTCCCGAATTGGATTATAACTCTAACCATATGCAATATATGCATACTAGCCAAGGGTAGACCGTCGATGATCAACGCGCTTGTCTTAGGCCCCACAGCAAATGTAAAATGGAAACTTATAATATTATAAATATTTATATAATTACTTAGCTAAATCCCCACTGTCTTCACAGTATCATATTTACTACGCTTAATATAATTTTCATCATACTGTAATCTTACCAATAACACATTCAGTAAGTAACGTAGATGTAGGAATCCCAGCTTAACACATTGGTTGCCAGGAGCTTTTGTTACCATTAAAACTACATACGATTGGTGCGTCCGTGGGAGTTATTGGAACTGAACCGGTTAAATGCGTATACGTTAGTGCGAAAAACGACATGTGCTGTACACTGTACACACAGATCTTTCTATCGGTTTTTGGAAAATAGTAGTGTGAGAAGATAAAAAATCTTATTTTTAATAAATGTTGTACATCGAAAGGGCACATTTTAAAAATGTGACTGTCAAAGGCCCTACAGAATTTGTAAATAGCAAGTATCCAGATAGTTTGGAACATAATTCTACCTCTATGAGCTGCATGAAAATATTTTTAAAAGTTAGGCGCACTTGGATTACATTTTGTCCAAAGGAATAGTGTTAAATATTTTCGTTCATAAGACAGTGAGAATCTATAAGCTTTTATTTGACAAATCTCCCAAGGGCGGTGGAACGACAAAAGCTCGGGGAGCTTTGAAAGAGATAATAGATGGTCATTTTCTGGAGGTTTCCTCTAGGGGTTAGAAAAATCTTGTTTGTCAAACGCTAGCGTGTCTGATTACGGCCAAAAAGGATAACGGAAACATTTTTTCCCATAAAACCTTCCGTCGACCTTACTTCCAACTCGGAACGGTCTTTGATAACTAGCTCTAGCAATGGATTTTCATCAAATCCAGAATGATGCTAGTCCCTCAGAACTGACTACTCAGTCTTAAATTATTTTTAAATGAAATTTATCAATATTATATTATAATTTGAAAAAAAATTCAACTTTTAATTGTGTTTGACAGCCTGTCCTTTTTAAATTTCAGGTATTTTACTGTACATACATTGAAACTAGCATAATTGATAACTCTATCACAGTACACTGTTTTAAGACAAACACGTTGTCAGCTGATATTCAAATGGGCATTTGGGAGGCTCGTCGGTATGATCTAATGTCTGGCTCCGGAATGACAAGCTAAATATTATTATTGAACTTTCCTTTCCTATGACTTTTATTCCCATCATTAAAAATATTGCAATCAAAGCATTCCTAAATATTACAGGTCTAGCGGTTAACGTCACAGCTTCCCTAGTGAAGTTTTTTTATGGACTGAATCTTTACGAGTCTAATGATTTTTTTTATTTATGTTTTAATCATATTTTTCCAGCAGTTCTATTTATAAGATTATCATAAAAAAACATAATATTTCTCCCCCAAGGTCCAATTTTTAAAATAAAATAATTAATGTAATGGTCTGGTATTTTATGAACACAATGTCTTCCAAATGTGTGGTGAATTTTAGGATTAAAACATTTTTCACATTGTAAGGTTCGTATGCATTGACCAATAAGCTTATCCTCGACTCGTGGCACAGACAGAAGGAAAACCTAGTAAGATGGAAGGATGGTTTTTCCGAACGTTTCCTCCTAAAGAGTGGCGTCTGACAAGGAAGATACATGTCACCGATATTTTTCAATCTGTACATGGACGAACTCACCGAAAGGCTAAACAATGCAGGAGTAGGCTGCCACATCGGAGGATAGTGTCTGAATAACGGCAGTTATGTATGGTCCTGATGGCACCATCTATAAGGTTGACTGCGCATTCTTCTGAAAATCTGTGAAGAGTATGCTGAAGAAACAATTTTTTTTTCAACAAGAAAGACAAACATTTCCGAGTTACGAATAACCTGACAATATTTGAAAATCTCCTACTACCACCACAGTAAGCTGAAAATTTTGCTTGTGTTGTGATCGAGGACTTAGCCAGCCGAGGAATTGAACACACTACGCCTGGGTGGGACCCAAACGCGATGTCAACTCGGCCACCGACCGGTTATATACGAGTATGTTGTATAACACCGCTAAAACGGCTCTATTGGTCATAAGATATGGGCAAGGCCCGAAAAAAAAATCCTCCAGCTACCTCGAACGGTGTGAACTTGAAGGTGACCGAAGGAACTAAATACCTTGGACACATAATCACCATTAATCTGATGGACGATGATGATATCGATAGACAAAGACGAGCTCTCAGCGTTAAAGCAAACATGCTCAGTAGAAGATTTCGCCTTTGTAGTAGGTACCGCAGTAAAAAGGACGCTCGTCTTTTCCTTCTGCGCAACGTTGTGCACGTGCGAACTATGGACAAACTACAAAAAGAGTAGTATAGAAAGACTACGGGTCCAATACAACAACTCCTTCCACACAATTTTTTGTCTCCCCAGATAATGCAGCGCTTCCCGTATGTTCACGGAGGGGCGAGTTCCCGGATATGCAGCCCTCATTAGATCCAGGGAGACAGGAATGAGGGAAAGGATAAGAAGCTCTGCAAATATACTCACTATGGAAGCCCGCCTCACTCCATCCTCCAGCTTTGACGCACACTGGAGAAAAATACTAGAGCCTAATATAGTCACGTCTCCCTAATGGCTTCAACTTTCTATTATTTTATTAATTTTATCATTTTATTCTGTTTTTTTTTTGTTTTACTCTTCTTTTTTTTTGTTTTTGATCATATAATTTTTGTATCTCTATATGGAATGTGTGGGACTGCACTAACCTTCCCACATACCGGAATAAACACTTTTATTATTATTATTTAACTGATTACCTACCTCCCCAAGCCCTTATCTCATACTAGAAATTACACACAGCTTTAGAGCTACTAGAATGTGTCCGCTTTTATGACCTAGACGGAACCCATAATTGCAAGGATGCTTTTTCAAGTCAAACGCCATTGACCCATTCTTGAACCGTAATAAAAAATCCCAACTAACAAAAGCCTCTTCCAAATGCAATCCTTATATAGATTTTAAATATATTTCCGTTGTTTATGTGACGTGCCTACTCTAAACTGAAAATATTACGTGATTTAAGGAAAATATCTGATTTGCACTGCATATGGTAGAGTCTGTGAAAAAATGGAAAACTTATAAAAGTTCCAAGTGAGTAACTTTCTTACTTACCGGTTTAATTGTTCTTGTATGTTAAGTTTAATTACTAATAATATTTAAATATCTCCAATATCTTGAGTAGTTAGGTTGGAGCCTACGTGTATGTACGTACTTACATACTAAGGGAAGGGAAATTAGACTTTTTTCTGAGTTCCAGTAATCGTTGAGATCAGAGCAGTTCATTTAGACTTGATGGGTATTTACGTACCTATAGACCAAGGGAAATTAGACATTTTTTCTGAGTTCAGTGATAGTGAAAATCATGGATGTATATGTAAATATCAAGACTTAGGGAAATTAGAAACTTTTTCTTAATTTATAGTATTCAGGAGGTAGTAATCGTGGAGATCATGGGTATATATCAACTCTATCTCAAGACAAAGGGAAATTAGACGCTTTGTATTTGTATTGAATTGTAATAAATAGATGTTAAGAAGATAAAGTATTTTCCATCGGTATTCTCGTACCATTATAGTAGAATCACCGTTCTTACGGAATCTAATGCCATAATTGACATCTCTGAGTAATACGAGATGTCACGTATATTGGTATATTATGGTATTAGCTACCAGAACAAGAACAATAAGGACCAACAGTTTCATGTTTATCGAGGCACATATTGAACTCCTCTGACCGATTTCTATTTTTTTTCTAATCAAAAAGAAGTAACACAAAATCCCAATGACATATGATTATTTCAAAGAACTCTTTTTTACTCAATAAAACAAGAAAAACAAATAACCAAATTGAAGATTTAGAGAAAAAAAATTGATATTTTTCGTTATTCCTTACTTTTGACACTCACTTTTATAAAATGCTCAACTATTTCGATATTTTCTAACTTGAAAAGAAGTAACTTTGTATTGATAAGACTAAAGTCTGTTGGGAATGAAAACAGAGTTATTTTTAAAGCACCACAAGCGAAACATTCGCAAATTCTTACCGTTTGAATTTAGCTAAACGGTTCACAGAATTCAAATGGAAATAACATAAAATTTCACTCCAAAGGCAAACATGAGTTTTGTGGAATATTAAATAAGCAACCGAGTAAATGAAATCAACCGCGAGCTTTTAAAGGCAATTCATCGGGCAGATTTATCAAATACGTAGTCGTCTTGTAAATAACATATGAACGTTAAAAGAATTTTCAGCTAGTCATGGTTGAATATGTTGAAATTTGTTTTAATATCTTTGTTAGTTTTACTTAAAACGACCTTTTCAATTTACATACTTGGTATTTTCTATTAAAACCTTAAGTGGACATTTTCAAGAAATTGAACAAAATTTTATTCATAAAAATGGAGGTAATATAATTTATTTATAATGGCGTGTTATTTCCAAAGCAATTTTGATTAAAAAATATTTAATTTGATGTGAGCAACTTCTCATAGCCTCCCCATTACTAAATAATAGGTATATGTATAACACAGTCCCAGTCACAGCACATGTAATTAGAAACATTTTGAAAAGAATATGAAATATAAAAGTTAACAAAATAAAACATATTCTAAATAATAAGTAAACGACTTTTGTTTCCGTTTTTAAATAGTGTGTACAAATCTGCTTATTTATTGTTTATTTTTATTTATAAATGGAAACATCGCACCACATGACATAGATTTTAAAACTTATTCCGTTAAAAGTGTACGCAATGAGTCACATAAATCGTGATAACGATATGTCATTTTTTTAATATTTAGTATGAATTTCATGGATTTATTAATGAACTTGTGTAAATCAAAATACACCTAAATGTTCGACAAGCTTGTCTTGAAAAAGTTTTAAAATGCCTTGAGTACTTCCTATCAAAAGCAAATACAATCATTACGATGTCAATAGCGGGCTATTACGCCAATAAAAGTATCCACGATTGATTTAGATTTTTTAATGACATGTCATAACCATAACGTTCAGTGGCGTAAAGGGTAGGAGGATGGGGCTCTTGATTGACATGAAAATTAAATTTTCATTTCAGCACGCAAAAAGCGGTTGATTACTACCTACGGATTTATGAAATATTATGTAAAATACTTTTAAAATGGTGTTCATAGTTTTAACCACATACATAAGCAGTAATTACAATCATGCAAATACTTCGATTGTGTTTACCCATTTTCGAACAAAATATTTATTGAATTGAGTTTAACAAAAACGAAGTCAGCAGTGTCAGTCAAAAGTCGAAAATGAGTTAAGTATGTTCAGACTAGCGTCATTGATCCCTTCGGCACCGGTGCGTAGTCGGGATACACGCCAAACGAGTGCCCAACATTTGTACACAGTTGACACTTGTCACATGAGAACGGGTCGCTTCTACGATTCGTTCTTAAGTTCAACAGCTCGGCTGTGGAACGAACTGCCGGCCTCTGTGTTTCCTCCCTCCTACAACATGGGACTCTTCAAGACCCATGTTCACTCCTTCCTCTCCACAAAAAGACCCTCCACACAGCATCCCCAAAGATGACATAGGCCCTGAGGGAAATTATTTTCTACAGGGCCTCCTGTGTGGAGTTAATATAAAAAAAAAGACAAAGCAGATTAATTTTAATCTGGCGGCAAGTTAAGTCATTGATGAGATCGTGTTTAAAATATTTATTTTATATTATTATATTGTTAGCCCGGTAAGTACGTATTTTTACATATATTTTGAAATAGTTATCTATACGTTTCATACAAACATAATTGTGAAAAACACAGCAGTGGCATGTCATATTTATATGTGACTTGCCATGTTAACCTGTGAGAAATAGTTAGGATGCAGGCAAATTCTCCAATTAATGTTTTTTACTTTCACTTTGATTACTGTCTGTAATCAGAATGAAATATTTCTCCAATAAAAATAAAAAGTAACAATTATTTTTCCATGAAAACAATTCAAATTTTTTTTACCTAAAAACTACTTAAAAACGTTGGAATTTTGAGGAAAATTTTATTTCTTTTTTAGTAGTACTATCATTTACAATCACCGCCAAAATAAGCGCACTTCATCCCCAGACACCTTGTACGCACATATACAACTGCATATTAATTAATAAAATGCTTGAACAGATATCATTAGATAAAGATAGAACGTTTGCTTACTTGGGCATTCAAAAGAATATAAAATATTTGAATAAATACTGGAATTGATGGAATAATGGAATAGTGGAAAACTACAAAAATACAAATGAAGCATGAAATTATTTCATAGAACTCATTCAACATAACATTCTCTCTAATACCATAAAAAACGTAGAGAATATCTCACATAAAAATGTATACATTAAGCCATGGATCACACATAATGTTATAAACTGAATAGATAAAATAAAATAAAAAAATATAAAAATAGATGAGTTACACAAAAAACTAAACAAATCCTTACGATATACACATTGTTAGATATAGCGTTTCCACGGAATCGAACCGCGTATGGAAAGGAAATATATCTTCAAGAATACCTGGCTAGCTCAAGCAGGATTCCGTGTTTTCAGTCCGTTTGTATTAAGAGAGAACATACGCCTCCTAGAAATGGGTAGAACAAAAGGGTTTCTTGGAAATAAAACACTATTATTGTGGTGCTTTTAAATGCGTTCAAAAAGACCTATATTATAGCACTAGAATCTACGCGTAGGAAAAGCTTAAATCTCTTTGTGGACGGTTAAAAGAATGATGTTAAATTAATGAGAAGAAAGCAGATACAGAAATTAATAGAATAAAGCATGGAACGATACCGCAGGTATTTTTGTAGACGTCCAGGGGGCAGGCAGTAGAAGAAATGAATCGAAATATACTAGTAATCAATTGACAAACACTGTAGAAAAAATGAATCGAAATATACTAGTAATTAATTGACAAACACTTTTCAAAAACTGTTTAGCAAAGCAAGTCTCGAATTCAAAGCGGAGCACGTAACACCTTCTCGCAACCATAGCTAAAATCCAAGAGACCTTTACCCGCCTGGACTTTTGGGGACCCGCGGCTTCGCCGCGCCCCCCCCCCCCGGAGATGGTCACACCCACTTTAAACGCAGCCACTGGGTGGCCATATGAAAGAATTTAAAAATACAAAGTACTTGATTTTCAGAAAATATTACGGGGTTGAATGTTTTAATTTTAAGAAAGTTCATTTCATAACACTTCCCCGAAAACACAACGAAAAAACTGCCGTGGGAATGAAAGTTTTTTTTTACTCTAAATCGCACAATACCCCTTTGACAAAAGCTACAAAAGAAGTCATCCACATAGAGATTCAGCATTAAAAACCTACGCCCAAAAGTTACATATTTTACATTGTGAAATTTGTGCACGACATTTCAAATTATTATTAATATTTATATATTTTTTTTGGTAATACGGTGCACATAATCGTAAGAGCAACAGCAGCAAGTGATGGCATCGGCTCTCTCTGCAAAGAGCCGCGAGCAGTAGCGTAAACTCATTCGTCATGGCGTAGATGTCTCTATCCCCGGCGGGAACGATTCAAGGAAAAGCGTTAACATGAAAGCGAAACATAAGAAAATATTAAAAAAATGCAAATAAGCAGTGGACAATGAACGAAAAAAATCAAAATAAAAAATCGAGTTCACATAAGGAGTGAGAAATTAATATTGAATAGTAAATATATTTGCACAAGGGAGCAGTATATAGGCAGAACTTCCCATTGTATATCGTGACGCACACACATATGTTTATGCTTTATACATAAGGCGAAATTCATACTAAAATCATTAATTAGCACTAAATAATCAATATATGCTGAAAAACACACACGAGAATCAGTATCCACCTTTTAATGGTTCGGATATACTTCCGTATGGTCATTGCTGAAAAGAAATAAAACAAAATGAACAAATACATTGAAAAACACACACGAGAATCAATATCCACCTTTTAATGGTACGGATTTGTTTCGGTGCAATCGGCGTCTACATTTTGGTGTGTTTTTTTTTTTTTTTTTTTTTTTTAATCTGCATATCTACCTTTTAATGGTCCAGATAGCTGTTTGAAGAAGAGCTGAAAAGAAATAACCAAAGCCACTTTAATCAGTATCTACCTTTTAATGGTCCAGATAACTGTTGTCAAATAGCACAACATACGAGTAAAATCAAAATCGTCCTCCTTTAGTGACCTACATATCGCCAGAAACCTTGTAAGAATTGCTGACATAGGTATAATCCGAGACGTATCTTTCAAATACTTAGTGCTGTGGACCTTATTTATTTGTGTGGAAAATCATTGCATCCATACAAAAAAAAACCTCCCAAAATGAACAACACAAGAACAAGAAAACAAATTAAAAATATTTTGTCGCAAGTCATTGCACTTTGAAGTTTTCGTATACAATGGATTATAATGGGTTAAAATTTATTACATAATAATATATATACCGATATGGGCGCCATCTTGTTTATGGCTAACAAGCAACCATAGGATCGAAGTCACAAATAATTATTTTATAATTTTTCAGTTTTTTAATAAAGTTGGTGAAGTTTGCACCAAATTAATAGCAAGTAGGAACTGGGTACAAATCAGACACAATGTGAATGTTGTACTGTGTGTAGGAATGTTCAAAGATAGTGTCGTGTATTTAGCCGCCTCCGGTTAATTACTCCGGAGTGACTGTAATGTTGGAGTCTGTATACACTGCCTTCGAAGGGGCCCCCTCGAAGACAGTGCCGTGTATTGAGAAGAAAGCAGATACAGAAATTAATAGAATAAAGCATGGAACGATACCGCCGGTATTTTTGTAGACGTCAACACTTTTCAAAACACTGTTTAGCAAAGCAAGTCTCGAATTCAAAGCGGAGCACGTAACACCTTCTCGCAACCATAGCTAAAATCCAAGAGACCTTTACCCGCCTGGACTTTTGGGGACCCGCGGCTTCGCCGCGCCCCCCCCCCCCGGAGATGGTCACACCCACTTTAAACGCAGCCACTGGGTGGCCATATGAAAGAATTTAAAAATACAAAGTACTTGATTTTCAGAAAATATTACGGGGTTAAATGTTTTAATTTTAAGAAAGTTCATTTTATAACAACATGTTAAGACACTACATAAGATATAGACACATTTTCAAAAAAGTTATTACAGATACAAAAAAACTACTATAAGAAAAAAACAAAATCCCGGAAAATCTGCATATAACGTTACATCAGTTAAGTCAGTTGAATATAAATGTCCCCGGGACTTACGCGGATAATCCTGACCGAATCATTGAACATGTAAATAATTTTTTTGCAAATATAGGATCTTATTTAGCAAAGCAATGTGATGAAGAAATACAAATAAACTAACCTCCTGGGCAAATAAAGAAGCTCGAGTTTAAACAATTCACAATTGATGACCAAAAATACAAACCTAGTCAATCTCTCTATAACTGAAAGCGTTTTCCCACAGCTCTCAAAAATGCTATTGTCATACCAAAGTTTAAACAAGGATGTAAAAATGACATAAACAACTATCGACCAATAAGCCTACTCAACACATTTTTAAAAATATGGCAGAGAAGACTAAAAAACAACTTCTATCCTACTAAGTTACGAAGAATAACAAAAAAATTATCAGAAACACAGTATGATTTAGGGAGAACTTATAAATTGGTGTCGCCATAGAAACTATTACAGATATAATCACAAAAAATTTAGACAGTGGAGAAAAAACATTCTCAATCTTCATAGACTTACAAAAGGCTTTTGATACAATAGATCGCAAAATCCTTTTTGCAGGACTTTCAAATATTGGTATTTCAAATACAACTCCAAGCTTACCAATAAGTTATATGATGAACCGTACACTCAACGACGTTCAAATCAACAAGAGAAAGCAAAGCTCTCCTAATCAATCATGGATACTGCAAGGAAGCGTAGGTACTAGAACAGACATTATTTCTAATATATATATATATATATCAATGTTATCTGTTAACTGGAAACGAGCTAGTTTTGCTAGAGACATCCTTAATATCCTCAACATAAACGACATTAAAAAGTGTACTACGCTTTGTGTCAATCACTTGGAGTCGGCCTGGCTCAACATAGCCCAAAAAGGAATAATAAAGACAATTCTAAAAGTTCCGGTTCGAACTCTGACAAGAAATATTTAAAAACTTCCCATTCTAAAATGTACAAAAACTTTTTTCTTGAAATATTTTATTTAAATTTAAAAAAAAACTTATCTAAAAATTCTACTGTCCAACATAAATACTCAACCAAAGCATTTAGCCAAAATATACTGGTTACTCCCAGTTTGTATACATCTTTTGGACAGAGAAATATTAAATTCTACGCTATGAAATCATGCAATACTCTACCAAACTGAACAAAAAATAACGGAAATGAATATATATTTAAAAAAGGTAAAAACATGGCTTAGAGAACAAAGTGACTGTCAACTAACAAACATTATGAATACGATGTAAAGACAACTTGAAACTAAATACAAAAGTTTGAAAAACTACACATCATGACACCCTAGTGAGGAGGACTGAGAAAAAAATTTAATTTATACTTATATTATACTTTATACTTATATCATGTACAAACTTTGCCATTGAAACTAATGAAAACATAATAATTAATGAGCAAACAAATGATTAGCGTTACCACATGATTTCATGATATGAAATTTCATATTTTTCAAGTCTTCGTAAAAATGTAAGGATATTGTAACTCCAACGAAGCCGGTAGTTACTTCCATTATCTGACAGTGATAAAATGTAAGGATATTGCAACTCCAACAAAGCCGTGCAGTCACTTCCATTACCCGACAGTGATAAAATTCGTTTGACAAATTCAAACGATTCCAACATTCAAGTATTTTAAGAGTGGAATGTAGGTATATCAGTAATATCTTACCGGGAAGTGGATGATATTACTATTTGTTCTATGTATGTATAGGAAGAATATAATATAATGCATTATGAGCCATCGCGATGCATCGGGAATAAGTACTAAACGGTGTTTTTTTTATCTGGATTTCAATGGCGTAGAAAATAATGAAATCATCACGAAATGTAGGTATATCAGTAATATCTTACCGGGAAGTGGATGATATTACTATTTGTTCTATGTATGTATAGGAAGAATATAATATAATGCATTATGAGCCATCGCGATGCATCGGGAATAAGTACTAAACGGTGTTTTTTTTATCTGGATTTCAATGGCGTAGAAAATAATGAAATCATCACGATCCATTTTCCACGTACTTCCTCACGATTTTGAAAGATTAATCAAGGTGGCTCTATTGCGAATGTCTTTCTCGAGCGTATCCGACTTCTTCCACCATTCACTACTGTATACCACAATGTTACTGTTAAAATAATGAAATAATCACGATCCATTTTCCACGTACTTCCTCACGACTTTGAAAGATTAATCAAGGTGGCTCTATTGCTAATGTCTTTCTCGAGCGTATCTGACTTCTTCCACCATTCATTACTGTATACCACAATGTTACTGTTAAAATAATGAAATAATCACGATCCATTTTTCACGTACTTCCTCACGACTTTGAAAGATTAATCAAGGTGGCTCTATTGCTAATGTCTTTCTCGAGCGTATCTGACTTCTTCCACCATTCATTACTGTATACCACAATGTTACTGTTAAAATAATGAAATAATCACGATCCATTTTTCACGTACTTCCTCACGACTTTGAAAGATTAATCAAGGTGGCTCTATTGCTAATGTCTTTCTCGAGCGTATCCGACTTCCTCAACCATTCATTACTGTATACCACAATGTTACTGTTAAAATAATGAAATAATCACGATCCATTTTCCACGTACTTCCTCACGACTTTGAAAGATTAATCAAGGTGGCTCTATTGCTAATGTCTTTCTCGAGCGTATCCGACTTCTTCAACCATTCATTACTGTATACCACAATGTTACTGTTAAAATAATGAAATAATCACGATCCATTTTCCACGTACTTCCTCACGACTTTGAAAGATTAATCAAGGTGGCTCTATTGCTATTGTCTTTCTCGAGCGTATCTGACTTCTTCAACCATTCATTACTGTATACCACAATGTTACTGTTAAAATAATGAAATAATCACGATCCATTTTCCACGTACTTCCTCACGACTTTGAAAGATTAATCAAGGTGGCTCTATTGCTAATGTCTTTCATGGCTTATTTTTTACATATTAAGATTATAAACTTCAACAAGTGATATACCGACGACATAATATAAAACTGTGCATATTCAATTTCTTTTACCATCGTTTTACTCGTACTGCAAATACACAAGTGCCTTGTCTTTCAAAAAGAAATTAATGTTATATGCTTAGTCAGTTATTTCATTAAAATCTGCTTATTGTTAAAGAAATGTACCGGAAGTTGCTTTTATTTACACCAGGATTCATTTTTTAAGCCACTTTTCCACTATAATAATAATAATAATTTTATTCCAGAATGTGGGGAGGTTAGTGCAATCCCACACGTCCCATATAGATTTACATTATTTTTTTAATAATAGATATAATAAATTAACAAATAAGGACAACTGTGCAGGGTGTGGTCTTGTGTGCGCTTGGGCCCAGCGCTCACTCAAGAGTGGCGCTTGGTGCTGGTACAAAACAAACACTTTAGATAACAATATTTGTTTAACTAGTATCAAATTTAGTAATTAAAACTCAAAGCACTATCCCATCTATGCAGACGAAATAATTAGATGGTTTCGTAAATTAATACAAATTTTAGTGAAGCCAAATCACAACTTTGTAATTAATTTCGTTCTACTGCCCGTTGGCGTAACACATAGTTGGGTTATTCTTTCCACCACAATCTAAATTTCATTTACCTAATAATTTGGAAACGAACGCGAATGCATTTGATCATTTAACCCTTACAGGGCTCACCACTTATACATGCTGTCTTAGTTATTAGGTTAGTCAAGCCACGGTTCAGCTTTGGTATTATTAAGCCCGCCTTAAGCCTATTTAAGGCCGTTTCAACCATATCCAGGCCGTGAAAATTAGTCAAGTTTTTCACTATTCGGACCTTAATATTTACACCCCGATTAAAATGAAGAGGAGAAAGTGAACAGATGCTACACAACAACACATTAAGAATGCAAATAAAATAAAGTCAAACTCAATAAAAGTTTGTTAATTCCTCTTTTGGCCGCTTGAAGAGATGATCATGTCAATCTGTTATCCGGACAAATTAGACAAACACTTTTGAAAGTGATATAAAGTCGTGTAAAATTGAAGGAAAAAAACATATTGACTTGTCAGAAAATGTTCAGAGGAGCTTCAGAAATCGGTTGGAGCAATGCATAGAAAACGACGGGCACCAATTTACAGATGTAGGTACTGGTTAAAACTACATGAACTAATATTTTTTATCAGCGATAATTTTTATTTGATTTGCCTTAAAAAATCAAGTTTCCAGGCCTCACCCCGTACTACTGAAGCGGTTTTATGGAGTAATAATACACACACGTATATATATTTATTTCAATACATATAGGTTTTAAACCAAAGTGGTTGGTTAAGTTAGAAATATTAAAAAATATATATTTTGTTAATAAATCAAAAATCATTACATAATTTTAGTAAAATATTTTGAATGGTTTTGCTAGGTTGCGTGAGTACCTACCTAATGTTTTGCATTCGAAACGGTGACCACGCCAAGTACAGTGGACTTATTTATATTAGAAACAACTTTTCCTTAACTTATTTCGGAGGTTTTACCCATCAATGTAATATATCGTTGAATAAAAAATCCTAATGGATCTAAACAACTCATAAAGCAAAACAAGACACAGAAAAATAAAAAGGTAACCGATTATTATTTATATATTGGATACCAATTGGCTTTTTTAAAGTCTAAAAGAATATTCTTTTCTATTTTGAAGGTTATACCCATTAACGTTATATGTCATTGAAGAAGAAGATAATACTAATAAAAATCGAATATGTTTATCCGAGACACTATCGGGATACAAACCAATTTCACTAGAAACTTTGTGATCATTTTAAAAAAGGTTGTTGTCAAAAATATGGTAAAAATTAGTTACAAGATGATATTTTTAATTCTGAATTTGAAATATGATATCGACAAATATGAAGTTTAATAAATAGGTCTTAATGGTAGAGTGATTAAGACGCCTTTCCGATAAGACAAGAAATTTTCGGTTAATAGTTGTGACCGTTATCTTTTTATTCTTCTTTGTCATTGTTCCGTTTCATATTTCGTTCAGATTTATTAGTATTACATTTTTTTTATCAGTGTTATTTATATTAATCTAATTATTATTTAATTAATATCAGTGTCAGTTGCAGCTGGGCACTTGAACGAGACTGATCGACTGAATGCTTGGTACCGCGATATGGTATTTATACGGTAGTCAAATGCGCCTAGTAAAGTGTGTAACCTTTCAAGTCGAAAGTAAGTAGGTGAGCGGCTTCACTATACTGTTCTTTAAAATCTTGGGCGCTCGATGTACTTTTGCCGCGCATCTTGTTATTTCCGGTTTTGTATGTATCGATGTTCTAGACCTTTCAAGGAATACCAGGTATTATTATAGTAGCGCCGCTACATACCTACTTAGTAGTTATTACATATCGTAAGAGGTGTTGAAGAATGTGGCCTCTCCTCCAAATTCTTGAGCCGACATTTCAAACTGTCTTAGCAGTAACCATCATCGGTTTCTATCATAATTTTACCAACCACATAAATACTTTTGTACATTAGCTGTGTTTGTGTACACAAATCATTTACATACAATATACAATTATAATACACTTTATTTTATTTTATTTGGAAAACCAACAGTTATAATAATTACAAAGTATGGTGTATTAAGTGTTAATTATTTAACCAATAATAGGTTTTCACTTAAGTATTTTAATTATTTAGTGAATATATAATATTTATGTAAGAAAAAAAGTTACATTAGCCTATAGGGATGGGATGGGGAAGGGAGGGGTATGGGATGGATCTAGTCTGTGTAATGTGTAGCATGTACGTAATAAAAAATAAAAATGATAATATAATTATTTATTGATTTTAGGTTTGAAATTGTGGGGTGCTGAGTTAAATAAGTCTAATTCACTGTATGAAGTATTAAAATTGTATGAAGCACGGTGAATAAAAGCATTTTGTTTTGAGTTCGTGTTACATTGAGGGATGTTTAATGTGTGATTTTGTCTGGTTTGTCTGATGGGTACTCTTAATTGAATTCTTTCTAGTAATTCCGGGCAATCTATCACAGAGGTGGCAATTTTTTGTAAAAATAGTACGTCTGCGGAGTTTCTACGACTTTCCAGTGACGAAATCCTGAAAAACGCTGCTGACTCCTCGTGATTCAGATGAGGACGATAGGCCCGAAAATCAAGGTATCGTAGAAAACGATATTGCACTTTCTCAATCCTTTCTATGTGTGACTTATACATGGGATTCCAGACTTGAGAGGCGTACTCCAGAGAACTGCGTACATACGCAAAGTACAGCATTTTCATGGTATTTACTTTTTTAAACACTTATGTACAATTCGCTGTCACTACGGCCATTATCCCTTTATTTTGGAGATACTCATATCTTCAGAATATCTTTTCAAGAATTATCTGATGAGCGATGTTGAAATAATAATATGAATATATTGAAATCAAGGAAAAATATTTTACAAAGGCCTTTTTTTTTTTAAAGTGAAATTTCAAGAAGTTTTCAATATTTTTCAGCGAGCAGTGAGATAAAGAGAGTTTTCAGTATTTTTGAAATGAAAAAAAGTTTAGGGGTCAATGGGTACGTGAAATATTCTATAAAAATGATTCTATTGATTTAATGAGCAAACAATCTTTAAATTTATTTTATTTTATTTTATATATATATATAAATAATAAACAATACAAAACAAAATGAACCTTTGTCTGTCCAACTAAGAAGGATTCCCGTTTCAGGACAGCCAAATTGTGTATTTAGTACATAATATTCTTACAATGGAATGGCGATGCTGTCAAAACAAATTTTGAGAACATTGTTGATTGCATTCGAAGTGACAGGATGGTTTTTTTTATCCTTGAAAGAATCGCAAAGATGTAATTTATTACCAGGGTCAATTTGGATAACATTAGTAATTGCATTCAGAACAGATGAATGGTTTCTTTCGGGACATCACAAGGGCATTTTGGAGAACATTTACAATTGTATAGTTAGAATTTTCACATTTATAAATCAATATAAGGCATATGAAACCTATAGTACTATATAATTAGAATTTCTTAGGTGATAGAAATTACACATTACTAGACCAGAGTTTGGGTACCGCCGCCATGGGAACCAATTATTGGATTACCAACACTTCTGCCATAGGTCAGCCCAAGTGGCTAACTACGTTTGATGACTGGTTGGTTTGGGGAGAACCTTTGACCTCTCTAACTGGTCTCTCTTGATCCATCGCCTCGCACCACAGCGGGACACACTGATCCCTAGATTCCTACCTACCTCTCATACTTTTTTCCTTTCCAGAAATTCCTCTCTTTCATTTTATTAAAAAGACCCTCCATACAGCATACCCTAAGTTGACATAGGCCCCTATGGAAATTGTTTTCCTCAGGGCTTCCTGTGTGGGGTTAATGTTAAAGTAGTGTACGTAAGCAAACCAAACAAGCAGTAATCAAAGAACTGAGCAGATTATTTTTTTATGTTTTGTGAATTTATGTCAGAATTAAGTTTTTTTTTTAAATAAGAATAAGTTCTGATATCACAAAATGTTGCATGAATGTATATCTTAAGCAGGGCTGTTGGGTTTTTTTTGCACATACATAGTTTGCTCGTATGAAAATCTGAAAATCATTTCACCATTTCAAAAATTATTAAAAAGTACATACATTTAGAAAGGCTTACAGATGTTTTTGTGCCATTAATTTTTGAAAAAGCCAATTTCCCATTATTTTCCTACTCATACACAACTGATTGATTCCTTCTGTCCTGCCGTACAATATAGTTATTAATCATAAAGCTATTGGCTTACCCTAGAGATTCTCGTAACAGTTACACTTACCCTTAACCCTCAAATTTCCTTTGACGCTGATTTTTAAATTGATTAAACCTCCGGCTGCTATTTGTGAACGAATGAATTATTTAAATGAAGTATACTGTTCTCTGCCACTGTTACCGTCCGGGGTTACGATGCCCAAAACCTCACAAAGCTAAAACAAGGATTGCTGATACAAATTAAGAAGGATAACACTACTACGTTACGTTACTACGACCTTAGATAAAGTTATTTTACGGATTAAGTTTAATTTTACTGGCCGTTTTAATGAAGGAATAAATACATAAAAATCGTGTAAAAGTAACATAAAATCTGTGTTGTGAGTGGTTCTTTATAATATAGAACCTTTATCTTTGACCTTGGTGCTCACCATAGATAGTTGACACTATATGCTAATATAGAAATATAATAGAACGAAGTTTTAAGGTGTGGTGGCGGTTCATCTCAACATCCTCTTATTGAAATTGTTCTTCTTATTCAACAATTAGAAACACCATAATTAATGCACTGTCTCTTGAAAAAAATAAATGACATGTTAAATCGGTAATATATATCAACCTTCATGACTTATGATAAAAAATAATGTCGTGATTTAAATGTAAAAGTAAATAATATTCCAGTGAAAGATCGATAGAATACGCGGTAAATGAAAACTCTACACATGGTAGCTTTGAATCCAAAGTGTTTGGTACGTGAGCCAATCCGTACTATAGCATAGAGACAAAATTTTCCTAGTGAAAGTTAACTAACGATGAAAAAAGTATTTAAATCTTAACAACCAATTTGTGCAAATTTGATGACACCAGAGCTTACCAGACTTATTGATGTTAAAAAAAACATAATGTTCTTCTTTTATGTCCGTCTATGTTTATGTCACATGAAAATAATTAATCTTTCGTAACTTCAAGATAAAAAAGGCGACTGAAATATCGCTAATAAAAACTATTTTATTTTATTTATTCGAGTTCTTAGACGGTTTTTGCTGTCTTAGAACAGGGATTTTCTGTTTTATAGCTATGAGCAACACAACTAGTGTAAACAAAATAGTATTCCGACTGTCAGTTCCCGAAATCAAAAGGGCTTGTAATATTATTATTTGCCACAGGTACACAAACTATATCCGAAATCTGGCATCCGTGGTTGAAAAATCGGCTGGAGGCGATTTTCTACCAAAAATCGTGCACCACGACGCTACGTCCTCGTCCTAGCCAGGACGATAAAAATACAAAAATACTCAGTGACAATTAAATAAAACAGACTCAAAACACATTGCAGATTCAGATAATCTAAAATACGTAATTAATTACAAAGTTCGAAGAAATCAAAATACAAAAATCGCTGCAATTCAAAAGTGACCAGTACGAATCTACCATAAAATCGATTGAACAAATACCACAGTCAGAAAAAAAATTGCGCAAAGTCTTGAATATGACGTACAGGATATTGGTCAGGGATTGTCCTGTAACCTTCTAAGCAAAATATAGCAATATCATCTGCGTATAAGATGGTTGGCTGATGATTGTGAAGTCAAACCGCGGGCGAAGTCGGAAACGGATTGTACGGATTGTACGGATCCTGTAACCTTCTAAGTAAAATATAGCAGTATCATCTGCGTATAAGATGGTTGGTTGATGATTGCGAAGTCGAACCGCGGGCGAAGTCAGAAACGGATTGTCCTGTAACCTTCTAAGATTGTTGGCTGATGATTGTGAAGTCGAACCGCAGGCGAAGTCGGAAACGCATCAGTTACCTGCGAATCAGGGGGGTATAACTCCGATACTTTTTTGGTATTTAATAACGTCACAACAGCCCTAACCAATGAAAATCCGTCGTGGTTTGATCTCTCACTCTCTCTAGCATAAGACCCGTGTCACAAAAAGAGAGGCTACGCTCCACCATGGCTCCACCTCCCTCGGAAACCATGTGACCATGTGACGCCATCTTGACAGTTCATATTGTTTTTTTGAGTTGTTGTTTGTTATGTGAACATGTCTGAAGGTAAAGTTATCAAGCCGTGTTGTGTGAAGGGCTGTACTGACAGACAATCGACTCGACATAAATATCCAAAACACGGAAACTTTGAGGAGCGCAGGTTCCGCAAATGGGCCTGTAGAATCGACAGAATCGAATTCGTATCTTAAACTATATTCGTTTTTGGCTACCATTTCTCCATCAGAAACAAAAAGCCGAATGGATCACTTCGAAGTTCCGCACTGCCGACTGTTATACCGTGATATAGTGTATTGTGTAACATATCACCACTTTGGTCGCCAGTGTTGTATATGTGTATGTATGTTACTGGGTTATAGTGTATTATAAGCTCGCCGCACAAGGGTGCCGGCAGAGGATAGAACTCCATCTCTGGGGGTAGGTTCTGTAGTACAATATCCAATGAAACAGGTACTTTGGTATGAAAGGTTTATTATCACGTACAAGGGAAAATGCTAGGCGGTTACAGTGAACCAGTTTAAGACCTGAATATACTATGGCAATCTATGAATCTAAGGCTCAGATAGAATTAGGTATATAAGTAGGTCACATGTTAACAACGAGGGCGGGCGTAGGCGGGGACGGCACTGGGGCGGGAGGCAACGAATTCACCGCCTAAGGCTGATGTAGGTGGCAGTGGTAGGCGGCTCTGATCGGGCAGCAAGGGGCTTTCCACGAATCAGACAGGTAGGCGGCACTGATCGGGCAGCAAGGGGCTCTCCACGGATCAGGTAGGTAGGCGGCACTCATGTATTGTTTCATAGTGCTTTCACACAAACGAAGTATTGAATTCCGTAAGTCTAAACTTAAACTTTAGGGTGCACAGTTTACACCCGCGCTGTGCAAGCGGGTTCCCTACAGAGCATCGGACCATCCCACTGGGGTGGAAGGCAACAAATTCACCGCCTCAGGCTGATGTAGGCGGCTGTGGTAGGGGTAGGCTCGGAGACATGACACAACTGTGCAACAAAGGGATCTGTGAGTGGCAAGCAGGTGATGGCCCATGAAGTGGTAGACTCGGAGACATGACAACATTATACAATGTAAAGGGGCCGCGAGTCGGCGGCAAGCCGATGGTCAGAGTAAAGATGCGTCGTGTTACTTTAAACGCGGTCTCCGGGCAACTGCCAATCTTCTTCTCGCCCGCTGGTTCCCCATGTCCAGCTACCGGCTAGAGGCGAAAGTGAGGGTAGTCCGTATATGGCCATGCTTTAAAATGGGCCCTTTCATTGGCTGTAGGTACGTGTAAACGCTATTGACAACATGCAACGGCCGCGTGAAAATACAGGTGCAAATCATGTTCCGCCAGGACCTTACATTACAGGACCGTGTGATGTCACCAAAGACTATATTACGTCTTGCGAGATATAAATCCTTCTTCCAAAAGGATTAAGGAAGATTATGAAGGTAAACATCTGTTCTATGTTACTTGAAAATATTCTAAAATTTGTTCATTCATTATTCAGATCTTTTTATTCCTTTCCTTCGACCTCAAAGATAATATATTTTTTCATATTCAAGTGCTCCTGGTTACGGTAGTAATTCCGTCGCCACACGGAAAAACGATGCTCCCTTGTGTAAGAATATTTATAGTTTCTTGTTTGATAATCATTATTTTTTCATTTGTTTTGAATAATGTAATCATTGGCTTGAAATATTGTAAATCATCTTGCATTGGTGATCCATATGATCTCATGAATTCTTAAATTTTATGGCGTGAATACAGTGTTATATTACAGAGAGAGAGAATAACTTAATTACCCGACTAAAAACTTTTCTATTAATGCTCTAAAAATTCATTACGTTGTTGAGTATAATTGTGAAAAATTAAATCTTGTCCGCTTAATTTATTGCCAAATATGTGTGTTTTGATTTTATTTTATTTTTTTTAATTTTTTTTTTATATTAACTCCACACAGGAGGCCCTGAAGAAAATAATTTCCCTCAGGGCCTATGTCATCTTTGGGGATGCTGTGTGATGGGTTTTTTTGTGGAGAGGAAGGAGTGAACATGGGTCTTGAAGAGACCCATGTTGTAGGAGGGAGGAAACACAGAGGCCGGGGTCAAGGGTTTTTTTCAGGTATTTAGGGGCTCCGGACCAGAGATGGCTACCAAATTCGCGAGTAGGGCGCACTTGCGATTTGTACCGGGTCAGCAGTTGTGTACTATTAAAGTATCTGCGGGCCCTGTACAGTACGCCCAGCTTCTGAGAGGCCAACTTTACTCTGGCTTCGATGGAGCCCCCGTACCTGAGCTGGTCACTTATAGTTACACCAAGCATATCAATGGAAGACCTGTTCGGAAGATTGCTTCCGTTGAAGGAGACTAGATTGTCATTTGTATCCCTTTTAGACGTAATCAGACAGGATTGGGTCTTTGAAACATTAAATTGGACGAGATTATTTTTACCCCAGGAGGAAATACTCTCGAGATAACCGTCCATTCTCTGCTTCAAAGCCCTCCGAGCCGTTGGAGTTTGTGTGCCCTTTGGGGGCTTGTCAAACAAAAAGCTATCATGAACTGTACTGCCATCCGCGTAGCAATGAATTGGTGCACATGTCAAAAGGTCATTGATGTGCAACAAAAACAAAGTCGGAGACAGAACCGATCCCTGTGGGACGCCAGCATTTATGGAGTGTAAGGAAGAGGTGAAACCGTCAGCAACCGCCTGAATCGACCTATCCCTTAAAAAGTCAGCAATCCACGTACACAGGGATGCGGGAAGTCCGTAAGAAGGCAATTTGTTGACAAGTCCTCGGTGCCAGACCCGGTCAAAGGCCTTGGATATGTCTAGTGCGACCGTTTGGGTCTCACCGTGACGTTCCAGGCACCGCCCCCAAACATGCGTCACATACGCGAGAAGATCACCGCACGAGCGGTTCCGCTGGAATCCGTATTGACGGTCGTTGATAATTTTGTTCTTCTCGAGGTATGTGAGCAGTTTGTCGTTGATCACACGTTCCATCACTTTGGACAGAACTGATGTGATCGCTATGGGGCGGTTGTTGGCCGGGTTGGAGCGGTCACCTTTCTTGGGAATAGGGTGAATGACCGCTTTTTTCCAACCAGAGGGCACAGTGCCACACTTCAGGGACATTTTGAAGAGCTTTGTCAAAACTGGAACTATTTCCGCAGCACACCTCTGCAATACCAGGGCAGGTATTCCATCAGGTCCACTAGCTTTGTTAACATCGAGCCCCCGTATAACGTGGAGTACATCCCGATGCCGGATCCTTAGCTTTTTCATAAAGAAGCCGCAGTGAGGAACCGACGGCGGAACAACACCTCCGTCATCGAGGGTCGAGTTTTCCGCAAACATTTTCCCTAATAAGTTAGCCTTTTCGGTGGCGGTGTTTGCTAGTGAGCCGTAAGGTCTGGTAAGAGGTGGCAAACTGGGTTTGCAAAAATTCCGACCTATTGAGCCCGCAAGCGACCAGAATGCTCTGCTGCCATGCGGGCAGGCAGCCAGCTTTTTGCTGATCTGCAGGTCATGTTAGAATTTTGACCTATTAATGATTCTCTTGCATTCCTTTGCCGATTTGTTGTATGCTGATCTGCTTTCGGACGTTCGAGATGTGTTGTAGGCTCGGTAAGCCGCGTTTTTTCGTCGAACTGCTTCGGAGCATTGTCGACTGAACCACGGCTTTGAGTCCACACCAGTTTCTTTAGTAGTCGATTGTATGAAGCCATCCATCGCCGATTTGATGACTTCACCAATCTCCTGGGCACATCTTGAAGGGTCCGAAGTCCGAAAACAAACAGCTGACCACGGAAAAGCGTTAAAATGGGCCCGCATGCCGAACCAATCTGCTGACCTATAGTGCCACACTTTTCTCCTCAGCCTCTCATTGGTTGGTCTGAGGTTAACGGGGATTGATGTCGTCACCAGGCAGTGGTCAGATGATCCCAGAGGCGCTGTGACGTCAATCTTATAACCGTGTGGCACAGTAGTTAAGAATAGGTTTAACAGATTGGAGCGGTGAGTCTGGACATCAGGAACCCTTGTAGGCTCCTGAACCAATTGCTCTAATCCGTAGAAAATGGCAAAGGATTCCGGCTGTCGGCCAGCCGAGTCCGTTGGGCCTGAGAACTTCAACCATGGTTTGTTATGAACATTGAAATCCCCCAGAACAATAAACTCG
This sequence comes from Hesperophylax magnus, assembly GCA_026573805.1. Classification (NCBI taxonomy): domain Eukaryota; kingdom Metazoa; phylum Arthropoda; class Insecta; order Trichoptera; family Limnephilidae; genus Hesperophylax; species Hesperophylax magnus. Next base: position 10,727,419 of record JAIUSX010000068.1, read on the forward strand.
GCCGAAGGGTAGCGGGGCAAGAGATCATCAATAGTATCGCTCAAATGTTTGAAGAGTTCGGAAGTGTCTGATTCGTTATGGTTCGGTGAGCGGTATAGACATGCGTAGAATCTTGCCGTACTGGCAAGATTGACGCGCACCCACATTACGTCGAATCTGGAGTTTTCCAGACTCAATAGTCGCACACAGTTGACGTCAGCTCGACTATAGAGGCAGACTCCTCCTTTGGGTCTGAACTTGCTTGCAAGGGTAAAGCCCGGGCAGTCCAGACAGGAGGAGTCTGGCGGCTCGGCTATCTGAGTTTCGGATAGGAAGAGAAGGTTGGGACGTTGGGATAAAAGATGGTGATGAACGGAATTAAGATTTGTGTGCAGGCCGCGAATGTTGGCAAAATTTACCAACAGTTTTGGCCCGCACCGGGGACGCCTGCTACTCGCCGCTGTAACGATGTTAAGTTTGTTTTGTTGTGTAAGTTCATGATTTTAAGTTTTTTTTTTTTTTTTTTTTGTAAGGGTATGAGGTGAAAGGAAGGTCTGGAAAGGAAAGGTATGAGGGGTGGGTAGGAATCTGGGGTTCAGGCTATCCAAGAGTGATGAGCGTTTGGTTCCAGCCCACCCACTGCGGTGCTAGGCGATAGGCTGGGAGAGGGCATCCAATGCGCCCCAAACGCTGCTGCTGGGTCCCCTCCGGTCACGAACCGGCACAACAGCAGTGGCGGGGTTTTTTCACTCGCTGATGGGGCAGCCCACCCTTAGTCGTGAGCCTGAGGGTCGGGCCCCTGTACTATCGAGCGGCCCGGACAGCGGTAACCGGTTGTAAAGGGTCTCCCTCAACCAGCATCTCCCAACCGGCCCGCCACGCAGAAGGTCGGCCGACGCACCCGCCACGAAGACCTGGGCAAACCTTAACCCATGAACCCGGGCACCCCTGCTAAGTCACCAAACGTAGCGAACCACTTGGGGTGACCTGTGGCAGAGGTGTTGGTCATCCAATAAATGGTTCCCAGGGCGGCGGTACCCATTCCCGCCTACCAAATTCATTGGATTAATTGTAAGAAACAAAACAAAAATTGGTCGATGCAATCATTAAATTCACTGTGCCCGTCATCAATAATTCTTGGTGTGCAAATATCAATAAAAAAATATGTGGCAAAGACACAAGACCGTATAATGAACCAGACTCAATGAGAATAATGGCCATCCTACGTCATTTAAAATACTCTATATATAGAAATAAATGGCTGTCTTAATTATTTTATTTGTAATAATTATAATATATTGATTTTTTTAAATTAATTACTCAACGTCCCAATGAATGTCTTTCAACGCCTTCTTTAAAATGTATCTTGTTCTTCAATATTATTTTATTTCTTTTTCTGTGTTCTATATTGTCTTGGCACACTTTTGAAATGTGTTTTGTGCTTATATATTCTAGCATTTCCTGTTTCTGTGATATCCACAATATTTTTGGATTAACTTATTGACTAAAACCACAAATTGAAATATTTAATCATTTAGAACAATATTAGCGACTCAAATGAATATTTAAGGCTGGCCGCATACATACGTTTTTCGTATTCGATTTCCGAATTCGTTTTCCGTATTCGGACATCCGAGTACACGGAATCAGTAGAAAATACATTAACTGCCGCACACGTTCGTTTTAGTTCCGAACGGAACAAATTCCTCACGCACGTTCCGAATGCGAGCCGGCGCGTTCGGAGAAACCGAAACTAAAAAACCTAATGACGTCATGTGGAACGCAGCTATTGCATACAGTTTGTTTGTGCCGACGCAAACGTACGGAAATTTCCGTTCGTAATTCAGTGTTGCCAACGGATCTTGACCTAATATCGCCGTTTCTCATACTTAAGGTAGCGTAAAGTAGCGGAATTTGCTGTTAGGTGGGACATGTTTAAAATTGATGTTTTTACGTGAAAATAAAAATTTCGTGGGGGGGGGGTGGCTAGAGAATTTCAAAAAGATAAAATTTGTCCCCAGAAAATAAAAATAAATAAATATAAATATATTTGTCCCCAGAAAAATAAATTTCATGGGGGGGTGGGGGGTGGCTAGCATTTCGGGACATGTTTAAAATTGATGTTTTTGAAGTAGCTTAATTGGCGACCAGTCGCCTTTTAGATTTTTTCGGCGCCGATTCTCGCTCTGAGAAGCCTAAATGGCGATATATCGCCCTTGTTGGCAACACTGGTACTGACGTTTATACATTCCGAATGAAGAAAAACGAACGTTTGCGCTAGTCTCACGGAATTCCGAATACGGAAAACGAATTCGGAAATCGAATATGGAAAACGTATGTATGCGGCCAGCCTTAGGCGTAAAAACATCAATTTTAAACATGTCCCACCTAACAGCAAATTCGGCTACTTTACGCTACCTTATGTATGAGAAACGGCGATATTTGGTCAAGATCCGTTGGCAACACTGAATTACGAACGGAGATTTCCGAACGTTTGCGTCGGCACAAACAAACTGTATGCAATAGCTGCGTTCCACATGACGTCATTAGGTTTTTTCCATTCGGTTTCTCCGAACGCGCCGGCTCGCATTCGGAACGTGCGTAAGGAATTTGTTCCGTTCGGAACTAAAACGAACGTGTGCGGCAGTTAATGTATTTTCTACTGATTCCGTGCATTCGGATGTCCGAATACGGAAAACGAATTCGGAAATCGAATACGAAAAACGTATGTATGCGGCCAGCCTTAAACCATAAAAAGATTCGGTCGTAGACTTGGTATACACTTAAAATATGTTTTGTGCTCATGAATGCTGTATTCGTATTATTTTTTGAATAACTTTATGACTAAAAACTTAAATTGAAATATTTAATCATTTATAACAATATTAGCGACTTAAATAAATATTTAAACCAGAAAAAGATTCGGTCGCAGACTTGGTATACACTTAAAATGTGTTTTGTGCTCATGAATGTTGTATTCATATTATTTTTTTGAATAAATTTATGACTAAAACCTCAAATTGAAATATTTAATCATTTAGAACAATATTAGCGACTCAAATGAATATTTAAACCATAAAAAGATTCGGTCGTAGACTTGGTACGCACTACAAATGTGTTTTGTGCTCATGAAAACTGTATTCATATTATTTTTTTTGAATAACTTTATGACTAAAACCTCAAATTGAAATATTTAATCATTTATAACAATATTAGCGACTCAAATGAATATTTAAACCATAAAAAGATTCGGTCGTAGACTTGGTACACACTACAAATGTGTTTTGTGCTCATGAAAACTGTATTCATATTATTTTTTTTGAATAACTTTATGACAAAAATATTTAATCATTTAGAACAATATTAGCGACTCAAATGAATATTTAAACCAGAAAAAGATTCACTCGCAGACATAGTTTACATTTAAAATGTGTTTTGTGCTTATAAATTTATTTGTGTTTCCTGTTTCTGTCATATTAGTGAAATAAAATAAAAATACTTCACAACATGTAACAAAATTTTTCATTTTTCTGATAAACAGAGAAATGTTAACATTTAATACTGTTGTAGAAAAGCAAAATCATTGTTTGAAAATGTGTTTCCTTTTAAAGTAAAGGAATTCAAATTTCAAGTAATTTTAAGCTGTTTTTACGACGGCTTCGGGACGACAGAATTTCAATTTACAAAGCGCCGTCCTGAGAAAATGTGCCGTAAGGAAAGATCCCTTATAGCTCATTTTCGCAGGACCGCACTTTGTGAGTTGGAGCTTTGTCGTCCTGAGAGAATTTGTTAACATTTATTTTTAAAATAATATTTAATGCTGATGAATGGCACCATATGATCTTCCCTGGGTGCCTACCTAGGAAAGATCATATTGTCTTTGGCCGCGCCTTTTTTTATTGTTTCGGCTACCTTGTCTATGAAACTCAAAGGCTGTAATGACGTCATCGGTTAAATAATAGTGGACAAAATTTCTCCTAACAAAAGCTCGGAGTTATCAATCTAGTGATTAGTTTATTTAAGCTGCGGACCGTTGCGGGAATAGAGAGCACGGCGCGTTGTGCGTGCACGGTACACGGGCGCAGGGCGGGGAAGGCGGAGCTCCGGCTCGTCGTCAGTTGCAGCTGGGCACTTGAACGAGACTGATCGACTGAGTACTTAAGGCTGACTGCCTTCCAGATACCATACCATGTGGTATGTTATAGCTTCGCTTATATTCTAGATAGGTACTGCGCTGCTCTCGAAGATCTTGGGACCTCAGTGTACCTACTTTTAACCTAACGAACATTTCGTAAGTTTCAATGCTATGCGGTTTGCATGTATCAATGTTCTAGATCTTTTGAGGAAGTACAGGGTATTATCTACAGCTACAGACATACGCAAACCGTACGTAACGTAATAGAAGCAGACGTGTCACCTCGTGGTTTTTTTTAAAATTGCATACGGAGATAATAATAGCCCTCGAGGTCCAGCACTGACAATCGATAAATCCCCATGTCAATACGTTATTGAGTAAATTCGTTATTTATGGTCAGTTAGCGACAAATTTTTGCGAAGACAATCTTCGATTGATAAAAAATATTCTGACTGACGATAGATAAACTTTAACGCGACTTCCATAGTATCATATAAGCTTCGGTTAACTGTCAACATACACATCTTTTTTAATAATGTGGTTCGGTACACAAAATTACTGGTTCATTAACGAATGGAGTTGAACTAACGAAACTTTTAGATCTGAAAGAATTTGTATACGTGGCTAGTTAAATCCGTTCGGCCAATGACGCTACATTGGTCCGGGATTGTGGAAACGATTTTTTTCACATAAAATACTGTGAATAAAGACTACACTAACTAATTAACTCCATTTTTAGTCTAAAAAAGTAAATGCGGAATCCAATGCATATTTAGGCTAGTATTTTAATTAAAAGTTGCCACTTTATTAATATTTTTACGTAACTGAATGACGTTTGAGGTTCGGAATCTCTATTCATAGACAATGCCTCCAGTGTTGCAAGTGGATGTCGATTTATGATTAATGAATGTACGGGACGTGTTTGCCTGCACAAGAAAAGACTGTAAATAATAAGCACCAGCACACATCAGTCCTCAACCTGGGTAATGATTTAAGTAAAACACCGTGAGGCGTTCTATCCAAACCATCATAAAAGAAAGACGATTCAAATCAAAATTCACATTTTAATTACAAGTATTATACTGGTATACAGAACGTACAAAGGGGTGTAGCTTATAGGTACTTCCTATTTTTTACAGCTAACCCAATTCACAAGAAATAGTTATATGTGTTTAAATACAACTGGAATTTAAAACACAGATAGAAAACTGGGACAATCGGAATGCTTTAATCGATAATTTTAGATTGGAGTACATTGTGCATCATCGCGCCATACGATACAGCAAATGGCGTAGGCGACTGCTGGAGAAGTGGCCTGTTCAATTGGTAGCCAGCCAGAATTGGCCGGCCTCTAGGTTGTCAGCATCAATGGCTAATTCAGTCTGTAGCCAGGAAAAATTGGCCGGCCTCTAGGTTTTCATCATCAATGGCTAATTCATTCGGTAGCCAGTAGGTATTCGTCAGCCTTGAGGTTGTCAGCATTTGTGGCTGGTTCAGTTGGTAGACAGGAAGATTTGGCCAGCCTCTAGATTTTCAGCATCAATGGCTAATTCAGTTGGTAGCCAGGAAGAATTGGCCGGCCTGTAGGTTGTCAGCATCAATGGCTAATTCAGTTGGTAGCCAGAAAGAATTGGCCGGCCTCTAGGTTTTTATCATCAATGGCTAATTCATTCGGTAGCCAGTAGGTATTCGTCAGCCTTTAGGTTGTCAGCATTTGTGGCTGGTTCAGTCGGTAGCCGGGAAGAATTCATCAGCCTTTAGGTTGTCTGCATCAATGCAGCAAGGTTCGGCCAGCCTCTAGGTGATCATCAGTGGGCAGTTCAGTCGGTAGACATCAAGTATTCTCAGCCTTTAGTTTGTCAGCATCGATGCAGCAAGGTTTGGCCAGCCTCTAGGTGATCAGCAATGGGCAGTTCAGTCGGTAGACAGCAGGTATTTGTCAGTCTTTAGGTTGTCTGCATCAATGCAGCAAGGTTTGGCCAGCCTCTAGGTGATCATCAGTGGGCAGTTCAGTCGGTAGACATCAGGTATTCTCAGCCTTTAGTTTGTCAGCATCGATGCAGCAAGGTTTGGCCAGCCTCTAGGTGATCAGCAGTGGGCAGTTCAGTCGGTAGACAGCAGGTATTTGTCAGCCTTTAGGTTTTCAGCATCTGTGGCTAGTTCAGTCGGTAGCCAGCCACAGATTCAGCGGCGACAAGGTCATTTGATTATAAGGGCCGGCACACTGAGACGCCCCATTATTATAATGATGACAGATGCGTCTGGCTCAGCTGATAGAGTGCCGGCCGTAAACAGCTCGTTGCTGATGATGAGTTTGACCCGTAATTTTGAAAAGATGTCAAAAATTAAATTTTAATTATTTGACCGTTCAATTGTGTTTCTGGGTCAAAAATCAGTAGAAGAAAAATTAAAAGTTCTGACATTTTCAGAAAATCAATATTTACCACACTGAACATTGACAAAGTTACATAATACAGCATCTAAGTTCAAATGTTCAGAACCTTGAATAATGCCAAATGTAGGAGAAAAAATTATATTAGCGTTGGGTACCCTACTGAGGAGGACTAGCAAATACCATTTTCTGTACATATATTCACATCATATTTTGTATGTACAATGTTTAAATAGTCACATAAAACGACCGGTCAGTGGCTGAGTTGGCATCGTGTTTGGGTCCCACCCAAGCATAGTGTGCTCAATTCCTCCATCACAACACAAGCAATATTTTCCGCTTACTGTGGCGGTAGCAGGGGATTTTCAAATATTGTCATGTCGTTCGTAACCCGGGAATGTTTGTCTTTCTTAAAAAAAAAATATATAAATGAAAAATTATAAACAATATATAGTTATCTATATTTATTACTAATACTTTCAAAATGCGAATATATCATATTTTATTGTGAATAAAACAATAAATAACGATTTCTCGGTTTTATCCGAATAAAATCATAGATCACGTAATTTTTAAGCCCCCATTTATTCAATTTACCCTTCCCGTATACTGTTTCCTGCTTTTCTTTCATTGTACGGGATCCTTAGGGCAATGCCAACTTCATTTTTGATCTCGTGCTGCAAATGGTTCCTTCTGATTTTTTTCACGATTGGTCTTACTTTTTTGTATCTGTCAAAATCATCTAAATTATTATTGGCAAAGAGTAAAAGTTTCCGAATTTATTGATAAGACTTTAACGGCATTATATCCGCTTTTCACACATAACAAAATCTATGACTCTAGCAGTCGAGGTATGAAGAAATTTAAACAATACCCATATTAATATGGATGGCTAATCAATCAATCGTGTTCAATCAATTGAATCCAATGCCTCGGACGGAGTGCAAAGTCTGATCCGTTATGTTAAAATACTTGAGATATGTTAAAAACTTAATATTGGAGAGGATAATCACACCAGGCAAATGGATGGAATTTTCTTAATTGTAGCTGAAAAATTCAACCTTTTCTAAAATTTAAAGCTTTCTAAAATTCAGCCCTTTTTCATTTGTTATTCAGCTTTTTCAATTTTTTTGGACTTTTGGCAGCCGAAGAAATCTACTTTCCGGACGTGGTTTTCCTTGCTGATGATTTTACTGATACTGGTGTTTTAGCCTGAGAAGAGAAATATGGAAGAGATAGTAAAGATGAAAGTGTATGAATATTATCGTGATTGCGTTATGACGTTGGAAAAATTTCCTTTAAAATTTTGTTAGTGGAACGTCTTTGGCTTGATTTTATGTTTCATCTTGAACATCATAATATTCAGTTTAACCATCTGGAGCACCATCAGAGTTGGAACTGCTGAGTAGATGAAGACTTTCTATAAAATAGTCAAGAGAAGATGAAGAAGAATAAAATTTAAAAAGTTAAGTCAAATAGAGAGGTCCATGCAATTCATTTTCATTGTCAGCATTGGAAATATCCTTAGTTTCCGATTGCACATGCGCTCTTGGTACAAGGGCTTATATTTCGCAGTCCGTTCTTATATTATAATGTCCAGTTGATTAAAAATAAAACTAATCATCACGATGTACCAGATTTGGTAATATTAACCACACATATCGAGTAGGAGGTTAGTTTTTAAGGATTTGACAATTTTTACTTTTAACAACTTTATAAGAAGGAACAACTTTTTCTTTAACTTTTTTGAGGGTGAGGATATATAACAATAATGATTTTTCAATAATATATAACCCATGAATGTTATACATCATTGAAGAAGAAGATAACACTAACAAATCTAAAGGAAACATGAAACAGAAAAAAAACAGAGTAAATAAAAAATAACGTCGACAACTAGGAATCGAACCTACGATCTCTTGTCTTGCCGGAACATCGTCTTAATCTTCATTAACCGAGATACTGTCAAGGTTACAAAACAATTCATTCGAATTTTGTGATCATTTTAGAAGGCCGAAAATATGGAAACAATAGGTGCAAGGTGACATTGTTTATTGTGAATTAGAAATAAGTCCCAATGGCCGAGTTCCTTTTTATTTGTGAAATACTAAAGAAATTTATTTTCTTTAGTTTATTAAATTACCGAATGCACGTCATGGATTTTTAGCAAACATGGGCTTACCGACATAATCTTAGTAGAAATTCTTTTTTTGTAATGGCTATTCCTAGGTTTTAGTTTTTCTTCCATCTATTTAGCTTGTTTACATGCCAAACGATATCAGCTCAAACGATATGTTTTAAATTAATAATGAAAAGTACATTTATAGCTAAATTTGAACCGAACGCAGAAACAGAAACTCAGTAATGATACATTAACATATTTTACACGCATTTTTGAATATTTTATTAGTTCAATTAATATGAATTTCAAAAGTAGCACGCTGTTCCTTGTTGTACTTTAACTTTGAAACTAGTTTACATCCTGCAAATCGACATCTTCGTGGAAATATTATCGTAGTGAAGTTAGCTTGTTGTAAGTTTTAGGGAGTTTTCTCTCTAAATGCAGGGTGTCCGGGAGTAAAGTGCAAGTAAAGGGTTGTTTGTAGTTTTAACCCTCCATCCGTCGCGCCTTTTTTCTAACGCGAGGAGTCGCGCGGGGTCGCTAAGGACCCCAAAAATAAATATGCAAAGGGCAAGGGAATGTAAGAGAGTTCTAAATAGAGCTAAGAGCGATGACGACCAGAGAATTGCGAAAAAGCTGGCTGACTGCCCCACTAGTAGCCGTGCTTTCTGGTCACTCGCTAGCTCGATCGGAAGAAATTTCTGCAGAATCACTTTCCCACCTCTGACCAAGCCTGATGGTCGGCTGGCTAACTCGGCCCGTGAGAAAGCTGAATTATTAGGCAAAATTTTCGCGGAAAACTCAACTCTTCAAGATAACGGAGAGACTCCCCCTTCCATTCCGCACTGCGGTTTTCAAATGGAGGAACCGAAGATCCGGAACAGAGAGGTTCTCCGAGTCTTGAACGAGCTGAAAGTCGACAAAGCCAGTGGGCCGGACGGAATACCTGCCTTGGTCCTCAAGAGGTGTTCTGCAGAAATGACTCCAGTGCTCGCGAAATTATTTAGGCTCTCTCTCAAAGGTGAAAAGGTGCCAGATCTTTGGAAAAAGGCAATTGTTCACCCAATCCCAAAAAGAAGGACCGCTCCGACCCTTCTAACTACCGCCCCATAGCCATCACTTCCATACTCTCGAAGGTATTAGAAAGGGTGGTTAACAACAAATTGCTCACATATCTCGAGAATAACAATATCCTAAGCGATCGGCAATATGGATTTCGTCGTAACCGATCTTGTGGCGATCTACTCGGATATGTAACGCATATTTGGGGGCGGTACATGGAACGTTTTGGTGAAACCCAAACCGTGGGGTTGGATATCTCCAAAGCCTTTGACAGAGTCTGGCACCGGGCGCTTGTCGGGAAGTTACCATCGTATGGGATCCACCCAACCCTGCATAGTTGGATTGCGGACTTCCTGAGGGGAAGAACAATTCAAACGGTGGTTGACGGCTCTTCTTCCTCACCGCACCAAATCAATGCGGGGGTGCCACAAGGATCTGTGCTGTCTCCGACGCTGTTTTTATTGCACATCAATGATCTCGTTGAATGTGCACCAATTCACTGCTACGCTGATGACAGCACCGTTCACGAGGGTTATCTTTTTGACAAGCCCCCTTCCACATATGATGTCCGAACAGCTCGGAAAGTTTTGAAGCAAAAAATTGACCACCACCTCGAGATGGTTCGTGCCTGGGGTAAGGCCAACTTGGTCAGTTTCAACGTTTCAAAAACCCAAGCGTGTCTGATTTCGGCAAAGAGGGAGATCAATGACTGTCTGGTGCAATTTGATGGGAGCACTCTCCCCAATAAAGACTCCATTGAAATGCTTGGAGTTACTATATCAGACCAGCTCAAGTATCGGGGATCCATAGAAGCCCGAGTAAATCAGGCCTCCAACAAGTTGGGCGTCTTGTACAGGGCTAGGAGATTCTTCAACAGTGACCAGCTGCTGACCCTGTACAAGTCTCAAGTCCGCCCAACTATTGAATTTGGGAGCCACCTTTGGGCTGGTGCCCCAAAATACTTGATAAACCTGCTTGAATCTGTGCAAAGGAGAGCGATCCGTCTGATTGACAATCCGTTGTTAACAGACCGATTGCCTTCTCTAATGCATAGACGCAATGTAGGCATGCTGTGTCTGTTCTACAGGTATTTCAATGGAGCCTGCTCCAAGGAGCTAGCAGCATTGATTCCTGATGCACCGGTGCACGTGCGCGAAACTCGACGGACACGAACTGAACACCCGTTCACGGTTGACGTTGGCTTCATGAGAACGGGCCGTTTTTACGGCTCGTTTTTGTGTAAGTCGGCTATGTGGAACGAGCTACCGGCATCTGTTTTTCCTCCCTCCTATAATCTGAGCCTCTTCAAGGCCCGCATTAACAAATCCCTTCCCACAGCCCCTACCTTACTCCGCCTCACAACGCCGCCCAACCGGGTGGTGACATAGTTCCCCTGTCTGTGCACTCCACAGGCAGGGACACTCTTGTGAGGTGTCACATAAAAAAAAATTTAAAAAAAATATATATATACGAGAAAATTGTTGTTACAGCAAATATTTTATATTTTATTTTGACTGATTATAGTCAGGTGATAGGGGCTGCATTGAAATAAAAATAAATAATTAAAAATTAGATTTTTGTTTTTGATATGAAAGCCAAATAATCAAGAAGGCACATTTTTTTATAATTTTGAATCATGCTTATTTTAATAATAAACTTTTTGATCAAATCTTAACAAATTCTATATAATTTATAACTATTTCAGTTCAATGTAGACTTACTATTTCAACAAAAAAGAAATCAACAAAATACAATGAAAAAACCTATAAACTTTTCATTATCTAATTAGTCTTAGTTTTTTCTTAGAACGCAGTCAGTGCATATAGTTTTGGTATGAATCGGACAAATGTTGCCCTTACAAAAATGACAAATAGATTTAAATTTTCTGTCTGTTTATCTTGAACAGTGAATACAGCGCTTTCTCATTGATACGAGCTCATTATTATCATCAAGTGGCTGATCTTGAAGGGGAGGTGCAAACCATCTTATGCACTGTTTGAATTCACGTGGCAAAGACAAAATAGTTGCTCGTGATTGCAATTGATGTTCACAGAGTGCAAATGCCAATGATTTCAAGTAAATTTTACGCTGCATATTGTTTATATGATTGCCGTATCCAGTATTATATGTGCATTGAGTGCACCAACATCCAAAAAAGTAAATGATAGACGCAGTGGCCATCGTCGGCAAACTCGCGCAACAGAGTAGGTACCAATAAGCTTGTCCACTACATCAACGCCCCCTTTGGTTTTATTATAAAAACTCATAATTTATGGATGTTCGTCTTGGGGAAGATCATCATCGCATTCTTGCTCTGACTCTGTGTCGTGCTCACTTATTTCGTCAGGGTTATCCACATTCTCATCTTCATCCTCTTCACCACCAACTTCTTCAAAAATTTCCTCTTCTAACCATCTCAAAATTTGTTGATTTTGTCTCGCGTTATAAAAAAGTAATCTAAAACAGAAAAACAAAATTGTAAAATAAACTTTAACAAGAAATAAAAACAAAGCACGAGTGCAATTTTACTTACGTCACTCGTCCCTCAGAGTCTCACGCCGAAACACTCTTCTTTATCTCACAGCGCACATGCGCAGACTAAATTTCGGTGGCGCTAGCGTCAAGTATAGTCCCTTTTAGGAAGCTACTGAAAGTAAGGAATGAATGGGAACAATTAAAATGTACATAATTAGCATTTCTGTAAAACCTGGGCTTTTAAAGACCCCACGCGACGGGTCGAGGGTTAAGCTAGTTTATTCTTGTTTTGCTTGGTTTGAACATCGAAAGATTTCCATAGTGTCAGCACAAGAATTCTACTAGAAAAATCATCATAGATATTTATAGTACTCATAATAAAGCTTACAAGCGTTTCCGTTCAGCCTACACACAGGAGTCTGACGTTCTACATTTTCCACAAATACTTTTAAATGAATTTTTATAAATTTGAGATAACAGCATATTTGAATGTACTGTCTTGTATACACCACAACCGCACTTAATTTATTTAGTATATTGTTTATACCTACATTAAATACTCTTCAAGCCCGTATGTAGGACATTGATATGGGCAGTAATACGTGGGGTAATACACAGGTGATATATAGGTTATTAACTCAAAATCAGAACAAAAAGTTAAAAAAATTTTAGATAATTTTTACAATTTTCCCAGCAATATTTGACATGGATAATTTCCAAACTATCGAAAAGATACGATTTTATAAAATTTTCCGACCCGTTTTCCAACCAATTTGCCTACCAAAATTTTCCCGGAAGAATTTTTTTCAGAAAAGTAAAAATTTTACTAACTTCTCATAGTATTTTTATTATTTGGGAAAAAATTTTTTTTCTAAATTTCGTATTATATCAAAATGATAAATGTTTTTTTATTAAAAATTGAATAATTTATAAACTTCACATAATATAAAAAAGTTTTTATAAACATTTCCTTACCCATTTTCGGATAATTTTCTTTTATAAAAATTAAAATTTTCCAAATTGAAATGTCCAATCTTCTCATAAAAATAAAAAAGGTCATTTTTAAAAATTTCCAATTAGTCTAGAAATTTTTTAACAGAAATTTAGCTTACCAAGATCAAAAACATGAAAAATACACATAATACATCGAATGACAAAATTAAAAAGATAGTCCGGTAACCTTGTCGCCTGAAAGGGGGTGTACCTTGCGTCAGATCTGGTAGTTCTTTTTTTTTGCTGAGTTGTTTATGATGTTGGGCCAGTAAATAATCCAAGTTTTTGGCTTCGAACGCCGAACGCAACATTGTCGAAAATAAAAAAAAACCACAAAGTTTTCTACCTTTTTTCAGCTTTTGACGATTTCAAAACTAAAGGAAAGGAATTTTTTGAGTATACCATGTTTTATCTTTTCAAAGTAAACTAAATTTGCTAAAATTTGAGCCGTTTCTATAAACCCAATAGTTTCCAAAATACAGCTTTTCAAAATTGATCATTTTTTTAGAACTCGGAAATTTTTTGCAATATTTTGTTTTTCCTCGGGAATTTGACAACCTTGCATCAATCAATTAATCTGAAATCTTTATTATTTTAGACACCTGCAGGTTAAGTAACTGACCTGAAGATCTCTCCCTGACAATTCCTCTCTCCCCACAACTACCCCCTCAAGGTCAGGCCCTTCATATAACATCAGTCCGCGTCTGGCACACAAGTACACCTCGCAGCACCCTCCGTTTCCCGAAACGGATTTCACTATGTTCATCAGACAGGTTGGAGACGCTACTGTCACGTGGCTGTACAGATTGGAAGGGAATCAATGCTAACAGCAATTAGTAAAAACTTCTAGAAAGTGAAATTTAAATGTAAAAATAGTCAGTTTCTTCAGCTGCAAGAACTATTGTTGTTGATGACAGAAAGGTCACTGTCAATCCTCTCACACTGTTTCACAGGTTATGTGTCTTACAACGGTCAGATAAAAAATTGAGAGATTTTTTCGCAAAGAGCTGTCACCAATCCCAAAGTCACTATTCACCGAAGAGAGAACGAAAAAGGACACGAAATCCTCACTATATTCAGCATTCCAACGTGTGAACTTAGATGAGAAGCAAGGAATAATGCGATTTTAAGTGGTAGTTGGAGGTCATCTACTTCACAAAGTTGTAGTTTTTTAAGATACCCAACAGATTCTAAACAAAAGGCGAAATAGACGAAGAATGGAAAACCATAATATTCGAGTAATCACAACGGCTATCACTCTTGCCTCTTCTTACAATGTAACATCTGTAGCTGGTGAGGATATTGACTTGTTGATAATGGTCATTGGTATCTCACACCATCGTGATATTTTTTTAAAGAAATGTGGAAAAAGTAAAGTCACAGATTTGATCAGTTTCATTATCTTCTCCTCAGAGTGTGAAGTACTAAAAAACTTGAGACTTTCCTTTTCATCAATATCTTTAGTAGGTGTGACATGACATTTAGCCTTTTCAGCTGCAGGAAGATGAAAATATGGTCCATGAAAAAATGGAAAAATCACGGACCTTGAAAATGAAGCTGAGATATTTCTCAGCTTCCTCTACACCTGAAGAGATACCAGCAGCAAGGAAGTGGATAATAGTTGCTCTGTAAGGTCACAATCCTGACTCCCAGATGAACTGCGATACTACCCATTGGGCTGCAGTGAAAACAAACTTCAATCTTGTCACTTTTCTCCTAGAACTCCGCAGCTCTATTTCACTTCTTGCGCTCCTATCACCGGGTTAATCGTCCTAATAAATAGTTTATTTACAAAAATACAATTTTTTTTCTTAATTCTATCTTAAACTAAACATTTATGTACAATTGTGTTACAGGTGCAGAAGTGGTTGGGAGCCAAACTGAACCCTTTCACCTGGGGGTGGATATCCACCTCACGTGGCCTCGAACCCAAGATTGTGGCCATAGAAGCAGCTCCACAACACCTTTTGCGGATAATTTTGTGCGACTGCAAGAGGAGTTGTATGCAGCTGCAGGAAGACAGGGCTGAAGTTCTCTTAAGTCTTGCAGTCACTGCAGCGGGGTCTCGTGCAATTATGCACCAGACATCACACTTGAGGTAGATTCCCACTCCCATAGAGCGACGGTCTGCACGATACCGAAATGCTGGAGGATAAATTTTGGCAGATCTCACAGAAGACATCGACAATCCTGCTACAGCTGTTTCCAGTGGAAAAATGCTGATGATGTTTCGATGATGCTCAACCAGGTCCTTTCAAGAGGGCAAAATGTACTTAAATAATATTAGCCTACTTCTGTTTTTCATTATCATTATTGTTAATATTTAATAAATGTTTTCAAAATGAAATCATTAATATTTCTTACTTTATTTCATGAGATCCCCATACAATAATTAAATATCGCCAATTCCTGAATTTTAAACATGGATAGAGAGGAAGGGAAGGGGTTTATTTTCATGAAACTTGCAGACAAGGTTTCAATAATGTAACACAAAGAATAGGGCTAGAAATGAGAAATACAAAAATGAAGGCAGTGTTTCATCAGTAGGTCCCATCAAATCTCTTCAGCCTCCATTGGAATATGCGATGGAGCATTTCTCGAAGAAAATAGGCCTACAGGGTAGAAATTCCCAAAATTACAATTTTCTCAAATATTTCCGAGCTCGAAAACATTAATAAATTTGAAGCTTTAATAAAGCTGTAATTTAGAAACTATTGATTCTACAAAGACAATTTTAGGCTCAAATTGTAAAAAAATTAGTCTACATTGAAAAGTTTTTCGATTGTTATGGCCAAAAACTAAAGAAGGGTAAAAAGTATTGTGATTTTTTTTTTTTTTTTTTTGATTATGTTGCGTTTGGCGCTGGAGGTGGGAAACTTGGATTAATCATTGGGCCAACATCACAAACAACTCATCAAAAAATCAGAACTAGCAGATCTGACGCAAGATCTGATGTAGATTTTTACTGGACTCAATGTTTTACCAAACAAATATTTGCTGCTACTGGATTGCCCGATATTATTTGTCAAAGAAAACGGCTATTTTGGAAATCAGTTCCTTTCAGATTTTATAAAATTCGAAAATTTGATCTGTGCCTATAACAAAAAATGTATCTAAAATGATGTTTTGTATGTAATAATAATTGCCTTTGTACATAAAAAAAGGCAAAACTCTACTCTCAGGGAACTTGACAAAAATTGGGCGAAGCCCGCTTGCAGGGCCTAGCATCAAAAATCCCGCGGCTGCGAGTTGATAATTATTGATAATCTCTCTAATTTGACAATATTCTCCTCCGCAGAAGTATCTGCCGCGAAGAGTGGCCGCTTCCCGCGCAGTCGTACTACTATTCCATGGCACTGATGGCTCTGCAGTTCGTGGTGCCGCTGGCCGTGCTGGTGTTTACCTACACACGCATCGCCATCGCGGTGTGGGGGGAACGGCCGCCGGGGGAGGCCGAGAACTCCAGAGACAAAAGGATGGCAAAGTCAAAGCGGAAGGTAAGTCAACTTAAGTGTTAGTTTCTTTAAGGACTAGCGCATTTTTTGTTATTATTAAAGTTAAAAGAAAAATACCCATTTCACTTTCTTAACTTAAAAGTAAACATTAAAAATAAAAATCTGATTATTATTGTTTACTACATAACTTAGAGCAAGTAAATTAATTTTATTTATTCATTCTATATTTACTGATGTCAAGCTATTGGGAAGGAGCTTGTATACACTCTCGTGGCCTATGTTTCTTTTACCACTTTCAGTCTTCGCTAAATGTGTGTATAATTTATTATGTTGTCTTGTGTACTGTCCATGTACTTGTAAGGTTTTTATAAATATTGTGTTCGTGTATATAAATCCATTTTGGATTTTATTATATTTTTTAAGCTAAGGAGGAACCAACAGGAACCAACAGGAACACATTATATTTACAAACGTATCAGATATCACTGCGGAGCATACTATAACGCGTACTACACTTAGATTTCGGATAAGAATTGGACATTGCTCCGTTCCGTTGATCTAGAGTCTTTTGGTTTTTGGTTGTTCACTGTAAACAAATAAACTTCTTACTATCAAACCTTTCCTAAAATTTGCCAAACCTCCTTTTACCATTCCATCTTTTTCAAGTCTGCACTCAACTCTAACGATTTCTTCTCTCTCTCCATAATTTGAAATGATGGCCTAGAATATCCTTGAAAGCCAAGACTATAATATGCCATATATTTGTGGTATGTTCCAGGCTGGTAGAAACTATTAGATTCGCCCCAGTGATTTTGCCTGGCTCAGTAATCAGATCTGAATAGCTAGGTACTTCCCAAAATTTCTTAACCCATATCCTTCCCCTCCACATGCCTTTCAGCCATATAATTTGGAATGACATAGTCCCACTAACTTCAGACAGTAAAGGCAGTTGAGACAGTGTGGGGTATTCACACAAAAAGAAGGTAAAGAGACAAAAGTGAAATGTTGGTTATCCAATATCCATGCATTTATAAGTATCCCCTGATAAACCTGGCCTGCGATTCTGGAGTTAAACGATCAATCGTTTTCGTATGCGTCGTCTTCGAGTGAAAAACTACTAGTCGTCGCGACTAACTTTTTCGAATGTTTCAATTTTACGTATTCTTGAGCGTCGAACGGTCGAAGTTGGTAGAAGAGATGATTATATTGGCACCCCTGTGAATATTGTCTATGTTCCTGATGTTTTTGGGATTTCTATGGTGTGACTGTCAAACAGACAACAGTTATTCGTTATTCAAAACAGAAATGGCTGCGGGACATATTACAAATTGCCAAAAGCAACTCTTAATTGAGCTTGTAAGCTCCGATAAAGACTTAGTAAGTGGGAAATTTTGCGGGTCCGAACGTTCGCGCGGTAAAACAAAAATTGACAGCTAGACTAGATTTTGACAGCCAATTCCATAGAAACGCCAACAACCTACCACTCGCTGCCCTGTTTCTACTGGTTATACCCAGTAGTTGTTGTGTGGAATGACTTTTGACGTTTGGCGTCAAAGTATGTACCTTCGACCAATTTCGGGAATAGCAACGACGACCAACGTACGTACTTTCGACGGCGATTACGAGCGCCCTCGATTCAGGAATAGAGCCCCAGGACCCAGGCAGCTTCCCAGCCATTTAGTTGTCGGTACATGCTTTTCTTTGTTTTTTAACCCGTCAGATGGATGGGAAGTTAAGTGGATTGGAGATTAGGTGACCGGATTACATAAGGGTTAATGTAGGGTAAACAAAAGCTTTCAAAACAAAGCACGCTTCATTATTTACCACAATTCAAGTCAGACTTTTTGTAATATCACTCATTCACCGGAAAATGATCAATCCTGGACGTTAGATTTATTTTCTCCGTGAGGTAATAATAAACAATTTTGACATTCTTGCAAGACGTTGCGTGTTCTGCCACCGATTCATTATTCCAGGCAAAAAAGAACATATTAAGGAATTACTAAACCTAAGCGATTTAACTACAAGACGCACAGTGAGTGACTTAGTTTGCCTTTTCAATATATCAAATGGCAACCTGGATGCCCTCGATTTAACGAGCTTAATTAATTTGCGTATACCCGTGATACCCGCTTAAATGCTCTATTTTTTGTTACCAAATCTGCCAATAATTACTTCGTAAACTCTCCAATTCAAAGGCATCATACACTTGGAAACAAATATAGTTCAATCGATGTCTATCATTTCCAATCGGTTTCCAAATTTAAAACCAAAATATTAGAACTTTTAAAATAAAACAATAAACATATAGCTATTGCACCTCTTATTGAATTATTTCCTCAAGATCGACAAAACAGTTTTATACCTACAGACTATCATGTTTAGATTTGCTTTTTGCTTAGTTTTATATGTCTAATGGTGAATGTAATATTATTGCTTTACTATTCTATATTTATAATCTGCACAACATTTTTTTTTTATAAACTCTGTAAAATGGCTGACCGATCGCTCTCGATTTAGCAGGCCACTACAACCAGTCAAAAGCAGTATATTTGTTAACAATACTGCCAATTTCGTTAGTTTTCTTACTCAAAGGCCTCATACACTATGTGTCGTATTGTATCATGTTACTGCTGCCACTACCTAGCATTTACATATAAACTTTACATTAATTATTTACTGATTTAAGTCTGTATAACTTAGGAGTAGGAATATTCTTATTTTTGTACTATTTACTTGCTGTTATAATATGTCAAATGGATATGGTTATTTGTATTTTTACTATTACTTTTGTGAACTTGCAATCTTCAGAATATTATTTTTTAATTAACTATGTATGTAAAAGCCCAATGGGCGTATAAATAAATAAATAAAAATAAATAAAATGAATAAATATTTTCTGCGTAAAATTAAATTTGCTGTGCATATAAATATTTAATTAGTTCTCATTACTCATGATTGCTTTACGCGTAGGACACATAAAGACTATGGAAAGTTTGTTTGTATTTGGGAGAGATTATAGAAACCTACCATTAATGTACGTAGTTTGTCAATTAAAATATTTCAACGCGCCTTTTAAAAACTGAAAAATGTCAAAAAACATCCTCATCAGCTCCTCATCCTAGAATGAAAATATCTTTTGTTTGTTTTTGCGACAGATTTTGCTGCTCGTAGTGAAACAATTTGACAGCTTTTGTGTTTCCTGCCTCCATGAAAAAAATTATTCTCCAGCTCCTGAGCGTATTATACAGATATAATGATAAATGATTTTTAAATTAGATCATCCAAATCTGTTATTATTAATTAAATAAATTGAAATGGCCTGACGTGATATCTGGTATGACTTACGAAGAAATTCCATTAAGATCTTCTATATTTAATGGCTGTTCGTGATATTCCCAATTATGATTTCTCTTTACAACCTTTCTGTACATCTTGAAACAAGTTCTTGATTAAAAACAGTGAACTAATTTAAAAACCGACTTATCTGTTCATAGTCAAAGTCGAGTGTCTTGGAGCTATAGCGATTTACAGTTTAGACTGTAGAGCTTATATCATGGTGTCTGAGGAATGTGTATAATAATGGTTATTTAATAATAATAATGTTTTAATAATAATTTCAGCTAGGCAGAGCGGTGTGTATAATGCTCTGCCTGTCATAAAAGTTTACATTTAAGTAAATACATAAAAAAAATCAAATTAGAAATAAATAAAAATAATAAAAAAATTATATATTGATGAGCACATTAGGACTTTATGGTGGTGTAACGGACGTACTGCGCCGGGTTCGGCCGCGGTCGCCCCATATTTAAGTCTATGTTAAAATTGAATAAACTGCCTGTAAAATTGTTAATATCTAAAACCAAAAATGAAATATGTAATGTCAATATGTTATGTCAATATGTAATGTCAATAAATGAAACGTCGGAGCTTGGCTAGAGGAACACGGGCAGAGATATACTGTGAGAGCTGGTGATTAGATCATTAGATATCATAATAGAATTTTTAATTCGGGCACGATTATGAGAGTCGTGCCTATACGAGAGGGAACGTTCGGCCACGGCCCGAAGCGAGGGGCCGTGCGCCGTCATGGCGTGCGAGATGATTTGCCGTCATAACGTTCCACAGGCACAATTGTGAGAATCGTGCCTGAACAAAGAAAGGCCGTGGTCGCGTTCGACCACGGGCCCGAAATTACCGGCCGAGAGGTGGTGAACAGACCGGCGGCGCGCCGCGATCGCGTCACAATACGGCCATGGATTCCAGGAATCAAAGAGAAAGTGGACCCGTGTGAGCGTCGCGCGCCCGCCGGCGGCCTATAAAACGGGCAACAGGCCCTCAGAAAGGCAGATAGTCAACAACACTCACCAGCTCTACAACTCTCTCTCTGCTCTGCCTTCTACCTCGCTCCGACTTCTGCTTCTACTCGCCTTCTTTTCTTCTGCCCCCTCGCCTCACCCCGGACTACGGACCTCCCTGCCTTTACGGACCCGACCCGGACTCTACGACAAGGATGAGAAAACAGCATTCGGACCAGCTACAACGGCTTCAGAGACGGCCCCGTTCTACCCCTCCACGACACTGAAGGACGACATCTCACGCCTCCACGGATTGGGATCACCGGCCCCATTTACAGTCTTGTGTGTCACGATTACGTCTGATACAGGTGGCTTGAGTGAAATTCTCCATCTCTGGTGTGGAGGCGCTCCCTACCACTTGGCAACGGCCTGGACTTAAGGTTGTGAACAAATCGGGATCATTGTAAAATAATTATATTTTGGTTTACTGTTGTCACATCACATTTCTTCGACTTTATGTCCGGGTTAAATCTTCCTAACAGAAAACACTGAACCTTTTCACACACTATTCCACAAATGATCATCTAGTCCAAGGCTGCCCAACCCCAGGCCCGCGGGCCACAATGTGGCCCGCGAACGAATTATAAGTGGTCCGCGTGAAACATTTTCAAAAAACCCGCCAATCCGCCAATTTGAAAAAGTGTCGCGGGCCCGCGGTAAAACAAACAATGCAGCCTGCGCGCGGTCACCAGTGTTGCCAACGACGGCGATTTATCGCTATTTAGGCTACTCAGAACGAGAATCAGCGACGAAAAAATCTAACCTGTTGAACTTACTTTTGAAACAAAAATACACCGGTTTTCGACATAATATTCTTAATAATATTCATAATATTCCTCCCCCCCCATGAAATTCGAAAAATTGCTGTGGGGTATCACATATGATGTTCGGGTGTGCGGAATTTTTTCTCAGCGAAGTTCCGTAACAACCCCCCCCCCATGGATTTCAAATATTTTGTGGGGAGCACTTATTTAGATTTTTTTTTTGGGGAATTATGTTTTATAGAAATTCTCTAACAACCCCCCCACCCATGGAAATAGGAACCGTCAGGTATTCAGTGGCCCGCCAGTGATTCAAAATCGTCAATTTCGCCCAACTGCTAAAAAGGTTGGGCAGCCTTGATCTAGTCAATCCACATTATGCAAGTGCATTATATAAGCATAATGAATACAAAACAATACAAGAAAAACACGTCAATTCACCAGAGATCAAATGGGAAAATAATTCACAGATCCTACATGTATTTAAAATGAATGATTTTTGCATTTTTATAAACAAATTCTTTGACAGATCTAATACGCCTAAATTTTGAATGAGAAAGCTGGGTATAATGACAGTAGCCGAAATAACAAATGGCAATATTCTTATAGTCTGAGAATGCCAGATTTTTTAAGTTCAATTCCTAAATCTGTGTGTTTTCTTATTTTTTCAGAAACTGGTTTTTGAATATTTCTGAAATTTGGAATAGCGACATCAATGTGTGATTATTTCAATAAAAGGGTTCAGTTTTATGCAGTAATAACTTTATTCTTCTTCTTACAAATGTACACATTGACAGGTTGCTTCTTAGTAATAGACAATAGGACAAGGTTAAAACAGTATTGCCAACAAAACAATGTTTACAGATACCTTATAGGCAACCTAAGATAATTGCATTTATATTGCCATATTCTAACACCCCTTCTCAATGTAAATACAGTTGTTAAACATAAAAAAACTAATAATAATTCCTATTTTAACATTGATTATATTATACAGTTTTGCCCATAACACCACACTTATTTAAATGTTTTACAATCAGCTCTCTGCTTAAAGCTTTTGTTAATATGTCAGCTGGTTGCAAATTTGTGTTAACATATCTTACACAAATCTTATTTTCTCTGACCAATTCCTTAACAAAATGATAGCGAATATCTACATGTTTTAATCGCTTTATAGCATCTGTATTTGCATTTATTAATGCCGACTGATTGTCACAAAATATATAAATAGGGCAAATATTTTTAAAATCAAGTTCAGTTAGCAGATTTATAAGCCATGACACATCACTAGCAGCCATGCTCATAGATATATATTCTGATTCAGTAGATGACAAAGAAACAGAGGCCTGCTTCTTTGAACTCCATGCGACAAGACAATTATAAATCAAAAGTATATAACTAGAAGTGGATTTTCTGTCCTTGATATCACCACCCCAATCAACATCGCAATTTTTTTTTTATTTTTTTTTTTTATATTAACTCCACACTCCTGTGTGGCCTCCTGGCCCTGAAGAAAATAATTTCCCTCAGGGCCTATGTCATCTTTGGGGATGCTGTGTGGAGGGTCTTTTTGTGGAGAGGAAGGAGTGAACATGGGTCTTGAAGAGTCCCATGTTGTAGGAGGGAGGAAACACAGAGGCCGGCAGTTCGTTCCACAGCCGAGCTGTTGAACTTAAGAACGAATCGTAGAAGCGACCCGTTCTCATGTGACAAGTGTCAACTGTGTATAAATGTTGGGCATGCGTTTGGCGTGTATCCCGACTACGCACCGGTGCCGAAGGGATCAATGACGCTAGTTCCTCAGAGCATCTTCCATTGTAATACCGATAGAACAAGGACAGCATACCTACCTGACGCCTGTGCTCTAAAGATTGCAGTCCGTTTGTTAAGGCCGAGTGTAGTTTTTTATTAATTTAAAATAATGATAATATTATTAAGCAAATCGATAATGATAGTGTTTTCAACAAGTAAAAAATTTTTTATACATTTTTAAAATTAACATAGGCTTAGTAATTATCAAAATCAAATCGAAAATATGACCTTTTTCAGACCGTAATACGTGCGTTTTAAAAAAATACTATTAAAGGCTGAATATCGTCAAAAAATACCTGAAGGGGTTTTCTTTAAACGTACGAAAAAAAAACTAAAAAATAAATAAAATAGGTTCGTAGTTTAATTTTTTCATAAACACTAATTGTTCTTGTTTTTAAAATGCAGATTATAAAACTTTGGATACGTTTATTTAACAAAACTAAACGATAAATTATTGGTATTATATTTTTCCATTTTTTAAAGATAATTTAATATTTTTTATACAATAATTTAAAAAAGAACACTTAGATTTTTAAATTACTTTTAAAATAGGCCGTCTGGTGGCGCCTATTTGAAAATTTTAATACGGTAGAACATCGAACTAAAAGCTTCTTTTAAATATCCCAACAGATGGCGCTATCATGGTCGGAGTCTTGGTTATTGTTTATTTTTCAAACCGATTATATTATTAAGTTATTATTATTATTTTTTTTTTTTATTATTATTATTTTTTTTTTTTATGCTTCCGATTTTGTTGTCCGGGTTAAATCTTCCCCATAGGAAAAACTAAACCCTTCCACTCACTTTTCCACAAATGATCAGCTAGTCAATCAACACTATGCAAGTGCATTATATAAGTAAAATAAATACAAAACAATACAAGAACAACAACACGTCAACTCACCAGAGATCAAATGGGAAAAAAAAAAAATTCACCGACTCCAGATATTTTCATATCAGAGGGTTCGGCTCGGTAGAACTTCTAACAGGGCCTATAAATCCTACTGATCCCTCAACATAAATATTTAAAAAATCTTTCGTTATCCTACATGTATTCAAAATGACCGACTTTTGCATCTTTATATATAATTTTTTTGATAGATCTAATACGCCTAAATTTTTAATGAGAGAGCTAGGTATAATGCCAGTAGCCGAAATAACGAATGGTAATATTTTTATAGTCTGAGAATGCCAAATTCTTTTTATTTCGTTTCCTAAATCTGTGTATTTTCTTATTTTTTCATTAACAGATTTTTGAATGTTACAGGAATTTGGAATAGCGACATCAATGATATAAGTTATATTTTTAATTTTGTCATGTAAAACTATATCGGGTCTATTATGACTAATCGTTCGGTCTGTTAGTATAGTTTTATCATAATATATTTTATAAAATTCGTTTTCTAAAAATGAATTTGGTTCGTATTCATAATATGGTACTATATTACGGCAGTCAATCAAGTTATGTTTAATTACCAAATTTTGGTGAATTATTTTTAAAACTTGATTGTGCCTAAATGTATACTCGGACGGTGCTAATA
The DNA here is from genome assembly GCA_026573805.1 of Hesperophylax magnus. NCBI lineage: Eukaryota > Metazoa > Arthropoda > Insecta > Trichoptera > Limnephilidae > Hesperophylax > Hesperophylax magnus. Next base: position 10,752,504 of record JAIUSX010000068.1, read on the forward strand.
TAGAACATCCCGATATAATATGTTCTATAGTTTCCGGAAAAGCCAAAAATTTTCTACACAAATCATCAATTTGATTTGTATCTTTGATTATATGCTTTCTATAATTTTTAGTATTAATGACTCTATCCTGAATGGCAAGCATAAATCCTTCTATTTCTGCGCTCAACTCTCCAATACTCAACCATTTGTTTGACAAAAATTTGTCAACATACGTTTGGTTGAGATAATTGAAGTGTTTTGCGTGTAAAATTTTATTTTACTAGGAATCTAATAGTTCCTGGTTGGGATTTATAAAAATGTTGGCATTCTCATCGTATAAATTTAAAGGTGTAATATTTCTATCTGCCTTGCAAATTATTTTGTGCATTTCTGAGCTATGAGCTTTCCTATGGAAAAAAGTTCTTAGCATTTCTACCTGATTATGTTTCAAAGAAGTTATTTTGACTATGCCTCTACCTCCTAAATTTCTAGGTAAATTAACTCGTTCTATAGCTGAATTTGGATGATGGCAATTAAATTTTGTTAGCGTAGTTCTAACTAATCTTTCTAAGTTATCTAAATCTGTATTAGACCATTTAATTATGCCAAATGAGTACGTTAATAGAGGTATTGCCCAAGTATTAATTGCTTTTACTAAATTTTTAGCAGATAGATTGCATTTTAAAATTTTCCTGATCCTAGTTTGAAATTGAATCCTAATATCATTTTTAATACTAGTATGGTCTAATCTATTTGATTGTGGGTATCCTAAATACTTATAAACCTCATCCCTTTTCATACTAGTAATTTGGAAATTTCTAAATATACTCTCGTCCCCATCTACAATTTTGCCTTTCTCTATATGGATCGTTCTACATTTATCTAAACCATAAGTCATTTTGATATCATCTGAAAAGTTTTTAACTACCTCGATCATTTTCTCTAAATTTTGTTCAGAATTCGAAAATAATTTTATATCATCCATAAATAATAAATGCGAAATTGTACTACTCTCCCTTGTATTACCCTTAACTTTTATTCCAAACTTGCTTCTAATTAACATTTTAGATAGAGGATTCAATGCTAAGCAAAACCAAAGAGGACTCAATGAGTCTCCTTGAAAAATCCCTCTTTTAATTGAAATTCCCGGTATTACTATTTTCTTACCTTTTAAATTGATAAGTAAATTGGTATTCCAAAAGGACATACTATTTTCCAAAAAGCTAATAATAATGAGGTTAATTTTGTATATATTTAATACTTTGATCAGCCACGAGTGCGGGACACTATCGAAAGCCTTTTGGTAGTCTATATAGCAAGTATGTAAATTACGTTTTCGAGTTTGAATCTGTTTTAGAATTACAGAATCGATAACTAATTGTTCTTTACATCCCATTAAAATATATATTATAATTATAAATATATATTATAATATATATTATATTATAATTAAAATATATATTATAATTAAAATATATATTATAATTAAAATATATTAAAATATTATTATTATTAAATTATATGATATTATACCATATTTTTAAAAAATAAATATTAATAATATGATAATATTTTGTAATCCTACATGTATTTAAAATGACTGACTTTTGCATTTTTATATATAAATTTTTTGATAGATCTAATACGCCTAAATTTTTTATAAGAGAGCTAGGTATAATGCCAGTAGCCGAAATTCAAATGGTAATATTTTTATAGTGAGAATGCCAAATTCTTTTGAACTCATTTCCCAAATCCGTGTATTTTATTATTTTTTCAAAAACAGATCTTTCGATATTACAGGAATTTGTTTTTTTTATATCAAAGTACTTAAATAAGTACAAAAAGAAAAAGAGAAAAAAAATCTAACCTATTAGGTATGTGAGTTTGTGTTAGCATGAGTTCGCTCTCGACTCTTCCCATGTCCATAAGCCAATATTCAACGTATAAATCGGTTTCAGTTTTTCAAGCCAAACGGCCACTGGCTTAGGTTATGCTATTCTGTACACTATACTGTAAAACTCTCGACTCGAAGTTTGCGGGATCGAATACGGATGGTATATTCGCAGTACGTTCCATAGTGAAAGATACTCTCAGTATCGCCTGGTGTAAGACCACCATTGAGAATTGAAACGTTGCTTGAAATTTCTTTAGCCGTATTTGGTGACCAAATCTGAATAGCCAAGTAGATTCACTTATTCAATAAATAATACCCGTTCTGCGGTCTAAATTTAAATAATGATGTTAAAATTGTACTACCTACATGTAAAACCCCTCAGGGCTGAATAAGTAGATTTTTTTTTTTCTAAATATTTATTACGATAACCATGGTTTAACGAGATTAACCAAGGTCAACCATGGGGCAGGACCACAATGATATTTTTTCCGTAGCCCAGGAGACACGCTTGTATACCCACTTCCAGTTATATTATTTTTTTCTTCTACTTTTTACGTCTAGCAGTACATTTTTGAATTGAATACCACACAATAGTCTCAATCGCTCCCGTCTGGAGTCAAATTAGACATGGCCTATCCCCAATTGGAGAATGTTGTGAGACTGAAGGTAGGTGAGGGGAATGAGACGAGGAAGAGGAAGGTGGGGAAGTACCAGGATATTCAGTTCTGGTCACCAAACACGGCTAAAGCCATTCCAAGCTAGCTTAATATTCTGAATGGTGGTGTTACACCAGGGCGATACTGAGAGTATCTTGCACTATAGAACGTGCCGCAAATATTCTATATATTATATTTAATTAAATTGTGAAATAACAACAAATAATCAAATAAAATTTATTTGCACATGCCGGAATTTGAACCCGCGTCCTTCGGATTGCTTGTCGAGAGCCTTACCCCTCGACCACGGAGACCGTCGAAGTAATAATGAAAAAATCTGGTCATGAAAAAAAAACATTCACAGACCTTTTACCGTTATTTGTCCTAACTTGGAGTTTTTTCTACAAAATTGGCTCGTCTATATTTTCAGGTTCTATAAGTACTCTAGGTAGTACCTAGTAGTACTACTAAGATGTTTTGCAAACACGCCATATTTGTATGACAAAAAATTCTCGAGTGTTTAAAACAAATTTAAAAATTAAATAAACATACCAAGCTCTGCTTATTTAAACAAACATCTGACACCTTGATTAAGAATAGGTAGATAAAACAATGAAAAAAATAGATTTAATAAAAAAAAACTCTTCCCTCGTGCCCTTCGGGGGCTTGTCAAACAAAAATCTATCATGAACTGTTTTGTCATCCGCATAGTAATGAATTGGTGAACATGGTAAAAGATCGATGATTTGCAAGAAAACAAAGTAGTAAAGGGATGTTATGCTGTAAAAATGTAATTGTATATTACAAAGAAATTAAAATCAACCAGCTATGATTAAAGGAAGGGGGGGGGGGGGGTAAATTAACGGTACTCTTGGTGAGGCACTCTTCACTCGATGATTTTCTAAGTAAATCGGTTTTTAATTTCATCGTCATTTCACTGTGAAAATATTACTGCGTATCGACAGAAGACAAAGGGCGCGGCTTCAGTTGGATTTCTTACTTCCAAGGGCGTAGGGACGCGGGGGTTGTGCAGCGGGGTTGCAGGAATCGCCAGATGATTCTCTTGTAAGGGCGATGGTCTTTGGCGATTCAGTGACGGAAACACGGACAGGCTATATGGCCCACAGATGTCTATAACGGCGGCGGTGAAGGCGAGAATGGTGGCGGCTTATCTATTGTCTATCTCAAGTAGGGAAAGCAATAAATCTCCAACATTATATGACTGCTTAAAATGAGAAGTGTTGAAGTCCCACCCGCTCCGCTATAGGTGTCACCAAAGATAAAATGTAAAATGTTGTATGAAAAAGTGACAGTATTAATTTATAAACACATTGATACGAAAGGAAAGAAGCAACCGCAAGCAGCGTTATGCGTTGTTTGCGGTTGCTTCATTCCTTTCTCAAAGACAAATACATAGCACTATCTTTTTTATGTCAATACAAACATGGGATGCTAGGAAGAGGAATGTAGGTATATTTTTTACAATGCGTAATAATACAAAAAAATAGTGCCATCTGGTAACTGAAATTCATAACTTTTATAACGATGATAACGAAGATTTACATTACCGCCATCTTACAGTTTTCAGGCAAACGTTTTTAAAATAAATTCTAGTTAGAAAAAATATTGTTTTGGAAATGAACAACAGAGTTCTTGTGTGTCGAAAATAGTTGATTTCGACAGGTCTACACTCGGCCTTAAGATTGGGGAATCTATCAAACGGACCGCCCGTTTTTGCACAGAGTCTAGGGTTTTTTTCAGGTATTTAGGGGCTCCGGACCAGAGATGGCTGCCACATTCGACAGTAGGGCGCACTTGCGATTTGTACAGGGTCAGCAGTTGTGTATTATTAAAGTATCTGCGGGCCCTGTACAGTACGCCCAGCTTCTGAGAGGCAATATCCTTCCAAAATGATATCATTACATTTATAAATTAACTTATAATTTAGACTATACATTATATATCTTAACACTCTCTTTAATGCACTTAATAGCTCATTGTTGGCGCAGGTTTGATACCTACTTAACATAGAAACCGGAAAACACAAATCAGGCCTGGTACCTGATGCAGCATACATTAGACATCCTATCATTTGTCTGCACAAATTCTGAATACTGTTGTCTACAGCAATACTGTCTTTTACAAATATTTTAGTGTTAAAATTAGGGTCCATAGGGGTTGACATAGGCTTACATTTTTGCATATTAAATCTTTTTAAAATATTCTCCAAATATTCTATCTGATCTAACTCTGTAATACCAATTTTCAAATTTTGCTTTACATTTATACCTAGGAAATTTGATATTAGCCCTAAGTCTTTCATTTTAAACTCTTTACATAATATACTCTTAAATTTAGAAATATCTTCCTCGTTTGTACCAAAAATTAAAGTGTCATCGACATAAAGTAAAATGTACATTTTCTCATTGTCATAATACTTTAAATATAAACATGAGTCATGGTTAGATTTAACAAAACCCTCTTTATTTACTACAGAATTGAATTTTATGTTCCAACACTTTGGTGAACTCTTTAAACCGTACAGTGACTTATTTAGCTTTACAATATTATTTCCCTCAGAATAAGCCCAATTTAATATAGACTTTTTCTCTATATTGCCATACAAAAACGCCCCTATTACATCCATTTGATATAAAGGTAAATTTAATTTAGTCGCTATCGCTACAAAAATTCTAAATGTTGATAATTTAGCCACAGGAGCATAAATGTCACTTAAATCAAAACAACTATTTTGTTCAAACCCCCTTGCAACTAGCCTAGCCTTATACTGCTTTACATTACCATTTCTTTTAAGCTTAAAAACCCACTTGCTACTACTACCTTTTCATGTACGGGTGCATTACAAAAATCCCAAGTATTATTCTCTTCTAAAGTTTGCAATTCTCTACTTATTGCCTCTTTCCACCTATTTGCATCGCTTCTTTCCATAGCTTCTTTGTATGTCACTGGCTCATTTGATTCACTTACAACATTTTGACATTGATAGAATGTTGTCGTTTCCTGTGTTTCCTCACCCGCTTGCTTCTTTCATCTTGAGGTAACAATGTTTCATCTAGGTCTGATAGTTCATCATCACATGGTTCGTATTCACTCTGGCTTTCACTTTCACATAAAAAAACTGTTTACAGTGAGATTTGTATGACTGTCATTTTGGGTAACTTGAGTTTCCTCACATTCAACCACCTTTTGTTCTTCCACTGTTTCTTCTGACGTCAGCAAAATTTGAGTATTCTGAACCGACACATCCTCAATTTCCTCTGTTTCCTCTTGACTTAAGAAAATTACATCTCTCTTTACATCTACGCTGTTTTTCTTAGGGAAGTAAATTTTATAGCCTTTGACGTTTTCAGCATAACCTACCATCAAACCCTTCTCACTTTTCTTATCCCATTTCCTTCTTTTCTCTTTTGGGATGTGTGCATACACTGGTGAACCAAATGCCTTACGTTGATGAACATCAAAACTACTATTTGTCCATATTTCATATGGAGAATTTCCTTCTTTACCTTTCCCAGCTCTATTCAAGACAAAAGCAGCAGTATTTACCGCTTCTGCCCACAATTTCTTAGGTAAATTCTTCGCTTGTGGCATTGTTCGTGCTGCTTCAACTAGGGTTCTATTTTCCCTTTCGGCTTTCCCATTTTGTTCAAGAGTATAGGGAACAGTAGTCTGGTGGGTTATCCCACGCTTGGAAAATATTTCCTTTACATCTCTATTTATGAATTCTACCCCATTGTCACTCCGAAATATCTTGACTTTGTTTCCAGTAGTATTTTTGGCTTTATTTATAAAATCCTCCAAACAGCGCTTAATTTCGTGTTTTGCTTCAACGAAATACATACTTCTAAAGTTAGAATAGTCATCCTTTAGAAAGACAAAATATCTCGACCCGCCAATTGATTTTTCTTCCATGGGTCCACAAGTATCCCCATGTATGATTTCACATGTTTTTGTGCTCACATGCTCACTCCTCTTAAATGGTAGCCGGTGTATCTTCCCTTTCAAGCAACTTTCACATTGGGGTACGTCAGTTTGTTTTACTTCAATTTTATTTTTCTGCAATGCTTTCTTCACGTAATCAAAGTTTTGATGTGCGAATTTCTCATGCCACTCGTATAGGTCATTTTTAATAATATTAGCAACACTTGCGACCTCGCATTTGAAACGAAAATCCATATAGTATGAACTGTCTACTCGACTTGCTATCGCACAAACAACGCCATTTTTATAAAATAAACACGAACTGTCACTTGTGACAATAGTGTATCCGCGGTCTGCTGCGTATTTCACAGAAAATAAATTTGACTTCAGATCCGGAACGAACAAAACGTTGTTTATGGTTGAATTTATCCATTCAGTCCCATTATAGACTTGCACCGCCATCTGTCCACAGCCTAACACACTAATGATTGCTCCATTTACAACAATAACAGACTTTTGCGGAACATTTGAAAATGATGCAAATAAAGAGCGATCGTTGCACATGTGTTCGCTTGCTCCAGAGTCAACAAACCACGTTGATTGTTCATAATTTGTATGCGCTGAATTCGACACTACAAAAGCATTACTTGTTTTCTTATTTTCCTTTGACTTTTTAAACCGACACTGTGCCTTATAATGCCCGAATTTTCCACAGTAAAAGCATTTACGTTAGTTTAACTTTTTATCACTGTCTCGATTACTTCTACAATCAGCTTGTAAATATCCGACTTTACCACACATGTAACACTTAACAAACTTTTCGAAAATTTTAACCGCAGACTACGTGTTTTCGACGGAATTCAATCATCAGGTTGACCATGTAGATTTTGATAAACAAAGCGAACCACGTGGTTTTGAGTGACCACGCGGTACTCTCTTGGCCAATGATACCATTATGCAAAGAAAAACATTTCCACTTAAATTAAACCTCTTTCCCTAAAAATGGGGAAATTTCGTAACTTTTTTCGTGAAATTTAAAAAAAAAAACACCGACACCTGATTAAATCAGACCCGACGCTCGATCAAAATCAATCGTCTTTTTAATTTACGTTTGAGTAATGCGAAAAACGAAACATTTTCGAGCAAAAGAGGCGCCCGAAATTTTTTTTTAATCATTTCGCGTTCGGGGGGCGTTCGAAATTGAATAAAAATATATACGGTGAAGGAAAAAAAGTTTTACAGATCGATGGTGATCGATGAAAACGAAACATTGAGAAAATGCATCGAAATTTGGCCGTTTCGAAACCTCGCGTGTGGCAACACTCGCGGGGAAACGTTGATTTGAAGCTGTGCCAATTAAACGGCGACAAATCAACTTTTTGCCAGTGGGGCCATCTTGGCGGCCAAAAAGCGTACTGCGGCGCTTTAGTATGGCGCGCCGCGAGCGCTTCCAGTTTTCGCCGCCAGAGTTTTTTGTCGACATCGAGCCCCGAACGAATCCGATCGAGTTGGTCGGGGAAATATTTCCATACAAACTCGCACTGACTCGTTTTTTCGGTTTTTCCAGACTGAATTCAACCTCGGGATCTATAAGGACGGGAAGGCGTCTCGGTCGACTTTCACCTGAAACCCGAAACAAATGAAAGGCGACTCTTTTCTCGCACGCCAAAACGAACCTCGAGTCGTATCGAATTGAGGGGGAGAGCGATCGCTTTTCGCCTAAATGCCCCCCGAAAAAAAACAAAGAGACTGAGTATTCATATTTGTACTAGCTTTTCGCCCGTTGCAGGCAACTAATGGGTAAAAATTATTCGAGTAAGTGGATGTAAAAATTTTTTTTTTTTTTTTCTTCATATGAAGCGGTTACTTTGTGATGTGACATTATAATTGAAAATTAAACAATAACTTTGTAAACATCACTTATAGGTAAATACTTAATGCCGTTGTAGCGAAACCCGGTCGGCATTAAGTATTTACCTATAAGTGATGTTTACAAAGTTATTGTTTAATTTTAATTTTAAAAAATAAATGGTTGCTTCCACCGCAAAATTACCTAACTGCAAAAATGTACTTTTACAGGAAAGCGAAAAAACCTTCCCATTTTAAAATTAGACTGATTTTTTTTTTTATTTTAATAAAAGACGAATCTAATGAATATTTTTTTCATTGTATTTTATTTGGATTTTTTTTTTCTTAAACAGTGTAGTGGCAGTGTTAGATAAGTAATTTTGCTTTGAAAAATTTTTTCACTTATGGAATTTTGCACGTAAAATTTACTACCTAGTAGTACTTCCAGAACAGATTATTTACATAATATTCGTTTTATAACACTAAAGTGACAAAAATAAAATAAATCAACAACAAGATGATCAAAAAATTAAGAAATTAGACGCCTTCGGTCTATCAAATAATAATGACTTTTGATAAAATAATATAAAAAATAACACTGTTCTATGACACTTAAAATGACACTTAAACTGTATTGGCATATGGGTGTGAAGCGCTGACACCGACAGTAAAGATGGCTGAAATGCTGGATACTTTTGAAAGAAAGGTGCTGAGAAGAATATGTGGACACGTGAAAGAGGGCGAACAGTGGCGTATCCGGCACAATATAGAATTGTACGATATATATAAGGCCCCTAGCATTTCTGCACACATGAGACTCCTCAGGCTGAGATGGGCTGGGCATGTACAGAGAATGCCGGATACACGCGTCCCAAAAAGAATTCTGACTGGTCGCCCAGGGGGAAAGAGTAAAGTGGGAAGACCCAGACTGAGGTGGGAAGATGAGGTAAGAGGGGATGCAGCACAGCTTCTCCGGGTGACAAACTGGAAGTCAGCCGCTGAGGACAGGAGGAGTTGGAGGCAACTGTTGCAGGAGGCCAAAGCTCGATATGGGCTGTAGCGCCATCGAAAAAGAAGAAGATGACACTTAAAATAAAAATTAATGAAAAAGTTTATCATAAAACTCCCAACAGAATTTCGGAAGGACACTTTTCAAGTCCTGGAGGTGGTCGAATTTTTCAATTTTGTTTAATTTTTATCTGTCTCTTATACAGCTGTGCTGGTTGAGCGTAGTCGTTTAAGGTTGAAACTGGTGGCTTTAATAATGGCTTCCACGAATCATTATAATTAAGTTTAAAGTTAAGTCTACCAGCCAAATATTGCAAGCATCTTAAATCTGCTACTGTTGGGTCACCTCTTCTATGTCCTGGACGAATTGAACTATAGTCATCTTTCAAAAAATATTCGTAACTCAAATACTGAAGTGGGTTGAGAAATTCTAGCTTCTCTGCATACTCCCAGATAATCATTTGGGAAGTAGATTTAGTTATTTTTAAGTTTCCGTTCAATTAAACTATGGCAGCTATCTACTTCCATTTGGGTACGACCCTTTTCTTAATAGTTATGCTCTATTTCTATATTAATATGAGTTAAACTTAATCTAAGTAGTGCGTTTAAAAGAGTTGTGTTTTTGTTTTGATAACCACAACCATCTGTGTACAAAACTATATTTTTGTTTGGGTGTTTGCTGCTATGTATGATTCTAAAACTTTCACAAGTATTGTAGAAAATATATTGGCAATCAAACCCCCTTCACACTCATCCCATAGGTAGCAATAGCAATCTTTTGTTACCATGTTATAAATCGTATAATTGTGGACACAAAGTTTTGTTTTATAATAAAGTGCACTTGTTTTCAAAACGGGGGCAAGTTTTACAGCTTGCATATCAATAGTGAACGTATGCCCTGCAATAATGTGACGGAAGCTTCGGTAGATTCCTTTAAAAAAATTATCATTACATTTCGCCATTCTTTCATAATTGTATTATTATTGCGTCTGCGTAGTGGGACTTTCGAATTGGATTTGTGTGTGTGCATACCACTTTTGAAGGCTGTAATCCAATTTGTGACAGTAGCTGGATCTAAATCAAAAATACTGTCAAATGTTTTCTTACAAACTTGCTTTTTTTCTTCACCATTTTTCAAGTAGTAATCGTGAGAATATTGCCTTCTTGACTCTCACAGGCAGAAGGCCGTTTTGTAGGAATACTATCTGTTAAAGAGCTGATATATCTTTTTTTCATATCCCTGTTCATATTTTACCAAAAATAAGTAAACATTTGTTGCCTCTGAATATCATTAAATTCGTGGCAATGTTTGTTTTTAGAAGTCAGGCATTTCTTTAAAGAACAAATAGGTGCCTGGGATTCACTCAACGAGTATTTTCCATCATTTTGTTTTTTAAACCCATATAATCCTTTCCCTGCATTCTCCTTCTTTTGTTAGTTTCTCTTGTAGATAGTGTTACTATATTAGTATAATTTTCCAAACTAACATCTTCAATATTGTCAACACTCGTACTCGAAGGAAATTGTTTTCCTTGGGACATCAGAATTTGAATCATCTGAGCTACTACATTCTAATGCAGCTTTGTATTCAGAATCTAGGTTAACAGATACATCTATCTCTATTATTTTCAGAATTATATGAAATGTTGCATTCTGGTACAGCTTCGTTATCCGGATCTAGATTTTCAGACACTTTTTCCTCAGTGATAATCATTGCATTAGTATTCAATTCATTCCCAGGATCATCGCAAGGAAATGTAATAATATCATCCATCAGCAGAAGTTGCTCAATATCAACGGCAGACAAGTTATTCTCATTCATTAGGTATGATGCAAAATTTGATAACTGCTAAAAAAAATGGCGGTAGCAAAAAATATTCTAACTTGCAAAAATCTATAACAGACAAGTTCAATAAATTGTTATATTCAAACATAACTGACTAGTTATAAGTGTATTTCATGTATAAAATGGATTTATAAATACCGTATATATTTGTCATAGTTCACTTTGTATGGTAAATTCTATTTAAAATTACAATTTCGGAGTTAGAATGCAGCGCAACACAATGCGTGAAATCTCTCAAGTTAAAATGGCAGTTAGATAATTTTGCAGGCACAAATGAGAAGCTGTCAGATAGGTAATTTAGTATTTGAATTTTGATTTAAAAACCATATTTTTGTTAATTGTTTAATTTTGTATGGACGTAAGGGTCATAATTGCAGACAAATTTGCATCATTAGTCCAAAAAGTAAAGATTGTCAGTTAGGTAACTTTGCGGTGGAAGCAACGATATGTATTTTCGTGTTGAATGTGGATAAAGCATAGAGTGTGTTTCGAAACTTTGGCTTTTTGCCCGAAACATATGGGTAAATATTTCGTGCGTGGTGTAATGTTTGAATGTGAATAAAGTCAGGAGTGTGGTACTACAAAATTTTTAAAAAGAAATGTATATTTGGAGAAAAAATGGTGCCAAGGAGCTTACTGATCATTTTTTCACCGAGCCGTTCGGTTTGTGTAGGTCAAGACGGGTAATTTGATACCCATATCGTATGTACGGTTTTTGTCACCGATATTCTTCAAAAGTCCCACGGAGTTTTATATTGGAAAAAAAAAATATTGCTCTATAAACACACAAAATGTAAAAATCTTTTGGAAAAAATTATATAAAAAAAACAATTAAATAATACGTTTTTAATATTAAATACCTTTCCCAAACTTCTGTGCTCCTGGTAGATTACAGCGTCTTCGAGGTAATTTTTCGCAGAAATAGCTTTATAAGAATTATCATTATGGAGGAAAAAAGTCTTCATTTCAATCTTAATTTAATTTCATAAAAAAATATCGGAAAAATGCATACATAACGCAATAAGGTACCTACTCGTAAAAAAAATAAAGGGATCACACTTTTAATATGAATTGCTTCCGGGGCGACGGTACCCATGCACGCCTGCGAAAATTTATATTATTATAAACACGCGAAAAGAAAAAACTTTTAATCAAAAAATGTATATTTGAAGAAAAAAAAGAGCCATGGAGCTTACTGATCATTTTTTCACCGAGCCGTTCGGGTTGTGTAGGTCGAGACGCGAATTCGATACCCATATCGTATGTACGGTTTTTGTCACCGACATTCTTCAAAAGTCCCAGCGAGTTTTATTTTGGAAAAAAACATTGCTCTATAAACACGCAAAATGTAAAAACTTTTATTGGAAAAAATTATATTTAAAAAAAAACAATTAAATAATCCGTTTTTAATAGTAAATAACTTTCCAAAACTTCTGTGCTCCTGGTAGATTACAGCGTCCTCGAGGTAATTTTTGGCAGAAATGGCTTTATAAGTATTATCATTATGGAGGAAAAAAGTTGTCATTTCAAACCTAATTTAATTTTTAAAAAAAATTACCAAAAAAATATTTTCATAGTTACCTACTCGTTAAAAAATAAAGAGATAGAAACTTTAAATATGAATGGCTCCCGGGGCGACGGTACCCATGCCCGCCTCCCAAATTTAATGATTATATTACAAACACTCAAACTGGAAAAACTTTTGATTAAAAAAATGTTTATTTTACAAAACAATTAACATCGCTTCACCCTATTAACTTCTACGCTCCTGGTATAAATTATAAATTTGCGTGAAGCTATTGATGTAGTTTTTTACTACGGGGCGACGGTACCTGTGCCAAATTATTTTTAGCAAACTTAATTTTATTTCGTTTGCATTATCGATTTTAAATAGATAAACTGCCAAAGTAAGTACCTGCACAGATTTTATCGTTTCTTTGAATTAACAACGGGATTAACGGAATTATTTGTTTTATAAACTGCACTAAACAAAATAAGTATACCCACGAACTGGCGATGCCTATGTAGGATTTTTTTTGTTGGTATATATGCATACTATTCTATTATATTTTTTATTTAATTGTATCATTTTATTTTTCTTATCTTAAAGCTACCTTTTTTTATTTTTTATAGTACCATCTTTACCTGTGAATGAAATGCTATTTGTAATACTATAATAATTTGATTAATGTAATACTTGTTTTTGTAATACTTGATTTGTGTAATTATATTTTTATACATGTAACAAAAGAAAATTATTAATAAAAAAAATAAAAAAACAAAAACATCACTATTTAATAAAACACCACTACGGTGATAGTCTATGATTGGCTGATTTTTGATTGGCCAAAAACCCGACTGTTTTAAAATGGCATTTTTTGGTTCAAATCGCCAATGTCAAAACTTTAGCCGGTTATTGTGAGACATTTTGAACCGAGCGCCATTTGTAGGATGGCCGATTAACGTTCCTAAATCTTCAGACGAGGATTTTTTTCGAAAATTTTTTCAGCAGACTACGCCATTTCGACGGAATTCAATCATCAGGTTGACCATGTAGACTTGATAAAAAAAAGCGTACCACGTGGTTTTGAGTGACCACGTGACTAATTTTTTTCCAATGATACCATTATGCAAAGAAAAACATTTCCACTTAAATTAAACCTCTTTCTCGATAAATGGGGAAATTTCGTAAAACTTTTTGTGAAATTTAAAAAAAAAAAATCAACGATACCTGATTAAATCAGACCCGACGCTCGATCAAAATCAATCGTCTTTTAAATTTACGTTTGAGTAATGCGAAAAACGAAAAATTTTCGAGCAAAAAAGGCGCACGAAAAGAAAAAAAATCATTTCGCGTTCGGGGTGCGTTCGAAATTGAATAAAATTATAAACGGTGAAGGAGAAAAAGTTTTACAGATTGATAGTGATCGAAGAAAACGAAACATTGCGAAAATGAATCGAAATTTAGCCGTTTCGAAACCGTGCGTGTTTTTTTTATTTTTTATATCAACTCCACACAAGAGGCCCTGAAGAAAATAATTTCCCTCAGGGCCTATGTCATCTTTGGGGATGCTGTGTGGAAGGTCTTTTTGTGGAGAGGAAGGAGTGAACATGGGTCTTGAAGAGTCCCATGTTGTAGGAGGGAGGAAACACAGAGGCCGGCAGTTCGTTCCACAGCCGAGCTGTTGAACTTAAGAACGAATCGTAGAAGCGACCCGTTCTCATGTGACAAGTGTCAACTGTGTACAAATGTTGGGAACGCGTTTGGCGTGTATCCCGACTACGCACCGGTGCCGAAGGGATCAATGACGCTAGTTCCTCAGAGCATCTTCCATTGTAATACCGATAAAACAAGGACAGCATACCTACCTGACGCCTGTGCTCTAAAGATTGCAGTCCGTTTGTTAAGATTGGGGAATCTATCAAACGGACCGCCCGTTATTGCACAGAGTCTAGGGTTTTTTTCAGGTATTTAGGGGCTCCGGACCAGAGATGGCTGCCAAATTCGACAGTAGGGCGCACTTGTGATTTGTACAGGGTCAGCAATTGTGTATTATTAAAGTATCTGCGGGCCGTGTACAGTACGCCCAGCTTCTGAGAGGCCAACTTTACTCTGGCTTCGATGGAGCCCCCGTACCTGAGCTGGTCACTTATAGTTATACCAAGCATATCAATGGAAGGCCTGTTCGGAAGATTGCTTCCGTTGAAGGAGACTAGATTATCATTTGGATCCCTTTTAGACGTAATCAGACAGGATTGGGTCTTTGAAACTTTGGAGGAAATACTCTCTAGATAACCGTCCATTCTCTGCTTCAAAGCCCTCCGAGCCGTTGGAGTTTGTGTGCCCTTTGGGGGTTTGTCAAACAAAAAGCAATCATGAACTGTACTGTCATCCGCGTAACAATGAATCGGTGCACATGTCAAAAGGTCATTGATGTGCAACAAAAACAAAGTCGGAGACAGAACCGATCCCTGTGGGACGCCAGCATTTATGGAGTGCGAGGAAGAGGTGAAACCGTCAGCAACCACCTGAATCGACCTATCCCTTAAAAGTCAGCAATCCACGTACACAGAGATGCGGGAAGTTCATAAGAATGCAATTTGTTGACAAGTCCTCGGTGCCAGACTCGGTCAAAGGCCTTGGATATGTCTAGTGCGACCGTTTGGGTCTCACCGTGACGTTACAGGCACCGCCCCCAAACATGCGTCACATACGCGAGAAGATCACCGTACGAGCGGTTCCGCCGGAATCCGTATTGACGGTCGTTGATAATTTTGTTCTTCTCGAGGTATGTGAGCAGTTTGTCGTTGATCACACGATCCATCACTTTGGACAGAAATGATGTGATCGCTATGGGGCGGTAATTGGCCGGGTTGGAGCGGTCACCTTTCTTGGGAATAGGGTGAATGACCGCTTTTTTCCAACCAGAGGGCACAGTGCCACACTTCAGGGACATTTTGAAGAACTTTGTCAAAACTGGAACTATTTCCGCAGCACACCTCTGCAATACCAGGGCAGGTATTCCATCAGGTCCACTAGCTTTGTTAACATCGAGCCCCGTATGACGTGGAGTACATCCCGATGCCGGATCCTCAGCTTTTTCATACAGAAGCCGCAGTGAGGAACCGACGGCGGAACAGCACCTCCGTCGTCGAGGGTCGAGTTTTCAGCAAACATTTTCCCTAATAGGTTAGCCTTTTCGGTGGCGGTGTTTGCTAGTGAGCCGTCAGGTCTGGTAAGAGGTGGCAAACTGGGTTTGCAAAAATTCCGACCTATTGAGCCCGCAAGCGACCAGAATGCTCTGCTGCCATGCGGGCAGGCAGCCAGCTTTTTGCTGATCTGCAGGTCGTGTTCGAATTTTGACCTATTAATGATTCTCTTGCATTCCTTTTGCCGATTTGTTGTATGCTGATCTGTTTTAGGGCGTTCGAGATGTGTTGTAGGCTCGGTAAGCCGCGTTTTTTCGTCGAACTGCTTCGGAGCATTGTCGACTGAACCACGGCTTTGAGCCCTCACCAGTTTCTTTAGTAGTCGATTGTATGAAGCCATCCATCGCCAATTTGATGACTTCACCAATCTCCTGGGCACATCTTGAAGGGTCCGAAGTCCGAAAACCAACAGCTGACCACGGAAAAGCGTTGAAATGGGCCCGCATACCGAACCAATCTGCTGAATTATAGTGCCACACTTTTCTCCTCAGCCTCTCATTGGTTGGTCTGAGGCTAACGGGGATTGATGTCTTCACTTGGCAGTGGTCAGATGATCCCAGAGGCGCTGCGACGTCAATCTTATAACCTTGTGGCACAGTAGTTAATAATAGGTGTAACAGATTGGAGCGGTGAGTCTGGACATCAGGAACCCTTGTAGGCTCCTGAACCAATTGCTCTAATCCGTAGAAAATGGCAAAGGATTCCGGCTGTCGGCCAGCCGAGTCCGTTGGGCCTGAGAACTTCAACCATGGTTCATTATGAACATTGAAGTCCCCCAGAACAACAAACTCGGCCGAAGGGTAGCGGGGCAAGAGATCATCAATAGTATCGCTCAAATTTTTGAAGAGTTCGGAAGTGTCTGATTCGCTATGGTTCGGTGAGCGGTATACACATGCGTAGAATCTTGCCATACTGGCAAGATTGACGCGCACCCACATAACGTCGAATCTGGAGTTTTCCAGACTCAATAGTCGTACACAGTTGACGTCAGCTCGACTATAGAGGCAGACTCCTCCTTTGAGTCGGAATTTGCTTGCGAGGGTAAAGCCCGGGCATTCTAGATAGGAGGAGTCTGGTGGCTCGGCTATCTGAGTTTCGGATAGGAAAAGAAGGTTGGGACGTTGGGACAAAAGATGGTGATGGACGGAATTTGAATTTGTGTGCAGGCCGCGAATGTTGGCAAAATTTACCAACAGTTTTGGCCCGCACCGGGGACGCCTGCTACTCGCCGCTGTAACGATGTTAAAATTGTTGTGTTGTATGTTCATGAATTTTAAGTTTTTTTTTTTGTAAGGGTAGGAGGTGAAAGGCAAGGTCTGGAAAGGAAAGGTATGAGGGGTGGGTAGGAATCTGGGGTTCAGGCAGTCCAGGAGTGATGAGCGTTTGGTTCCAGCCCACCCACTGCGGTGTTAGGCGATAGGCTGGGAGAGTCCGGCTGGAGAGGGCATCCAATGCGCCCCAAACGCTGCTGCTGGGTCCCTTCCGGTCACGAACCGACACAACAGTAGTGGCAGGGTTTTTTCACTCGCTGATGGGGCAGCCCACCCTTAGTCGTGAGCCTGAGGGTCGGGCCCCTGTACTATCGAGCGGCCCGGACAGCGGTAACCGGTTGTAAAGGGTCTCCCTCAACCAGCATCTCCCAACCGGTCCGCCACGCAGAAGGTGGGCCGACGCACCCGCCACCAAGACCTGGGCAAACCTTAACCCATGAACCCGAGCACCCCTGCTAAGTCACCAAACGTAGCGAACCACTTGGGGTGACCTGTGGCAGAGGTGTTGGTCATCCAATAAATGGTTCCCAGGGCGGCGGTACCCATTCCCGCCTACCAAATTGAAGAGTGTGGCAACACTCGCGGGGAAACGTTGATTTGTCGCCGAGAAGCTGTGCCAATTAAACAGTGAAAAATGAACGGCTTGTGTGTGGGGCCATCCCGGCCGCCGAAGAGCGAACTGCGGCGCTTTTGTATGGCGCGCCGCGAGCGCTTCCAGTTTCCGCCGCCAGAGTTTCCTCAAATTTTTGTCGACATCTAGCCCCGAACGAATCCGGTCGAGTTGGTCGGGGAATATTTCCATAGAAACTCGCACTGACTCGTTTTTTCGGTTTTTCCAGACCGAATTGAACCTCAGCTTCTATACGGACGGGAAGGCGTCTCGGTCGAAAACGAACCTCTAGTCGAAACGACTCTGGGGAAACATCGGGCGCTTTTCGCCTGAAGCCCAAAACAATTGTATTATATAACAATAACACGAAACTATGTATGCGTGCATGAATACTAATTCAATTTTGACTGTCCTAAAACGGGAATTCCTCCTAGTTGGGCAGTCAAAGTATTTTTTATGTATATGTACATGTGTCATTGTATCATCACCTGTACTGTAAATAAATAAAATAAAATAAAATAAAAATAAAATAAATTGAATGGGGCTTTTTTCTAAACGCCGCGCAAGCGAAAACAAACCTCGAGTCGTATCGACTTAAGGGGGAGAGCGGTCGCTTTTCGCCTAAATGCCCCCGAAAAAAAACAAAGAAACTGAGTATTAATATATAGTATAACTAGCAGTTGAAAACCCGCTCCTGCTCGCGGGTTTTCATATTTCGTAATCTCCGTGTCCAGCGATTCCGAATATTTACGTACTTATATTAATTTACCTTTACCCATTTAGGCAATTATTCGGGAGAGTTTAAATTTTACCCGAACAACTGTCGTTCTTATTATGCCTAAATTGAGCATTTTACTATTCATTAGATCCTTCCTGCTGCGTGTTCTTACAATATATACTCACCTCTCTCTGTAAATACAAATAAGAATGACGGAGTGATAATTTTGAAAAAAGAACTCTTTCAATGCACAAAACGTATGATAGTTTCTTTGGGGCTCAGATGACAGAATTTAACTCCAATACTCTACTATTAGACAAGTGTGTTATATACTCGTAAAAGCTGTAAAACGAACATTCATTTTGTTACTAAGAAGCCAAGAAGCTTCAATACTCTGCTAACTTAATCGTTGATGTGATCGTTGAGTTACTACACAAAATTAAATTATTTGAAAGATGTGTTTTTGTTGGCTATAAAAGGTTATATTTGCACAAAACTAAATTATGTCTGCCTTACTAATTAGATTTTCAAACGCTCATTCAACATCGGTGTGGTAAAGAATGATTTAAAGGCTGTTTTAACCAAACAAACGCCATAGTAAGTCAAGTTTTTCACTGTTATGACCTTACGTCGCGTAATACCACGTTTTTTAAGCAAGGCTGTATAAATATAATTCCAAATTTGAATTATAAGCAAAATTTAAAGTAATTACCTACTGTCTTTTTACTATTTTTTCAAAAGTTTCGGTCTTTCACTCTTCAAGGGTATTTTAAGCCAACATTTCAAATTATGGAGAGAGGGAAGGTGAATTTGTACATTGATTTTGTCTAAATTGGCGAATTTCAAAATGATATGGAAGATTGGAGTAAAATTCAGACTTAGAAGAGATGAGACATTGAATGGAGGGAAGACAATTTTAGGGAAGGCTTGATGGAAGATATGATATTATTTTAGAGTGGGACAATAAAAAAAATATGTGATCCGAAGTTCCAACTTCTAGACCACAACATGTACAATCTGGGGAGTCAAGAATTTTATAAAATAAAAAAAAAATTCTTAACATATATTATATAAATATATATTATATACCTGTCAAAATGATTGTTTTATTATACATATAATTTCATGTCAGATTAGAGATTTATTGGCTAATTTTACAATCAACGAAGCCTTTTGTCACATAAATATTTTAATGAAATAAAAACAATATTTTTTGTTTAAAACCACGAATTTTTATTAATTTTAAGACCGACCGGTTTCGCTACACTCGAGCATCGTCAGGGTACAAAATTAAACTAATCAATAATACAAAATGTGTCATTATATATACATACAGAGGGAGATAGAAAGTAAAACCAAAATGAAACAACAATATATTAAAAGAAAACAATTAGTATATATAAATATTATAATAATAGAGAATAGGCATTAATAATTGTAAGGTGATTAAGGGATACTGGGAATTTTACAGTTTACAGGGAATATTCCCAGTATTGGGCTTTTTGACAAATCTAATTGATTATTCAGAATTAAACT
The DNA here is from genome assembly GCA_026573805.1 of Hesperophylax magnus. Lineage (NCBI taxonomy): Eukaryota > Metazoa > Arthropoda > Insecta > Trichoptera > Limnephilidae > Hesperophylax > Hesperophylax magnus. Next base: position 10,772,522 of record JAIUSX010000068.1, read on the forward strand.
TTTGGTTTTAATGGCTTTCTTAATTTCTAGTGCTTCTAGGTTATTCAATTTGTTACTATGGTATTTTCTATGGAGAATCTTAGCACCGGTGCTTTTATTGAATGTATGATCTTTTTCAATAAGATGATTGGCAAACTCTGAAAAGCCATTGCTATTTAGGCATCTAAGATGTTCTTTAATCCTAATGTTGACATTGCGCGTTGTCTTCCCGATATAAAACGCTGGACAATTGTTACAATTTAATTTATAAATTCCTGCATTACTAAGTGTGTCATCTTTATCTTTAGAATTGACTAAAAATTTACCTAAATTGTTGGTATACAACGCCGGTTTGACTTCAGAAGGAAGGTTAACTATACTGCAGGAAGAAAAAATATTGATGAATAGAATACGGCGAAAATGGAAAGGAAGATTATTATTATTAATATTATGTGGACTCGCGAATAAGAAGTTTTTAACTGCTAAATGTTTTAGTTTTTTAATTAAAATTCTATCAATAAAATCTGGATCGTATCCATTATTAGACGCTATTTTTTTAATTATTGATAATTCGTTAGAGAAATTAATATTAGTTAATGGAATCATGACCAAGCGATGGACCATTGAGTGAAATGCTGAGTGTTTGTGTGAAAACGGATGATTGGATGTATTATGTATGACAATATCGGTGTAAGTAGGTTTCCGAAAGATGTTAAAATCGATTTTATTATTTATGAGAGATAAGGATAGGTCTAGGAAGTTTAAGGATGAATTAATGCCTATCTCTAATGTAAATTTAATATTTTTATGATAAGAATATATAAGGTTGAGGAAAGAATTTAGTTGTCGTTCCGTGCCTGTCCATATACAAAATATGTCATCAACATATCTTTTCCACAGAAAGACGTTTTTTATAAGTGGTGAGTTACCGGCAAGTATTTTACTCTCCAAGTTATTCATGAATATATCGGCAATCAAAGGGCTAGTGGGAGCACCCATAGGTAAACCTTCTTTTTGCTGATATATTACATTATTAAATTGGAAATAGTTTTGACTTAGGCACATATTAAATAACGACGTGAGATCATTTATAAAGTCTTTAGATAAATTAGAAGTATTTAATAAGTCTGATATTAAATTTTTACTTTCCCCAATGGGAACATTAGGAAACAAATTAACCACGTCAAACGAAATGAGTTTACAATTATTAGGGAGAACCAAATCTTTCAATTCTTCCACTAATGTAAATGAATTTTTAATTGTGTATTTAGGAGTGTAAACATTGGTATTATTAAATACTTTAGTGATAAATGACGATATTATAAAATTTGGGGCATTACAACATGATACTACTGGTCTAATTGGGTTGTCAATTTTATGAATTTTAATAAAACCATATAATTTTGGAGATTTGGGGTTTTTAGTTAAAAATTTTACTTGGTGATATGAATCATCTTGGAATTTTTTAGTTTTACATGCCTTAAGTGTTTGTTTAACATTTTCTAGGTACTTGTTAGTGGGGTTTTTATTCAAAATTACAAAATTATCACTATTTATGAAGTCTTTCACTTTTTCATTATATACATTTTGTGGGATGATTAAAACTGTATTACCCTTGTCAGCTTTCGTCAGGATCAAATCTTCATCGGCTAATTTTTTACGAATATTTTTCATTATAGTTGTCTCAGGATTTGGCATAGGTTTGAATTTGGGTATGAGTTCTTTTATTGTTTCAGCGCTCTTGTAGAAGAATTTTTGTGGATGATTATGTAAAGCTGAATCTATATCCACTGCAACTTGTTCTATTGCAGCATTAAACTGATTATTAGAATACTTCAGGTTATATTTTAATCCTCTGGATAGTAGGGTTGTTTCTTCAGGTAGTAAATGTACATTTGACAGGTTCTGTACACGATCGAAAAATGTATGGGCTGGTTGTAGGTTATCACTCTTATTGTTGGTTTTGTTTGAGGAACACAAATTTTCAAGTTTTTTATTAATTGTATTAAGCTTATTAAAAGCTTTAACAGAAACCAAGTATCTCACTTTGTCATCAAATAAGTCCCATTCCATAGGGTGCAACTTGTATACAAGTTCTGTATGTAAAAGTTTTAAATTTAATTTTATATTGTTACGTTGTTTGTATGTATATTTTAAATCCTCTTTTAACCATGCAATCTTCGCTTGATGAATGGACGTTTTATGGATTGAAGTACTACTTGTGGCATTATTAAAATGGACATTTAATATAAGGGAATATTCCCTGTAAACTGTAAAATTCCCAGTATCCCTTAATCACCTTACAATTATTAATGCCTATTCTCTATTATTATAATATTTATATATACTAATTGTTTTCTTTTAATATATTGTTGTTTCATTTTGGTTTTACTTTCTATCTCCCTCTGTATGTATATATAATGACACATTTTGTATTATTGATTAGTTTAATTTTGTACCCTGACGATGCTCGAGTGTAGCGAAACCGGTCGGTCTTAAAATTAATAAAAATTCGTGGTTTTAAACAAAAAATATTGTTTTTATTTCATTAAAATGTTAAACCACAAAGTGATTGCTTTCTACGAAAACATAAATATTTTGTGACAAGTGTAGTTCTTGCTTAATTGGGTTTATTTTGTCTATGGTGTTTTTTTTTTAGCTCTGGCAATATTTTTAAGGAAGGAAGGACAGTTTTTGTTTTTTGGTCACTTCCTTCCCGATCAGTTTTTTGGGCAGCTGCTCGCGGATCTTGTCACTCGCCATTTAAGGTGTTTCAATCTGAGTTAATCATGTGAATAGAAGTCATGCTTTTCTATTAAAAAGGGCGCGGGGTGTTTTACCTTTCACGAATAGTTCGTGTTGATTATTATTTTAGTGGTGATTATGGAATCCCGCTTTTTATCCAGTGTTGGCCGGTGGTCATATTTGTAGTACTCGTGTTTCGGTTGTGAAACCGCAAATGGATTGGTCCTAGCTGTGGCTAGAAGTTGATGGCTGAGTGTCCCTGCGTCGCGAAGGAACGGATTGCTGTTCCCGAAGTCCGTAAGACGAGTCTGGTTGGTTGCCACGTGCTGCAGACTTGATGATCCTGCAGGCGCACGTTGAAGGAGTTGCGTCCTCCCGTTTCCACTAAGAGAAGGATGTCCTGGCTCTTTAAGACGAGTCTGGTTGCTTGCCACGTGCTGCGGACTTGATGCTCCTACAGGCGCGCGTTGACAAGTGACAAGAGACAAGTTTTCGTTCGCCACCCGTTGTTATTCCTTCGTTTCTCGACCACGTAAAGTTAGTTTAGTTTGGTTCAGGAGTCCATCTGGTATGTGCCTACTTTTATTCCTATTGTTACATGGTTATTATTTGTACTCCTTTGTTGTAACTTTTGATGGTTTCAATATAATTTCTATTAAGTATTTACTCTTATTATTTCTGATTTTCCTCCTTACTTGACAGAGAATTAACCCCACAATCATGAGATTGAGATCTTTGCTCTACCGTATTTGTACCCTATAATTGATCCTGTAGATCTCAATATTACATGTAAACATTGGAATGTTCCTACTTTACATTTTACATCGTTACATTTGGCGCCCAACGTTTAAAATATTTCATTTTCGGTGCCGTATTTTTTCTGTCTTGTCAGGTTGGATTTCATTAATATTCGTTGATAATATTAGAGTTAAATCGATGTGTGTGTTCTTAACATTTGGATACTTACAGTTACCTATCCTAATGTTTACTATTGTTTGTTTTGCTCGAGAATATTTAAATTGTAACATTATAACCTTTAATATTAATGTTATTCAATGTTGTGTTCATGTATTCTCAAACATAACCTATAATAATTATGTTGTTTGAATTTTCAATTGTTATTGTTTTGCATAGATCTTTTCATTTTTTGAACATAGACAATTTATTACTGTTGAAGTTAGAAGTTTTCGAAAGTTTGAGTAAATAAGTAATTATTTTCCTTTAAATATAATATCGATTGTCTATGACTATATTTGTTGATCTATGAACAAGATTAGTTGTCAAAATAAAAAAAGGTTAAACGTCAAAACGAGTGTTGTATTTTTACACTTTCAAATGATTTCATCGATCAAAGGCGATCATATTTTTATGAATGGTGAATAATAATATCTGATCATATTAAAAAAATAACATGCATTTGTTAAAAACATTGTGTTTTTATATTCAATTCGGAGGTATATTTTTCATATCAATACAAACAACTGTGATATTAAAATTCAGTTTATTTGTAATTGCAATGCATACAAGGTACAAACATACGTACAATACAAACTTTTTAAATATATTTGCACATTAATATTCAAGTTTTATATAAATCCAGTACACATTCAAATTACGACTTTGTCAAAAATATATCACCTACCTTATTATTATCACAAATACTATCAAAACAAATACCTTGTTTACATTCTAAAAATACTATCTGTCAAAATGTGTACATTGACATTTGTCATCTATCATGATGAAAGATAAACATACAAATAATGTTCAATATTATTATTTTATAATAAAATACCTTTATTAAAGAATCTTTTATATGATATTACCATTTCATATACAAAAATGGTAACGAGACTTTTCATGGTTATTTTTCAATGACAGCGCACTTCTGTCAGTATTGATTATGTTGTTGTTGTTGGTGTCATCTGACATTAGGTACTATTGTATACTACATTGTTTACAAAGAATTAAATTTTGACAACTGTCAATGTCTTCACAAGACATCATTAATATTTTTTGCTGTATATTTTAATTACGTTATTGTTAAGTATAATTCAAAAAACTGGAAACGATCTTTTTGCGTTCTGTGCACAAGGATGACAATAGGTCGTCAGCGGTTACTAGTAATAAATATAAGTTTACAACAAACAACATGGACGCATGTGTGTCGCTATCTCATTGTGGACAAGATGTTAGACCACTTGTTAATATTAAAATTAAGATTTTTTTTTTTTTTCAGGTAGATTAGTTTTGTTTTTTTTTTTCTTTAAGGAGGCCATTGTTTTAGTGTGTAGGCCTACCAAAGCCTTCATATTATTGCAATATATATTTATAATTCTTTTGTTGATGTTCTGTTCTCATGATTTGGAGTTTGGTACCTCCTAGTCTTGTGCTCAGCACGGACACTAAAATCTAGTTTATTGACGATAAACCGTTTATTTACCCTCGGTAAAATGGAACGTGACCCTTGTGGTCACTGGCGCCCAAATTTTGTTAGTTGAGTCTTTCTTTCCTTCGTTACTTTGCTTTTCTTGTTATTAATAACATACACTAGCTTCGAGATTTTGGTATTATCAAATGTTTGATTATATTGGTAATAATACACTGAGTTACTTACGTGCACAAATAAAGATTTATTACTTTGTTCCGTCTGTATAACGGATTATGTTGTAATGCTATTATTTTTAAGTTTATGCCCTTCTTTCTTTAGTCCACTGGAGGCCCTTTTAATAGCCCATGGAACCTCCAGCGTACTTGAGAATATATATCTTGGAATTTTGTGTTTCAGAAACTTGAGCTACTTTCTGATGCACAAAAGTTCTGTTAGTTCTATTATTGATAGTTTGTATCTCATAAGTTTAAGTATGGTATAGCTTTCCTAAAGTTCTTTATATAAGTCTTAGTTCATAAGAATGCTGATTTGTCTCTAACAAAGTAAGTACTGCTTTGGCGTGCTTAACTAGTAAATAATTCCTCTGGAATTATCACTTTGCCTCTAATACAGGAAAGTGTGTATCTGTATAGTTTTTAAGTCTAAATGTGATAAACATCAGTGTCTTACTATTAATACCAGTATTAGACTATACATTAAGTATTACTAGTGTCATTCATTAAATTTTGGATTGATCACCCCTCGAATAGTGTCAACTCACTGAAAGCCATAGTTGATCACACAATTTTGTTTTGTTTGTACAAGAAATGCTGACGTTTTGTCTACACTTGGAGTGTTTTTTAAGGAATGCCAGCTTGGGTATTGCCTTGGTCTCATTTTTTTTACAAACAATGTCACTCTGTTGAGTGTTTGCTGCAGGTTGTTATATGGATTTTTGTATATCCTAAGGTATGAGCTTAACTTACTAGTTTCTGTTTTGCTTTTGAGTACCAATTGACTTTTGTCATGAACTGATTGATAAATAGATAGGTTTTATGTTATGTAAATCCTATTCTGTCCACCTTGATTGGCAGGTATTTATTGTTTTTAAATCCTGAACTGATTTGATTTTCGAAAAATGGATAATTTAAATATTATTCTTGTTTGACGACTCTGTAACATATAGGTATTTCTTTGGAACTGTAAATCCTGGTTCAAAAATGACGGATAAATAATCCAATACAAACCCCTACTCTGGTCACGTCTGATAGACAGTTTGTAAACTGATGCTATATTACTTATAACAAAGAAAAGTATTTTCTTGTGTACTAATTTTGCCAATATTGAACTCAGGTAAGTTTTTAGATTCTCACGGCCAAAAGCATTTTTGTTGTTTGTTTTTGGGGTGTTATGCCGTGTTGCGCTAACTCCTTCTTTAGCCAACGTTTCGGACACGGATGTGACACATCTTCGGATCTACCGGATCTGCCCTGATGATGGACACTGCAACGCTGTCCGAAACGTCGGCTAAAGAAGGAGTTAGCGCAACACGGCATAACACCCCAAAAACAAACAACAAAAATATTGAACTCCATTGTTCTGAATTGTAAAAAATATATATCTATAAAGATATTTTCACTATCAATGCTTGTTTAATTTTAAGTATTGTTTAATTTTAAGTATTGTTTAATTTTAAGTGTTGTCATAAGAATGTTGTCATAAGATTTTTGTCATAAGACTGTTAAACCGGATGGACTTAGTTAGATAGGTTTCTCATTTTGCTATTTAATTATAGCGTAAATTCAGTGTAAGTGAGGGCTGTTTAACCACCCTAAAGTGAAGCCGAATTGGCCTTTATTTCCTGTGCAAGGAATAGTGAACATACTTTTTTTTTCTTGTTTGTTCTTTATTATTAAGAAACTTATTTTTAAGAAATTTATTTTTCAAGAAATTTAGTTTTAAGAAACTTAATTCTAAGTTTTTATCTTTAACTACTAATTAATGTTTTTTTGTTTTCATTTTTTTAGATACCTGATGGACTCATAGTTTAGTTTGTTAGTGGTCTTAGTTGTTCATGTTTGAGGGCAAACATTTTCGTGGGAAGGGGGGAATTGTCACATAAATATTTTGTGACAAGTGTAGTTCTTGCTTAATTGGGTTTATTTTGTCTATGGTGTTTTTTTTTAGCTCTGGCAATATTTTTAAGGAAGGAAGGACAGTTTTTGTTTTTTGGTCACTTCCTCCCCGATCAGTTTTTTGGGCAGCTGCTCGCGGATCTTGTCACTCGCCATTTAAGGTGTTTCAATCTGAGTTAATCATGTGAATAGAAGTCATGCTTTTCTATTAAAAAGGGTGCGGGGTGTTTTACCTTTCACGAATAGTTCGTGTTGATTATTATTTTAGTGGTGATTATGGAATCCCGCTTTTTATCCAGTGTTGGCCGGTGGTCATATTTGTAGTACTCGTGTTTCGGTTGTGAAACCGCAAATGGATTGGTCCTAGCTGTGGCTAGAAGTTGATGGCTGAGTGTCCCTGCGTCGCGAAGGAACGGATTGCTGTTCCCGAAGTCCGTAAGACGAGTCTGGTTGGTTGCCACGTGCCGCAGACTTGATGATCCTGCAGGCGCACGTTGAAGGAGTTGCGTCCTCCCGTTTCCACTAAGAGAAGGATGTCCTAGCTCTTTAAGACGAGTCTGGTTGCTTGCCACGTGCTGCGGACTTGATGCTCCTACAGGCGCGCGTTGACAAGTGACAAGAGACAAGTTTTCGTTCGCCACCCGTTGTTATTCCTTCGTTTCTCGACCACGTAAAGTTAGTTTAGTTTGGTTCAGGAGTCCATCTGGTATGTGCCTACTTTTATTCCTATTGTTACATGGTTATTATTTGTACTCCTTTGTTGTAACTTTTGATGGTTTCAATATAATTTCTATTAAGTATTTACTCTTATTATTTCTGATTTTCCTCCTTACTTGACAGAGAATTAACCCCACAATCATAAGATTGAGATCTTTGCTCTACCGTATTTGTACCCTATAATTGATCCTGTAGATCTCAATATTACATGTAAACATTGGAATGTTCCTACTTTACATTTTACACCGTTACACTTTCTATCTTCCGACTGTATTGTATGTTATTTTATTAGGTTGGCAGTGCCTATACTTCCTACAAACACACGCGTACTAAGCGGTTCATACAAAATGGTTCAAAATTATTATTTACGTAAATAATATTAATATCAATATTTTTCAAAATCGTAAATGCAAAGAGTTGTTGTTTATTGTCAATAAGTTGAATCAAATGTTTGTTTTATTTCTAAATGCGTATTTAAACTGTAGTTTTACGTAAATAATTACCGTTGTTTGAATAAATAAAATTGTTCGTATTTGTATATCGCTTTTATGCGCTCTGTTGCCCAATAGGGAAACTACTCCAGCGGCCGGTAAAAGAGGAATTGACATTTTCAAGCAACCTTAGAATATTTGATTCTTGACAAACGTCAAATATATAAAACGTAATTGTGGATAATTTGTACTGTAATGTAATAAATCCAATGTATTTAACATTCTAAAACATATTTTAGAAAATAAATATGAAGAAATCTCGTATTAAATAAGGCAATCCCATTTTAGTATGAAATTGGGTCTTCATTTTCAAGTTAGAGGAATTTACCCGAAAAACACGATTTGAATTCGACCAATCAGAGGGCCTAGACCGTCCAGACGATAGCGTAATAATATTATAGATAATATAATTTATTCCAGAATGTTTGCAGTGGTATTGCAATGCAATACATTCCATATTTGAAATAATATGCATAATTAGCTTAAGAAAAAAAAAAAATAATAATATTCGGGTGATTCCGACAGGCATAAAAAAGTGGAATTTAAGAGAAAAAAGATAAAATATAAACACAAAAACGAATGTAAGCAGCCGTTTATGGAGGATATTTAGACATCTCTCGTCTCCAGAGGGCCATCAGAAAGGACTCCATCCAGGCAACTATGGCAGTGATGATTTTGTTACTTGATTGGCGCAGTCTGCGCCATAAGCTTCCCATGTGATGGCGGAGAAGCGCTCTGAAAGATTGTACTCGTCCCTCCATTGGCGCTGCAGTATCTCGGTAGGCGGAATAGTTGGCGATAAGCATTATTGTAAGCGACTTTTAGCTTATGCCATTGGGATGCAGTGTAATCCACTCACAGTTCTGACATTTAAAGCGAAGTGCAAAATGCGTTCAAAAGTATCTTTTTCACGTTTATACTGCAAAGGTGAAAACGACTTGACGGCATACCTGCTCTAACGGATATCGCTCTTCTTTGCCTTTCTATATCCTCGATGTCTTTCAGGTCTTTTGTGATAATATGTCCCATGACGGCCGGCGTGGTCTAGTGGTATACGCTTTTGACTACAGATCCGAAGGTCGCGGGTTCGAACCCGGCGTGCGCAAATAAATTTTATTTGATTAATTTCTGTTATTTCACAATTAATTAATTAAAAATAATATATAGTATATTTGCGGCACTTTCCAGAGTGGAAGATACTCTCAGTATCGCCCTGGTGTAAGACCACCATTCAGAATTGAAACGTTGCTTGAAATGGCTTTAGCCGTGTTTGGTGACCAGATCTGAATAGCCAGGTACTTCCCCACCTTCCTCTTCCCCATCTCCCTCCCCTCCCCAATACCCTCAGCCTCACAACATACCCCAATTGGGGATGCCATAGTCTCACTGGCTCCAGACGGGAGCAGTTGGAACTCTTGTGCGGCATTACTGTAAAAAAAAAAAAAAAAGGTATTTGATGCTATGACTAACATCCATTTTCCTTCCACCTAGCCATACTGGAGGTGTTATCATGTTTTCGTTTTTGCATTTGAAAACCATAACTATTGATTTGGATGTATTATATACAAGGTTATGATTTTCACATTTTTGGAGTTGTTTCATTAGTGCGCTAAGTGACGGTGCTAGAAAAGCCATATCATCTGCTTAATTAATATTGTTTACACATACTCCTTGAACATGACAACCTATTTTAGTATTATTAAGTCTTTGAATCAGTTTATCAGTGTATATATTAAAGAGTGCTGGAGACATGCTTCCTCCTTGCCTTACGCCACTTTTCAAATAAAATGGGTTGGAAAACTTGCCGGACCATTTCACCACATTTTCTTGCTGCGTGTGCCAAATTGAAAGAATCGCTATTATATCTTCCGAAACTGCTCTTTTCCTGAGTTTTTCGCAGAGTTTATTGTGACAAACACGATCAAACGCTTTGCTTAGATTTAGAAAGCAGGTATAGATTGGCGTTTTCTTAGTTTATAATAATCCTAACTGGTTATCCTCTGTATTACCGTGGATAATTTTTTTTCATATATTCCTGCCTGGGCGGTCGAGAGTGAAATCGGTCGGTAATTATTGATAACAGATGGATCAAGTTTTGTTGATTTAATTATGGGTATAATTACCGTTTTTTTCATTCCGTTCGGGATGTACCTATAACGAATAATATTTGAAAATATTTTTGCAAGGATAATATGAATAGGTGGCCCATCATACTTAAAGTGCTCAAGAGCTATTGACCTGTGGCTTTTCCTGTAGCCATTTCTCTTACAGCTCTTTCTTCCATATGTGGAGTAGTGCTGTTAGTGGTAATATTACCTCCGGTTTTCAAACTAAAATTTACATTCTGAGATTTTTCCGCTACTTCTTCACCTGCCATGGAAAGGAAGTTACGAAATTCATTGGCGATATTTTCCTTTCCTCTTGCTCCATTCACACAGAGGGGAGTTTTCAATTCTGAAGAGGTTTTTTGCCAAAATTTATGGAAATCTTTATTTATTTGTGAGGTGGCAATATCATCCATTCGCTGTTAAATTTTTCTTTGTTGGCATTTTTTCAGAGCTACTTTGAAAATCGTTTGGTACTTCTTCCTGTCTTCGGCAGCCGGCCGTGAGAGTGGTTTACCGGCCTTGAGCCATTGGCGCGTCTCGATGCTGTGTATTTGGCTGCAACCATATGATTCCATACCGGAATGTTTCTAATTTTTCGACTCCTGTTATTAAATGTTGAAGAGGCAGCACTTCGCAGTGCATCGACAACATTTTTACACAAGGAATTTATTTGATTTTCATTTCTTGTGCCGCTGATTTTATATCAAGGTCTGTGTTATAACTTCTCCTTTTAATTAAACTCCGTTATTGAGAACAAACTGAATCACTTTATTTAAAAATAAATATACACTATCGCATGATATGACTAGGCACGTTTCACAGTAAATACTCAGATACAGGCTAGTTCCTGTGGTTCTTTAGGAAAGGTGAAACCTTTGGTTGTTTTTGAGCAAGAGAGAGTTTTTAAGGAAACCCAGCCTTTAATATGACAAAAGACTGTTGACAATTTCAAATTCAAAAAGCCACAAAACAGGATTCGGCCTTGCCGACGCGACTTAATTACAAACAAGTAGCATTGGCGAGAATCTTTCATAAATACTATTACCTAACCTTCATAGGTGTCACTAGTGGTACATAATTACTCTGAAAATTATACATGCACCCCCCCCCCGAAAAAAACTTAATTCACCAATTAAGGTTCTTTCTAATAAAAGAAAAAAATATATTTACATATAGCCATTAATGTTAACCAAATAAAAAATTCTGAAATCATTGAAAGTAAAACGCGTTCACGTCAGTGGTAGTCACACTTGCGAAAAAAATTCTCAACAATCTTAATACTACAGAATCCGATCTCGCTAAGTTAAAAATTTCTAATTTCGGTCATAAATTAGACAACATCCAAACAACTTCAAACGAAGTCATAAATATAATTGACGAACTTAAGTCATCGAATGCTTGTGGTCCTGATAACGTTTCATCAATTCTGCTAAAAAATACTAAATCCTTCATAGCAACTCCAATCGCGTATATTTCCAATCTAAGCTTCAATTCAGGAAAATTTCCAAATCATTTAAAACACTCTATTGTTATACTGCTTCACAAAAATGGAGATAAATTGCAGATACACAATTACCGGCCAATTTCTTTGCTCAATTCAATCTCGAAAATTATTGAGAAAATTGTAAAGAATCGTCTATGTCATTACCTTGAAAAAAACAATATCCTTTCCAATAGACAGTATGGCTTCAGACCAGGATTGAGCACTGAAAATGCCATTACAAACCTGACGAAAATCATCTCCAACAATATAGATAGAGGAAGAAAATGCATTGCGCTCTTCTTGGATCTAGCCAAAGCGTTCGATACTATCTCACACAAAATTCTCTTGAAAAAACTACAGCGCATCGGCATTCAGGGTCAGCTACTTAAGTGGTTAGGTAGTTATATAGAAAATAGGAGCCAAAGAGTGAATATTAACGATACTCTAAGCGATCCGGCTGATATAAACTTTGGTGTACCTCAAGGAAGCACTCTAGGACCACTTTTATTCAATATCTATATAAATGAATTATGTAACAGTTCATTTGCCGATCATATTATCACCTTTGCCGATGACACAGTATTATTATTTGAAGGCAAAAATTGGAATGAAGTTCATAGTAATGCAGAAATTGGTATTAAAAAGGTAAAACAATGGCTAGATAATAATCTTCTCACTCTCAATACTGACAAAACTAAATTCATTTGCTTCAGTGCAACTCAAGCGGGACAACCAAGAGAAACTCAAAGAATTATTATACACCATTGCAATGACCCAAACACTTGCAATTGCAATTCCTTAGAGTATGTGGATGGCATTAAATATCTAGGAATTATTGTAGACAAGAATCTGAGATGGAATGAACATATCTATTCAATCTCCACAAAGGTCAGAAAACTCACGCATCTTTTCATGGCGATTAGAAATATTCTATGCGCAAAAGATCTAAAACTAATGTACTATGCCATGTGCAACTCTTTACTTGAATATGCATCTTTAGGATGGGGAGGATGTACCAAATCAATTCTGGACCCCTTAGCCAAAGCACAGAAATCACTACTAAGGGTCATACTTAAAAAACCATTTAGATACCCCAGTAATGATTTATTCAAAGAGATAGGAGTTCTGGATGTGAGGCAACTATTTATAAGAAAAGTTATATTATACACACAAAAATATCGTCACCTCTTCCCCTCCGTAGAACATTATCACAACACCCGACATGCAGGGAGGAATCCAATAGTTCCACTTGCTACTATGACATCCCTTGCTCAAAGACAATATTCTTACCTAGGTCCAAAAATGTTCAACTTATACCCGGTTCTTGGAAATCGAAAAGTGGAAGCGTCCTGCGTAAATTAGTCAATGATTGGATTCTAAACTTAGGGAGAGTCGAAAGTGAACGTATGCTGTATAACTGTTAAACAAAATCACCAAACTTTCCTGATCACTAGACCAAAATTCCTACCACACTTCATTGAGTTCTGATATTGCTCCGCAATGTTTCGACATCCATTCTGATGTTTTTATACCTTCTGATGTTTTTCAACCTAAGATTTATGGTTATGCGCCCCTAAAGCCTGTCTGCTCATTAGGTACATCACTACTGTAAAGCGCATCACATTTGTACGTCGCACACTAACTCTGTGTGAAACTTGGTACCTACTACGGTAATGATTTATAATAAATAGATAACACAATATGGCGCACGAAGTAACGCACCAATTTCACCAAAGTAGCACTAAATCAGGTACTATGTATTTATATTCATAGTTTATGTTTCATAGTTTATATTTCTATTTATATATATAGTTATTGTTTTTACATTTTAGCAGTAGTTCAAGAAATGAGCGCGGTGTATATTCGTATTGTCGTATAATATAATTTGTTCTGAATTCATGTTTTAATTCAGTGAAAACAATCATGCACATAATTTATTACACATTCTAGTTACAACGCTTACCTCATACTCTGTAAATTTTAATATTTTATGTTACCAGGTTAATTCGGTAAATCCGATTATAATATATGCTACCAGATTAATTTCTTCTACTTCTCACAAAACAATGTATGTGTACTTATATTTATTATATACATTTTCTTTATTACACAACTTAGTTTCAGAGAAAAATGAAACTTTTTTTTTTTGGTTTTTGTTATGTAATTATGTACATTTCAGTAATAATATGAACTAATAATATGAACATGGCTACTCCCAACCGAGATTGAATTTTTGTCAAATATTCACCCGCACTTCAATAGCTTGGGCACCTCTGCCGTCAATATAGCTAACGGTCCCCTACTAGGTAGGCCGCACGGCGGAGTTGGGATAATTTACAATCAAAATTTAAGGGTTACCACAATCCCGATGGACAATTGTCGTATGGCCGGAATCGAGGTGAGTCTGAATACTGAAAATTTAACCATCTTCACGATCTATATGCCGACTTGTTTAACTGACAACTTTGAGGAGTTTACCAACTGCCTGGCCTCCTTACAAACGATCATTGACGACAAAGATTATATCAATTCAATTATTATCGGAGACTTCAACGCTAATCCCGACTCACTCTTTGGAATAGAGCTAAAATCTTTTTGTCAAGAATTCGAATACATTTGTGCCGACACCGAAATTTTACCTGAGAATTCTTACACATACGTCAGTGACGCGCATAGTACTACCAGGTGGTTAGACCACTGTCTAGTTACGAAAAATATTTACAAACAAATTATCGAGATGAAAATACATTACGATGTTGATTGGACTGACCACCGACCCCTCGAACTAACTTTAAATACGAATGGAATAGTAACATCTGAAGTATTTTCATCTACATTAAGGGATCCAGCATTATGGAATCCGAAAAATATACGTGATATCGGAATTTATAACTCATGTTCGCAAACTTATCTAGCTAAAATCAAGCCAAAAAATACATTTCGTGAGGACGGTGGCAACCCTGAACGTGCCAAAATAAAACACCTCTACGGATGTATAGTACAAGCATTACGATACAGTGCCGCTTGTATATTTGGAAATACCACTACACCAAAATATAAGCAAGTCTGTGGGTGGAATGAATTTGTTGCAGACAAATACGAAAAATCAAGACAAGCGATGCTCACCTGGATTGATAATGGAAGACCGCACAATGGTCCCATCGCGGAGGATAGAAGGACAAAGCGTGCCGCCTTCAAAACAGCTCTAAAACAATGCCAAAGGAATTCGACACAACTCCAGATGGATAAAATAGCAGCGGACTTAGACAATCGGGACTTCAAATCATTTTGGAATAAATCTAATAAAATGTTGAACATGCGTTCCAAAGTCTCGTGCAACATAAACGGAGAAACGAATCCTGAAGTAATTTGCAACGTATTTGAACGCCTATGATGACATTGACCCTATAGTCACTGCAAACATGGTGAAAACCGCCATTAAAAACATGAAATCCGGAACATCAGCAGGACATGACGGCTTAAGTACCGAACACGTTAAACATGCAGGGGTAGCGATTCTTAAACTACTGGCAACATTGTTCACCGATATCTTAAAGAGTGGTTATCTACCCAAAAACATGACAAAGACAATCATAATACCGATAGTAAAATCTAAACTGACAGACATAACTTTACAGGAAAATTACAGACCGATATCCATCGCCACCGCCACCGCCAGAATATTTGAACGAGTTCTCTTAGATCAAGTCGGACCCCATTTGAAAACGGAAGACAATCAGATGGGTTTTAAAACAGAATGCTCCACGGACTCAGCCATATTCTGCGTAAAACGGACACTAGAATACTACAGGAAGAGAAAAACAACAACTTACGCATGCTTTCTGGACCTTAGTAAGGCCTTCGACAGAGTCTACCATTCATTATTGTGGACCAAACTAAAAGAAAGAGGTCTACCATGGAAAGTAGTACGAATTCTCGGCGCATGGCACCGTCAACAAGAAAACCTCGTTAAATGGAAAGATGGTTTCTCAGAACCCTTTTTCTTAAAGAGTGGGGTCAGACAAGGAGGTTGTTTGTCCCCAGTACTGTTCAACATATATATGGATGAATTAACTCACAGGTTAAATAACGCTGGGGTAGGCTGCCATATTGGAGGACAATGCATCAACAACGTGAGCTACGCAGACGATATGGTGCTGATGGCACCGTCAATAAGGGGACTAAGAATTCTCTTGAAGATCTGCGAAGAATATGCACTCGAAACAAACATGTTATATAACGCGAAAAAAAACAGCACTGCTGGTCGTCAAATACAGAGATGGGCCAAAAAAGATTCCCCCAGCATTTTTGAATGGAGAACCTCTCATAATAGTAGAAAAAACGAAATATTTAGGGCATATCATCACCAACAACTTAACGGATGACGACGACATCGATAGGCAGAGGCGAGCACTTAGCATAAAAAGTAACATGCTCAGCAGAAGATTTGGACTCTGCAGCCCGCAGGTGAAAAGGACGCTATTCTCAGCTTTTTGCACTACCTTGTATACTTGCGAGCTGTGGGCCAATTCCAAAAAGCGTACCATGGAAAGGCTTCGTATTCAATATAATAATGCCTACCGCATAATGTTCGGACTTCCAAGGTACTGCAGTGCCTCCTCGATGTTCATGGAGGGAAGAGTTCCCGGCTTTGCAGCCCTAATGAGATCCAGGGTAGAAGGAACGAGGGGAAGGATCAATAACTCCAGAAACATCCTCATCATCGAATCCCGCCAGACCTCAGGATCGAGCATCGAAAAACATTGGAGAAAAATATTGGCCCCCATAATTATCGCTCCGATATACCAATAAGCTTACAAGAAATTTAAATGTTTTATGATATCACTCTCCATTCTATATAGTTCCTTTTACTTTTTCTTATGTTTTATTTGCTTTATCAAACTTACATTTTATACTTTATTTTATTTGTACTTAATTGTATCTCTGTATATAACATTGTAGTTATACTTTATGGATTGTGTGGGATTGCACTTACCTCCCCACATTCTGGAATAAACAATTATTATTATTATTATTAAACATGTCAATTTGTCTGTCCTAGAACGGGAAACTTTCCTAGTTGGACAGGCAAAGCATCCAATATGTAATATGTACTTTCTTTTGATAAATAAATAAATAAATAAATAAATATATAAAAACAAAATACATTTAAAATATAAAAAATTCAGTTTTTAACAACACAACACAAATCTTGATTGGCTTCATCTTCTATTTCCATCTGGATGGGGTCCTTGTAATGATATCCTTGAGAATAACCTTGTGCACGAGGGGTCATCAGTTTCGCACGAGGATTCATCCATTTGAGCCAGGGTCATCAATTTGGTTACGTCAGGTTTATTACATCAGTTTGTGGAGTGCAACAAAAAACATAAATTCCACGTATTTTTTCACATCGCCCTATGTTGAACTAGGAAGTCATTGGCGTTCAAGGTTGTCCTCTATAGGTAGCAGACAGATTTTTGACATTGTACAGTATATAAAAGCTCAAAAGTTAAAAATTAACAATTAGTAATTCTATACAAGTGATATATAGCAGATTTGACTGCGGCCTCCCACAGACCTCCCTGCGTTAGTGAGCGTGGAGCGATAAAACGCCATTCTATTGACCTATTTGCGAAATACTCCTGAATTTTTTCATATTTTTTTCTCAAACTGGCATAAAGTTCCTCCAGTTTATTACATGCTCCTTTGAAAGTAGAAGCATTGTCGGAATATATTTTCTTGGGTTGACCTCTGCGAGATATAAACCGTTTCAAACAATTTAAAAAGGTTTCGCTAGATAAATCTGTTACAAGCTCTAAATGTACAGCGTTAGTAACAAGACAAACAAAAATGCATAGATGCGATGGTGATGCGCAAATCCTTCGTTTGCAATTGTGCGGGGGAGTTGCGGTGCGGTGGTGCGATATAGACTAAGAAAAACAAAAAAAAACAGTGACATTCACTGCTGCGGGTAAAACGTTTCACTGGACGATGTGTGCTCCGAAACAGTCACAGCCGAGTTCAAACATATGCGGGTTTCAAGATGACACGAATGTTCGCGGTAAGAATGCAACGATAACACTACTCCTTGTCTTTGGCTCGGATCAAGGAAAGGGGACAAGGGGCAAATGGTGACACATTTAAGGCTATTCAATTTTAAACCTCACGCGCAACTATCCCCCCCGCCTTGAAAGGGTGCGAAATCACCCCTTTTAAAACCGCATTTTCATGGCATTTATCATATAAACAAATTAACATAACCTACAGTTATCCTAAATTTCCTAATCTACATTGACTAAACCAAATGCTATTAGACTACTATTGAGTTGGCAAAGGGTATAGCCATATAACTGGGCGAATATAAGATCCCAGCACTGTTCTGACACGAGCAACCCGATTTATTCCATCCTTTGCGGGGAAAACTATGGGGTGCTTTGATCATAATTTAAATCCGAATTAACTAAACGACCTCCCAACTTATGATTCCGTCATTCAAGAACGGTCTCAAACGTTGAAATACGGTTTACACGTGTTTCCTTGTTGTAGATTTATCAATTCCCCGGGAAAGTACGCTCGTCGTATTTCGCGCAATATTTTAAGCTCAACGAACTCTAAATCTGACCCACTTATATATTTTCGATATGGCAACACCTTAAGAAAACGAAATACGTAAACCAAACATCGTAATAATTTATTCCACGAGGAAAAGCGCTTTGACAGGGTTAGAATATCATATTCTTCTAAATCAGAAGTCATTACTAACGAAATAGACTTCTGTTCGGGTGGTTCTGTCACCATGGTAACATCAAATGTGGTAATGGGCCACCGATCAGGCCTAAATTTCATCCACGGTGGGCCATGAAACCATAGCGGGTGATCTAAAATTTGATTGGGGGTAAGCCCTCGTGACAGACAATCAGCGGGATTATCTGTGCCTGCGATATGATTAAAACAGGTAGCTGATAATTCAGATTGAATTTTAGCAACTCTATTAGCCACGAATGTCCCCCAACGGTGCGGAGAAGACTGAATCCAACAAAGTGCTACAGTGGAATCAGTAAATGCGTATATATTTTCATTTTTCAAGCGTTTTTCTAAGGTTTCTACTACGTTATGCATTAATTTTGCAAGTATTAATGCAGCGCAAAGTTCTAATCGTGCGAGAGAAACAATTTTCACAGGAGAAACCTTCGATTTTGCACAAGCAAAATGTACTGAAATTGCTTCATGATTTTGGACATGGAAATACACTATACCTCCATATGCCTGTTCGCTGGCATCTGCGAAACCAACAATGGTTACGATGCTACTGGACGTGATGCCAGTATGGCGCGGAATTTGTATTCTATTTAGTGAGGAAAGTTCCTCACAGAATTGCGTCCATATCCTTACAATATCGTCGGAAGGCTCATCATCCCAATCGCATTTGTGTAGCCACAATTGTTTAATTAAAAGCTTGGCATATAAAACGACAGGCGCGATGAAGCCCATAATATCCCTTTTTTTGCGACACAAGACAATATATTTCGTTTTAACTCGTTATATTTCGTTTTATACAGTTAAAAGTGACCGAGGGGAATAGGGTCCCATTAGCTCAGTCGGTAGAGCACTGTCCCGGAAAGACAAGGGTCCTGGTTTCGAGTCCCAGATGTGACCGTTTCCTTTTCTGATTTTTCTGTTTCAGATTTTCGTTTAGAAATCACTAATATTGTCTTCAATATTTAAATATTACAATTTGAGGTTTTACTCAATAAAGTTATTCCGAAAAAATAAATAATAATTTTATTCCAGAATGTGGGAAGATTAGTGCAATCCCACGCGTCCCATATAGATATACATATTTTGTTTGTATGATAGATATAATAAATGAACAAATAAGGACAACTATGCAGGGTGTGGTCTTGAGTGCACTTGGACCCAGCGCTCACTCAGAAGTAGCGCTTGGTGCTGGTAGGCTGCGGTCACCAACGTGTTGGTGGAGACCATTAGCCGCATCCTGGCTCCAGTGACCCGGCGTCTCATCAGGCCGGCAAACCATTCAGTCCTAGTTCCGTGAACATTGTCGATGCGCTGCTGTATCTTCGGTATCCAAATATCATTCTACAGGCGTCATTAAATTGAATTCGGAGTCGTTCCATCGAGCAAGTTCTGTAGTGACACTATGTCTCACACGTATACAGGCCAGTACAGAATGCATTGAACAGTATTTTTTAACGCTATTGCTGCATTTGCAAAATCTGCGGGCAATCATATTAGACACTCTGCTTAGGCTTCTCCTTTGTCGTTCGATATCGCCATCGTCCGATTGGTCTTCATTAATAATGTGCCCCAAGTATTTTACCTTCGAACATGTATTTATTTTTGCCTCGTTAAGGTATACGGGGAGCATCTTACTTGTATCTTGACTTTTTCCGTGGTGGAACGCAATCAATTCCGTCTTCTTCGGGTTCTACATCGTATTATGCTGTTTTCCATATTCTTCACAAGTGCTTAGGAGTAATCTTAATCGCTTGATCGACGGAGCTAGGAGGATCATGTCGTCCGCGTAGCTTATATGATTCACACATATACTGTTAACACGACAGCCCGCTCTGATGTCCAGGTGACTTGACAACTCGTCCATGTATACATTAAATAGAATGGGGGACATACACCCTCCTTGCCTTACTCCTGACCGCAAACATATCGGCTGGGAGTACTTAGGTCTAAGAAGCACCTGTATATGGTAGTTTTTCGGTTCTTGTAGAATTCTATTATTTGCTTTGCAATATATTGCAATATTAGTAGATAATCTACATTTAAATCCCATCTGGTTATCTTTAGACATTTATTTATCATGTATCTCATTTAATATTACCCTTTCAAATAATCTTGCAGTTATAGTTGCTAAAGATATTGGCCGGTAATTGCTGGAGTTAGTCATGTCAGGCTGTCCCGATTTCAGGATTGGAGTTATAATCGTTTTTGTCATTGCACCCGGTATATGGTTGTGTTTAAGTATTGCTTTGAACAGTTTGTTTAGTAGTTTGGGTATCTATCTACCTCCATATTGTATGTGTTCAATATTTAGGTAATCATGTCCCGAAGACTTACCAGCCTTAGTGCCTGTTATGGCCTTCATTATACTACTTTCAGAGAGGTAAACGTTTTTTCCATCATATTCCATAAAATTAGGGACAGACGGTACTTCATTTCCGGAAATATCTGCAAAGGTTCTTCTAAAAGTATTAGAAATTTCCTCCGTGTTTGTGGACCCATCGATTTGGCTGGCGATTCGATTTTTTGGTTTGATCAGGTTATTGCTTTTCTTCCAGAACTGGACAAATTACTTTTTGTCAAGTGATTTTACGATATCATCCATTTTTGTTTGTTCAGAAGAGCTTTGGCAGTATTTAAGAGCTATTTTGAACTCCTTCCTTTTTCGTTTTCTTTCATCTGCAATGGGATCAAGTAATGGTCTCCCATTTTTAATCCACTCCATCAACGCCGATCTGGAATTTTCGTAGTGTTCTTTAACTTGTTGATTCCACCCAGCAATGTCGCGATGTGTTTTTGGTTTGCTTTGATCGGTCTCCCGATGAAATAGCGTATTGGCAGCCTTACTTAGGGCTTCAACTATGTCTGTGTATATATTTTGCATGCTTTGTATATGGTCGCATCTGTCACATATAGAATCCGAATTACAAATGGATTCGGAGTGTCTTTGATAGATTACACTAAGTAATGCTTCTGCTACAGACGTATATTCACTGATTTTCTAATTATTATTCCTTCTCCATATTATGTTATTAGGCTGTTGTAGAATATTAAAAATAGTTGCCGGTAATTTTTCAGCAGCGATTACGCAAGATGTCGGCCTGTGATTGGACCAGTCGGTATCATAGTGTATTTTTAGACTATCTATTTTGTTCTTAAGATTATGAGTGCAAATACAGTGATCGAGCCAGAAAGTGGTATTGTGTGCATCGCTAATATATGTATATTAGGGTGTCCCAGGACATGAAAAAATTTTCATGAATTTAAATAGGCAAACCCTCTTATTTTTTTTCATTTGATTCCAATAACTCATATAATAAATATTATTTTGATTAAACACCAGCAATCCGTGCCGACTTGATGCCAAACATATGGTACAAACATTTGTACAGAGTTAATATGGAAGGATTTTAAACTTTCATTTTTGTCGGATAAATAAAATTTGAAAAATGTACAAATGTTCAATTTTGTAGTATTTTATATTTAAAGGTGGTTTATTGATTAAATTTTCTCTTCAAAGTTTGTTTTTTACAGTCAGGATAAATCTTCAAAACAGCGATAAAATAGATACTTCATCGGTCAAATACCATAAATGCTTACTGAACTTCTGTAAAGCTGCCATTGAGATGTTTTCATCAATTTTTTCGTAATCCTTAGTCGTTTTCAAAAAGCACGAGTCCAGTAAGGTGCTTTTACTGCTATAATACATTGTGGCCATGGCTTGACATAAGATGTTACTATGAACACTACCAGTAATTTTAAATTGCCCACAAAGTAATGATATTTTCAACGAATAACGCGCCCTTGCTATACATCGAGCTCCTGGAGGCCGAATCTTAAATTTTATCTGTATCTCCGCCTAAAAATATCACAGAGAGCTCTAATAACTCT
The DNA here is from genome assembly GCA_026573805.1 of Hesperophylax magnus. Lineage (NCBI taxonomy): Eukaryota > Metazoa > Arthropoda > Insecta > Trichoptera > Limnephilidae > Hesperophylax > Hesperophylax magnus. The sequence continues at coordinate 10,795,201 of JAIUSX010000068.1, forward strand.
CTATAGTTATCTCTAAGTATTTTTGTTGTCAGTGCAGTACGGTAAAAGTCATGCAAAACATCGATTTCGGAAGCGGTTAGGTGCAATGTGAGATTTTCTCTATAGCACTGAATTTTATCGGGATCAACATTTTTCCAGTTATGTCGACACTTTTTGAAGAGTGGGATGTCAGGGCTTGTACTCACTTGACTGATTTTTATTTCAAAAACAGCTTTTAATACCAACTCATACACGTGATGGCGGCAAGCAAAAATAAACAAGTTTTTGTTCAAGAAGCACCATTGAAGCGACCTGTATTTGAAGCTGTAGTAGCATTCCATACAGCCTGCGCTTGTTCGCTTCCTGAAGAACTTTCCAATCGTGGCACAGCAATAAGTTGTTCCCCATATGCAATAAAAGTTGGAAGACGTTCTTTTTTGATTTTCGAGGACCTAAAGCAGGCAACAGTTTTCCGTCTCAGTGAGGAGTCACAAAACCTGGTATCTCGTTTTGAAAATTAACTTTTATGGTCTCCGCGCGCGCCTTTCGAATTCTTTGAATGAAGACTTACTTATTGGAAATTAATCAATATTATATCCAAGCGCTTCAATAGTAGCTTCAAGAATGAAAACAGAATCTCTCATCCTTAACTGGCACCTGTTTAGCGCTGCGACTAACTTTGGAGTTATTAAGTCTTATTAAGATATTGTAAAACAAAATTTCAAGAACTTGTCCATTAGATTGTAGTTTAGAACCCTATTATATACCCAAATATTTGGTATTTTACGACTCCTATTAAAAATATACTCTTTTTAGAAATGCGTAAATCTAACAACACCTTGCCTGAATGAGTGATATTCGTTTACTAACAAAAAAGCAAGTAACTACAAGCTCATCAACACGTTTGCTCGCGGGCGTCTTAAAGTAAAAGTACTAACATGTTTCGATGCAAGTCGGCACGCGTTGCAGTAATCTAAAGTAAACGAAATTTTATTTATAAGTGTTTTGTCATTATTGAAGCAAAATAAGCGGGTATGCGTTGAAAAATAACAAATATAATTTTTTTTGGGACGCCCTAATGTATATGTGTCATTCGGCAGTCTTTCAATATCGATACAATTGTAATTATTTTCGGTGTAGAAATGAGAGAGTTCTTTCACGAATATGGAGGATGGGTGAGCGTTGAAATCTCCCATAACAATGGTTTCAGAGTGAGTTGGGGAAGTCGGTAAGGTTGTCCGCGAGACATACCGGCATGTAGACAGTCAGTATGCTTATCGTCCCTCCGTTTATTTTTATTTTTATTTTTTTTATATTAACTCCACACAGGAGGCCTTAAAGAAAATAATTTTCCTCAGGGCCTATGTCGTATTTGGGGATGCTGTGTGGAGGGTCTTTTTGTGGAGAGGAAGGAGTGAACATGGGTCTTGAATAGTCCCATGTTGTAGGAGGGAGGAAACACAGAGGCCAGCAGTTCGTTTCACAGCCGAGCTGTTGAACTTAAGAACGAATCGTAGAAGCGACCCGTTCTCATGTGACAAATGTCAACCATGTACAAATGTGGAGCGCGCGTTCGGCGTGTATCCCGACTACGCACCGGAGCCGAAGGGATCAATGTCGCTAGTTCCTCAGAGCATCTTCCATTGTAATACCGATAGAACAAGGACAGCATACCTATCTGACGCCTGTGCTCTAAAGATTGCAGTCCGCCTGTTAAGATTGGGGAATCTATCAAACGTACCGCCCGTTTTTGCACAGAGTCAAGGGTTTTTTTCAGGTATTTAGGGGCTCCGGACCAGAGATGGCTGCCAAATTCGACAGTAGGGCGCACTTGCGATTTGTGCAGGGTCAGCAGTTGTGGACTACTAAAGTATCTGCGGGCCCTGTACAGTACGCCTAGCTTCTGAGAGGCCAGCTTTACTCTGGCTTCGAAGGAGCCCCCGTATATCATGAACTGTACTGTCATCCGCGTAACAATGAATCGGTGCACATGTCAAAAGGTCATTGATGTGCAACAAAAACAAAGTCAGAGACAGAACCGATCCCTGTGGGGCGCCAGCATTTATAGAGTGTGAGGAAGAGGTAAAACCGTCAGCAACCGCTTGAATTGACCTATCCCTTAAAAAGTCAGCAATCCACGTACACAGGGATGCGGGAAGTCCATAATAAGGCAATTTGTTGACATGTCCTCGGTGCCAGACCCGGTCAAAGGCCTTGGATATGTCTAGTGCGACCGTTTGGGTCTCACCGTGACGTTCCAGGCACCGCCCTCAAACATGCGTCACATTTTTTTTTTTTTTTTTAATTTCTTTATTTAATATTAAATTTACAATACATGTTATTACATTATATTAACTTTATTTTATTTTTTATTATAGTACATCGTGATACACCTTTTTTTAGAGCAAATGCTCGTGTTAAAAAGGCGGAGAAACGCGTGTAATTAATGATTTCACATATTTTTTCAAAGAGAAGATCACCGATCACGAGAAGATCACCGCACGAGTGGTTCCGCCGGAATCCGTATTGACGGTCGTTGATAATTTTGCTCTTCTCGAGGTATGTGAGCAGTTTGTCGTTGATCACACATTCCATCACTTTGGACAGAACTGATGTGATCGCTATGGGGCGGTAATTGGCCGGGTTGGAGCGGTCACCTTTCTTGGGAATAGGGTGAATGACGGCTTTTTTCCAACCAGAGGGTACAGTGCCATACTTAAGGGACATTTTGAAGAGCTTTGTCAAAACTGGAACTATTTCCGCAGCACACCTCTGCAATACCAGGGCAGGTATTCCATCAGGTCCACTAGCTTTGTTAACATCGAGCCCCCGTATAACGTGGAGTACATCCCGATGCCGGATCCTCAGCTTTTTCATATAGAAGCCGCAGTGAGGAACCGACGGCGGAACAACACCTCCGTCATCGAGGGTCGAGTTTTCCGCAAACATTTTCCCTAATAGGTTAGCCTTTTTGGTGGCGGTGTTTGCTAGTGAGCCGTCAGGTCTGGTAAGAGGTGGCAAACTAGGTTTGAAAAAATTCCGACCTATTGAGCCCGCAAGCGACCAGAATGCTCTGCTGCCATGCGGGCAGGCAGCCAGCTTTTTGCTGATCTGCAGGTCGTGTTCGAATTTTGACCTATTAATGATTCTCTTGCATTCCTTTGCCGATTTGTTGTATGCTGTTCTGCTTTCGGTCGTTCGAGATGTGTTATAGGCTCGGTAAGCCGCGTTTTTTCGTCGAACTGTTTCGGAGCATTTTCGACTGAGCCACGGCTTTGAACTCACACCAGTTTCTTTAGTAGTCGATTGTATGAAGCCATCCATCGCCAATTTGATGACTTCACCAATCTCCTGGGCACATCTTGAAGGGTCCGAAGTCCGGAAAACAAACAGCTGACCACGGAAAAGCGTTGAAATGGGCCCGCATACCGAATCAATCTGCTGACCTATAGTGCCACACTTTTCTCCTCAGCCTCTCATTGGTTGGTCTGAGGCTAACAGGGATTGATGTCGTCACTAGGCAGTGGTTGAATGATCCTAGAGGCGCTGTGACGTCGATCTTATAACCATGTGGCACAGTAGTTAAAAATAGGTCTAACAGATTGGAGCGGTGAGTCTGGACATCAGGAACCCTTGTAGGCTCCTGAACCAGTTGTTCTAATCCGTAGCAAATGGCAAAGGATTCCGCTTGTCGGCTAGCCGAGTCCGTTGGGCCTGAGAACTTTAACCATGGTTCGTTATGAACATTGAAGTCCCCCAGTACAATAAACTCGGCCGAAGGGTAGCGGGGCAAGAGATCATCAATAGTATCGCTCAAATGTTTGAAGAGTTCGGAAGTGTGGTTATCTGAATACCAGCGATGCGGTCATCTCCACACGGTATTATTGAAGCTTGCAGCTCGTTCCTTCAAAGTACTGCGACTCCTCCGTAGGGTTGGCCTCGTAGCGGTCCGTTTGATAAATCTTTAGCAGAGGTACCCCATCCCTGGAAGTTTGGATGAATTTTGGATAGATTCGATGTTTCGTTTTGTATAACCACGTTTCTTGCAAAAGTATTAAATTGTAGATATCGCACATATCTATAACGAAGTTGATTTTTCGTTTAAAACTTTTGCAGTTTATTGAAATTATCTTAATTTAGTTCTTTTCCATTGTATTTTTTTTCAATAAATTTTCGGAAAACAGTACCAGTCGGCTAAAATTCTTTGTTCATGTGGGTTTTGAAATCCGTATTCGGTATAGTCAACTTGAAAGATCCAAACTGCGTGGGATTTCGTTGTATAATTTCTATTTGGATATTACTTCCTTTTATTTTACAATTGATAAAGTTTCGAATATTGTCTTCAGTTACACTATTGTCGAATCTCGACACATAGAGCATTTTTTTTAACTCGGCTATTTTGAGGGAGTTCTCCATCACTTTTCCAGTTGCAATAATATTTCTCGATCTCCTTAGTTTTCTTGTGACGGTTTTATAACCATCCTTATTAAAATTAGTTGTCTCTGGTTTAAATGTATTTTTGTGAGATTGTGTGCTTACAACTTTGGCTGATTCATCCATACCCGGTTGATGTACCTGTGATGTATGTAGTATGACTTGTTGCTGTTGTGTGAGAGAGCTAGACGCCGCTACTTTATTCCACGATTGAGAAGAGTGCATGACAGGTGGGGCAGCTAATGCGAGGGGCGCGGGTGGGGTCATCACATTACTGCAGTGCGCATTTTTGTCCAAATGTTATTCATTAGTTGGCGACCGTGAGTTTGAGCGGTTTTTATCTACCTCTACCGGTATGGTGACCTTCAATGTGTTCAAGGACGGCGATGTGTTTACGTCTTGGTTTGAATACGGTTATGTTTATTTATTTTCAGTTCATTCCTTAAGAGAGCCATTTCAGAGCGCAACACTTCCAGATTGCTTCGTTTGGACATTTGTGACTGAATTGTGGTTAGTTGACCCTTTAATGCCATGATATCTTTTAGGATACAAGTGACATCTACGGTACAGGCGGTAGTTTGTGTAGATTCTGAGCCACAAATGTCGGTAGAGCTTCATTCTCTGTTTCCTTCAGTATTTTAATGATATCATATAAATTCTTACACTTCCTACCTTCGCCTTTCCTCATAATCCTGCGTTCAACTGTTTCACTGCACAGAATGTCTTTCGCAGCCTTCTCTTCGTCTTCTGAGAAATGATTGGAGCAAATTTGAACCGCGGTTAGTTCGTCTAAGACACTCTAAGACATCGATTTTGTTTTGAAGAAACGTTAGAAGTTCATTAATAATTAATTTATCAATTTCTTACGTAATATTCATATTGGTCTCGTAAGCGGCGGCAGCGTATGCAATTCGATCCTGCGCACGATAGCAGTTCCGATCCTGCGCACGAACTTGAACAAAGTGTTCTTGGTTAAGTTAGTTAAGTTACTATGAATCTACCGTCTTATTCTCTTGCATGAGTAGCTATGAAATTAGCCTCGCAAGCTTTCTCCTCATGATTTTGATATTTCATGGGGTTGAATTCTTCTAGATTCCAAATTTTTTCAATTTGATTGCTTAGTTTATTTATAGATAAGCTACAAAATTGTTGGAATATACGTTGGTCGTTCCTGACACGATCCATCCCAGTTGTGTTCGTTGAAGTGTGGGACCGGTATCCAACTTCATTTTATCATTGGTCAGGATGTCCCAAAAACCTTCAGCCCCCAACAAGATGTCGGTAGGCGCTGGAATGTTGAAATTGGGGTCTGCCAATTCTAATCCTTGAGGCAACTTAATCTGGTTTCTTGGTATTGATGTTTGCGATAAACTTGATGTTAATTTCCTCTAATATCAGACAAGATATTATATTTTTATAGTTGGTTCTTAAAGAACTTAAGTCTACCGACAAACTTCTCCCAATGTATGTAACATTATTGTATAGGTCCGATACTGGCTTATTTATTTGATTTAACCCATATCTTCCTAGTGATCGGTTATTTGATCGGTTGATACTTTATTTGTTTATTATGTGAAATTGTGAACACATTCGTTGTTATTTTTTTTTATATTGGTACACTTGAAACTATTAGTTGTCAAGAATTATTTTTGACGTTTCACAATTCCCGCGTTTATTATTCCAATTTAAACTGTTTGTAAGGCAATTTTTCTTAAAAAATTTGTCTTGTCGTAAAATGTAAGTAGTTTATGTTTGTGGTTTTATACTTAGAATAATGTTGGTCACAATATTGTAACATATTGAAATTATTATAAAATTGATTGTGGGTAGAAAAATTGGTTTTTTATAAAGTGATCGATTTTTCGATCAGTCGGATGATATACCAGTGTGTTGTTATGCATTCATATGAAGGTTTTAGTTAGATATTTTTGTTGTTTTTGTTACAGTTTGTCAGTAAATGAAATTATTTCACATCTGGAAGATGACACGAATATTTTATCGGCTGATATTTATATTACTCCACCAGATAATTATGATAAAAGTGACGAAGATAGTGGTGACGAGGAATCTACCCATATAAATAATTTGTCGAGGCAACAACTATTAGCAGAAGCTGAACTTAGGGCCACTGTTGCTACAGAATCTTGTATTGACGTGAAAGACAGTTTCTTGGACGATCACACTCTCCAACCTACGCCTAGTACACCATCAGCAAAACCACCTCCGCAAAAAAAAACGTGTTCCAGTATCTAGACGTTGGAGGGCTATAGATATTCCAGATAAGCCTGAACAAGTGACCACAATACCCAGTTTCCTTGAAGATGTTGAAACACCAATACAATTTTTAAGGTTGTTTTTTGATGAAGAGGTATTTGAGCTGTTGCGTTCAGAAACTGAAAAAATACCATTCAGAAAGGGAAACACAATTTTAGAGTTACTGTGACGGTTGCGTCTACGCAGTATGGTGTACAACCTGTAGGAAAGGTCAAGCGTTTTTGTGACAAACAAAAAAAGGATGTTGATCAACCCAGGTGTTTTATAAATTATAATAAATATATGGGTGGCGTAGATCGCCTAGATCAAAATGTGGGATGCTACCGAATTTCCATTAGGCTGAAGAGATGGTATTGGCAACTACTTATGTTCCCTCTCAATGCGTGTGTGAATAATGCCTTTCAATTCTATAAAATATCCCCAGCATCGAAAAAGGGCAACAGTAGTTGTCATGATCTATTATCATTTACCAGGTATATAGTTACGACATATTTTCTAATGAAAGAAGCCTCCAACACCTCCGTTGGGAAACTTTTGGTGCCTAGGTCATTACTGGCTGTTATAAAACGGGTTCCAGACTCTATAAGGCTAGATGGAAAGGCCCATCACACTGTCAACCAAATTAAATCTACCCGATGTGGATTATGTCATAAAAATACATTTATGAAATGTTCAACGTGCAATGTCGCTTTACATCAGAAATGTTCTGTCATTTTCACACATTCAAAATAAATTTCATAGATATACACAATGTCTTAATTAATTCCAAACAGTAATAAAATATATAATTTTTATATAAAATAGTAAAGTATGGTATATTCACAGTTTTTTTTATTTCACAATAAGTAACATTCTTATGAATACAACCCACGTAGGTATATTCCTACTGATCAATTTATCGATCGGTTTCAAAACTCAGCAAATAAATGAAATTATTTTTTTTTAAATTGATTTTTTATGACATACATTATAAGGTGTTAAGACCAAATTTTCATCAAAATCGTACAAGTCTAGATATGCTTGGGATAATATGGGTTAATTTTAAATTTAATTTTTTTGCTTAATCCTCTCTCATGAAATCGGATTGTGCTCCCAGAGTCTATTAGTACTCTTGCCTTATATAAATTATTGTCACTACCCACGATACCTACTATCACTGTAGACAACAATACTAAATTTTCTGCCTTACCAACGGCATAATGATTGTTAACTGAGACATCTTCTGCCTCAGCTTCTAAATTTGGAGATTCTACACGGAATCCCTCTTTATAAAGCAACTTATTGTGATCATTACTGTCACATCGTTTGCATTTAAATGTGATCCTGCAATCCTGTGCAAGATGACCCGACTTCAAACATTTGAAGCATGCTCGGCTCTTTTTCAAGGCTTCTATCTTTTCCGATATTTTTAATTATAGAAATTTTTTGCAGTAAAAGATCGGATGATCCTCACCGCATAATGTGGATTTTCCCTTTTTTACAGACAATAACACAGTTGATTCACTATTATTAATTCCTAAATGTGATTTAATTTGGCTGTGCGATTTTTTGTCTGTAGTTTGCATAAGTTCTAAAGTTTGAGCTCGTAAAGTTAAACATTTCAAGAATTCTTTCAGTGTGGGCAACTTCCCTTCAATAGGGCTTTGTTCACAATGTTTTCTTGTAATCACGTCTAATTTGAAATAATTAAAGCATCCTATTGATTTACTTGAACATCTAAGTTGTGTAAAGCTTTTAAGTAAACGTTAGTTCCATCTATCAATCGCTGCAATGCGACTGCATCTTCCTGATTCATTTCCTTCAATTGGAATATGAATTGAAAATGCTTATGTATAATTGCCCTTAAATTAGAATATCTCTCATGTAATAATTCCCATGCTCCTTGATATCCAGAATCAGAGATCTCTAAATTCGAAATGATTTTAATTGCTTCTCCCTTTAAGCAAAATTGCAAATAATAAAATTTCAGTACATTGCTTATCGAATTATTATTATGAACTAACGTCTTAAAAATTTCTACAAAGGTGTTCCAATTTTTCTGGTCTCCGTGGAATTCTTGTAACTTTAGGTCAGGTAATTTTATTTCTACCCTCGATTGTTCTACGGATTCTAATGCACCTTTGGCCGTTCCCATTAATGAATAATATTGATTTTCAAATGATTCTCTCTGAGAAGCATTTTCAATTTTGTTTACATCTGAGATTTTCTCAATTCCATTATGAATAACTTCAAATTCATCAATTATAAATTTAATGCTGTCATGTCGTAGTTTTATTTCCTGAGCTGAAAAAGTATTTAATGCATCATTGAATCTGGTTAATTTTCCCCTTAAAACTCCGCGTTTGTTCCCTAATCCTTTCAATTTCTCCATCGTATTGTGAATCGCGACAATAAATTTCCGATAGTTAAATGATCACTACAATAATTCACTAAAACTAATAAATTATTCGTGTATTAATACTCCAATTTGAGAGAAATGATGACAAGATCTTTACAATATTTACTATTATCGATATAATCTGCACGTAAAACACGTAGCTAATATTGTTATTGTAAAATGTCATACAACATAAAGTTATGATTTGCAATTTTTTATGATATTGACAAACAGTAATTCGGAAATCTTGTAACAAATTATTTAAAATATTATTATTTGAAAAAAAATTATTTATTTATATCTATTCTTGAATAGATATAGTAGTACAGAGAAAAAAGTACAGAAAAAAGGTATAAAAAATAAAGAACATTGGTTGACATAGGTAAAACTGTGTGTGGGTGATATTGTATGTCACGTGAACACCTCAGTAGGAGAACCTGTGCTGAGGTGTTAACGTGTTTGTGATTAAGTGTGACAGGAATTTATGTGTTGTAGTAGAAAGTTAAATTTTTTTTTCACAGACATATATTTTAACATGAAAAAACACATTTATATGTGAGTGTATGTATTTTAGGATAATTCTTGAAGAACGTTTATAATATTTAATTTTACTTATTATATTTTGGTTATGTTTGGTTTGGAATTATAATCTTTTGAATAAAGTGAATTTCTTGGTTTTTTATCCAGGCTACGATATGTTTTTTGAGAAAGTTTGTAGATGTATTTGTATTCATTAACTGTTTTAAAGTAATGGGCATACTATTAAAAAGTTTGGTTGCGTAGTATTGAAAGTGTCTTTGTCCGTGTGTGGTTTGTGTTATCGGAATGTTCAGTGTTTAATTTGTTGATGAACTGGTTTTTATTATGGCTTTTGGTTGATTTTTAATATGAAGATTATTATGGATGAGATGTAGGAGAGCAGTTTTGGCGTATAGTTGTCTTATTGACATGACGTCTAGTGTTTTGAAGATTTTGTTTGAGTCTGTGTAGAATGGTACTTGCAGTATGAGTTTTATTATTGCCTTTTGAACATTTTGAATTGGGTCAATTGTTGTGTTTGTAGCGCTTCCCCAAGCTAATATTGCATAAGTGGCAATAGATTGACACAGTGCAAAATATATTGATCTGAGTATTTTTAGTGGAAAAATGTTTTTAATGGATTTTATTAGATGCAAGACTCGTTTTAGTTTATAAGTGATGAAATTAATGTGTTCAGTCCATTGTTAGTGTGTATCAATATTAACTCCTAGGTATTTTATTTGTTTTACACTTTCGATGTGTTCGCATTGGCAATAGGATGATGTTTGTTTACAGTCATGCAAAAACAAGTTCAAGTTAGAAGGAGATTGACTTCGTTGTGTAATACTATGTGTGATGTATTTTGTTTTGACTGTGTTAACGGTAAGAGTATTTCTGTTTAGCCATTTTATGACAATTGACAAATTTTTTTCAGCTGTTATGAATAAATCTTTCCATGTGGCTGCTAGACACAGAAGAACTGTACCATCAGCGAAGGTCACGATTTTACCATCAATTTCAGTGTCACCTAATTCGTTTATGTATATGAGGAATATTAGTGGGCCAAGTACACTCCCTTGTGGGACTCCGTACGTGATTAAAAGTGGTTCACTTTTCTTGTTGTCAATTTTAACTTGTTGTGTTCTGTCAGATATGAAACTTTTCATTAATTCAAATTCTACTCCATTAATGCCAATGTTTTTTAGCTTCTTGAAAAGTTGTTTGTGCGAAATTGTATCGAAGGCTTTAGATAAGTCCAAATAGATTGAAATAACTTTTTTCGGCATCTTAATTATGTGCAATAAACTCGGTTATAGTGGCAATTACGTTTTCTGTATTCCTATTTTTTCTAAAGCCATGTTGGTTAACTGAGAGTATTTGCATGTTTTCCAGATAATGTTGTTCTTTTTCAAGAATTTTTGATAACGTGTTTAATTATTGGGTCTGAAGTTGTTTACATTATTTTTAGGTCCTGATTTATGAATAGGAATAACCAGACCCTTTTTTAAAATTCCTTCTTTCAGGCTAAGATTAATAATGTATGTTAGTGGAGTAAGTAATTGTTGGCTTAGTGTTATTATTGTTTTAGAGTCTATTCCGTCATGTTGTGTTATTCTTTAGGGAATTTATTAATTTTTTGGTGTCTTCCAGAGTTATTCTATGTAATTTGAATAGACTGTCACTATTTTTGTGTGCACTGAGTCGGAATTTTTTGAGGTTCTTGATTATCGTTACTAGACGACTTTTGTTTTATATTTTCGGCTAGGCTAGCTCCGATATTTGTGTAATGTCTGTTTGTGTAATTAAGGATAAGAATAGGATTTTTGTGGAAGTCGACGGAATTTTTTTATTTCATCATCTTTGTTTTTGTGTATTTGTACTTTCCCTCAGAATAGACCAAACGCTTTTCGGGTCAAAGGTAGCAGTTATCAGTTTGTTTCTGTAATATAATTCTTTGGCTAATGATAAAGATGTTTTGGGAATTCTAGATGTGATAGGAGTTGGATGAAGAAGGATTGGCACTTATCTGTCTGATGCTATGGCGTGTTTCCAGGTTCTTAGACTTTCGCTGCTTCCAGCTTGATCTCTTCAATATTTTTGGCCGCTTGGTTTTTGTTTAAATTCTTGTAATCTCGCTTGGATTACAATATTTGGATCGCTAGGACCATGTTATAACTTAGGATCCTTTTAATTACACTCCGTTATTGAGAGCAAACTGAATCACTTTATTTAACAATAAATATAAACTATCGCATGATATGACTAGGCACTTTTTACAGTAAATACTCAGATACAGGCTAGTTCCTGTGGTTCTTTAGGAAAGGTAAAACCTTTGGTTGTTTTTGAGCAAGAGAGAGTTTTTAAGGAAACCCAACCTTTTATATGACAAAAGACTGTTGAAAACTTAAAATTCAAAAAGCTACAAAACAGGACTCGGCCTTGCCAATGCGACTTAATTACAAACAAATAGCAGAGACGAGAACCTTTCATAAATACTATTACCTAACCTTCATAGGTGTCACTAGTGGTATATAATTACTCTAAAAATTATACAGTCTGATTGCTCGAAATCTTGAATTATGTTTAGAAGTTTGTCCTTAATAGTTTTAGAATATTTTGTTATTTCAACATTCGATTTTGGATTCCATCTAGAAGGATCAATCATATTATCACTACACGATTCCACAAAGGCTGGTTGAAATAGAAGGTTGAGATTTATTAACATTGACAAGTGGTCAGACCACACTGCATCATACTGGACATCTACGCTAGCTATAGCGTTTTCCAGAGCTTTTGTGACGACATAGTGATCTAGCCAGCTTGTGGTACTACAGGCATCACTTACATATGTAAAAGTATTACAGTTCATCAACTTGATATCGGCACAAACGTAGCAAAACTTTTTGCAAAAATTTTCTAGTTCTCGGCCAAACAGACTTTTGGGATCTGCATTGAAATCGCCTAAAATAATTGCACTCGTCGAATTTCTTTCATTGATTATTGCGTTTACCTTACTCATGCAGTTTATGAATTCCTTGAGATTTTCGGGTTTATTTGTCGGCATATAACCACTCGAACGATCGCGCGTCAAAAAACTTTTTTCTCCGATTGCTCGCGGTTTTTTGGCGACGAATTTGAATATTTTCCGCCAACATTAAAAAAATCAAACCTCCGAATTTTAATACGCAAACATAAAACTGATTGTAGTGCTATACAGCCAATGAATTCACCTATATTTTAATAACTATTTAATATTTTTAGAATTGATAGATAAATTATTAAAAAATCTTAAACTTTATAAATGCGCGAAATTAGCGTTTTTGTGATTTGAAATTGCCGCCAGTGGCAGTTTTAAATATCTTTATAGAATATTTTCTACGTTTTTATGTTCTCTATGGCCTGTTTGATAACCACAAATGCAAGAATATAATAGAAAAATAATTTTTTGTACGTTATGCTCTCTTCAAAAGTTTGGTTAGAAAATAATTTTTTAAAATTTGAGTGCGTGACGTGTCAAAATTGAAATCACTGTATTATACTATATAATAAATTTACCACAAAAACTGGTATAACGTTAGAAAGATACATTAACTGTCTACAATTATTAATAAGCATAGTCGCCGTGTTGGCTTTATTTTATTCATTTGATGAATTATACAGATAGCCTATTTCACGATGTCAAAATCATGGTGCTACTTTTTAAATAATTGTAAATTAGAACTGGAGATTTGTAACCATGTTTTTATATAACGTGCAAAACGAGGAAATCAGGCTTAAAATGAGATATATATCATAGATATAAACATTGCCAATATTTCAGGGGGATACTTTGAAAGTTGATGAAATTCACCAATATTTGACGAAAAATCACTTCTGACAGCCACCTTAAGGTCAATCTACATAGGGTAAATCGGAATATGTTAAATGATGATAAATTTGTATATATATATCAAACCTTTGTATGACCGTAGAATGGCAAATAAAATCATAGTGATAATTTTATATCTAAACGCAAAGGTATCGAAAAAAAATGGGGTAGGGAAAATAATTGATGGAACCAATAATTGATTTATTTATTAAGCCCTAATATCCTTTTAAATCAATATTACAGTTGTATGGTTACAATGAAAGAGCAGTATATTGATTTAAACATTGTTTACACACTTTGTCATAATAAAAATGTATTCTTTTTATTGGTTTATTCATAATTTAAGAAAATCAATACATAATAATATCATTGTGCCTCGCTATAGAGTGAGATTCTGAGTATCGCTCTGGTGAGGGACCACCATTCAGAATTGAACATTGCTTGAATTGGCTTAGTTATGTTTAGTGACTAGATCTGGAAAAGCCTCTTTACAGAAAAATTGACAAAATATAATTAAGACATAAAAATAAAACGAGTTATTTAATGTGTACAATAAACAGGGAAAAATGAGAATACCTGTGCATTTGTTAACATGCATATTTCAATGATCAGAATTGAAATATACATATTAAATGTCCACCGAACCTTATCATATAGAACCTTTGAGGACAACATAACATGAGACGTGAGTATGCGGAAAGAAATGATTAAGTCCAGCCATCCATGCCATCATAATTGATGTTCAAACAAAATGAATTGAATTTATAAATTTGAATTTCATAACTAAAAAAACAAAAAAACAAAAAAATGAAATAAAAAAAAACCCTCAGCAAATCTATATTGTAGTGTGATATGGCTTCATGCAATCATAGCATAATGCCACATCACACTTTGTAAGGGTCCTTTTGAAAATGTTATTTATGTTGCACCACGCACATTTCACCTTTTTCCCGCTACGGACCACGAAGTGGTTGCCTTTCAGGATAGGTCGCAGAGTCTCTCCTTCAGGTATTAGGTCAATGGTCCGCACAGTCGTGTCAATTTGACTACGACAGAACAGCAGAAGGAGTTCATCCGCAACCTCACTCCTGAAGTTTCGGTACAAAATGCGTTTATTTTCCTTGCGGAGCTTTGAGCCGTACAATATATACGCATTCTGCACCGAAACGCTTAGTAGCCTCCTGAAAAGCTTCTTGTACCAGACCAGTTTTTGCTGTTGTTCAATGGGGAAGCCTGACAAAGTCTCCCTTATCCCAGTAAAACGTAAGATATCATTAGACCAATCGAAAGAGTAACCTTCAGGCGGCAGAATCGAACGCATTGCCTCACTATCTACCTGGTCTTGTCTACTCAAGTCTATGGGAGTTAGGTGAAACGTTGATAATATTATGATAAGGTATTGGTGGCATGCAGAAGGTATCCTCATCGCTCTCTTCGTGGTCGACGTCGCTCGCTTCGTCATCCTCGTCGCTCGATCTGTCCATTTCTGAAACAACAGAAAACCCAAATTAATTTAATGTGTCTATATTACGATAACCCACTGCCTCTGGTACGGCTTATGACTCGCAATATGATGGTCGCGGGATCAAATCAAATAAATTATATTTGAATAATTAGTGTTATTTTCACACAAAATTCATTAAAAATAATATATATTATATTTGCGGCACGTTCCAGAGTGGAAGATACCCATAGTATCGCCCTGGTGTAAGAACCCATTCAGAATTGAAACGTTGCTTGAAATGGCTTTAGCCGTGTTTGGTGACCAGTTCTGAATAGCCAGGTACTTTTCCACCTCCCTCTTCCACACCTCCTTCCCCTACCCGCTACCTTCAGCCTCACAACATACCCCGATTGGGGATGCCATAGTCTCACTGGCTCCAGCTGAGGCTCTTGTGAGGTATTCATATAAAAAAATAAATAAAAAGTTAATCAAATACTTGAGGCGGGCAATGTCAGGAGTCAGAATAGCACAGTCAGGTAGGTATGGAATGAAGAAAAGAGTGTGCGTGCCAAGATCGAGTTGCATGGTGGTTCATCCTCTCTGTCTACCGAAATGGCGTGAAGGTAAGTTAGTTAGTTTTATAACTCACGGTTTCCAAGTACAGACTCTTCTAGTACAGCTGCCTCGTCCACGTTACTGTTTCTGCCCATGTCTGAAATAAAAGAAAACACAAATTTACAGTAGAATTTGGATATAATGACTTTGCATTTAACGGTCTACTGTTTTAAGTGACGATAATGTAAACTCTAGTAAGGTTTCATAGCTTTTAGTAGGAAAACGTATCCGTTTAAAGTGACCAACTACGTAAAGCGACCTATTTTAATGATAATTTGTCCGGTTACAAAACCCACCTACCAATACAGCCTCGCTTTTGACTAGGAAGCTCGACACAATGAGTCCCGTGAAGCGAAAGTGTTTTTTCAATTTAAGAAAAAAGTGCTGTATTACACCGTTTAGAAGCCGGTTAATCAAATGTAATCCTCGCAAAGAAGTTCGGCATGTCTTATTTCTCACTCTGCAATACCCGTTACAGAAAAAAAAAGATGTGTAATGATGCATCCACGTCATAACAACAATACATTTTGTATGTTTGTTATGTGGAATTTTTAAGTACTAGGCTTATTTCCTGCCAATATACCAACATTGAAACTGTGCTAGGGATATCAATATAAAATATAGATAATTGATTTTATATTGAGCCCCTGGTATGACATTTCAAAAAATAAACTCACCGTTCCCAAACGCCGACAATTCTTCGTAGAATGGCACGTCCACCGTGACGCACGTCCACCTTCGTAGAATGGCACGTCCACCGTCCACAGCTCGCTGTGTTAGCCGGCCTCCGGAGAGAAGAGTTCCCCACACTGGGGTTCCCCACTCCGCGATGTCCCAGGTAACGGCTCCGAAGATGCTGCACGGATTGGCATAATTGGTTCATTGGGAGCCGTTGATTGGGTCTGTGCGGGAGTGGACATCCACGGTGGTGGAACGGGTCGTGGCAACGGTGAATTTCTCTCCGGAGATGGAATTCTGAAAACATTTACATAAATCATATAAATTGTTCTCATTCACGTGTGAAACAGTACGTACAGTATGTAAATAAACAATAAAATTAGAACTCTGTAAAATATGCACTGAATGTGCCAAATGCACAGAGCGCTGATCTTACCAACTATCACTGTAAGAGTGGAACGCTGTCGGAAAAAAAACAATAATATTGTATCAAGCATCTAAATACGATTACTTACTTTTGTTTAGTTTTTCTTGGAGGTGCGGTAGGGAGCAAAATGCGCGCCGCCTGCTTCTTGAATTTTCGGCTTTCCAGCTCTAGCCGGAAGGAAGCAGGCAGGGCCCTAACAGCCTTTAGGGCCTTGACGCGATCCTCTCGCACCAGTAGCAAAGCAGGGTCGCTGTTTAAATAAATACAAATATATGATGAGTTCAACGGCCACAGCAAAGTACTTTCATAAAAAAACATTAAAAAATACTAACACTCCAGACGAGGCTGCAATTGCAGCTCTGCGTTGACGTCCACGTGCAGGTAGTCCGGCACCAGCTCGTGCCCCACCTCTCCCTCTTTCTCTGCCTCCTCTTGCAGTCAGCACCACTCTATATATTTTAAATTGAAAACACTTAATGTAAGTACTTAAATTTTATAAATATTGCACTAATATAAAATTTGAAAATAATTATTTAAACCTGGGTCGTGGAGTGCTCCTTTTCCCTGGACGACAGCTGTTTCTGCACAAATTTGGTAAAAGTAAACGAATTAATTAATTATACAACTAAATTACTAAATTTTTATTGTGTGACGAAGGCTTTACACCATTTTACATGAAAAAAAGAGTCAACTTTTTGACATATGACTTAAAATAATTGGTTAGCAAATATCTGTATTAATAATGAACCAATTCAAAAACTTATATATATTTCTTTGTTTTGAATCACTGTGATGGAATATCTATATTTAAAATGCGCGAGTGCAGTATTTAAGATATTATTGTAAATCAAAAACAGATGACGTCTTCAGTTGACGTATTCTTACACAAAAACTTCAACCAAAACAATATATAAGAAACAAACGAATTAAAAACGCATTTCAAAGATAAATAAGTCAATCATGATTACACAGATATATAATTATGCGTTAAAAACCCAATAAATTAATTACTTACGGCATTTTAGGAAGAGTCCAAAATTTCGTGAATGTTGAAAATTTATAATTTTGTTTTTTGACAGGACGCCATAAAAAAACCGCAAAAACTCGTTAAATAACACTTCAAAGACAACGGATAAGTTCATAGACAAAGAGAATATATTATCAGCTATTCGATAAAACAAGTAGCTGGCCATGGAAACGTTTTAAATAATTACAATAAATATTTTACGAATGGTAGAAAAATCGGTCCATTTTTGGAACGATATCAATCGCAGAAAAATAAAAGTGGTCGATTTTTCGACCGAAATCGTTCCAGTGGATAAACTGAAAAAATTAACATTTTGCCACTGTTTACAGTTACTTGTATTGCCGCCAGTCTTGGCTCAGAACATTCCACTATGTCGACAGAAAGAGAATCTCGCCATAAGATTGCGACCTCACCATAAGGTTGTCCAATTAAAGGGCCATCAGCTAGATTTACGGCTGAAGTTCCATATCCTGAAAATTGGGGATGAATTTTTGAAAATATGTTTATTTCTGTTGATAGAACCCATGTTTCCTGGAGCAGTATTAAATCATTAGTTTCGCATAAATCTTGTATAAAATGCTTTGTCCGTCGAATCGACCTACAGTTCTGAGATACGATCCGTAGAATTTATTTTATTTTTATGTACATCCATTATTAGAAGTTTTATCTTCTCTGTTCGATCGCTTTACATGCAAAAATTTGGGTACTACACCTTCTTTTAATCTGACTTTCTCGCTGGAATGCAAGGATTAGATCGTATAGACAAGTGCTCCGCAACCTTTCCTCAATTACGACTCACCAAAATTCTTCCCAGAATTCGGCGGTACACCAAAAGCTAAAATATATATGTATTAAATTGATAAACAAATATTACAATTTTTTTTTTTGTTTTTTATTTGAACAGTATACATACATATTACTCTAACATATTTATTTTGCGCAATCATAATAATTATTATAAAATAATAATAAATAATGTGATACCTTCACTTATTTCAATGAACACAGAAGTTTTGTTTTCGGCTGGATTCTTGACAGCGCAACCCGAATTTCTTGGTCAAGACCTTTTAAGCATAATCGCTTATCATTTTTAATTAATACAAGCGTTGAAAAACTTCGCTACATAAATATGTCGTTGAAAATGGAAGTAGTGTTAAGATTGCTTTGTCGAAGATGCGAGGATGTTCCTTTTAACGTAAATCCAGAAAACATCTAATGGAACTTCGGAGAAGTGAAGTTTTAAAGTCGTGTCATTATTTAAATCTGTAAATTCTTCTCGAATTTTCAGAGGCAGTGCTTCCGTAGAATTTATTGCATTGGTTACAGAAGGATTTCGAATCCAATTGTATTGTTTCATATTAATGGAATAATACCGCCAGCTTACCCGCCACTCTTCTTCAAATTAATACGCAGAAGATGTACCTATTACAATACTGAATGGTTCCCTTTCATCAGGGCCATAATTAACGGGACAGGACGTGAAATATCACATATTCAAATCAATTGAATGATTATGAAATATTATAGTTTTTTTTTAAATATCTTCATCAACATCGAAGTACACATTAGGAGTTAATTATTTTTTATATCAAAAATATTTCTTATTCGTTGTGTTTTAGTATAGAGAAACTGATAAAGTCTTCAATAATAACCCCGTTAACACAAACATTGATTTGCGATTGTTTGAAATAATTTGAAAGTCCATTACTATTACACTCTCCGAAAGGTATGTAATGATCCTTCAGCCCATCGTAATGCTTTAATTAGTCTCTTAAGTGAGTTATTTGCCTTTACCTAATGTAATTCGTGTTTGGTAAATAATATTATGTGCCTCTAATACTCTACTTGGAATCCACTTAGAATTGAAGACAGAAGAGGCCTGAATTAAAATACATAATTTTACAATACGATCTTTCTGGTTTCCACATAAATTTCATTATGATGTATCTCGAAAGAAGAATTTTATTTCTTTAGAATGTCAGAAGATTGTACTTTGTATGTTCCACTGGTATTTTGACAGAAGATGTTCCAAAAAAGCTTCATCGATGCCTTGTCTAGTATTCTATTCATGAACCTATTGCCTATCTTTCTTTTCTTTAAAAAATACTGTTTTGTTTTTCTTATTCTAAATTCTATAAAAATAGTTGAAAATTGTGCGAAATCGGGTATTAACGGTTAGTGTCTGAAAAATCTTTTATATTCACTGGCATTGAAATAAAAAAAATCATAGCTCTTTCATATAATGTATCTACTTACCTTTTATTATTTATTTCACTTTTATAGAGATATTACACTTTGTGAACATTTGTCATTTTCTATTATTCATAAATCAGGTAAAGGAATTGATTTTTGAAAATCTGATTTTACCATTTTGTAGACCTACATAGGAAAATAGGAATACAAAATAAGATATATCAAAATGAGGTGTGGAAAAGGGGATGGGCTGTGGTTTTTCAAAATCTCAAGAACACCATTATGTTTTTTTGATTCAAAGGTCAAATGTGCAAAATTTCATCCATCTCGGAATAAAGCTTTCTATTTGTTTAAAAAACAAAGCCACGCCGAGACTCTTATTTATATACGCAGATATTAATGGATAATTTTTAGCTGATTCCGACGTTACCGGGCTTCACGCACAGCTTTCCGAAATCAGATGTAGACAGCAGTGGCGGTCGGTGACTTTTTGTAGAAGGGATGCTGGACATCAAATGTTTATACTCGTACTTACTACGTACTTGATATCAAATATGCACATCTAGACGTTAGCTCACGAACAAGATACAATTAGGTACCGTCTAAAATTATTTCCATAAATCCATTAAGGCCCCATAACTAAATATTTCCAGTATCCAGAATAAGCTTTTTTTCCCCAAATGGCCGAGACACAAAACTTTTTCGCATTAATTATTCAATTATACAACCACACAATTAACTATTATTATTTAGAACACGTTGGCGAATTATACATCTTATTTTGGGTATTCATTTTTATTTATTTAAAATATGATTTAAAAGCAAATCGCAGGTTAATAATATTTAATAAGAATTCGACTTCAGTATTCGAGCTCAAATCAAACTGTCATAGCAGCGCCCGCATACGATCCAATTGATTAGTAATAGAGTGCATTATACATATGAGCATTAAATACGGTTTTTGTACGTTGGATGCTGTCATTAATATCGTATAAAGTTAACGAAGATATTGGCTTGCGGGTCTCAGTGCGCATGCGCCGAAAGAACGTACGTTCTAGCATTCTTGGATACGGTTTACAGATCGCTTCCACACCACAGTATTATTACTTGCATACGTGTGTTTTACGCGTTTCACAGTATTTGAGCATGTACGTATGTGTATTTAGGCTCGCCCGCGATGTTTGTATCGTGTCGTAAAAGTTCGCTGTAGAAATATTAAAATATTTAAATTGCAGTATTGCTACGGCTAAATGTCTAAATCTTTTTACTCTAAAATGCAAGGGATACAGAGCATCTGCAGCATGTATGGGCGGACCGCGCCTGGTGGACAGTAATTTTCGTCTTATTCTGAACGTCGAGCGAGCAACATTTGAATAAAATAAGTACTAAAATATTGCTCTAAAGGTGGGAAAAGGGGATAGGGGTGTTTTTCATAATTTCATGTAGAAAGTGACCTTTCTCTTGTTTTGATGGTCGAGTGTGAAAATTTTCATCAACCTCTAAATAAAAAGGCAGATTTGTGTACAAATCATATCCACCACAAACACTCAGTCAACTTTATTTATTAGAAGAATTGCCAACAATTTCCCGGGCGTCTCTGACTTATTCCACCATTCACTACTGTATACCACAGTGTTCCGTAACTCATTCCGGTTCAGAGATATTGCGTGAAGTATTCCTCGTCTCCGACTTTCAATCCTCTAAATCCGAGTAAAAATAAAGTTGATTGTTTACAGGTGAGGTACTAGTACATATTGAATCATTAAGAATTAAGAATCATATTGAATCATCAGAAGATTCAATTCCCGTTGGCGGCATTTATTTTTACTCGAGAGATATTTTCAATTTGTATAGATATTTCAGGCGACTAATTATTGCTTACAATTATTTGTTATCGTTTTTGCTACGCATAAAACCTTGTCTAATAAACATTAGTTTATCAATATAAAATAATTAAAAAATGAATTTAACGAAAAATGACATACCACCTATAAAAGAAACACTCCATATAAAAAAATGCAAAATTTTTCATTAATATCAAAATATACACGTCATGATAAATATTTGTCAAAGACCTTCAACGAGTCTGAAAATTAATATAGAGTTCTATTTGAATAAAACATATGTACATTATAATATTTTCTATCTCCCACATGACATATTTCTACACAAAAAATGAAGGCACGGAAATAATATTATGAAATCTAAATGTTTACACAAGAAAAAATAAAAAAGACTCGCGATTAGCCACAATTATTCAATGGACAATTTGTTTCAAAGATTTAGAAAGAATGGAACAATTTTTTGTAGTTGTGGCAAACCTTATATCAATAGAACGTATTTTTCAGAAAACACTTTTCTTTTTGGAGTCTGGAGCCAGTGCCAGACTACGCCATGAATTGGGGCATGTTGTGAGGCTGAAGGAAGTGGGGAGGGAAGATATTAGAAGACGAAGGAGGGTAAGTACCTGGCTATTAAAATCTGGTCACCAAACATGTCCAATGCAATTTCCATTCCGAATGGTGGTCTTTCACATGGGCGATACTGAGAGTATCTTTCAAATCGTGCCGCACACGTATTGTTTATTATTTTTAGTGAATAAATTATGAAAAATTCTATAAAATTAGTTGTCCACATTGACAGTCTTACCTCTCGACACAAAGGTCGTCAGATGTATACAGAACGTTTCGAATGGAAGTACATGGTTTTACCTTCTAGAAGAGAATATTTGTAATCGGACGAATGTACGAGGATTGTAAATCGGATTTGGAAAATTGTGACTTTATAACTATGAAAATATTTATAATTAAGTTGCGCAGACCCATGAAAAATTACGGGACATTATAATGTCTGGATTTGTGAAGCTGGAAGTATTGATAAATAGAAACAATATTTGTCTACGAATCCATTGCCATTTCAAAGAAGAAATTTACAAGTTATTTAGTAAACTTGAAAAAAAAATTATAAATATACAAGACACATAAAAGCATAGCCATCTAAAGCTTTATTTAAAAACACCTCCTAGATTAAAGACAAAGTTCAATTAACAACACATCGACTTTTTTAGAACACTACTAAGGCCTGCACTTTTAACACGCCTAACGGATAACGGCCCTCCAAGCAAGCCATCAAATTCTAATAAAAGTTTGATTGAGACCGTACAAGAAGGATCAAAGAAATAAAACTGACATTAAATCCCTTTCCTTCCTGATAAGGGAGTGGATGTTGTAATAAATTGTAATAAATGTCTGTCTCGACACAGGTTTATGCTAGTGAGACAGACATCGAAAAAAAAACCTGTAAAAAAACTTTATATTGATAATAAAAAAAATAAAAATAGAATGTGTCCTTGTAAATTAAATGATCTAAACTTAAGCTGCTCATCTTTTTGTGGGATAACCATACCTCCTGGACACTGTCACTGTACCGGACGTGTTTACCTGTAAAAGAAGATAATGTAAATAATAATCACCGGCACACATCAGTCCTCAACCTGGGTAATGATTTAAGTAAAACACCGTGAGATGTTCTATCCAAAGCATCATAAAAAAATACGATTGAAATCAATATTTACATTTTAATTGTACTGGTTAACAGAACGTACAAAGGGGTGTAGCTTATAGGTACTTCCTATTTCTTACAATTTAAAACAAATAGTTATATGTATTTCAATACAACTGGGTTTTAAAACACCGATAGAAACTGAGACGATTGGAATTCTTTCAGCGATAATTTCAGATTGAAACACATCGTGCATCATCGCGCCATACGATACAGAAAATGGCGCATTCGACTGCTTCTGCAGTGGCCAGTTCAATCGGTAGCCAGCAGGAATTGGCCAGCCTTTAGGTGACCAACAGCGGTGGCCAGCAGTAGGAATTGACCAGCCTTTAAGTTGTCAGCAACATTGACTGATTCAGTCGGTAGCCAGCAAGAATTGGACAGTCTCTAGGTTGTCAACATCAGTGGCTTATTCTTTCGGTAGCTAGGATGAATTGGCTAGCCTTTAAGTTGTCAGCATCAGAGGCTAATTCAACCGGTAGCCAGAAGGAATTGGCCAGCCTCTAGGTTGTCAGCATTAGTGGCTTATTCTTTCGGTAGCTAGGATGAATTGGCCAGCCTCTAGGTTGTCAGCATCAGAGGCTAATTCAACTGGTAGCCAGGAGGAATTGGCCAGCCTCTAGGTTGTCAGCAGCAGTGGATAATTCAGTCGGTAGCCAGCAAGAATTCGTCAGCCTCTAGGTGATCAACAGCAGTGGCTTATTCAGTCGGTAGCCAGCAAGAATTTTTCACCCTTTAGGTTGTTAGCATCAGTGCTTAGTAATCGGCAGCAGCAGGGATTGGCCAGCCTCTAGGTGATCAGCAGCAGTGGCTTATTCAGTCGGTAGCCAGGAGGAATTGGCCAGCCTCCGGGTTGTCAGCATCAGTGACCAGCAATTGGCAGCAGCAGGAATTGGCCAGCCTCTAGGTGATCAACAGCAGTGGCTAATTCACTCGGTAGCCATCAGGAATTCGGCAGCGGCATGGTCATATGATTATAAGGGCCGGCACACGGAGACGCCCCATTATTGTAACGATGACAGATGCATCTGGCTCAGTTGATAGAGTACCTGTAGTTAACAGCTCATTGCACATAGTTGTAATCTCTTAAAATGATTGTGCCGTGATGGAGGAACAGAAGCGAAAACAGACTCAGGAATTTTAATTTTTAAGTTAAAGAGATTTTGCTCTGATAAGTTGTTATTCTTGAATCTCAAAATTTTTGTTTTTATGGGCTATTTATAATATCTCCTACAATCGTTCGTGTGACGTTATGCTTGCAAAATAACATGTTTACGTTTTTCAAATGCAGGCATTCTGGTGCAAATAATATTTTGCCCAGTAACAGCTTTTTGGCTTTGTCAATATTTTTATTTCGTTTTAGAAAATAGATTTATCGAATTGTTTCATGTTCGATTCAGTCGTTTTGCAGCCTGGAGACAGACTGTTTTTTATGCATTTTTCAACTGGTTAATATTATTATTTGGAAAAAGGGGTCATCAAACTTGCAGGTGTTCACCGTAATAAGTGACCAATCTAGTTCTAATTTTATGTTCGATACGGTCACCAAGTGTAATGAATTGCCTTCTTGCTGTCTAATATAAGGGATCCTGTGGCGCTAAATCCCTTTCTTTCCCGATTAGGGCGTGGGTGCTGTAATATAATGTGTCTTTGCCAATGAAATGATCTAAAATTAAGCTGCTTATCTTCTTGTGGGACAACCGTACCTCCTGGACACGGTCACCAAATTTAATGATTTGCCTTGTCTCTTCTTCTTATCACCAACCCTTTTAACATACTTTGTACGCATTTTATAGACTATCTTCTAGCCCCTATGATTTTTCACATAGTAAATAAGACTTTCGTGGTTTTCTTTTACAATTATCTTATACCTAAGTTGTGTGTTTTTTATCATTTAAGGTCGGGTAAGACTATTGTACTTTGTTTGTGTGGTAACAACCATTCTTTTGAAAGTTGAGTGAGTAAAGGTTCAGGAATTGAAAGACTCAAACATCAACCTAGATTTTATTTTAACCAATCTTCCTACCCTCTTCTGATATCGAATCTGGACATGAATTCTAAAATTCCTCTGCCATAGTAATGAATGAAGTGCACATAAACTGTTATAAACATACGTAAAGAAATTTTAACTTTTGACATGCATTGAATTATCAATTAGGGTCTCAGTTTTTCATTCGAAGTCCTATTTGTGTTTCCTTCATATTTACTTATCTAAACTGGGATACAAATATTCAAATGGTGGAAGTATAATAATTTTATTAATCGGTAAACATACTCGGAATAAACTTACCTCTGCAAAATCTGGCTCCTCCGTCACCAAGGTCATCAAAATAATCAGGGATCGGCTAATACCTTCACACCAATATGGCGAGGAAAACGAGACCGGTTTCGCCCTTTTCTTGTGGCACACCGTGCTTCAAGTAATCCTGCTTTGCCGTCATGCATTTCAATAAAATTTTCTCCTGAGTTCCGATCTATTGTTTTTGTAGTTTATTGTTTTATTATAAAAGTTCTAATAAATTGGTTTTAAATTTGGAAACTGATTGGAAACGATAGACATCGATTGAACTATATTTGTTTGGAAATGTATGAAGCATTTGAATTGGAGAGTTTACGAAGTAATTATTGGCAGATTTTGTAACAAAATATAGAGCATTTAATCGGGTATCGCGGGTAGGTATACGCAAATTAATTAGGCTCGTTAAATCGAGGGCATCCAGGCTGCCATTTGATATATTGAAAAGGCAAACTAAGTCACTCCCTGTGCGTCTTGTAGTTAAATCGCTTAGGTTTAGTAATTCCATTAGACTGTATAATTAAGTTCTACGATAGGTATTCCAAGTTTGTAATTAATAAACCTTAGAAACTTATGTTGTTCTCTTTCGATTTTTCGCTGATGAGTCTTATAAAACGGAGCCCAGATTTTTGAGTTGTACTCCAAATTACTTCTCACCAACCCAGTGTAAAGCAATTTGAAGAAATTAATCGTTTTAAATTATTTTATCGTCCTCAGAATGTACCCCAGGAATTTCATGGCCTTGTTAGTTATTTCATTTATATGAGGAACAAAAGTTAATTTACGGTCCAATATTATAGCAAGGTCCTTAATTTGTTTAACTCTTTTTAGGAAATTTTCGTTGATGCTATATTGATATTTAATGGGATTTTTGATTCGGGTAAAAGTTATTGATTGATATTTTTCAATATTGAGAAACAGTTCATTAAGGGTGCACCACTCTTGTAGCCTCACAAGATTTGATTGCAATACGCTACAGTCATTATGATTAGTTATTATTTTGTAAATTTGTAAATCGTCCGCAAATAAAAGTATCACAACTCCATCAAAGATGGTAGTTATGTCGTTGATAAACCAAGAAAATAACACTGGGCCCAGATGTGACCCCTGTGGGACTCCGGTGAAGATTTCAAAATTATGTGAAAAATGTTAATTGATTTGAACTAATATTTTTCTTTTGTGAAGGTAGCTTTCGAACCATCTTAAAATATGCCCAGTTATACCTAGGGATCTTAGTTTGTTTATAAGAATTTTATATGAGACTTTGTCGAAGGCCTTACTAAAGTCTGTATACACTACTTCTGCTTGAAGACGATTGTTCATGGAATTAGTTATATATTCCTGATATATCATTAAGTTTTTGGGGATCTGGTGAGAGGCACGAAATGAAAGACGTTGTTGTGAAGGTCACAGTGTTTATTGATGAGTCAGGTAGCCATGATGAGTGGACGTAGGACAGATGCAGTATTCTCCGGGTGCTGGCTGTGATGGCTGGTCAATCGCGGGTCAGTAAGTCGACGCCGTGCGCTGGTGACCGGACTCGTTGACTGTCAGGCACTGGCGATCTGGGAAATCAATACTCCAGTGCTGACGAGAAGGCCAAAGGTGCGGTGGACTTTGTAGGCGGTTGAGCGGGAGATGCGTAGACCAGTGAGAATGTTTCGTGTCCTCGTGGTAGTCATGGTGCGTGGATGAGGCGCTGGTCAGAGGCGCTGGAACCAGGGCACTCTAATCCGTTGTAGCGCTGGCCAGAGACGGTGGCCAAGGCGCTAGAATGATGTCCCGATGGAGTCCATGATGAGTACGAGCAAAGCCGGATATATTGTCCTCCGCGCAAATAAAATGCGTGGATTATCTCTAATGACTGACTCTTGCTCGCTGCGTCGGGCTTATTTATACAGTAAAGCCAGCGGCAACAGTAGGTAGATGAATTGCAAATAAATCCGAGACACTCGCTCAGTCTGGGTCATTAGAGAACTTTCGGCGGCATTGCAATTATTCATAGGCGATAGGCTCAAACCTTCTAGCGAGTCGGCGTAATGTGTCAGACTTGCCAGACAACGTATTGTCGTAGGTAGGTTGCGATGCTTACGATCGATTCTTGATAGCAATTTGTAAGTACCTAAGTAGGTCGAGCTGTTTATTATTAATTAGACAATACTGGATTGTTCTCTCGACGCTACAAGTTTGTTAGAATAGATCTTTTTGCTATGAAACCATGTAGTCGTTGTGAAATAACTTTATTGATTTAGAGAGCAGGATGGATTCAAGTGTTTTCGGGATTGACGACTGGATACATATAGGTACATAGTTGGATATATTAGATTTATCACCTTTCTTGAATATTGAAGACAGAAAGCTTGTTTTCCATTTTTCCGGAAAAATGCCAGTTTTTATGGACAAATTAAAAAGTTTAGTTAGAGGATAAGTTAAGATTGATGAGCATTTTGATAAGAAGATTGTAGGAATGTTATCAGGACCAGCCGATTTGTTATGGTCAAAGGATTTTAATTTTGTTCTTATATCACGTTCTTCAAATATGCATTGATTGAAATCGATTTTATTATTATTAGGTGTTGTGACGTCGAACATTGATGAGTTGTTTATAGAAGCATAGATTTTACTGAAGAATTCAGCAAACAGATCAACAATTTCTTGGGAATTATCGGCAGTTTGGTTATCAAAATACATGTTGGAGGGAATACCGGAGTCATTGTTGTTAGGTAATTTTCAAAATTTAAAGATGTGTAGCGGTTACGTCACCGCTTCTAGAGTCATCATATCATAACCAGACTGCACGAGTTAAAAAGCTGTGATAGCAATCAGTCTTACAAAACTTCAATTAAAATATCGGTACCGCAATACGTAAACTGCTGATATGATAATGTTTGCATACAGGGTAATGCAAATGCTCATACAATGAACCGAGTCAGCAGTCCTGCAGGTTCGACGTCCAGAAGCTACTCCAACCCGTGGCAGACAAGAACAAAGGAATCAGCAGCTATATAAGCGGCGGAGGACCTCAGTACATCATCATTCCACATCATTCCATTCAACAAGTTCAACGCGACATCATCCTACTCGAGAAGTCCGACTCAGCGTAACGGAGGAATCGGCCATTATGGCTGGTTCCCCCCGCGTCACGCTTTGATCCTTCTTCACCTCAACGCCCTGGCCCAGGCTATCCTTCCTGGCCAGCGCTTACCTCACGCGCCTAGACCCTGTGACCAGCTCATCGCCGTCAGCGCCTCGGCTCCGCGATCATCGTCGCTAGCCTGTACCTCCCGCTCATCTGCCGACCAGGTTCATCGCACCTTCAGCTACTTCGTTCACGCTGAAGTACCTGGAAGACTCCTCGCCTCCATCAGTGCTGAACAAGTCCACGAGTCCGATCTCCATCAACGCGGTGTCAACCCACTGACCCGAACCTTGACCATTCTACCGCAGTCATCGCCAACTACGCCTGGTTTCATCATCATCATCGATCCAGAGCCATCTCCCAACTCAACTGATATGTTATTCTGACTCACAATAAACAGCTGTGACAACAACAACATCATCATATTTTACTGTCTCACTACCAATTCCCATAGATGTTATGGGGGTTAACAAGATCCAATTCTTCACAGTTATTGATGCACTTTTTGTAACATAACTTGGACATTTTTTTGGTAGACTTTCTGAGTTCGTTAAATTTAGCGTAGTCAAATAGGATCGCGTGTTGATTTGTAAATTTTATGAGTAATTTTTTCGACTCTAATTATTATTTTTTTTTTCACTTGTAGCAAACACTTTGTGGGTATACATAATTATAACAATTAAATAAAATAACTTTGTTTGAATAACACTTTTTTGTAAATATTTTTAATCAACCGGTTTCAGTTCAACCCGAACCTTCATCATGGTTAATAAAAACCTATTAAATTAATTACAGAGGTGTATGGGTACTTATAGTTAAGCTGGAAGAGGGAGAGAGAACATCAACTTTGGTTGGGGTGGAAGACTTAGGTAGGAGAGAGGGGGTAAACATAGGTGCAGGGAATGGAAATATATTTAAAATGGGGCTGTTTGTTAAATCTAATTGTTTATTTAATAAATTGCTTTTATTGACTTTAAGGGATTTTTTTATCTCGAGTGCTTCTAAATTGTTGAAATACATTATTTAAAAGAGGTGAGTTATAACTAAAAATATTTTTTTCCAAGTTATCCATGTAGATGTCAGCAAATAGAGGACTCGTAGGAAGATCCATGGGTAGTCCGTATTTTTGTTGGACTATAGGATCATTAAATTTAAAGTAGTTTTGGTTAAGACAGATGTTAAACATTCGGGCAAGATCATCGTATCGGAGATAATTTTCTTAACTTCTGCGATATTTATTGATTCAGTCTGAGAAAATGATGTACTCTCCGGAATGTTGTGAGTAATAAGATTTTTATCTCTGTAGCTTTGTTTTTTCATTTTAGCGAGAATTTCGAACACGGTTTGGGTTTGGGCTTGTGGGGAGCACACATTGAATTTGAAATTGAATTTTTTAGAGCCGTTAACTCGCCCTCAAGGTTTGCCATTTTTACTGCCATTTGAGCAATGGTTACTAATATATCGTTAGTTATAGGTATTATTTTAGCGATCTGCTCTTTTGTTAATTTATTATTAGGCTCCATTATCATATTGCTCAATGAGTTGACTGCGTCGTTCGCCAGTGAAATATAAGCCTGTATTAAGCAATTTATTACCTTTAGATAATACATCCTAAACCAGGGAGTGCTCAGATATGGATATGACATCATCCATAGTCGGAGTACTCCGTTTAGAAACATTCCAATATAAATATTCATATGGGCAATACAAATAATATACATACGTATGGTTTTGATTGATGGATTTATTATTTGAGAGTTATCATCTCGTCATTGATTGGTTTTGAAAAACTAAATATGTACTCACTAGGTTTATTGCTGCTCACGTCTGTTGTGATTTGGCTTCACAAAATTGTATTATTTTATTTTTTTATATTTTTTTATTAATTTAAACGCCCTGATGGGCTTTTACATTATACATATTTTTCATAATTTACTGCATAATACATTGACAACAGAAGATTTTTTATTTTTAAAACATCAAAACAAAAATAACATTTTTTTTAAGTTCACAATATGTTGTGAATTTTATTTAATTTTTTAATTTTTAATTTTTTTTTTCACAATTTGTTCTACAAGAAAACAACAAGCATGTGCAATCGCCCTTTAAATATGCTACATAAAAATGTCATTCAGGTATCTCTTGAGCACAGGCAAACGTATATTAAATATGTCGATATTTGAGGTGAATTTGTTTCCAAATGTGTGAAAGCGAGAACTATCACATACATGCACCTGTTTAATAGGTGCATGTATGTGATAGTTGGTATTAAAGTTATTGTTGCAGAATAATATATTTTGCCAAGTTGCTCGAGTAGGTACTCTGAAATCTATGAATTGCAGGAGTTCACAACAGTCTAGTTTGGAGTTAATAATTTTAAATAAAAAAGTTAGGTGATTTATTTTTGTTCTGGTAAGTTTTTAGATTCTCACGGCCAAAAGCATTTTTGTTGTTTGTTTTTGGGGTGTTATGCCGTGTTGCGCTAACTCCTTCTTTAGCCGACGTTTCGGACAGCGTTGCAGTGTTGCAGTTCAGATTTGTTAAAATCGAGGGAAGGGATTTTGTTTAGGCATGTTACCCGTGTAATGCGGTAGTTCTGTAACTGTAGTGTATTTTGATATACATACGATCTGATATTTCGTCGTAGTATATGCTTTGGAAATGATCAGCTAACAGATTTACAATATCAATGGTGCTATTTGCTATTTCGCCATCGGAATACATTGGAGGGTAGTCGGTACTTTCATTGTTTAATTTTTTAACAAAGTTCCACAGGTTTTTTGATCCTAGAGCTTTTTTCTCAATGGAGGTGATATCTGCTTTATATTACAGTTTGGATAGTGATTCGCATTTTTTCTCGTTTCTGAAAAGTTTAAGTAGTCATCGGTTTGGTGAGTAAGTTTAAAAATTTTATGTCACTGTTTTTTTGTTGTTTGAGTAATAGTATAAGATCATTGGAGAACCAAATAGGATATATACTGTGTTTTGGTATATACGAGGGGACATGAGATTTCATATTTTCGGAAAATGTAACTTAAAGTTTTTCTAGGGTTTGTTCAATGTCATCATCAGTCAAAAAGGCCCAATCTGTATTAGTGAGTTGATAGTTAATAGAATTGTAATCGGCGATTTTAAAGTTGAGCGTTATTTGTTCGGTCGGTGGCCGAGTTGACATCGCGTTTGGGTCCCACTCAGGCGTAGTGTGTTCAATTCCTCGGCTGGCTAAGTCCTCCATCACAACACTAACAACATTTTCAGCTTACTGTGGTGGTAGTAGGAGATTTTCGAATATTCTCAGGTTATTTGTAACCCGGAAATGTTTGTTTTTCTTTTAAAAAAAAAATAATAATAATGGGGGTTTGTTTGTGTACATATTTACTACAATGTGTAAGTTGACATATCAATACATAGATCGAGAAGGCAATCACATTCATTTTATATAAAATTATAATGGTGTAGATTTAAATGGTTGATCATATCTATCACTTCACGTGCTGGATCATTAGAAGATTCATTAGTAATATAGCCACTGTCACTGGAGTTCCATTTCAAATTGGGAAGATTATAATCGCCGGCGATAATTATTTTCGAGGTAGGATTTTTTGACATACTTATTTTTTGTATGTTTGAATGTCAGAGTTTGGCGGTATGTATATAGTTCCAATTGGATGAATGATTTTTTCCATGGGGGTAACAATTTGTACAAATAATTGTTCCAGTGAAGTATTTTGCGTGTTTAGTTTTTTCGCTGATAAATTTTCCTTTATTGCTATCAGAACTCCACCTCCTATGGATTTAGACCTAGATTTTGAATTTTTGTCACGCCGAAATATCTTTTGGTTTGTAAAACCAAGTTCTGGAAATTTTATATATGGAACGAGCCATGTTTCGGTAAAGATAAATATATCGTGTCCATGTAAAGGTATTGTTGTTTTAAGTTCGTGTAGTTTTGTACGAAGTCCTCGAGTATTCTGATTGTAGATTTTAGTCACGTCTGGGCATTTGGTCCTTCATTTTCGGCTACTTAGGTCTAGTTTTTTGGGACAATTTTTACTATCGATGGCTTGTTATTAATAAATTTTATGGTGAGTCTGACTTCGCTTTCCTGGGTACGGTTTGCCAGAGTTTGTCTGAGACCATTAAGATATTGCCTTTTTAGAGAAGTTTGGTCGGAGTAAATTCTATATTCAGTGTTTGTCAAGGTTATATTTTTTTACGCAATATATTTAAAACTTTTAAGTGATCACTAAGAATGACTTTCATTGGCCGGATTTTGTTAGATTTTACTACACCAATGCGGAAGACGTCAACAGAGTTTTCATCAATCGTGTTATCGATTCTGTTGAGAATTTTTATTATTTCCGTCATATCCTGTTTAATTTGGTCAATGTGGTTCATCTTGACACTTTCGGGCACATTTGTGATGATTAAGTTTTTTGCTCTCACTTTCCGTTCTTTCAACTTGTCGGCTGCTTCCCACATCTGAGCTATTTGTGCCCCACAAGGCAGGGACTGAGGCGGAGGCTGGAGTGGCTGGTTCTCCGATATGCGTTGATGCGTCTTAAGTTCTCCTTCTATAAAGCCCATTTTGGCAGCACTTATATTTCCCAAAAGTTCCTAGAGTTTAGGGGACAGTTTTCCCATATTTTCATTGGTGAATTTGTTGCTTGGATCAGTTATAGTCATTTGTAACGAATTTATAATGTTATTCGCTGCAGTAATAAAATAATAGGCATCGCAGTTGCCCATGTTATTTCAGGGAGAAAAAAAGGTTTTGCGGCCCTGCTTTTAAATGATAGAAATGTTCGTTAACAAGGCACACAAAGACACAACAAACACTGACAGAGTTTGGACTGAGTGATCGGTGATTTTAAATATTGTTTTGACAGCAACTCAGGTTTTCAAATTTATATTTAAGTTAAAACAGAGATTTTGGAATAACTTCAAACACTTTATTGAACTGTTATTGCAATTTCGTGTGTATTTTTATTGAGCATATTATTTTTGTTAAAATGTGTTGAGGATGTTTACTTATTTAGTTTTAAACTAGAGCAAATTTAAAAGCGTGTTATTGTATTGCAGTATTATTGTTGTATTGAAATACTTGCCTTAATTGAACATTTTTTTGTTCACATTCGAATTCATAACAGCTGGGACACTTTGCAGCAGTTCACTTTTGTCCCGCTACTGTTTAAGAATACTTTACGAAACTCTATCCAAAGACCGCCTTCATCTATGGCACTCTTGATCTATGGTTGGTCGAGAAGGAACGCGGCTGACGCTTTCCAGAGCGCCAGTACCAGGGGGGTATAACTCCGAAAAAAAAGTGGGTCAGAAAAAAAGACACACGACAAAAATCTCTATGGCTGACGTGTGAAGTATATTTTCCACAAACCAGTGCGCACTTCATGCATGTTTATAGGCCGCTGTCATTGGCCGATTTTAGGCTAGTGAATGGGATTGGCTCCGAATGAGAATTAAATTGTCTATGGTTATGCCTTTTTTATAGTTTCTATCCTAGTCGATGGTGAGTATGTCGTGTAGTGACGTATATTTTTCAGGAACAGACTTTTATCTATGGCAAACTTTAGGACCCATGGGCTCAGTACGAAAAACCCGAAGATATTGATCTAGTGAGTAACAATTATTTTACAAGGAATAATTATTCGCCTGAAACACTCATCCACATTGAAAACTCATCCACATTGAAACACGGGTTCGAGTCCCGTTGGCGTCATGTATCTTTTATCAGGAGATTTTTCAATGTGGATGAGTGTTTCAGGCGAATAATTATTGCTTGTAAAATAATTGTTACCCTTTGTGCTATGCATAAAAAATCTTGTCTTAAACATTAGTTTACCAAAAAATAATAATCTATTGAGTGGTTCATTTATGGCCAGTACCAATCGGACAGCCTTGGAGCGAGGTCGAGACAACAGGAGGATTCGAGCAACTATTCCAGACGACAAAATTTACGGGAGATGCCGATGTCGGATTTAGCTAGTTTGAAGTAATCGCTGTTCATCACGTCTATCTTAACAAATTTTACAGTTCTTTCCTAAGATCTGTATGGCGCCCATCTCTGTGAATCAGGTCAGACATTAATCTTGTACACAATGTCACATATTTAACTGTTTATTGCTACCATTTAAATTCCTTCCGTGCATCTTCGACTGCCGCACACCCCCTGAGAACATGGAAATCGTTTCAATTTGAGAGTCTCTTGTTCTATTTGATTTGAATAAATGTAATTAACCATCGTCTTTCTTTTTATTCAATATCAAAGCAATCTTTTATGTCACTAAACCTCATCATGTTACAATGGCGCCAACGTGTCATTTTCAATTAATTTATTACTATAAAAAGTTTCGTGTTGCAACTTCGATTGGGACATTATCTGTTGTTTTCTTTAAAAAATTCTATTGAAATACCTGCCTTAATTGTTTTTTTTAAATTCGAATTCATAACAGCTGGGTACTTAGATGGGTACTGTTTGTTTATTTAATAGTTCCCTGATCTCGTAAAATTGTGAATTAAGGAATAATAATTCTCGTCGAATCTTGTGTCCATCTTTAATCGCAGTGGTTGAAAAATTTATTTTAAAATTCGTTTATTTTAAGAATGAATAATTGATGCTGTTTATAAATTATGTATAAGTTCCATCCCATCATATTGTATTCTCGATCTATAAACTAAATAAATATTATAAAGTCCATCTTTTTCAAACCAAAAAAGTCGAAATCTCAAACATCAAAAATACTAGCGAAACCGGGCACTCTAAGCCCGTACCAAGTCTAGTATACTAGCGAAGCTAGGCACTCTGACCCCGTATCAAGTCAAGTAAGATAATTCGTTCGTTTTGCCACAAGTAACAACAGTTGTTTGTGTTTTTGTTGTTTGTTTTTGGGGTGTTACGCCGTGTTGCGCTAACTCCTTCTTTAGCCGACGTTTCGGACATCGTTGCAGTGTCCATCATCAGGGCAGATCTGGTAGATCCGAAGATGTGTTTGGTTAACCACAAAAATTTGCGCCTCTTTTGAATTCATTCCAGACATATGAAAAGCTGCACAATTGGTCCATAGAGTAATGCCCGCCACTGCTTGCTACCTTTTCTAAAGTATTTTGCAGATATAAAACTGTATCCTTTTTTTAATTATGCAAATAGAAACATAAACCCTTTATGAAAATTATCAACTATTAAAGGCAAAACAGTTCAAAGATTTCATTTTTGACATTAGACAATAAAATATAACTCCTACAATGATTAACACTTCCACCCCGGACCGGGGTTATAATTCTACACTAACTAGAGTTTTAAGCTGTATCTAGGTGGTTTTTTACACCATATAACAAATAATTTAAGTAATCTTAGAAAAACTATTCAGCTATCGATCTGCATTTAAAAAATTTATATCGCATTACTACTTTTTAAGATATTAAATAAATTACATCTAAATCTGATAGAATATTTTATACGGGGCGGGACTTTATAATCGTTTCCACGAACTGGACGAGGATCCTGCCGAAGCCGGTAGCCGAAAGATAAATTTTGCATTGTAATAAAAAGGGCTATACCGTTATAATTGAGTCACGCTAGTATTCTTATTATCACTTTACCATTTTGCTTTACTTAATGATTGACCGGAATTGAAATGGGAGGAGCGGTAACTGGACAATTTTTAAGGGATAGTAAGTAATTTCTTAGTTATTAATGGAAAGGACTTAATCCGAATCGGTGACACAGCGCTTCTTATATGTCCTTTTGAAATACTAAGATATTCACTTGCCGGTCCCAGACCATTTCTTCTGGGTAACATCCGGCAGGTGTGCTTATACATTCTAGGAGCAACACATTTTAGGAACACAATTAAAATTGCATCCGTCTCTGTCTGTCGTATGAAATACAAATAGACCAGAAAGAGACAATTATTTTTTAAAATTTGTTGGAATTTGGAAGATAGAACTTGCTCAAAAGTTTAAAGTACAGTATGGTTGAAGACTGCAGCGAATAAATAGTGTTTTCGGTTATTGCTAACTTGTGTTTTGGTGTTAAATAATTCTCTTTGGGAACGGACCAGTTTCACAGTGCTACGAGCGTCTTCAGATTGGTAAGTACATTTATCTTATGCAATGGCGTATAAAAGTATCTGTGTCAGGGGTGTTAACTAAATAAAATCAAATATACCCAACATAAATCGCACGTCAAAAATCGCTCCACAAAAATCATCTAAATACGTTGCTAATAATACATAAAATCAAAAAATTCTTCGGTTTGTGTTTACCTGATAGATGTTTAAATAAACTATCTAATTAAGTCAAGTGTAAACGACCTGGTTATGGTAATTTTAAGTGATAAAAATCTGTGAAGTGATAGTGATTGGTGTCGCAAATTCAATCTAACAATTTACTACAATAAGAATAAACGTACCTGTTCTCAGACAATTAATATTATAATGTTCGCAGACAAGTAATAATAAAATTATTTGACACTAAGTCTCACAGGAGCGGTGGTCCTGTGGTGAGAGTGCTCGCTTGACATTCGGAGAGAACCAGTTCGAATCTCACCCATTCTAAAAAAAAAAAAGAAACTCTTTTTTTTTTTCTCAACACATATTAAAGTAATTTCAAATAAATTCTTAAAAATCCCAAGTGCTGACACTATTATTATAATAATTTATTATTTGACGGTATAACAACAGTGGAATTTTGACTAGAGGCGAACGCTTTAGCGCCGAGTTTCGAAGAACGACAGTTCGAACCCCATTAACTCCAAATAAATAATTACCGTTTTTTTTTTTTTTTTTCCATAAATATTAATAAATATAAAAATAAATATACAAGTGGAAAAAAAACAGGACTTTACAATAAATACAATACAAGTCTTAGTGACATGTAAACATTAAAATAAACTTTAAATGGCAGATCCCCCGTGTACCCCCCCAGGGGCTAAAGATCCTTTTAAAAAATCGGGAACCACGCCGAGGTCACCGATAATCCGGAGCAGTAGCAGTCCAGAACTAGTTAAGTCCCTAAGACAAACCCGAACCGAAAGCAGAAAAGTTGTGGATAAACGACAAAAGAAGGAAATTAAGACTAATAAACAAGCGTCAATCCCCACTAACACCAACTCTGCTCTTTCTACCACCACCGCAACAACATTCTCCTCTACTACAAGATCCTCACCAATAACACACGAGTCCAGTCCAGCGCTTCCATCTATCAACGAAGACAAAATTCCTCCTCTCAAAACCAAACCGATTCTGACCTCTGCTGAAATCCCCCAATATACTTCTCTCCAGAAAACGAAACAGTCCGAGACAGCCATGAATATTGTCCAAATTGCCACTCTGGCACTGAAAACAGCCAAGCCTCTCAAAAATAACATAACCAAAGAAGTCCGCGACACAATAATCTTATCTTTACTGGAGATAGTTGAGAAAGGAACACTAGAAAAACAACTTCATGCTCTGGAAGTCGAATTACTTGAAACCAAGGTGCAGAATGCAGAATGTCAACTGAAGATGGAAGAAAGACACTGTAGGGAAATGTCAGCTTTCTGCGCCAACGCTCAAAAATAACCCGTACTCAGTTACGCCTCGGCAGTAGGGAATCGAGGAGATCGCACCAGACATGCCATAATAGTGTCGTCATCAGACCAAGAAGCGACGTCAGAATCCATCACCTCAATAATAAAGGATATTATCAAGCCAGCCGACCTCAGAGTGGGTGTCAGTGGTATGTCAAAGGCCAAAAATAACAAGGTCATAATTACCTGCCCTAAAAAGTCAGATGCATAGAAGATCCTAACAGCAATTCCAGGGCTGACCAATGGTTACTTGGTTGCTCATGAGGGCAAACGTCTTAGACCTAATGTTATCTTGAAGGGGATCGAAAAAGAAACACAAGATTCTGAAATATTAGACATGATCTTGCAACAAAATGATACTATCTACGAAGCCACTGGAAATGATAAGGAAGCTATTAAAATTCTAAGATTCACAAACAACAGGAAAAATGATAGGCTATGAAATGTTATTCTGATCGTCAAAAAAGAAGTACATTCAGCTATGTTAAAACAAGAAAGAATAAATATAGGTTTCCAGCGAGTCCGAGTCGAAGACAGCTGCCCAATCATGCAGTGCTATAAATGCATGGGATACGGTCACTCCGCCGCGAGATGTACTGAATCAAAAGATCGTTGTCTACACTGTGCTGGTGAACACAAATCATCTGACTGCACAAAAAAGGAACAAAAAGAAGAATTCCGTTGCTGGAACTGCTTTAAAATGGCCAAAGGCAAAATTGAGGCACCAAAACACAGATCAAACGATAGGGACTGCCCCTACCGTACTATAATGATGTCACGCACAATGGAGAGAGTTGACTATGGCTAACTCAACTGTAACTACAGCATCCGGGACCCAGGCCAGTATAAATGAATACAAATATGAGAAAATTGAAGACTATAAGCCAATAAAAAATAGCCTTCGAATAATGTATCTTAACGCGAGAAGTATCAAAAATAAAATTGACGAGATTGAAGAAACTTTAAAGAGCATCAAACCCACTGTACACGTACTTGCAATATCCGAAACCTGGTTGGAAGATGGTGAGGAGTGCTTCTTCAACATCGACGGCTACCAAAGTACATTTGCGTCTCGCACCAATGAAAGAGGAGGAGGGGTGATTCTCTACACGCACCATTCACTAAATGCTACAACTATCGAAAAACATTGTAGTGAAAATTCTTTCTTAGGAATTAATATCCGTAATAGAAATTTTAAACCGTTAAATATTTATGTTATATACAAAAAACCTACCTCAAACATTAACGAATTCTTAATGTATCTTGAATCTATTTTAAATAACTGTAGAAATGATACCCTTATCTTTGGTGATTTCAACATTGACATTCTTCAAAAAAATAATACATCTCTTAAGTACATCAATACGCTAGACTCATACAACTGTTTCATGTGTAACACATCCTATCCTACACGAGTAACAGATACCTCTACTTCTCTAATAGACCATATCATCTCAAACAGACAAAATATTTCCTCAACTACTGCAAATATAGATGCCTACCTAAGTGATCATAACATTTTGATATTAGATTACCAAAACAGCTTGAAACATCACACTAATAATAGAATACATTATTTTTCAAACAACACCAAAACCGATAAAAACATGTTAAAAACATATGTAGAATCCCACAACTTTCCACACCAAACCACCAGTAATGCCAATGAAAACTATAATAATTTTAATGAATACATCAAAACAGCAATAAAATCATCCCAACATAAATCTGAGTTACGCATAGGAGACCAACGGAGGGGTAATACTCCATGGTTTGATGCAAAATTAAATGCACTTATCAAACAGCGCAACAATGCGTTTAAAATCTGGAAAAAAAATCAGCAAAGTGATATATTCACAGCACTGAGAAATAAAACAAGAAATCAAGTTACCAACTATAGAAGATATGCTAAAACCAAATACTACACGACTATATTTAAAGAAAACCTGCGTAATCCGCGACAGACATGGAAAATAATAAATGCAATTCTAACAAATAGCTCGACACCCCAGAAAGATGAAATTGAATGTCTTCTCATTAAGAATGAAGAAATAACATGCCCAACACAGATAGCTTCAACTTTTAACAACTTCTTTATATCAGTTGGGGAAAACTTAGCAGCTACAATTGCATCATATCCAGATGATTCTATCACTATAAACACGGATCAAAAAGCAATCCAGTCCTTATACATGGCCAAAACAAATAAAACAGAAGTTCTCAGTATCATCTCTCAACTAAAGTCTAATGCATCTCCAGGTTTAGATGGAATTACACCAGTGTACCTGAACTTTTGCAAAGATATATTAGCTGACTACCTTGTTTTTCTTATTAATCAATCCCTGGATAATGGAATCTTCCCAGATCAACTAAAGATAGCAAAAATAATTCCGATTTACAAAGATGATTGCAAAAAAAATCCTTCTAATTACCGTCCTATATCCATCCTCTCTGTTGTCTCTAAAGTTTTTGAAAAGGTTATTAAGCTTAGGCTCACTAAATATCTCCTATCAAACAATTTACTCGCATCCCAACAGTATGGATTCAGAAACCAATCTAACACAAAATGTGCTGCCTTCGATTTTGTATACGCCCTCCAAAAGCATATAGACCAGGGTAAGCATGCTGCAGGCTTATTTATAGATTTAAGAAAGGCTTTCGATACGGTTGACCATGGGATACTACTAAAGAAGCTAGAACACCTAGGCATAGTAGGCACTCCCCTGAAGTTACTGTGTAGCTACCTCTCTAACCGACACTGTCAGACCTTTGTTGGAAAAGGGACAAGCAGCATGGGAACGATAAAATGTGGCGTGCCTCAGGGCTCCGTACTTGGACCATTACTATTTTTAATATATATAAATGATATTGCTAAATGGGGACTTAAGGGTACAATACAACTCTATGCAGATGACACAGTGATTCTTTATCACAATAATGATTTAACGAACTTGAAAAGGAAATGGAAAGGGATGTAGCTTACCTGGCAAACTGGCTGCGATTAAACAAACTTAGCCTAAACATAAAAAAACACATTACATACTATTTGCAAATAAAAAAATGTAAGTCTTAATATAAGTCTTGATAATAACCGACTTGAAAGGGCTGATGTTACAAAATATCTTGGCCTTTTCATTGATTCACAACTCACATGGAATCACCAATTTAAACATGTTCTATCCAAAATTACTCCTATAACTGGTGTTTTATATAGACTTCGCGGGTTACTTCCTCCCTCTCTATTAAAATCGATTTACCATGCTATGATTCACTCACATCTAATATATCTCGCCGGAATCTGGGGATTTGCTACAAAAAAAATGATTTCAGAAGTCCAAGTCGTCCAAAATAGAGCCCTGCGAAATATTTTCAGTTTACCTTGGGACACACATGTCAAAGACATCTACAGAAACACCCAAATACTTCCTTTTAATACCATTCCCA
The DNA here is from genome assembly GCA_026573805.1 of Hesperophylax magnus. Lineage (NCBI taxonomy): Eukaryota > Metazoa > Arthropoda > Insecta > Trichoptera > Limnephilidae > Hesperophylax > Hesperophylax magnus. Next base: position 10,837,062 of record JAIUSX010000068.1, read on the forward strand.
CTTTTGAAATAACGAAAACTATATTACAAGTAATTCAACACTTGGCACATTCCAACACTACACTCTATTACAATTACGACGTACACCAACACAACACAAGAAATCACAACAAACTACATATACCAAAAATCAAATCAACAAAATATGGACTAAGATCCCTAGAATACATAGCTCACACAAAATATAATCAACTACCCAACGAGATCAAATGTGCAAGTCAATGTAAAAAGACCCAAACTAACATGCTCAAACTTCATCTTATTAATGACTATCTGAAATAATAATGTTGTGTATGTCCCATCATATGTCCATTTAATACATACAGCTATATGTTTCATGTAATGCGTATCATTACCGCAATGAGTTTATTAACTCTTGGGAGTACAATGCTTTATATAATATACTATATTCTGTATTGTATACTTTTAATAAATAAAAAAATAAAATAAAATAAACTAACTAACTAACTAACTAACCATCACGCCGTTTCCCCGAAGGGGTAGGCAGAGAAGACGGACCGCCAAACAACTCGGTCTTGGCACACACTCTTTGCCTCATTCACATTCATACATCGTCTCATACATACTCTTCTATTTTTCTGACTCTTGACATGACCCGACTCAAGTATCTGATTCATTTGATCGTGCCATGTCTTCCTCGGGCGTCCCCTACTTCTTACACCATTCACACTTGCGTCATATATTCTCCTTACGCTCCTTTCTTCATTCATTCGCTCTACATGCCCAAACCATCTGAGGGTCCCTTTCTTAATTTTACTCATTACGCTCACATCAGCCTTGCATTCTTTGCGGATATCCACATTACTCACACGATCATACATGGTTTTACCACACATACGCCTCAGGGATCTCATCTCTACAGCATTCAGCCTACTTTCATCCTTCCTCTGCCAGTTCCATGCTTCACTGCCATACATCGGGGTAGGTACCAGCACTCCATTGTGGACTGCCAGCTTTGCTTCTTTGGACAGCTTTTTGTTGGCGCCTACGGCATTTAACCCACCATTTATGGAGTTACCTGCATTCACCCTTCTTTCAATATCCCTATCAGCCTTCCCATCTCTCGTAAACATACTTCCCAAATACACAAACTCATCCACTTGCTCCAAGTATTCATCATTCACAACTATATTGCACACTGTTTTCATACTCTCTCTTTCAAATACCATGACTTTGGACTTACTTACATTCATAAACATTATTTATTCTCCACAATATTAAAATATTGCATTTTAATAGTTTGCTTTTATTGATGGTATCAGTGTCAAAATTTCTCGGTGTATTATTATTATAACTGCATATTATTGCAGCTTGTTTTTGCGTTTTTACTCAAAATGTTCATTTGGTTCCCATATTCTTTTATTTTATGATAAAAATTATTATATTAATTCTAAATTTATTTTCATGTAAACATTATGTATTCCATTGCTCAAACCATACAATTTATAGAATAATCGTACTACTAGTAGTACTAATAGTACCTACTAGTTTTTCACGCATTAGAATATGACCATAATAATACTAATAAAATTTGGATGATTTAAATAGCGCCGTTTTTGTGAAAATTCACCTCAAGAAGCGTTAAATTTAGTCTTACATTAATTATAATTAACAAAAAGGTATCATTTAATTCTTTTCTTTATGTTAAATATTAATTTCAAGATGTGTTTGTTATTTATTTTATTTTATCTTCGTTATTTGATAGATCATTAAAAACATAAAAATGTAAACACATAATCAACGGAAGGCACCCATGGTTATTTTTTGGATGCATAAATTTTCGATTTGAGAAATTTTGAGAATATCAATCTCAGATGGGAAGGCTGATAGAGATATTGAAAGATGGGTAAATGCAGGTAACTCCATTAATGAAGGACTGAATTCCGTTGGCGCCAACAAAAAGCTGTCTAAAGAAGCGAAGCTAGTAGTCCACAGTGGAATGCTTGTACCTACCCTGATGTATGGGAGTGAGGCATGGAACTGGCAGATGATGATGATGAAAGTAGACTGAATGCTGTTGATATGAGATCCCTGAGAAGTATGTGTGGTAAAACCATATTTGATCGTATGAAAAATGTGGAAATCTGCAAAGAATGCAAGGCTGATGTAAGTGCAATGAGTAAAATTACAATATGCCCATGCTATTGATTATATTACGACTGGCAATTTAATGTTATTTTTCTTGGAAGCCTCGAACCAGGTGAAGGTAGTTATAATGTGTTGATTGTTTTGAGAAAGGAATTGTGGAGCGGGAAAACGAAAAATTAAAAACAATCATTGATTATAAATTTTATGAATAAAAGTGTTGTTTTCTAATACACTACACATATATTAATAGTAGGGGCAGGTAGGTAGGTACTTACGACTTTTAGAAAACCTGTTTTGGATAAAACGAGTAATCGCTCTAAGGAGAAAATTTAGTTTTTTGTGCTCGCTATAACCAAGTTTGACTGTATATATATATTCATATATCGTCTCATATATGAATATATGAATGTGAATGAGGCAAAGAGTGTGTACCAAGACCGAGTTTTTGGCGGTCTGTCCTCTCTGCCTAGGTACCCCTTGTGATGAATTGAATACTAACATAAAATAAACGAGACAAACGTACTCCAAAAAAAAAAAATTGTTTAGAATATGAGAAGATTTATTGACAGGCAGGCCGTAAACACGTTCCCACGGGAAGGGAGCAGAGATCGATGAAGCAGTTGGGTTTTGTACAAATCAGAAGTGTTGTGTGAAATTACAGTTAATTAGTGAATTCAGATGGTGTTAGAAAGCTTTGTTGGTTTTTGAATTAAAGTGAAATATTATTGAACCGGTGTTTGTGTGAAGTGAAAGTGGTTAAACTCAGTGAGAATACAATTAATAATAATGTCAATAATAATAATTGGATAATTTGTAGAGCGCCGTTTTGTGAAAAAATCACCCCAGGGGCGCTAAGAGTTGGGCGATCGCGATTATAATATAAAATGTGTTAAACTAAACGTGATTTCGTAAATATGTAGTTCAAACTAAATTACTTGTTTTAAAAACATGAAAATAATAATAATAATGATTGCGTTTTAAAACAGAGTGAACTTATTTAAAGGCAGGAAGTTTTTTTTAATCGGGCTAGGGAGGAATTGATTTGACGAGATGGCATTCTATCCACGGAGACCGAAAACCAGAGAATCAAACAAATCATAAACTCGGGTTCGAATCCCAACAGAGATTAGGGAGGTACAATTGTATTTACAGAATTATTTAACTACCCTTTTATAGGCATAGGGAGTGGACCAAAATTGAACAGATTGCAAGGATTTCGCTAAAATGAGGAAAGAAGCCGATAGGGAGGAGATCGAAAATTAAACTGACTTAGCTATGTAGCGTGTAACCAGGTAAGTTTCACACTAGGATTTGTAGGTGACTAACAGGGTGAGTTTTTTATATTATTTATTAAATTCCAGAGGACCCTTTTAAAAGACGGGTACAACCAAAGTACAGGAACCGAGTTTACAACGCCTGCAACCCAAATAATGGTCTCATTAAAATGAATGTGCTAGACGAGTTGTAAATCAGCTGTGAGTGGGAGACGGGCCAATGACCTTTTCATATATAGGCCGAGAGGCGCGGTGTACAGTCAGTCAAAGGGGAAGTTTTGCTAGCGTATGACCGCCCGAATAGAAAGCGATCGGATGCAACCAGACAGAACAAAATGAATACTTTTCTTCTGTTATTTGACTTTCTAATTTAATACTTTTCATCTATTGTTTGACTTTCTAAGTTACGAATTGGGATGCACAAAAACAAATCTAGAGTCAAAAGAGGGAGATGGTAATCTCCGAGATAAAACTACCATCCGAACAACTTTTCTCAACAGGTACCTTTCGAGAGGTAGGCAGTCTCTTTAAATTAATTGCAAAAATCAAACGAATTATCCGTTTATACCTACCTGAGAGGATAGGTATTCAGTAGAAGTTACCCATACCTAATACACGAGGATGCTAGTAACCTCATGAAATAACTACTGGAACCAAATATTAAAATACAGACAGTCCTCATCCTAAATTTGGCATTTCGAGTAAACCTTGCATATATCTCACATGATAATTGGCTGAATGGGTAGGCACACAACCTATCGATAAAAGCGGGCTAAATGTCGACAAGATCGTCGTGTGTTATATATGTTATTGACCTAGAAAGGGATGTAAATTCCCGACGACGTGGAAGTTACAACGTTTTCTAGAGGTGGCACGTAACTTAGGACCTTACGTGTCACATTTTCGCGACTAGATTCGTGACAAGGGATGTCATGGTTTTCCCCTTCTACACTCAGTAAAGTAGATTATCCTGGAGGTGTATGAGGTTGGGGCAATTCTGAAATTGGTGAGGAGACCTGGTTTTCTTTATTCTGGCGTGAAGGTTGCCGATTTGGAACAAGGGGAGACCCGGCCGGTTGTGATATCCAGACACGCAGATATCGATCGCCTTGCTCAAATTATCATCCATCGGTTTTGTTTGGTAAAGAGGAGGAGCTAATCTTAGCTTGAACAAATTCATTTCCTTTCCTCTCCTTCCCCTCCCAAAATATATACATGGATGGCGCCGACAACTAACACCATAAATTTATCGTATGTTTATCACACATATAAAATCTAACACCTTGTTATACTCACATTACCCTACTATAGATAGAATCACGTAGTTAGTTGGGGAGCAGGTGATTTAGAAGATAAGGTTTATGAAATGGCTTTAAAACACAGCGGTAATGGATTCAACTCACTCTATCTCAAAAGAACCGAGGGATACCACACATACATAGATAACTAGGTTTCTAAACCGAGAAACAAAAAACCAACACAACGTTCGGTGAAGCCTTTTTATACGGAACCGTCACGTGAAATAGTTACGTTCAAGGCCGTAAAACACGTAGACAAATTATGATGCACACAGTTGAAGGGGTGTGTAATAAAGAGGATAGAAAAGGCTTGTAAAAGGCAGGGAGGAAATTCCTACCCCGGATATATACATAACCAAAGCCTTATGGAAAAGTTACCTATGGGACTTAAAGAAAATTTATCGTAGAAAGAAGAGAAGAAAAAGTTGAAAAGGGCAGATCATTACACCCTGCGGGAAACGACGTGATGATTAGATATTTAGTTAGTTATTATTGAAAAGTAAGTGGGTTGATGCTACATAATTACTTTTTTCTGATTACAGATTGCAGGCTCTGATTGCAGATTCAGTCACGATATCAAGTTTACCTACTTACTTTTTAAATTTACGCAATTCTAAAAAAATGCCCAAAAAATTTTTAAACGCTGAGCAGGTGCGAGCGTTATTAGAGAAAGACTCTGGTAGTGATGAGTCAAACAGTGATTTTGAATTTGAAAACATTCAAAACACATCGGACATTGAAGATCATGTTTCTTTTGAAAGTTCTTCTGAAAGTGAATCCGACACCTCTGACGAAGATGCCGAAAAGATTACTGATGAAACAGAAGAAAAATCTTTTACTTCCAAATCTGGATTTAAGTGGAGTTCCGTTCCTCCGAAACAATCCCGTAGTAGGCAACATAATATTGTTTACTCTCGTCCTGGCCTGACAAATGAAAGCAAAAATATTTCATCTATTGGAGACGCATTTTCATTGTTTATTACTGACGATATTCTCAAAGAAATAGTTACTAAAACCCAACGTTTTTGTGTGAGGGAAAACAAGGGCACAGCCGATGATGCATCAATTTCTACGGATGAAATTAAATCCTTTATCGGCATATTGATTGCTGCTGGGAGAAACCGTTGCAGAAAGATGCAGTTGAAAGAGTTGTGGACAACGAATGATCTATTTAGGCAATTTTTTTATACAGCAGCTATGTCTAGAGATAGATTTGCATTCTTATTTAGTACTCTACGATTTGATGATAGAGTGACTAGGCACGAAAGAATCGCACGAAGTGGGACAAAACTGGAGGCGATAAAATCAATTTATGAAAAATTTAACGCAGCTTGCACTAGAAATTACTCCCCGGATTCCCACATCACCGTAGACGAACGTTTGGCGACGTACCGGGGATCATGTCCTTTCAGTGTATACATGAAAAGCAAACCTGGACGATACGGAATTAAAATATGGGTGGCAGCTGATGCCAAAACAGCCTATATTTTAAATACTCAAGTATACACGGGCAAAATTGGCAATGCCCGAGAAGTAAATCAGGGGTTACGAGTCGTAACTGACTTAGTAGCACCATATTACGGTTCTGGAAGAGGTGTTACGACAGACAACTTTTTCACATCAATACCTCTTGCCAATAAATTATTGGATAGTAATTTGACGCTGACTGGTACATTGAGGTCGAATAAAAGAGAAATTCCAAAAGAATTTTTACCTTCTCCGCAAAGGGAATTACATACAAGCCTTTTTGGTTTTACCGATGCACTTACAATTGTTTCTTATGTACCGAAAAAGAAGAGTGCAGTGGCTCTTCTTTCAACCGAATTCCACGACGGCAAAATTTCATCAGCGTCAGAGTCAAAAAAGCCAGATATAATATTACATTACAACTCAACAAAGGGGGCTGTAGACACCGGGGACAAAATGACAAGGGAATATTCCTGCGTTAGGTCGACAAGAAGGTGGCCATTTCGTATTTTCAGGGAGATTTTAGAAATGGCTGCCTTGAATGCTTATGTTATTTGGATCACTAAATATCCAGAATGGCATTCAAATGACCGAAGCAGACGAAAAATCTTTATCAGGGAGTTGGCCATGGACTTAGTGAAAAACAACATTAAAAGTAGAAAAGAAAGCGGTGTAAAATTTCACAAAGCGCAGCAATACGGCTTCGAATTATTTGAAAAAGTTATGCCGAGCACAAGCGACGATATTGTATTAAATGAAGTACAAGTTTTACCTACCAAGGCAATACGAAGACGGTGTTATCTTTGCCCGCGCAACATTGATAGAAAAACTAAGCTGTGTTGTTATACTTGCAGGAAATCTATTTGTGTTCTGCACAGGGTCCAAGAAAATTTTTGTACTAACTGTAAAACTATCAAGGACAATGCCAATAATGAATGTTGTTAAAATAATAAAAGTTGCTTAGGACGGATCTTTTGACAGATTTTAAACAATTCATCAAATTTTGATGCTAATTTTCAGGTTCTGCGAAAGTTCTATTCAAGTTCCGATATTATTTCAGTTCTGTGAAGTACCTGGCCTATACTGATATCATAACAGAACTTGAATAGAAATTTCATAGAACTTTAAAATTAACAAACAATCTGTCATTTTTGTAATAAGCATATCCGACCTTTAGAAATTTCTTCTATTATTCAATTTTTCTAGTATTTTTGCTGTTTCTTTTTCAAGTCATCACTATACTAATGGTGCCATGATCTGTAATTTTAGGTTTGTCTAGTATTTTAGAATTTGTTCACGTTCATTTGATTACACAAACTCAATTAGTGTACTGGTTGTTTGTGTTATCTTGGTGTATTCTCAGTCGAATTGTTTCATTTTTAAAATGATCACGTTGGAAAATATTTTGCATAAAAATCCGTTTTGTTTATTTCATATTAATATTATAGTTTTTAATAATAAATTACGTGTATTTTAAATAATTAAAGCATTCATGATAGTGCATGTAGTCACTTACTAACATTTGGTAAATGAACAACATATTTTTCTATAAGAAAACAAACATTTTTCGACCATATCTTTTGTGCTTTTAATCATTTCTCTGTTTATCACTTTTTTATAAGAAGTCCCTCTACTGTTTTAGACGTGGTGCACTTTTCTCATTTTCCATTTAAATTTATGTATAAAGGTTTCAATTGCTCAAAGCATAGTGGTCATTTGGAAATTGTTAATTTATGCGATTGTTTATTGATAACTTGATATCAATTTTACAATGTTTTCCAGAACATCTAGTTCACTTTTGCAGTCTTGTGCAATAAGTATATATCCAGGAGTCATTACGCTATAATATCTTACAAGTGAAATGTTGTCAAAAACCGGACATCATATCCAATAGTTACTGTACCTTCTTATAACATTATATTTTATGTTTTTCCATCAGATTACGCAAAAATTGTGTTGTTAACGTCAGCTTGTTTTTGTTTTGTCTTCTTTTATAAATATGATCCCAATTTTAGATTAGATTATTTCTTGGTAATCACTTTGCATTTCATTTTTTCATACAATTTATTCAGGAGTATATTTATTCGATTTACCAATAAATTAAAGTTTGGGATATGTATGTACCAAAATTAATAGCTGACAGAATTATTCGCTATTTAATAATGCTGATTTTATTCCATGTTGTTTGGGTTTAACTTTCATCGTGTTGTGTGTGTTTTTTTAAATTGTGAATTTTTATTTAAAAAGTTATTGTCTTCTAGCTAGGTTATAATTTTCGTTTATTTCATCTTCAATTTTGGGAACTCGTGCCGTGTGTATATGTTACATTCCACTGGCTCAAGAAAAAAAAAATCTTTGTAATAATACGATAAAGAGTAAATATCTTACATTTCAAGTTGTGATTTTCATCACGCGATTTGTGTTTAATATGTAAATATAACGATCGTCCAGTTGATTAGTCAGACATCTCCGAAGAATCGGAATTTGAGTTGAGTATACAGTTATATGTAAAATGAAAAAACAAACAAAAGATATGTTTTCTGGGTTATTTGTAGAAAATTTAAAAATGTCGTATTAATGTACCGAACCGTTATACTTCCCGGTGTTATTTTTTTATAGCATATTTAATTTATAAAATACAGACACATGTAAATAATATTTGGTTTATGGCGAGCATTCGAATATTGCTTTCCTCATTATCTCAAAACTTTGTATTTAGAGATGTCTGACTAATCAACTGGATGATCGACATGTCTTGTTTACCAGTAATAGGTATGTTCATTATACTATATGTGTAATAATTTTTGCTAATATCTAATGTTTGTTTCATAAAACTCATTTATTATAAAGTAGGTACCTACCTTATGTGTTTCTAAAATGTTGAGGTGTATTTTTGTAAAAATATAATATTTTGAGGTGTGTTTTTTGTCTTTTTGTAAATTTCTTCATTTTACTACGATATTATGTGTGTAAGATATTTTAAAATTATATTAAAATTATGTTTTATATTACGAATGTCTTTTTCTATTTTCTATTATAATTTTGCAATTTTCAGTTTATTTAATCAATCCCTATAAATGGTCACCATAAAAGAGATAGCCTCCTAGTATGATGACGTTTCTATTCTAAATGGTGGTTTTTGTTCAGGGCAATACTGAACGCATTTCCCATCCTTGAAAATATATTATATTAAATGCATTATATTTTATGAAATATCACATAATTATTGAATTAATTTGCGCTTGCTGGGATTTTGAACCCGCGACCCAGAATCTCAACCATTTGACCATGGGGGCCGTCATTACTAAGAAAAAGAGAGAAATTCTCCGGTTTCTCATATGTATCCTATTACGAGTTTATAAATACCGTTTCCAGATCTCTCATAAATATTGTTTATCAAAAACGGGGAATTCTCAGGCTACAGTAAAAAAGTGGGTGTGTCAAGCCTACGCAAGACAGAAGTGAAACTTCAGCTGATGCTTGGCGTGGCGCAGTTCGCTGGTGTCTGAGAGAGAGGAAAGAAGAGAAGAGAGAGAACGTTCGTGAGCGGCTCCCCCACCTCAACAAGGTTTCACTTCAAAAATGCCACAGCCGAGAATCGAACCTCGCTTAACTGATTGAAAGCCAACCACGCTGAGCACCAACTGTAAGCAAAGCCGCATAAATTGATTATATTATGTAGGTTCTGAAAATATGAGAGCTTGTTATGTTTTATAATGTTACCTACATCACACCCAAAATATAATATATTTTTAAAAATAATGTACAATGTACAGAAATAGAATCCCACACAAGATCGCGTAGTGCGCTCTAGCGAACGGATATTTTATCAGAGGGAGATAGTTTTAATTTTTTTTTCTGTAAATTATTACATATTATCAAAATAAATAAATTAATTAAATAAATGTAATACAATTATCATAATATACGGATTAGATAATAATTTTAATCCAACACAATAACGCAAAGCGCGCTCTAGCGGAGTAATGTTTTATCACAGTGAGATAAGTGTTTTTATTATTTTTTCTTTTAAAAAATGTTCTGACCTACTAAAAAATAAGATATTGAATGAAAAAGGCGTTAAAAACAAAAAAATAATGTGCGATGGCCGAGAATCGAACTCGGATCAACTGCTTGGAAGGCAACTATGCTGACCATTACACCACCAACGCCAGTTGTCGGGATGAGCTAAGAAGCATTTATATGTTACTTCAAAACTTTGACTAGATCAAATGAACTTTAATCGGTGGTCCCGCATTTTCGTTTCGGTCATGAGTCGGTTTTACTCCGGTCCTCGAAATTGCATGACGCGCGTAAAGAAGTTTCACTTCAATATTTATTTCAAGATTGGATTTCAATACTTTAAAAATACCTTATTTTTAACAATTTGAAGTTATTAAAAATACCTTATTTTTTACAATTTTATTTGATAAAACATTACAAAACAAAACCATTCACCGTTAAAAATGTAAAACATACCTACATAAATGGATCAGTGAAAAACTATAAACTCAATATATACCTATTCAAGCAAACGCATCATTTATGATTACAGGTTAACTGCGGCACGATGCTAGATGATACTCTAAATGAAATTATAATAAAAACAATCAGAAATAAGATATTAATTATTTTTTTTTTTGTAAACTAATGTTTAAGACAAGAATTTTTTTCATAGCACAAAGGGTAACATTTATTTATAAGCAATAATTATTAGCCTGAAACACTCATCCACATTGAAAAATCTTCCGAGAAAAGATACAATTTTTTTATGCTTCCGATTTTGTTGTCCGGGTTAAATCTTCCCCATAGGAAAAACTAAACCCTTCCACTGACTTTTCCACAAATGATCAGCTAGTCAATCAACACTATGCAAGTGCATTATATATGTAAAATAAATACAAAACAATACAAGAACAACAACACGTCAACTCACCAGAGATCAAATGGGAAAAAAAAAATTCACCGACTCCAGATATTTTCATATCAGAGGGTTCGGCTCGGTAGAACTTCTAACAGGGCCTATAAATCCTACTGATCCCTCAACATAAATATTTAAAAATTCTTTCGTTATCCTACATGTATTCAAAATGACCGACTTTTGCATCTTTATATATAAATTTTTTGATAGATCTAATACGCCTAAATTTTTAATGAGAGAGCTAGGTATAATGCCAGTAGCCGAAATAACGAATGGTAATATTTTTATAGTCTGAGAATGCCAAATTCTTTTTATTTCGTTTCCTAAATCTGTGTATTTTCTTATTTTTTCATTAACAGATTTTTGAATGTTACAGGAATTTGGAATAGCGACATCAATGATATAAGTTATTTTTTTAATTTTGTCATGTAAAACTATATCCGGTCTATTATGACTAATCGTTCGGTCTGTTAGTATAGTTTTATCATAATATATTTTATAAAATTCGTTTTCTAAAAATGAATTTGGTTCGTATTCATAATATGGTACTATATTATAATAATAATAATAAGAAATAAATATAATAATAAAAGATACATAATAATAATAAGAATAATTGTAGAAATAAAATAATTTAATACCTACATTAAATATCAACATACAACATTTGTTTCAAAATATTTAACATCCGTACCTAGTTTAGTAGTATGTAGTAGTTTTCATAAACTATAAAAGTAAAAAAAATATATCCATCATTTACAGACCACCCTATGCAAGAAACTAGCCACCCACGTCGACGCTTAATCGCCAATCGGCAGTCGAGATTCGGAAACGAGGCGCGATGCTTGCTACGTACCCGCCTTCACTGTTTTCTTTGAAAACATATGCGTTATGGTCTAAATTCATTAGAACATTAATTATGACTTTATTTATGAAACGATTTTGATAATGACTACTGAAATATGTAATATATACTTCCCTCTAATTATAACCAAAACAAATTTCATCGAATTATGTCATTAACACCTTTTAATAAGCAAAACAAATTGGGGAACTGAGTGACCCCGCTTCGGATCCAATGTGATTTTTTTCTTTCCGGGACGAAAGGGTTAAGGCACTTTAGAACTGCTTTCTCGACAAAGACGTGCCATAAAAAACTGTAATTATAACTGTGTTTTATTTTCTTCGAGAATAAATTATGTTTTTTTAAAGGAGGTGATTAGTTCACTTTTTTTATTTATGAACCAATGTATTATTAAAACAGATTAATCTATTTACTATTATAAGTCTTTGAGTGTTATAAAGGATACCAGAGAACTTTGTACGCAATTATACATGCAAAGTAAAATACAAATTACGCATATACATTCATAAAATTAAATATTATCCAAATAAAGAACGCGGAATCTAACTATAAAACAAATAAATAAATCTATTGAACGGTGGTTACTGGCGTCAGTAACATTATTTAGATTTATATGCTAGGATTTTTTCGGTCAACATAAATATTTTTATCTCGAAACATCAAACATCAAACTTCATTTTCCACATGATTTATAAAACATGAGAATGCCTTAACTACTGTCAAAATGCGCATCTTAAAAAAACAACGCCATTAAATTCGTTCCAAAATTAATAATTACAACTTATACAAATCCTACTATACATGTGTTTATATATGTCTGCAATACAATCATTATATTCGTCAATGTGATTGATTCAAATTTATTGGCACCAATTTCAACTGGCCTTACCATTATTTATCTGTATATGTACCTGAAAGTGGCTACCCCTAACCGCTGACCTACAATTAGCAATATTCTGCGAAAATCTGCGGTCTTGGTAGGACGGAAAATTAATTGGACATCGCTCAGTTATACCTATTCTACTGCGCTAACTAACTTCACAGAACTCTGAACAATGATGAAAAGTTGAAATGTTATTTCGGGTGGAATGTAAGAAAAAAAAACTAACCATCTGTAACTGAAAGAATATGGTATGTACACATGTATGGTTATTAGAAAATTTTATTGAAAAATTGATTTGAACCAACAACAAAAATATCCAACAGATTTGAATGGTTTAGCTCGATTCTGACATTAATTTGAAGTGAAATGACACTAAAATGCGCTATATAAATTGCATTTATTGCATTGAGATCTTAAATTCAATTTAGAGGCCAAGATATGGGCAAGAAATGATTAAGTACATAATAGTACCGAGTTGTTCTATGCAATGTACATACCAGACTTGCCTCATTCATTTGTTTCTCTTTGGAACTATTATTCTATGTATCTGAGCTATTAACTAAGTACATAACAGCTGTTTTGAGGTGATTTCTCACGAAAACAGCCCTATATAAATTGGACAAATATTATTTTAACATAACCGAGTTGTTCTATGCAATTTACATACCAAACTTGTCTCATTCATTTGTTTCTCTTTGGAACTATTATTCTGTGTATCTAATTGAAACGAGCTATTAACTTAGTACACAACTAAGTATTCTTTTGTTTCTTTTTTAAACTTTTATTCTCTGTTCCTCTTTTCAATGAGTGTATTTCTATCGAGTTATATTTGTTTTACGAACGAAAGTCAAGTTTTTAGGTATTTGCATGTACTGGGCCGCGACACGCGTTTGACATTATTGTTACATTTTAATTCCTACATAGAATTAATTATAATCAAGTTACTAGAATCTGAGATCAATTTGATACCTAATCGTATCAATGAATTATATAAGAAAGCGAACATTATTGCGAACAGGGAGAAGAGTTCGGAGGAGTATGTTAAACAAACGGTTATAAAGCTAAGTAGCTAAGTGGAAACTATCGAAAATAAGTAATGTAACGGGACCCGCGCGACCCGAATACTTTCTCGCTCGCACCTATTACATTCATATCTACGAATGCAGGACTATTTGTTACGCAAATTATTTACCAACTAATCAGAGACCAGCTCTACGCTACCTACAAAATGATGTACCACGGATGGAATAGGCCGAATATAGATAAGCGGATACAATATTAAGAAATAATGTGTGAAATAAAATTTGTTCTATGTAGGAATATTTTATTTTAAGATATATTTTTTTGTGGTATATCCTTTTTTTTCTTTGATCCATATCATAATTTTGTTTGTGAAATGATTTTTTTTCAATCATTTTTTGTGTTTATTGTTAGATTTTTGAATACTTTTATTGTCTGGTATTTACAGCGTCTTTATCCAAAGCTTGTCCTTACTGAGTGCTTATGTTTTGTATGTACGCTCGACTAACTAGTCTATTAATGTAAGTTTGTGTTTGTGGTACCTAGACATCCAAAAGAGTTAAGTATTTTTATCGAATGATTCGCATCTTCCATATCTGGGCTGGAGCAATTATGTATTGCAATAACAAAATAGATATACCGAATTAAGAGAATATATTCGTTCACATGTCAAAATTCTTGAACCAACCGGACAAAGTAAAGTGTAAAATAATACATCAGACAGGGAGGAATCGTGAATAATATAAAGACGACCCAAAATAAAATATTAAAAATTTATATTTTAACATTCATATTTCGAGTGATGCATCCAGACTCTGTAAAATTGTAAAAGTGAAACAGGGGAACTGAACGGAACTGGAACCAACAATACATTCTCTCCCAAAAAGTGATACAGGGGAACTGAACGGAACTGGGTCCAACAATACATTCTCTCCCAAAAAGTGATACAGGGGAACTGAACGAAACTGGGTCCAACAATACATTCTCTCCCAAATATGTTCCCGGAATAAAGCGATTTTATTTCTCCGCGTAAAGCAAATGCTAATTGAAACATTTGGTACATTTATCACAATCTGCCCACGCGCTCCTACTAGCAATAGCGTTCAATGTGGCAAGGTCGATGAATTTGGTACATTAATCACAAGCGGCTCACGCGCTCCTAATAGCAATATAGTTCAATATAGCAAGGTCGATGAATTTGGTACATTAATCACAAGCGGCTCACGCGCTCCTAATAGCAATAGCGTTCAATATAGCAAGGTCGATGAATTTGGTACATTAATCACAAGCGGCTCACGCGCTCCTAATAGCAATAGCGTTCAATATGGCAAGGTCGATGAATTTGGTACATTAATCACAAGCGGCTCACGCGCTCCTAATAGCAATAGCGTTCAATGTGGCAAGGTCGATGAATTTGGTACATTAATCACAAGCGGCTCACGCGCTCCTAATAGCAATATAGTTCAATATAGCAAGGTCGATGAATTTGGTACATTAATCACAAGCGGCTCACGCGCTCCTAATAGCAATAGCGTTCAATATAGCAAGGTCGATGAATTTGGTACATTAATCACAAGCGGCTCACGCGCTCCTAATAGCAATAGCGTTCAATATGGCAAGGTCGATGAATTTGGTACATTAATCACAAGCGGCTCACGCGCTCCTAATAGCAATAGCGTTCAATGTGGCAAGGTCGATGAATTTGGTACATTAATCACAAGCGGCTCACGCGCTCCTAATAGCAATATAGTTCAATATAGCAAGGTCGATGAATTTGGTACATTAATCACAAGCGGCTCACGCGCTCCTAATAGCAATATAGTTCAATATAGCAAGGTCGATGAATTTGGTACATTAATCACAAGCGGCTCACGCGCTCCTAATAGCAATAGCGTTCAATATGGCAAGGTCGATGAATTTGGTACATTAATCACAAGCGGCTCACGCGCTCCTAATAGCAATAGCGTTCAATATGGCAAGGTCGATGAATTTGGTACATTTATCACAATCTGCTCAAGCGCTCCTACTAGCTATAGCGTTCAACATGGCAAGGTCGATGAATTTGAATTTACATTTACATAATGGAAAAATTTTGCGTTCGTATTAGCTTGTTTTAAAAAATGTCCCCTTTTTCATGTAATTCCATTTTTTTTATGTTTTAATTTTTTTCAGATAGGCTTAGATTCCTGGAATATACGAATATCTTGACAATATTTGATAAACTCCTATTACCATTAAACCATGCCGAAACGGTTGTTTGTGTCATGATGGAGGACTAAGCCAGCCCAGGAATTAAACTCACGACGCCTGGGTGGGAATCCGAGACGATGTCAATACAGCCACTGACCGGTCGTATTGAAACATAACTCGGCACGCGATGTTATGTTTCATATTTTTTTACAATTAACAGTCTAAAACTTGGATTGAAACGTACTCGTATAATGCACAAAGTTGGGTTTTCTGGAATTAAAATTTTTAGGATTAAATTAGAGTTGTATTTGTTTAAAAATATTTTATGAACAACTTTGTACCAAAAATGGGTTTGTTAATTTTTGGTTAGTCTTAATCTCTTTCTCGTATGAGTATTTTTGGCAAATGGATGACAACAAACGTAACAACTCCGTGATGACGTACGAACTGACCGCCACGCTGCGGGTTGTCATCGTTAGTGGTCTGGATATTGGCAGTGGGCATTGGGCAGTGGGCAGTGGACAGTGGGCAGTGGGCAGTGGGGTGCGTGTCGGGTTCCGATTTAAGGTAAATTCCCCCCCTAAATTACCCGAATATTATTAGCTGAGAGCCAGTACAGGGTTAAAACAAATTAAATAAGAATTGTGCAATATTGTCTTGCTCCATAATTTTTTCTTAAATTTGAACGCTTGGGAGAAGGAAACAATAATTGTTTTTTATGTATCCTGTCAATAGTATATGAAACAAACGCTTGACTTTTGATAGAACACACACTTCTGAGCGTAGCGAAGTCCTGTTTTAACTTTGTTTTGTTCTATTTCTTTTTGCGTTTTCGAAAATCAACTGCATTCACTTCATTATTCGAGCTAGCCTTACTTTGACTAAGTTAGTAACTTTTACTACACGGTAAAAAAAATACACGGTTTAAACGGTTTGGACGAGAAGTCTACTGGTCACAGAATAACTAGTATAACTAACTACCCAACCACCATTCCGCTTTTCGGGTAGGCAGAGAGGACGGATCACCAAAAATTCGGTCTTGGCAGACAATACTTGCCTCATTCACATTCATAGTATCGTCTAACACTTACTCTTCTATTATTCTGACTCTTGACATGGCCTGACTCAAGTATCGATTTATGTTTTCCTGGGGCGTCCTCGACTTCTTCTACCATTCACATTTACGTCATATTATCTCCTTACACTCCTTTCTTCGTTCATTCGCTCTCCGTGCCCACACCATTTGATTGTCCCTATCTCAATACTAGTATAACACATACTAATATCCCATTACCGAATAACTGTTGTCGCCGATGAAAAAATATCATTCCCCTGTGCAAAAAGTAAACCACTTTTTTGAGTTACTAATTTTAATTGATTTGATTTTTATTCTGTAAAACATCTGTTATTTATTTATCTGTTATGTTCGTTGTATTTTTAATGTTTGGAATCATTTTGCAAAAACATGTAAAACATTTAGCGTCGGAGCTTTCGGTGGCTTAACAAATTCTGTCGCATTTGATATTTAAATATAAACATGGACCAAACAAACGGCATTCTGATTAGCACGTTCACAAGTTGAATAAACCAATTACATTTATAACAGGCTAGAACTTAAATGGAATATTGCGACGTTTCATTAATGGAAACTAGCACATACATTCATACAACCCCATATTAATTGTAGACTCAGTTGAACACCTAAAGAATTATTTATGTTTGTGGACTAATAATCCCTTGTAACTTTTATATAAAACAGACAAAAATATATAATATAGACAAGTTTCGTAAAATCTAAAAGAATCATACACATCAAATACCTGTGCGATGAAAGGCTTAAAGAGATGGAAAAAATACTTTGGCATAATAGTAAATACATTTTGCTTTTGAATTGGAGAGGTTGTGAGGTTGAAGGGACAGAATAAGACGCAAGAGATGAAGGTTAATAAGTACCTGGTTATCCAGATCTGTTCACTTATACGACTACAGACATTTCAAGCTACGTTTCTTTTCTGAAAAGTGGTCTTAATTCTAGTTCTATTTCTGATAGTTCTAATTCTATCACTCAGTAACTACTACACGGTTACTTTATTCTAACCACGTCCGTTCAACGGGATCCAGCGCCAGAATAAAAACTAAGTAGTTGTGATAAATACCGACATTAAATACCTACGTAATGTATCCTACAAAATGTTATTAAGTCATTCCACCATATATCGAAGAAACGACGAAGTTCACTTCGAGAAAACTCAAGTGTCTCCAAGGATCCAACCGAGAAACCAAACAAAAAAGGAGTTTTAACCCCAAGGACTTTAAGACCGGGTGGGATTTCAAAACAAAACCTGGGATTTCAAAAACAATTCGAAAACAGTCAACCTACAACGTTTCATTGACAAACAATTTCCTAGCACATCGCCGGACTATCAAAGCGGACGGATCATAATATATTTGCCTATTTCCTATCACATCGCCGGACTATCAAAGCGGACGGATTATAATATATCTGCCAATTTCCTAGCACATCGCCAGACTATCAAAGCGGATGGATCATAATATATCTGCCAAATAACGAGTTGGCTGAACTGAATTAAATAAAACATGCTTCAGAAAGTGTTGTATTTTAAATTTCCACATTATTTTAAAAATTAAAATTAGTAAAATTAATTCAGTAATTAATTGGCGAAGACCTGATTGAAGATTGAACTCTTGAAAAATCAGTTCCAATTTCGCAAAAAGTAACTAAATTAATTGTCTGTTTATATATTATATTATACGTACCTCGACTCAATTCTCCTTACTTTTAATTACAATTTAGAAAATGACATTTAAATAATGGTAAGGGAATGTAGTTTTAGTGATTTGTCTTGTATGTCGTATTATTCTAGTTTCTTTTCTATTTTATGTTACTGTAGCATGTTTTACTAATATGGTTTATAAGTTTTATTTATTTATACTGGGTTTTTACAGACGATCTCTTTTACGTGAGAACAATCCAGTTAGTTAAGTTAGTTTATAAGTGTATAATTTCAGCTCATTTGTATGTTCGGTTCTTAAAATCCATGTAAAAGCAGTTACAATCCGACGGAAAGACAACTGATATTAGTGGTTCGATTATTAGTGGTTCAAAATTGGATTCATAACATCTCGTGATTTCTGGCTAATTATGAGGTTGGTGAAAAACCATGAAATCGTGTTATTTTTTTAAAAGTACAATATGAATTCATGCCACAAAATATTTCCGATCTCCGAAATTAAAAAAAAAATTATTCAAAAAATTCTACTCTCAAAAACTTTATAAAAAATACATCACGAAATGAAAATACCGGCAACAAAATCTGCTTTGGTAATATTGTTAGAAATCTCATTTTTTCCTTCACAAAATTGTGAAGGAAAAAATTAAACCATAAAGCATTTCATTCGGCCTCGAGAGTAAATTAATTAAATCTAAGCGGTATGCAAATTAGTCAGAGTCGGAATAATCGCAAGAAAAAGCAGCGTTTTATTTGATTTGTTAAGATCAACAACTTCTTAATTCAAAACTTTAACTTGGATTTGAGGTCAAAATACTTGACCAAATTAAAAAATTATTTTTTAAAATAAAAATTTACGGATATTTGTTGCCTTACTTATTTGTGATTTATATTAGAAAATATACTACCCCACCACCGCACCCGCCCGCGCTGTCCGCGTGTAAACGCGTTTTGACAAGACATTAGGACAATAGCCAGTCTATCCGCGCGCACGTGTCTCGGCTCTTGGCGCTCGGATTACACTACATCACTAATATTAGACTAGACACGACATATCCATTGAAAAATAACACCAACACAATTTTGGTTTGGTTCACGTGCAAATTTATGAAAAGACCCCCGAATTGTGTCTCAATGAGAAATGGGCACTGTGCATTGCGTTTTGCCTTTTGTTGGTCTAGAGTTTTCTTATTTTGCTTCCCAGCTATGACTGGGCAAGTTTATTTTTTCAATTACATAAATAACCTAGTTCGAAATATTTTAGATTGTACCTATCGCGGACTTTATTTTAGGAAATGTAATCACCTATCTGAATACAAAAAAAAACAAGTACCTTACAGATAGCTTGAAGGCAGCGCAATAAAAAATGTCAGAAATTAATAAAATTGCACGATCGACAAGTAAATTTTCTGGCGTCATCTTTCAAACTTCTCCTAATCATGACGTCAAGCAGTGTGTGATACACTTTTAACGAATACATATAAACAATACGACATGTCGCGAGCCTGGCACATGATAATTATTGATGTGTTGGTTAAAATCACGCGTTTTTTCTTGATACGCGCAAAAAACTTCAGAAGTATGGGTTATGTATTTGGGCTTGTCTCTAATTCAGGGTTGTATTAAGTCCACAATAAACACCTCTTACATATAAATTATATGTAAAAATCGCGTCGTTGAGTAATTTATTTTGTGTGTAGTATGTCAATAATTTTTTTTCTTTTTTATTGTATAAATTTATATTACAAAGTGTACAAATATATATATATATATATATATATAACACATACCTTTTTTATTATATATTGAGCCATTTTTTTAAATGTACCCTTAATCAGCGCAACAACTATAAGCGACAAGCGATGTTGTATTATAACAAAAATGTGTTGTTTTTGTCATATTTATTTATATAATTATAACTATTTCTGTAGAGGTTATGAAGCTGTTGGAAGAGATATTACATGAATAGAAACGTTCATGTAGGCTTAAAATGTTAGGTAAAGGAATAAATATTTCTATATACATTCCGATAGTTATTCTTAAAATGTTTTATTTTCGCTTAGGTTTCCCCACAAACCGAGAAAAAATTGAGAAATGGATATTAGCAATGCAGATTCAATTATGTGAATATAACTGGGTAATATTTATTATATATTGTAGAGTTACAAATACGGAAAAAATGAGTTTTGCTAATTTATTTAAAAAAAACGGATTGCTGGCCTTTAACGAATGAATGAACAGGTTTCTGGTTGAATTTTTAGTAAATTTTAAATACATTAATTATCACGATGTCGGAACAGAGTTTTACTAATTTATTTAAAAAAGGGATTGTAGGCCCTCAACGAATGAATTAACAGGTTTCCTGTTAAATTTTTAGTAAATTTTGAATACATTAATTATCACGATGTCGGAAAACGTTGACCGTAACATCATCAGGAAACCATGTGTGCTCAAATCATTTTCATCCCAAACGTTTAGACTGTAATTTTCTTCAGGTCCTTTATAATCTCTGAGCATGCTGTGTGGAAGAAAGAATTTAATATACCCACAAATTAGGTGTCGTTGCTTAATCTGAAAAAGTTTATTTTAATTAATGGTTGTTATTGTCTAGCTTTGGTTAGGCATCATCTTTATATTTCAAAAAAATGGCACCACAAAAATAAACCGAAAAAGCATTTCTCTGAAATCGTATGACATTACAGCAGTTAATATAAGAAATAAATGTCGGTCCTACCCGATCGGCATGCATTTGGCAAGGTTGTTGGCGCGGTTGACTCTAGTCCCTGAAAAGGAAGGTACAATCATAATTTTTTTCCGTAGATATGTAAAGTTGTGCCTATATTCGAAAAAACGAGATAAACACATCAACAAAAAACACAATGTAAAAGCTTATTTAATGGGTATAAATAAATTGATATTATAACCATGTAACCCCAACCCTCTCTTGTCCCACCCCACCACACCCTATCTGAAGCTCTGTCCTCGTCTAATATGATTGTACGGGACGTGTTTGCCTGCACATGAATTGACTGTAAATAATAAGCACCGGCACACATCAGTTCTCAATCTGGGCAATGATTTAAGTAAAATAATAATAATAATCATTATTGGATAATTTGTAGAGCGCCGTTTTTGTGAAAAATCACCTCAAGGGCGCTGTACAATTTATATCCTAGGATCTACATTTGTTATTTAGAAAAAATACCAAAACATACTTACCTGGCAAGTCACTTCCGACAAGCACACTTATATTAGAAAGTTTATGCTTATAAAGATAAAACTGCACGCAGAGGACACTATATCAAAAAAACACTGGTCATCGTATAAGTCTGCTATAGTTTTTATTTTAATTTAACTGTATTTTAACTGTCTTAAAAAGCCTACAAATTGTTAGTTGTTATCATTTTTATTTATTTATTTTTAATTATTATTTTTATTTTATTTTTAGTATTTTTTTTACATTTTGTTAATTTAAATTGCCGTCAACTGTGAAAGTGGAGGTTTCTGAAATTATGGATACGACTGTCTGAAAAGGTGCCTTTTAAGTCTAGACCTAAATTCTGTCGAGTCTGTGATCATTCTCAAATCATGTGGCAGTCCATTCCAGGCTTTAGGTCCTGACACGGCGAAAGCACGCTCACCGAACTAAGTATCCGGTGTGTACCTTGGTTCCTTCAATCTTCCGATAGCTGATGACGTTGCTGACCTAAGGGTTGACTGTCGGGAATTGGAATCTTCTGGAATACACAATTCTGATAAGTAAGCCGGAGCCATTCCGTTAAGTGACTTAAATACCATCCAGCATACCTTGAACTGGATTCTTTCAGGACATTTCAGCCAGTGCAGATTTTTGAGATGATCTGAAATGTGGGAGTATTTAGATACTCCGGTGATAAGCCTTGCCGCGGCGTTGAAAACGGATTGTAATTTGTTGATTTGACATTTGGGGAGACTTGCATATATTCCGTTGCAATAATCTAGACGAGAAACAACATAGGAATTGACTAGCAATTTAGTCGCTTCTGTTGGCGGGTTTCTCCGCACTGCTTTAATTTGCCTCGATTGAAAGAACCCCGTGCTTACAGTTCTGTTCACCTGAGTTTTAAGGGAAAAATTAGCGTCCAGATTGACACCCAGTAATTTGATGCACGTTTTTGGAGGGATGTCACTTCCTGAAATGGTTATTGGGGAGTTTTCAATGTTATGCTGACGTCTGCTTGTAGCAGTCCACAGAAACTCAGTCTTTGTGGGATTCAGTTTCAATCTATTTGAGGTCATCCAGCGAGTAATTGCTTCTATACACTCAGTTATACGAATTTTTAGACTGTTTATTTCTTCTGGTAAGCAGTAAAAATAAACTTGCTGGTCATCAGCGTAGCAGTGAGATAGAAGGCCAAATGATTCGATTATCTTAGCGATATCATTTGTGAAGAGGATGAAGAATAGTGGGCCCAGAACGGACCCTTGGGGTACTCCAGATGAAAGGGTTGCATAATTTGATTGGTTTTTTCAGGTCTTAACATCACAGTTTAAACCAAATGATTCATCTGATCGTTTAATAAGAAAGTCATGGTCAATCGTGTCAAATGCAGCACTCATGTCCAAGACTGAAAGAAGTGCCAGTTTACCCGACTCAATGGCAGTAGTTATGTCCGACAAAACACGTAGTAACCCGGTTTCTGTGGAGTGGAACCGTCTATATGCAGATTGGTATTTAGTTAATAATTCATTTGAATTTAAGTGACATATGACCTGTGAGGCAGCGATTTTTTCTAATATTTTTGATATAAAAGGCAGATTTGAAACGGGTCGGTAATTTGAAAGATCTTCGGCGTCCAGTTGCGGTTTTTTTTAATAATGGAGTTACGATAGCTGATTTAAGGGATTTTGGAAAGTCACCCATGCTAAGTGACTTATACCGTGAGGTGTTCTTTCCAAATCATAAAAGAAAGAGGATTCAAATCAAAATTCACAAATTAATTACAAGTATTGTACTGGTATACAGAACGTACAAAGTGGTGTAGCTTATAGGTACTTCGTATTTTTTACAGCCAACCCAACTCACAAGAAATAGTTATATAATAATAATAATAATAATAATAATAATTATCAAAAAATTTATATATAAAGATGCAAAAGTCGGTCATTTTGAATACATGTAGGATAACGAAAGATTTTTTAAATATTTATGTTGAGGGATCAGTAGGATTTATAGGCCCTGTTAGAAGTTCTACCGAGCCGAACCCTCTGATATGAAAATATCTGGAGTCGGTGAATTTTTTTTTCCCATTTGATCTCTGGTGAGTTGACATGTTGTTGTTCTTGTATTGTTTTGTATTTATTTTACTTATGTAATGCACTTGCATAGTGTTGATTGACTAGCTGATCATTTGTGGAAAAGTGAGTGGAAGGGTTTAGTTTTTCCTATGGGGAAGATTTAACCCGGACAACAAAATCGGAAGCATAAAAAAAGAAAAAAAAATAATAAAAACGTTTATTTGACAATAATTTTTACATGTTTGCATATAGTTAGTATACATACATTTAGATGATTATATTGCCAAAAGGGCAACTGCTCAGCTGTACATTCCGGATTTCTCCGGGAATGTAGCTGGTTTTCAGCAGTGCCTTTAATATAATGTGTTATAAATCGTTTAATTTAAATAAAACATTTTAATTAATAATAATAATAATTCAATTTTTCAAATAATAATAAATTTAATTTAATTTTTAATTAATAATATAAATAAAACATCAAAATTCAAACTAATTCAATAAATTAAATATAAAAAATTACAAATTTCTTTAAAATAAAATAAAATATAAATTCAGGATTAAATTTATATAAAATACACAGATAAAATAAAATAAAATGAAAAATATGTATTTCAATACAACTGGGTTTTAATACACAGATAGAAAACTGAGACAATCGGAATTCTTTCAGTGATAATTTCAGATTGGAGCACATTGTGCATCATTGCGCCATACAATACAGAAAATGGCGTAGGTGACTGCTGCAGCAGTGGCCAGTTCAGTTGGTAGCCCGCAGGAATCTGCCAGCCTCTAGGTTGTCAGCATCAATGCTTAATTCAGTCGATAGCCAGGAGAAATTTGCCAGCCTGTAGGTTGTCAGCATCAGTGCTGGTTCAGTCGGTAGCCAAGAAGAATTAGCCGGCCTCTAGGTTTTCAGCATCAATGGCTAATTCAGTTGATAGCCAGGAAGAATTGGCCGGCGTCTAGGTTGTCAGCATCAATGGCTAATTCAGTCGGTAGCCACGAAGAATTAGCCAGCCTCTAGTTTATCAGCATCAATGCAGCAGGGATTGGCCAGCCTCTAGGTTGTCAGCATCAATGCAGCAGGGATTGGCCAGCCTCTAGGTGATCAAAGGCACTGGCTAGTTCAGTTGGTAGCCAGCAGTTATTCGTCAGCCTTTAGGTTGTCAGCATCTGTGGCTGGTTCAATCGCAAGAATTCAACGGCATCATGGTCATTTGATTATAAGGGCCGGCACACGGAGACGCCCCATTATTGTAATGATGCGTCTGGCTCAGCTGATAGAGTGCCGGCAGTAAACGGCTCGTTGCACATAGTTGTAATCTTTAAAATGATTGTGCCGTGATGGAGGAACAGTAGTGACTACAGATTTCAGTTGACACTCAGGAATTTATAATTTTAAATTATAAAAAATCGCTTTATAACTGGAGGTGTTCGGTCCACTCGTGGTAATTCTTGAATGTCCAATATTGTGTTTTTTTGGTATTTATAATTTCTCCTACATGCTTTCTTGTGACGTCAATATCATCACCACAACTTGTTTACCGTTCCACACCCAGGTGTTTTTAGGTGCGAATAATATTTCGCCCAGCGACTGGCTTTGTCAATATTTTAATTTCGTTTTAGAAAATAGGGGTACCGAACTGTTTCATGTTCGATCCAGTCTTTTTTGCCGCCTGGTAAGAGATTGTTATTATTATTAATGTTTGTACCTAGACTATTTTTCTATAATGCTGTCTTATAAACCTAACAAAGTAGTTAAAATCAAAATAACTTTTCATTTGATTAAAGTGTCAAGCCACAAAGTAAACGCTTTCTTTGATAATTATATACTATTTTATATAAATAATTTTGTAAATTCATAAAACTTCTGCTCAATAGTAAATATGTGTACGATTCCCTTTATGGTTCAATATGTAGAGTATGAATCCAAATATTAGGTCGGGCTCTCGGGACAGCCTGACGTGTTTTTTCGTCGGTCTCGCTATCCTTCCCTAATTTATAGGGATATTTAATAAATTCCGCCGTTAAAAGTACACGTAAATGTGCCTTATTGTCTGTCAGTTACGTAAGTGCAGTTATAATAATTTTACGGTTACAGGTGTGGAAGAATGACGAGTTTTAAGAATAATTAGCAAGATTGTTTATCCCAAGGGATAGTGTAAATGTAGTGTTAGTGAGCCCGAGTCCGGATTTTTTACCAGATGTGGACATCTCATCGGCGGTCACAGCAACCTACCCGTGTCTTTCGCCACCCCGTACCGATATGTCAACCCCCGGTGCCGCAAAAAAATGCAGTGTCAGTGAGCCCGAGTTTGGCATTTGATAATTTTTACCAGATGTGGAGACCTCATCGGCCGTCGCATACCGATATTTCAACCCCAGGTGCCGCCACCATGCTCGCCGTTACCTTCACCGGGGCCGTTAGAGACGTCTGTTGGCCATATGACCTGTCCGTGGTTCGGTCACTGAACCGCCCTTACAAGATGCAACGTACAAGACAATCATCTGGCGATTTCTACACCCCCGCTGCACCGCCCCCGTGCCCCTACGCCCTAGGAAGGACGAAATCGAAAAGAAGCCGCGTCTTTTGTCTTCTGCTAATATGAACTATTACAAACAATTATGCAGTGAATAGTTTTTTGTTATAGTGATATTTTTTGTTTTAGAATTAAGTTTTTTCATTTGGACATCTGGAACAGTTTTGATGGCGTTAGGATTAAGTTAAATATTATATTAATTTGTAAGTTAGTGATTTATACCTAAGTATCAGTATGTTAGACTAGATAAGCAGTTCGTAGAAGGGTATGGCCGACACAGGTGTCGATGAGGCTCGCTATCCATCACATCGCCAACCCTTCGGCGGCGCAAAGAGGAGGAAGGAACTCGAACAATGTCGAATTGGTACGTGGAATATTAGAGGAGGTATGGAAAGAAAGATGAATGAATTGTGTGACACAATGGTGAGCAAATGTTTGGACATACTTTGTGTAACAGAGAGTATGAAAAAAGGGAGCGGTACAATGCAGCATAACGATAGGCTCGTCATTTGGTCTGGGAGACCAGATACGGAGAGGGCGTGTCAAGGTGTTGCAGCACTACTATCTCCCAGAATGATTAAATGTATGTTACAGTATGAATGTGTAATTCCGAGAACAATGTGGATTAGGTTCAAAATCGGTTTGACAAGGGTGTTTCTTGTTGTTTGTTATGCCCCTGTCAATTCTGAGAGTGACGAAGAGAAAGATGATTTTTGGACTGGTGTGAATGATGTAATGAAACTGAAAAATATTAATGAAAGGATTATAATGGCAGGCGATTTGAATGGGTGGGTAGGAATTAGACGTGATGGATTTGAATCGGCCTTAGGTATGTTTGGGGACAAAAGAACGAATGACAACGGGAACAGAATACTTGAAGTATGTTTAGAGTGGAACCTGTTTGTGTCCAATACTTTTTTCGATCATAAAGATATCCACCAATATACGTGGGAAAGAGGAAATGAGAGGTCAATTATCGATTTTGTAGTAATTGACTCTAGGTTGAGAGCTGTTACCGAGGACACGAGAGTTTTCAGAGGGGCAGAGGTTGAAACTGACCACTTTTTGGTGGTGTCGAGAGTAAACCTCTTTCGCGGTTGGCGCTCTAAAGTGAAAACGGTGCTAAATCCAACAAGAATCAAAATAGAAAAACTACAAAACGATAATGAGAGAAGTAAGTATGTGAATTGTGCAGAGATGAGATTAAATGAGAAGAAAATGGACGGTCTAAGCATAGACGAAACATGGAACCACATAAAAGTGAGTCTTTGTTAATCT
Source organism: Hesperophylax magnus (assembly GCA_026573805.1). Lineage (NCBI taxonomy): Eukaryota > Metazoa > Arthropoda > Insecta > Trichoptera > Limnephilidae > Hesperophylax > Hesperophylax magnus. The sequence goes on from JAIUSX010000068.1 coordinate 10,864,933, forward strand.
GCTAGAGAGGTTTGTGGAATAAGTACGCAAGGTAGGAAGAAAGGTGATGCATGGTGGGATGATGAGATTAAAGCACTGGTCTCAGAGAAGAAGAAAGCATGGTTATGTCTGATTGCGGCTGGCAGTGCTTCCAGCGAAGAGAAGGACCGAGCGAAAGAAGTATATAAGGAATGTAAGAAAAAAGTAAGAGTTGGAGTGAAAGAACGAAAGAAACGCCTGGAAGAGGAAGAAGGAATGAAAATGACAAACCATTTCCAAGAAAACATTAAGTTATTTTGGAAGGAAGTCAAAAGGTCCCGGTGTGGCCCTGAAACCGGAAGCATGAAAGTGATAAAATCGAAAGATGGAAAAATGTTGACGAATGAGGAAAAAATAAAAGAGAGATGGATGAAGTATTTCGAGGAAGTCTTTGAAAGCGAAGTGAGTGACAGTGATTCTAGCGGCGAATCAGATATGAATGATGATGGACTGAATGTTACCGAAATTAGCATGGATGAGATAGAAAGATCAATTAAGTGTATGAAGAATGGTAAGGCTGCCGGTTTCGACAATATTGCTGCTGAATATTTTAAAGGAGGTGGCCGTATAATTCTCACATGGTTGTGCAATATTTTTAACCAATGTTTAAAGGAAGGTTACACGCCTTTAGATTGGAGAAGGGCAGTGATCATGCCATTATACAAAGGTAAAGGGTCACGTATGGAATGTGGGAATCATAGGGCTATTAGCCTGCTAAGTTCAGTTGGCAAGCTGTATGGAAGAATTTTGATTGAAAGGGTAAGAAAGGAAACAAAGGATAAAATATGGGATGTGCAAGGTGCTTTTATGAGTGGAAGGGGGTGCATGGACCAGATCTTCTCATTGCGTATGCTCACCGAGAAGTTTCTGGCAAAAAACCAGAAACTTTTCTGTGCCTTTGTAGATCTACAAAAAGCATACGACCGAGTCGACAGGAAAAAGCTATGGAAGGTGTTGTCCAAGTATGGAGTGAATGCGAATCTGACTCAGGCAATTGCGTCTCTATATGAGGGAAGCGTTGCATGTGTTAGGGTGAACGGTGGTTTTACGGGGTGGTTTGATATCACAAAAGGTGTTAAACAAGGCTGCGTAATGTCACCGTGGTTATTCAATCTATACTTGGATAATTGTATGCAAGAATTGAAAGAGGTGGGATTGGGCGCTAATTTGAGTAATCTGAAAGTATGTTGCCTGTTGTACGCTGATGATGCGGTGCTGATTGCTAATAGTATGGATGATCTGCAGTCTCTCGTGTCTAGGATGAACGAAGTATGCATGAAGAATGAGTTAATGATGAATGTAAGTAAGTCTAAAGTAATGGTGTTTGAAAGAGAAAGTACGAAAACAGTGTGCAATATAGCTGTGAATGAGGAATACTTGGAGCAGGTGGATGAATTTTTGTATTTAGGAAGCATATTTACGAGAGATGGGAAGGCTGACAGAGATATTGAAAGAAGAGTAAACGCAGGTAACTCCATTAATGGAGGACTGAACCCAGTTGGCGCTAACAAAAAATTGTCCAAAGAAGCGAAGTTAGCAGTCCACAATGGAGTGCTGGTACCTACCCTGATGTATGGAAGTGAGGCATGGAACTGGCAAAGAAAGGATGAAAGTAGATTGAATGCTGTTGAAATGAGATCCCTGAGGCGTATGTGTGGTAAAACCATGTATAATCGTGTGAGGAATATGGATATCCGCAAAGAGTGCAAGGCTGATGTAAGCGTAATGAGTAAGATCAAGAAAGGGACGCTTAGATGGTTTGGGCATGTAGAGCGAATGAGCGAAGAAAGGAGTGTAAGGAGAATATACGATGCAAATGTGAATGGTAGCAGAAGTCGGGGACGCCCGAGGAAGACATGGCACGACCAAGTGAATCAAATACTTGAGTCGGGCCATGTCAAGAGTCAGAACAATAGAAGAGTATGTATGAGACGATGTATGAATGTGAATGAGGCAAGGAATGTGTGCCAAGACCGAGTTGTTTGGCGGTCCGTCCTCTCTGCCTACCCCTGCGGAGAAACGGCGTGATGGTTAGTTAGTTAGTTAGTTAGTTAGTTAGTTAGAATCCAGAAAGTAAAAATGTGAAAATAAAAATCATTTTGTGTTATTTATTTATTAGTCCTTTACCTGATTCAGAATTGGTTTCGCTTATGAGTTTGAACGCTTGTACAAGGAGTTTAAACAGAGTTGGGTTATTAAGTTCAGTTCATCTGACGGCTGGTTCGACGAAGAGTGCCGAAGCCAGAAAAGGCGAATGAGGAAACTAGAGAGGTCATACAGAAGAAACCCCGATGTTACTACACGAGATGAGTGGATAAATGCTCAAAATGAGTACAGAAGCAAAATAAGTGCCAAAAGATCCGATTATTGGATCAATAAAATTGACTCTGAGCGGAAAAATCCACGACGTCTCTGGAACTCAGTCAAAACTATCATCGCTGGTAATAATGTTCCAACTGCTACAGAAATTACACCGCAGGCTTTTTCTAAGTTTTTCTGTGAAAAAATAGAAACCATACGCGCCTCCACATCTTCTGCCCCTCCGCCAAGATTTACAGCCAATTCTACGAAGATACTGTCATTTTTTGAACCTACAACGCTGGAAGAAGTAGAAAAGTTGATCCTTAGTTCGCCAAACAAACAATGTACTCTTGACCCTATCCCAACGTGGCTTCTCAAGAAATGTTGCAACGTGTTATCCCCTTTCCTGGTTCACGTATTTAATAAGTCCCTAAGCACAGGTGACTTCCCGGAGCCACTTAAGTCTGCTGTAGTTACCCCAATTATTAAAAAACCACAGCTTGATGCCGACAACCTGGGTAATTATCGACTTGTATCAAATCTGCCTTTAGTAGCTAAACTACTAGAAAAAATTGTGGCTTCTCAAATAATCTCCTACTTAAATCTGAATAAATTAATCACCAATCATCAATCTGCATATAGGAGGTTCTACTCAACAGAAACTGGATTAATTCGTGTCCTGTCAGATATAACCCTTGCCAAAGAGTCAGGTAAGTTAGCACTTATTTCACTTTTGGATATGAGCGCTGCATTTGATACCATTGACCACGACTTTCTCATTAAGAGACTAGAAGTAACGTTTGGTTTACATTCTAAAATCAAATATTGGCTTGAATCTTATCTATTCAATCGCTCGCAAGCACTAAAGGTTGGAAATAAACAGTCCAACTTCACAAAACTCTCTTCAGAGGTACCCCAGGGATCCGTTTTGGGTCCACTTCTCTTCATTCTTTTTACAAATCGCTGTCCTAGTTCTTGTATGTTCAATAGACCTTTTTTTGCAAAACTGAGTTATGAATGTCAATATGTTCATTAGCCTATTGCGCATTAATTAAGCTCAAAAAACCATACTTTTGGTTTTTAAGTGACATTTTAAGCATTTTTCGAGTGCCAATATCCACTCACGGAAAAATGTTTCAGTTCTTATTTGTTCAATCTCCTGGATATTGAACATTCAAACACTCAAAGTTTTGAATATAACATTTTTAAAAAAGTTCATAGATATTTGTTCAACATCCCGCAGAAGGTTGAGGTCTTGAATGTTCAATCTTCACTGTCAACCAATCAGGAGCCGGCTAATTAAAATGTGCGGCCATGTTGATTATTAGTTGTTTTCTAACAACGAAATTGTTCCACTAAAAATACGTTTAATTGCGAATATATACTGTTATTGAACTAAAGAATGACTTCACCGACTCCAGAATCAAAAAACCTTAGAACAGTAGCTCAAATAGAAAGGTAAGTCTTAAAATTATGTCATAGGCTTTTTCACCATATTTTACATGTACTTCGTGAATTTGCTAGGCAAATATACAGGTGCTTCATTTATTATTTATTTATTCAATTATTTATTTACAAACTTAGGATTTTTACCTAAAATGAGTATTAATAAATTATATAAGTGCATTAAAACTTATTTTTATTCAAGAAATACAACAAAAGAGACAGGACATGGAAATATTCTAGAAGTCGACTGTTCTCATAGTCTGATTGAAAAACATCTACGACACATATTTAGACCGTTATCACTGCTGAGATCGCTGATGAAAATGAAGTCCAAATATTTCAATTTTGAATTCATTCAATTAAAAGTTTCTGATTTTTTGTTTTTTTTAGTCACATAAAAACAATAAACATATTCTTATGTAGGAACTACAATAAAACCAACTAGGCCCGCTACTGACAACAATAAATGTAATGTTAAATAGCGCACACCCGTAACCCAAATCGCGGGATATTATAATTTTAGGATTTTAAGAGCTGAAAGTATTTAAAAAAATAATATTTTATTCTCGATAATCAACATAATTGGATTCGAATGATTGGTGGGGTCGCAGTGGCACACTCTCTGCTGGAAGGAAGGTGCCTATAAAATACTGCGTAACGCCACGTTGCATACCATCAGCAACACTACCAATAAGTCCGACTCTCTAGCGTCCACGAGTGTTCACCAGAAAAACCCCGCGAACCCTGGGCAATGTGATGACCACCGCTATAACATCACAGCAGATAGAGAGAGGGCGAATGGCGAAATTCCGGCGCCATAAAACGGGAACCAGCCAGCTAAGGGAAGGAAAACCCCAACAGAAAACCCTGGTCCTCCAGGTTGGGGGTTGGGCGTAGGGCTAACAACTCCACCCCATAAAAAACATATTGTTACGACACCTCAAGACAAGCCTCGGAAAACATCGGAACGGAATGAGGATAACAGACCCGGCAAACGAAAAAAGGCACACGATCTAAAAATTTGCACTTGGAATGTTCTAACGCTATATCAACCTGGCGCCCTTCAGACACTAATAGATCAACTAAATGCATATAAAGCAGACATCACGGCTCTACAGGAAATTAGATGGCAGGGAAATGGGATCTTTGAAAAAGGAAACTACTTCATGTATTACAGCTGTCACGAAAAACACCACATAAAGGGGACAGGTTTCTTGGTAAGCAAACGAGCTAAGCACCTCGTCATGGACTTTAAGGCACTCAGCCCTCAAATGGCGTATCTCAGAGTAAAGGGAAGATTTTTCAATCTGAGCATACTGAATGTCCATGCACCCACAGAGGACAAACCCACCGATATAAAGGAAGATTTCTATGACAAGCTGGAGAAAGCTTTTGATGAATGCCCACCGCGTGACATTAAAATCATAATAGGGGACATGAACGCGCAAGTTGGTAGGGAAGCCCACTTCACACCAACAATAGGAAAACACAGTCTCCACCTACACTCAAACGAGAATGGAGAACACCTGATAAACTTTGCAGCATCTCACGATATGGTCATAGGTGGTACGTTATTTCCACAAAAAAATATACACAAAGCCACGTGGAAACACCCAAATGGCAGAACAAAAAACCAAATAGACCATGTACTTATTAGTGCTAGACATAGATCCAGTATTGTCGCATGTCTTGCGGCGAGCGGTCGCCTAACGAGACGGACTCTGTAAAACTGTCTCCTGTCACTCAGCGAGCACCCCATGCAATTGTCCTCCAATCACACAAACCGAAAATATCAAATATCTTGGTATATACTTCGACCGTTATTTAAAATGGGACAGACATATTGAGTCGGTTAAAGTAAAGATAAACAAGTTGATTTCCTTTTTCAAAAACGTGAGAAATATACTAAACATATTTGATATTAAGAATATATACCTCGCAATAGCACAATCTATAATTGAATACGGCATTATTTCCTGGGGCTATGCCAGTAAAAAGTACATAGACACACTGTACAAAGCTCAGAAAACCTTAATAAAAGTAATACTTAAAGTACCAATACTAACACCCACTTCAACCATATTTAAAAAATTCCCAGTGTTGAAGATTCAAAAATTATATTCTAAACAAATACTTACTTTCCTTTACAAGAACCTAAACACATTTAAAACTTCACAAACTTCTCTCAATACTAGAACAAGACATGCACACCAACTACTAATACCAAAAACCAACACATCCTTTGGACAAAAACACTACAGATTCCAGGCTATAAAACTTTACAATTCACTTCCAACACAATATAAAACATCTAATCTTACAGAATACAAAAAACACATATGGAACTGGCTACAATCCTCTTAATATTTAATTTTTTATATTTCGCATTTGTTTTTGTTAAAACTATGTAAAAATCGATATTATATTTTAATTTCTATCGTTTCTCTGTGTAACTAATCGCCACTGTATTGTTTACTGTATTGTTTACTATTATGTATATAACTTTACAATTGAAAAAGTCCTCCACAACACAGGTGAACTCCTAGCGTGGAGGACAATGTACTTTACCTTTGTAAAACTAATTTATATAAGAATAAATAAAAAAAAAATAAAAAAAATATATAAAATTAACACCTTCGGGACCATGTTCCAACATGGAACTCAAAATACATATTGAAAAAATATTGTCAGAAATCAACAAAATTGGCAGTACAAAAGCTGCCAAAGAAGCTAAAACTGAAATTGAAGCTATATTAATCAACATCGAAGATTCATGGAAGCTTGAGATAAAGTCACTACAAAACACAATAATTTGTCTACAAAATAAAGTGATTCAAGATCAAGATGATTATATCAGAAAATTAGAAAAATTGATAAAAAAGGAACAAATGAAGAAAATAAAAATGAAGTTTAAAGCTATGCAATAGTGGTAAGGGAAAAATTTCACCCAATACCGAAAGCAAATTTTGCTTTACTAATTACATCAAAAGAAGACAAACCTGCAGATGAAATCGAAAAAATATTAAAAGACAAAATAAAACTATCCAAACTAGGAATAGGAATTTCTGGACTAAAAAAAACATATCAAAACAAAATAATACTAACATGTGAGAAACAAAATGACACCGAAAAAATAATAAACGAAATCAACAAAAACCCGGATATTGGAATACATGCTAATGAAATAAAGAAAAAAAACCATGCATTATCATTAAGGGTGTTGATGCTGGCTACAAAGAAGAAGAACTCCTAACAGATTTGATAAATCAAAATGAAGACCTAAAAAATGCCATGAACTCGGAAACAGACAATGAACCAATCGTTGTTAAAAAAAAGCTGAAGAATAAAAAATCGGAAAAATTAGCAAATTTCATCAACCAATTAACTGCAAAACTGAGAAAAATAATCATATCTAAAGAAAGAATTAATATTGGATATACAAGAGCACACGTAGAAGACTGTGATCCACTGATGCAATGCTATCATTGCCTTGGATACGGACACACCTCACTGAGATGCCTCGACAACATGAAGAATCCCAGATGCCTCCACTGTGCAGAAGAGCACAAAATACAAAACTGCACCAAAAAAACAAGATTCTGCCAAATGCCACAACTGCACTAACAGAAAGGGGTATCAAAATGATCACGCAGCCAACAGTCACTTATGTGAATTCCGCAAAAAAATGATACAAAATGCCCAAATGCGAATTGAATATGAGTGAGTTGTATTTCGTATATTTATTTCTTTAAAAATGAATGATTTCTTCACTGAGGAATTAGATAAAACTCTTAATATTTCGGAATATATTTGTCACAATTTAAATGATTGTAATAAAATCGTGGATAAAATATCAAATTCATTCTCAGTACTCCATTTAAATATCAGATCGATGAAACAAAATTTCAATGAATTTTTACTCTCAATTAATTTACTAAATCATAAACCGGACGTCATAGTGTTAACTGAAGCATTCACCAACGAATACAATAAATTTTGCATTCCAGAATATAGCTACTTCGTAACATCTTGTGCTATTAATAGAAACAGTGGTATTGTTGTATTTGTTAAATCTTGTTATTCAAACATCGCAGTGGAAGAAGTACCTATGCAGCGAGTTAATTGCTAAGATATTAATCTAAATGTAAATAAAATATGTTTTAATATTATTGCAATTTACCGAACACACGGATCAAACGAGTATACATTTAAGGATGAATTAAGAAGCATTATATTATCAAAAAATCGGCGATTTCAACATAGATGTTTCAAACGAAAATAGTAACAAAATAAAAACTGAATTTATCAATTTTATGTCGGAAATGAATTTTATATTATGTATAAAAAAATATACTAGAGAAATTACGGGTCAACGTCCATCTTGTATCAATCACATATGGAGTAACACTAAAGATACCGACAAATTACACACGATAATATCAAAAAATAATATTACTGATCATCACACTTGCATCTATATACAAAAACTTAATATTAATAATCATATTGATTCAAAATGCAATACTTTTACAAAAAAGTCACTAAACCATCATAAATTAAGCCTAAAAATAAAAACAGAAACATGGCGTTCCGTATTAGAATCAACCTGTGCTGAAACATGCGCAAATATTTTTGATAATATTCTATGCAATTATATTACAGCATCAACAGATGTTAAAACTATAAAAATTAAATCAAAATTCAAAAAAATAAAACCATGGATTTCACATGGCTTAATCGTGTCTATTAGAAAAAAAGAAGAGCTATATCGCTTGAAAAAGAAATTTCCCTTAGATAAAAAAATATAAACATATTATAAAAATTTTAGGAACAAATTAACCTGTTTACTAAAAACCACTAAAGAAAACTTTTACAAAAATGAAATTGATGTGGCTAAACAAAATGTAAAACATATATGGAAAACAATAAATGAAATAAATAGTAGAAAAAACAAAAAAACTCAAATTAAAAAAATTAATATCGGAAAAAATTCTATTAATGCCTTAAAGGAACCGACAAAATGTGCTAATGCCTTCAATAAATATTTCGCTAACGTCGGTCAAAATTTAGCTACACGGATCGATGAAAATTATAAAATAGATAATTTCGAAAAGGACTGCCTTAAACAAAATAATCTGTCAGTTTTCAAACCGGTAACAACAGATGACATAAAAAATATTATGAGTGAATTAAAAGGTGCATCTGCACCAGGGTTTGATGGAGTCACAGTAGAAATATTGAAAAATTATAATGAATTATTAAGCATTCCAATTACACACATTGTAAATATTAGTTTAAATAGTGGAATATTCCCCTCCGTTTATAAAAAATCTATTGTAACACCTGTTTTTAAATCTGGCAACCCTGAAGAAATATCAAATTATCGACCAATATCTCTTGTCTCAAACATTGCAAAAATTTTCAAAAAGATCGTAAAAAAGCAACTTTTGTACTATATTGAAAATAATAAAATAATTAGTCCTAGCCAATTTGGATTTAGAGAGAAACTAGGCACTCATGATGCCATTGCAGAACTAACTTCAACTATATACCGTGCATTAGATAAAAAAAATAAATGCCTTGGCATTTTCATTGATTTACGTAAGGCTTTTGATAGTATCTCCCATACAAAACTAATAAATAAATTAAATGATATCGGTATTATTGGTAAGGTAAGGTATTGGCTGAAAAGCAATCTAACTCAAAGAAACCAAAAAGTAAAATTAAATAACTCACTAAGCGTGGATGAAACTTTAGAATTTGGAATTCCCCAAGGGACTGTTATTGGACCAATTTTATTTATAATTTACGTTAACCATATGTTTAAATTATCACTTAATGGTAAACTTATATCCTTTGCTGACGATACTGCAATAATTATCGAAAAAAAGACATGGAACGAAATTACCAATGCAGCCAATCAAGATATGAAGGTTATAAAAAATTGGTTCGATGGCAATTTATTATCACTCAACACAGAAAAAAACATATTGTATTCCTTTCACTCTACAAGAAGATGTGCCAAATAACCAAATTAACATAACAATTCATTCTAAAAATTGTGTTAATAACGGTACATGTAATACGGACTGCGCGAAACTAAATCATAAATCTAATATAAAATATCTTGGTATCTTAATAGATAAAAATGTTAAATGGAAAGACCACATTAATCTCACTGTTGAAAGAATAAGAAAACTTATCTATATTTTCTATAATATACGAAATATTTTAAATAAGAAAACTATCAAAATTGTCTATTATGCATTAATTCAGTCCATATTGCAGTACGGGATTATCGGGTGGGGAGGGGCTTTTAAGGCTTCTTTACAGCCCATAATTACAATTCAAAGAATAATTATAAAAATCATCCTTAGGAAACCATATGACTCCCTTACTTTAGAGATATTTCGGGAATTTAATGTACCATCTATCACAAAATTATATAAGAGAATCGCCTTATATCAAATTTATAAAGAATATTTTATTTATAAAATTCACCCCTTAGATAGCATAAGCAATAGATTCACAACTAATGACTTAATAGCCATTCCTATGCTTAGAACGACCACGGCTCAGCACCACTATTCGTATTTAGGTGTAAGATGGTACAATATATTATTGTCCAAAAATAAAATTAGTGTAACCGAAACTGTGAATTATGAACAATTCAAAAAATTATTTAAGTCCCTAAAATTGGATACTGATATATTGTACCCCTAATTTTCTTACACTTACTCAATTTGTACAAAAATATATATATTAATTTAATTGTCTAAAAGCTATTTTTCTAATTTGTTTACCTGATATATTGTACCCTTAATTTCCTCACGCTTCCTTAATCTGTAAGAAGATATATTATTTTAATTATCTTTAAAAAGACACTTTTCTAATTTGTATACCTATTTTAATATTATGTTTGTATTTATATCAAAAGTTTTTGATTATTGTTTAAAAAATCATTAGAACTAAATGTAAATACTCCTCCCATAAACACGAGCTCCTGGAGCTCAACTTATGGAGTAGTAGAATAAAAAACGAAAAATCTATATATCTGTCTGCATATTGTTATCATTTATAATGTTAAATAATTTACAAGTAATAAATAAATAAAATAAAAAAAAATCTACTAGATGTCCGCACTTATAAGGGAGCTAATGTTGACTCTGACCATTTTCTCGTTGCAAGTCGACTGCGGTTTAAAATATCAAATGCTGGTAAAACAACAAGGTATAAAGTCACAAAATTTAATACCAACAAACTACAAGACCCCGCGACAAAAATGGAGTTTCGAACTACACTCAACAGGATGGCGCAGTGTGACATAAATGATATCAACTCACAATGGACGGCCTGCAAAAACCTTTTAACAACAGCTGCTCTCGAAACCTTGGGTAAAGAAACCCCTGTCAGAAGAAACCATTGGTTTGACTCAGACTGCGCAGAAGTAACGAAAAAGAAAAATGAACTCTACCAAAAAACGTTACAACAAGACTGCACAAGACGACTTATGGACACCTATAGGGAAACAAGGAAGAGAGAAAAGAAGTTGCATAGGAAAAAGAAACGTGAATATTTACAAAAAGAAATTAGAGAGGCTGAAGCACTCAGGCTTAAGAATGAGAGTAGGCTTTTCTACAAAAAAGTAAATAACATGAGAGCTGAGTTTAAGCCAAAAATAAATATATGCAAGGACGAGAACGGAGTGATACTGAGTGAAAAGCCTGACATCCTGAGGAGATGGGTGAGACACTTTGATACGGTTCTCAATAACAACTCGGCAGAGGTGTAGCACAACACGGTGGAGAGCATGGGAGATGACTCGTACAATGACAATACTGAACCCCCTTCGCTGGAGGAAGTGAAGCAGGCAATAACACAGCTGAAAAACAACAAATCCCCCGGGTCAGATGAGCTGGTGGCTGAATTATTTAAAGCAGCAGGTGGAGAGCTTACTCAATACCTGCATAACCTAATTCAAAAAGTATGGACAGAAGAAGAGATGCCCGAAGAGTGGAGACTAGGAATTGTTTGTCCACTACACAAGAAGGGCGACCAACTCGAGTGCTGTAATTATAGGGGAATAACGTTGTTAAATACCGGCTATAAAATTATGTCTAACATCTTGTACAAAAGATTGCTCCCAATGTCCGAGGAAATTACTGGCAACTACCAATGTGGCTTCAGGCCAGGCAAATCATGCATTGATCAAATTTTCTCCTTGAGACAGATCCTAGAAAAAACGTTAGAATACAATGTCGAGACTCATCACCTCTTTGTAGACTTCAAGGCCGCGTATGACAGTATTAATAGGAACGCATTGTATAATGCAATGAGTGAGTTTGGAATACCGCGTAAGCTGATCAATCTGGTGAAACTGACAATGTCCCCAGTAACGTGTAGAGTCAGGGTTGGCAGTGATCTGTCCGAACCATTTGAAGCGCTCTACGGGGTGAGACAAGGAGATGGATTGGCCTGCCTCTTATTTAACATAGCCTTAGAAAAAGTTATTCGTGACTCAGGCATTGAGAAAAGAGGAACAATATTTGACAACTCTGTGCAACTATTGGCTTACGCTGATGATATCGACATAATTGCGAAAAATCCCGATGATTTACAAGACGCTTTCATAAATCTTGAAAGTTCTGCCAAAAATATGGGTCTTGTAGTAAACCAGCAGAAGACCAAATACATGGCCATAGGATGTACCCAACAAACCCCATCTCTCGTATGTGGAAGCCAAAATTTTGAAACGGTAGCAAGATTCACATACCTGGGCTCCCTGATAACAAACAATAACAACACTACAGAGAAGATCCAGAAGCGCATCGTGAATGCAAACCGCAGCTATTTCCGCCTACAAAAACAAATAAAATCCAGACTGCTTTCCAGAACCACCAAGGTATTAGTGTACAAAACACTAATTAGACCAGTGCTTACGTACGCAGCCGAGACGTGGGTTCTAACTAAGAAGAATGAGCGAGCATTGGACGTTTTTGAAAGGAAAATTTTGAGGCGCATCTTCGGACCGGTTCTAGAAAATGGATTTTGGCGCAGACGTTTTAACAATGAGCTCTATACTTTGTTTAAGGAACTAAACGTCACAAAATTCATAAAACTGGGAAGACTTCGGTGGCTAGGTCATGTGGAGAGAATGACCGAGCATCAAGAACCAAAGTCCCTGCTGAGCTCAAGACCGATAGGGAGAAGGAGCCTGGGAAGGCCAAGGTTAAGATGGAGCGACAACGTCCTCAAAGATTTGTCTGCCTTGGAGCTTCAAAACTGGAGAGAGCTGGCACGGGACCGAGATGAGTGGAGGAAGACTCTTGAGGAGGCCAAGACCCGGTTGTAGAGCCAAAAGTGATGAATCAACATAAATAATAAGTTCACGGCAAATAAGACCTTCCGAAAGAAAAAAAATTCTTTCTAAAGTAAGTAAACTTTAAAAATTACATTTATCAAATGTAGGTAAAAAACAATAAAAAAAAACAAATTTTCAACTGAAAATTGAACTTTTATAATTTTTGTGAGACTATGGAATCCCAATTGGGGTATATTAGTATATTGTGAGGCTGAAGGTAGTGTGGAGGGGAAGGAGATGGAGAGGAGAAATCGAGGAAGGAGGATGAAGGAGAAGAGAGATGGTATGTGAGTATCTATTCAGATCTGATCACCGAACACGGCTAAAGCCATTTCAATTCTTATGGTGGTCTTTATACCATATCTTCCTCTCTGAAACATGCCGCAAATAGACTATATGTTATTTTAAATGAATAATTTGTGAAAATAACATAAATGAATCAAACAAAATTTACTTGCGCACGCCGGGATTTGAATCCGCGACCTCCGGATTTCTAGTCAAGAGTACCCCTAGATCACGGAGGCCGTAATACGTACGATGTAAGAAAATTTCACATCACGCATGCACCGACAACCGATAGTAGTATATTAGCGGTGGGTACCTTTGTACTTGTGCATTGTTTTCAAACTTCTGTGAAAAATCTACTCAAGGACTCTATTTTAAAGTAATACTTTAAGTCAACTACTAACTAAGATAAAAGTAAAGTATTTGAAATCTGAAAATCATCCTGTATATACAATTTACCACTAATTTGCTAATTGAACAAAAAATACCTCAAACTTATGGGAGCCGAATTGTTCAATCTCCAGACGATATGTTCAATATCCAAAATAATCATTCATAATTTTCAAGCCATGTTCAACGTCCGTCTTTAAAGTCATAATATGGGCATATTATAGCTTCAATCTTCGAAAAATGATCGTTAATAATTTCCTGTTACACATATATATTAAACAAAATGACCAAAATCGAGAATTTTTTAGAATTTGCCTGTAAAAACAAAAAAAACGTCTCCTGTAAAATTTGCTAAATGGTCTATTAAACATACAAGAACTAAGGCAGCGAAATGACGTCGCAAAAATTATCGAGTCATTTGGTCTTTTATCTCACTGTTATGCTGACGATCAGCAAATATACTTTTACTGCTCACCAAATGAGATTGACGGCCTGAAAATTCGCACAGCTGAGTGTCTAGAAGCAATCAACGCCAACATTTAATAGAAAACTCACCAATCGCTATTTCCGGCAACGACGTAACTGCTAAAACAACCGTCAAACTTCTGGGAGTTTATCTGGATTCAGACCTTTCTTTAAAAAGTCAGGTAAATAAGACCGTTAGCACGGGGTTCTTCTACCTTAGACAACTTAAGTCAGTTCGTAGGAACCTTTCAACAGAGGCAACTAAATTACTTGTGAACTCATATATAGTATCACGTCTTGACTATTGCAACGGCATTTACGCAAATCTTCCTAAATGCGAAACTGATAAACTACAATCAGTGTTCAACGCCGCAGCAAGGCTTATCACCGGGATACCCAAGTTTTCGCACATTTTGGAACACCTCCGAAATCTTCACTGGCTGAAGTGTCCTGAAAGGATCCAGTACAAGCTATGCTGGATGGTGTTTAAAGCTATCAATGAAATGGCGCCACCGTATATTACTGAGCTATGCATTCCGGAAAATACTAGTCTAAGGCAGTCAACTCTTAGATCAGCGACATCATCTGCAATTGTAAAGATTTTAAAAATATCCAAACATTTAAAATACTATATACAACTCTGGTTAGGAGTCATTTAGAATACAATTCCCCCATATGGAACCCTTTCTACAAAAGCCATGCAAACTCCATTGAAAGAATCCAACGCAAATTTCTTAGATCAATTAATTTCAAATTAGGTATTCCCGCGGTTGACATAAACTATGAATCTTTATTACAAAAAATGAGACTCTTATCGTTAAAAGACAGAAGAATACTCAATGATCTTATTTTTTTATTTAAAATAAACAATAACTGGTTTGACTCCCCTGAATTGGTCTCATTAATAAATTACCATGTACCTAGTAGACCGACTCGACTCAAAACACCTTTCCACTGTGACAATACTATGACGAACGCAGAACAAAACTCAACCATAAATCGCTTGCATATTTTAGGCAATGAATATGCTAATATTGATCACGCTGCCGGTAATCTGTCTTCATACAAAAGATGCGTTAAACTAAATTTGTTTGCTAGTACCACGTAAATACATCATGTAAACATAATATGCCTACCAGTACTTCTAAAACCATTAATGCACTAGAAATCATAAGTACTTGTAAAATTTATCATATCGGTTAACATAATCCAGGATTTATTACTTTTTATATTTAAATCTTTGTCGGTACCTTGAGATAGGTATCTTATTGGTACATTTTATTGTTTTATTTCAATCTTTAAATTTTTATTTTTACTTTTTCCTAATAATTTATGGTTTGTACTTTAATACTTTATATTTTAAACTATTCACTTTACAATTTACTTTTATACATTATAGTTTTTATACACTACTTATTACCTTACTTTTTACCTATTTTCTTAAATTTTACTAACATTTATACTGTTATTCTTCATGTTGTTGTACTATTATAAGTATGTCAATTATGTTAATGGCACATGTTGTGCCGTTTATGTGTAAATAAATAAATAAATAAATTGGAAGGTTGAAAGAACCTAAGCGAAATCCGAACACTAAGTTTGGTGATCGTGTATTCGGAGTATCCGGCCCTAAGGCTTGGAATAAACTTCCTATGGAATTGAGATGTATAACCAGCCCAACAGAATTTAGATCCAAACTAAAAACTCACGTTTTCAGACACTCATTTCCATAAATCCGTCATTCTATCCAAATATTTATTTTTTTTTCATTTTTGTTATACCGTAATTGTTAGATTATCTAGCGATTCCGTTCATTCAATTTTGTTATTTGACTTGCCTACCAATGGGCAATGGACAATATCAGCGGGAACCACAGACATAGGAATTAATAGACGAGAAGATAAGGGCGAGGGGTAAAATCAACTGTTGAAGAACGAGGGGAGTAAGGCTGACTGTGATTCGTCAATAAATCAATCTGACAGTAAATAGGCATCTCGCATTATAATATCACCATTTACTTCTTAAAAGTAAAATCTGCGTTTGAATGAATAGACATTTTTACATGGGAGCGCAAATTACTCGCCACGTTATGAACTAATTTGCGAAGTCCAAATTCGGCAAAGTAAGGCAGCTTCTATTTCAGAGTCGTAGTTAGTTTCAGAGTATTTAGTTAAGACACTTTTACAAATGTCTCATAATTTACTTACCCCAGTAAACAACGATGAGCACACTTGAGAATCGCTACATTGTGATGTGATAGTATATGTTTCTAAAACTGATCCATATAATACGGTGTGAATAAGCTTAAAATAAAGTAAAATAATGCTTACTTATGGAATGTAATACGACAATTGGGTTTATTCTCTTTTTCACATCTATTTTTACAAGTTTTCATATCAAAAGTCAACATTTTGCCGTGTTATTTCGTAAAATGAACCGATGATGCCTCGACCATAGTTCGCACAAGAATGATGACGTCACGTTTTCAAATTTCACTTGAAGCCATATGCGAGCCCAGCCGGCTCAATGGAACCGGTATGGGGAGTGGGGATAATACGCTTTTAATCACTTAGGGCAGGTCTACTAATATTCATATGTCTATGGCGGGAACACAACACGTCAATCGGTTTAAGCGCTTGTTATATGATAGCGAAATTTCGCAAACTGTCTTCATTTTTTTGTCACTAAAGGGTGGGAGTTGTACATTAATGAACTTGTTAAAATATAACGTCACATTTGCGTTTGTCGCAAAGCAATGAACGTATTATATGAATGTGAAATATTAAGTAAAACAAACAACTTAGTAAAAAGGTATGACTTATTTGCAGAACCTACTATTTTGGTAAAGCATTTAATTTGACATTTTTTATAAATGTTTCATCATTCACTTGCTGTTGTCATTAGTGTTGAGGAACATTTCCGATACATATAGTTTGTTTTACACGGTGTTCGGAAACTCGTGGTATAAACGGTAAAACCCTTTATAGGTCATAAGCTAAAAACGGATAGTTTTGAGACCTGCAACATTAAGGTTTATATTTCTTTATGTTTACAAGTTATAATACCTTGGGTTGTAATCATTCTGAGGTAACGCACAGAGGTCTTGAATCGAACCAACCGCCCGAAGTTCGCACATGTTGAGTAAATTTACGAAAATCGCGTCCTGGTCAGTTTCTCTATAAAATTATCAAAGCAGTTATTCCCCTGTAACGCAAATAAATAAAAGTACATTTTTCCTTACCAACCTGTCGTTTTGTAATGAAAACAATAATTTTATATCATTTTTTTTTTAAATGGACACCGGTCAGAAAAAAACCCGCTGGAAAATCGAAAATTTCAAAAAAGGTAAGCAAAAAAAAGTTTTTTTCTGTTCATCAAAATGAATATAGAATACATAAATAAAACCATTAAGGGCGTATCGTTTAAAAAAAAGTTGTCCTATAAAGGGATAACTTGTGAATAACCTTTCATTTATTGTCAATTTTGGGTTATGAATTTTTTTATTTGAGCTTTCGTTTTCGAGAAAATCGAAGGTGGATTTATTTGGTAAATTTCTTATTTTTATATTTGATAGAATATCTATACATATTAATAACATCATTAATAAATTGACCTCGAGAAATAAAAGAAATTTTATTTTTTTATTTATATATTTGTTAAATTATTCTGTGTTATTTAGTACAACTAAACAATAATACTGAAAAACAGGAACAGTGAAAAACTTGACTTGTTTTCACTTAAAACGTCCGATTTTACCAAACCAACAAATGATCTGGCGTGAGATGGTAATTTTTGGTTTAATTACCAAACGTGCCATATGAAAAAACGTTCACTCTCCCACTTAGTCAGAGCGCGTAAAGACAATGAATTCTCTCACACACACTTGCATAAAGATGCCGCCAGTCCGCCAGTAAACAACATGACGTTAGTGCTAACCGTTAGGAAAAGGAACGCATATTAAATGTTGTATTTTACGCCTTTTAAAAAATTTGACACTAGAAAAAATACAATATGTCAAATTTACATGAAAAAAGAGAATTTGTAAGTACTTACTGTTTTTGTAGCTTCCTTAGATTATTGCAATTCTTTAAGTGCGTCAGTATTCCACTTTTAGACCCATTAATGAAACATTTTGATGGCATTTTCGAAATATGTACGCCGTAAAACAGGGAGCATATAGTTTCACCGCCATCACCGGGGGCTTCCATCCCGGAATAAGTAAAAAACTGTGAAATGTGTTGAAAATTTGGTGCAAGATGAAGTATTTATTTAATTGTTAATATCCACAGATATCATAACGATAATAAAAGGCAATACTTCTACAGATGTGTGTATTATATACATATTTTAAATTAAAAATATTGTGTAAAGCCGTTATTAACGCGATAATCATAGATCCAAGTTTTAAAAGTGGGTTGTATGGTGTATCAATATTTTTATTTTTTATGGTCGAATGCCTACAACAACTACAAAAAAAAAGTAGGCAGACTGAAAAATAATAGTCCATTAATTGGTAACAAAGAATATGAAGTCTGAGAATGACATAGGAAAGGTAGTATTAAGCCGTTTTCCAGCAAATCACCATTCTGCCCAATAACCTATAACCCACTCTTAAGAGTAATATAAAATTGTCTTCGCATAGATATGTTTACGGTGATTAGAATTAAAGGATATTATTTCGACAATAACACTCTGATACTTCACAGTTGAATTAAAAACTTGTAAACCTGGTTAATTAAAGCGTTAGGATTTCACAAACTTCGATTATTCGTATTATTTGTTTTTGTCTTCGCACAGATATCTTTACGGTGATTAGAATGAAAGGTTATTATTTGGGCAACAACACTCTGATACTTCACAGTTGAACTAAACACTTGTAAACTCTGTGGAGTGTGTGAGGCAAGGAGTGTGTGCCAAGACCGAGTTGTTTGGCAGTCCGTCCTCTCTGCCTACCCCTGCGGGGAAACGGCGTGATGGTTAGTTAGTTAGTTAGTTAGTTAAACTCTGTAAAATCAGAGCGTTAAAATTTCACAAACTTCGATTATTCTCTATACTAATCTTCGGGGAAATGTTTATAGATAAATTTTATGGATATTAGGTTTTGTAGGCTTTAGATTTTGTATTATTTAGTGGAGCGAATTTTTGACATGCACTCTGTTGAAAAATAAAAAAAAAAGTTCCGCACCTAAAAATACCTGCGTGTGGAATGGTAAACAAGTTGTGATAATGATATTGACGTCACAAGAACGCTTGTAGGAGAAATTATAAATGGCAAAAAAAAACACAATGGGCATTCAAGAATTACCACGAGTGGACCGAACACCTCCAGTTATAACGCAATCTGTTATAATTTAAAATTATAAATTCCTGAGTGTCAACTGAAATCTGTAGTCGCTTCTGTTCCTTCATCACGGAACAATCATTTTAAAGATTACAACTATGTACAACGAGCTGTTTACTGCCGGCACTCTATCAGCTGAGCCAGACGCATCTGTCATCATTACAATAATGGGGCGTCTCCATGTGCCAGCCCTTATAATCAAATGACTATGCCGCCGCTGAATTCCACACACAGCCACTGAACCAGCCACAAATGCTGATAACCTAAAAGCTGACAAATACCTGCTGGCTACCAACTGAACTAGCCAGTGCCACTGACAAACCTTGAGGCTGGCCAATCCCTGCTGCATTAATTCTGACAACCTGGAGGCTGTTGAATACCTGCTGGCTACCGACTGAATTAACCATTTATGCTGAAAACTCAGAGGCCGGCCAATTCTTCCTGGCTATCAACTGAATTAACCACTGATGCTGATAACCTAGAGGCTGGCCAATTCTCTCTGGCTACCGACTGAATTAGCCATTGATTCTGGCAACCTAGAGGCCGGCCAATTCTTCCTGGCTACCGACTAAATTAGCCATTAATGCTGACAACCTAGAGGCCGGCCAATTCTTCTTGGCTACCGACTGAACCAGCACTGATGCTGACAGTCTAGAGGCCGGCCAAAGTACCTATAAGCTACACCCCTCTGTACGTTCTGTATATTAGTACAATACTTGTAATTAAAATTTGAATTTTGATTTGAATCGTCTTTCTTTTATGATGGTTTGGATAGAACACCTCATGGTGTTTTACTTTAATCATTGCCCAAGTTGAGAACTGATGTGTGCCTGTGCTTATTATTTACAGTCTTTTCTTGTGCAGGCAAACACGTCCCGTACAACAATGATAGATATTTTGACATCTGCTGATTGTGAGTTTCATCGAATTTCTGCCGTCATTGATTACTTAATTTAAGATGAGATATCAATATGTTCTACTCGAATTATAAATATTTTAACACATTAAGATGTGTTCTATAATAATAACATCAGTTCAATTCACTGTTCACAGTCATTTGACAGAATATTGTAAATGAATTTCAATGTTCATTCAAATTAACACTGGTAGTGACGGACATGTTTTTGACTACTATGGCGAATTTTTAAAGATTTATTATCCTAGATTATTTCTTTATTTCTGAATGAATTTTAGTTAAAATGTTATTTGTTTGTACCTTAGAGATAATCACTACATTGTAAATGAGCATTTTTGACATGAAACAGTTATTCGTATTACTTTTGTGTTATGTTTATTTTACCTTACTATTTATATATATTTATTTATTACTTGTAAATTATTTAACATTATAAATGATAACAATATGCAGACAGATACATAATTTTTTCGTTTTTTATTCTACTACTCCATAAGTTGAGCTCAAGGAGCTCGTGTTTATGGGAGGAGTATTTACATTTAGTTCTAATGATTTTTTAAACAATAATCCATAACTTTTGATATAAATACAAACATAATATTAACATAGGTATACAAATTAGAAAAGTGTCTTTTTAAGGATAATTAAAATAATATATCTTCTTACAGATTAAGAAAGCGTGAGGAAATTAAGGGTACAATATATCAGGTAAACAAATTAGAAAAATAGTTTTTTAACGACAATTAAATTAATATATATTTTTGTACAAATTGAGTAAGTGTAAGAAAATTAGGGGTACAATATATCAGTATCCAATTTTAGGGACTTAATTAACTTTTTGAATTGTTCATAATTCACAGTTTCGGTTACACTAATTTTATTTTTGGACAATAATATATTGTACCATCTTACACCTAAATATGAATAGTGGTGCTGAGCCGTGGTCGTTCTAAGCATAGGAATGGCTATTAAGCCATTAGTTTTGAATCTATTGCTTATGCTATCTGAGGGGTGAATTTTATAAATAAAATATTCTTTATAAATTTGATATAAGGCGATTCTCTTATACAATTCAGTGATAGATGGTACATTAAATTCCCGAAATATCTCTAAAGTAGGGGAGTCATATGGTTTCCTAAGGATGATTTTTATAATTATTCTTTGAATTGTAATTATGGGCTGTAAAGAAGCCTTAAAAGCCCCTCCCCACCCGATAATCCCGTACTGCAATATGGACTGAATTAATGCATAATAGACAATTTTGATAGTTTTCTTATTTAAAATATTTCGAATATTATAGAAAATATAGATAAGTTTTCTTATTCTTTCAACAGTGAGATTAATGTGGTCTTTCCATTTAACATTTTTATCTATTAAGATACCAAGATATTTTATATTAGATTTATGATTTAGTTTCGCGCAGTCCGTATTACATGTACCGTTATTTACACAATTTTTAGAATGAATTGTTATGTTAATTTGGTTATTTGGCACATCTTCTTGTAGAGTGAAAGGAATACAATATGTTTTTTCTGTGTTGAGTGATAATAAATTGCCATCGAACCAATTTTTTATAACCTTCATATCTTGATTGGCTGCATTGGTAATTTCGTTCCATGTCTTTTTTTCGATAATTATTGCAGTGTCGTCAGCAAAGGATATAAGTTTACCATTAAGTGATAATTTAAACATATGGTTAACGTAAATTATAAATAAAATTGGTCCAATAACAGTCCCTTGGGGAATTCCAAATTCTAAAGTTTCATCCACGCTTAGTGAGTTATTTAATTTTACTTTTTGGTTTCTTTGAGTTAGATAGCTTTTCAGCCAATACCTTACCTTACCAATAATACCGATATCATTTAATTTATTTATTAGTTTTGTATGGGAGATACTATCAAAAGCCTTACGTAAATCAATGAAAATGCCAAGGCATTTATTTTTTTTATCTAATGCACGGTATATAGTTGAAGTTAGTTCTGCAATGGCATCATGAGTGCCTAGTTTCTCTCTAAATCCAAATTGGCTAGGACTAATTATTTTATTATTTTCAATATAGTACAAAAGTTGCTTTTTTACGATCTTTTCGAAAATTTTTGCAATGTTTGAGACAAGAGATATTGGTCGATAATTTGATATTTCTTCAGGGTTGCCAGATTTAAAAACAGGTGTTACAATAGATTTTTTATAAACGGAGGGGAATATTCCACTATTTAAACTAATATTTACAATGTGTGTAATTGGAATGCTTAATAATTCATTATAATTTTTCAATATTTCTACTGTGACTCCATCAAACCCTGGTGCAGATGCACCTTTTAATTCACTCATAATATTTTTTATGTCATATGTTGTTACCGGTTTGAAAACTGACAGATTATTTTGTTTAAGGCAGTCCTTTTCGAAATTATCTATTTTATAATTTTCATCGATCCGTGTAGCTAAATTTTGACCGACGTTAGCGAAATATTTATTGAAGGCATTAGCACATTTTGTCGGTTCCTTTAAGGCATTAATAGAATTTTTTCCGATATTAATTTTTTTAATTTGAGTTTTTTTGTTTTTTCTACTATTTATTTCATTTATTGTTTTCCATATATGTTTTACATTTTGTTTAGCCACATCAATTTCATTTTTGTAAAAGTTTTCTTTAGTGGTTTTTAGTAAACAGGTTAATTTGTTCCTAAATTTTTTATAATATGTGTATATTTTTTTATCTAAGGGAAATTTCTTTGTCAAGCGATATAGCTCTTCTTTTTTTCTAATAGACACGATTAAGCCATGTGAAATCCATGGTTTTATTTTTTTGAATTTTGATTTAATTTTTATAGTTTTAACATCTGTTGATGCTGTAATATAATTGCATAGAATATTATCAAAAATATTTGCGCATGTTTCAGCACAGGTTGATTCTAATACGGAACGCCATGTTTCTGTTTTTATTTTTAGGCTTAATTTATGATGGTTTAGTGACTTTTTTGTAAAAGTATTGCATTTTGAATCAATATGATTATTAATATTAAGTTTTTGTATATAGATGCAAGTGTGATGATCAGTAATATTATTTTTTAATATTATCGTATGTAATT
Organism: Hesperophylax magnus; assembly: GCA_026573805.1. NCBI lineage: Eukaryota > Metazoa > Arthropoda > Insecta > Trichoptera > Limnephilidae > Hesperophylax > Hesperophylax magnus. The sequence continues at coordinate 10,888,545 of JAIUSX010000068.1, forward strand.
TGTCGTTATCTTTAGTGTTACTCCATATGTGATCGATACAAGATGGACGTTGACCCGTAATTTCTCTAGTATATTTTTTTATACATAATATAAAATTCATTTCCGACATAAAATTGATAAATTCAGTTTTAATTTTGTTACTATTTTCATTTGAAACATCTATGTTGAAATCGCCGAAATTTAAAAAATATCCTCTGACATTCAATATTAACATAATTTTCTGAGGTATTATCAAGCATTACATAATTTATATATGTGGAAACAATAATGCGGGTGTGAAAGGGTTAAAAGTGCGGTTATACGATAATACATAGATTCACCAACAACCATTCTCGCCACAGCATTAAAAACTGACTGGATTCTATTGAATTGTTTCTGAGGTAGGCCGGCAAATGCACTATTACAATAGTCCATACGTGAGACGACGAACGAATTTATGAGTGACTTTGCTTCATCAGAGGGATGGCATCTCATGATTAATTTTATCTACCTTAGATGGAAAAGGCCAGAACTCACAGCTTTTGAAATCTGCAATTCCAGAGACAGATAGACATATGTACGGTGAAACCCAGAAATTTTATTTCTGTAGAAAGAATTATATCTGTATTTTGAAAATGGATTGGTTTGGAGTCAAGGAGAGCTTGCCTTTCAGGTGAAAATATTCAAATAATTTCTGTCCGACCAGGTCGAGTTTTCTTAGATTTAGATAATTCGATTATCTTGCTTACATGAATAATATTAAAGTTATCCTTGCAATGTCCGTACATTTGTGCCCTATAACTAGTGGACCGAATTCGTTGATAATTTCAAATTGTTTTCTTATTAGTGCTACACTGAAAAAAAATGAGTTAGCTAAAGTGTTAAGCTAATTGAAGTTGTGTAACCATCGCCTAAACTTCAGCTACTACTTCTCAAACTACTTTATGTGCAGATACCGTCGTTGTTTAGTAAAATGTGCTTGAGCTATTACAACCAAACCTTAATAATAGCATACTAAAAGCTTACTTACCTAAACAAAATAATCGGTTTGGTTAATTAAGCTAAAGTAATTTACTTAACCTATTTCACTTTAGTAACTCAAGTTTATGTGTTACTTCCCAAAGTATTTAGCTAAATTTAACTAAACATCTAGTTTGGTTAAATGCTTTGTTCAAATAGCTAAACTTAAGTTGGAATATCTAAATTTGGTATTTTTACATAACAATTAGTTGCTTTGCACAAACTTGATCAAAGTGCAACAAAACTTTAGTTAAATTTCACGAACTTTGGTAGATTTTTTCGTCGTCGCTAGAGGTCCGATGACGCAGCTGTTTATTTATGACGGCCGCAGTTCATATTTATGCGCAGTTCTTAGTACGCCATAGTTCGCACCATACGTGAATTGACGTTCGTTGCGAATTTATTTTATGATAACCGCTGTTCTTAGTTCCTAGTGATAATGGCAGACAAAACCGTTGAGGATTATTTAATATCTTGGAATCTGAAAGCTTACATAGAAACATTTAAAGGTGAGTTTTCTTTTTCATTTTTTTATTAATTTAGAATCTAGATCATGGAACTATGATATATATTATGATAATATCCATTCTTTTTGATTTAGAAACTGGCACCTTCATTATTCTATGACTCAAGTGCGCAATAGATTTAGTAGATTTGTATTTATTATGTACCTAGTTTGAAGAGTGCGTGTGGACGCTACAACCAAGATTGTGTCAGGAGTCATGACACAGGTTACAGAGAGTGGTATATAAAAAAAAAATAATAATAATTGGATGACTTGTATAGCGTCGTTTTTGTGCAAAATCACCTCAAGGGCGCCTTTATTTCTTTGTTCGTTTCCGCCAGTATTATTTTGTATTGAACGAATGTTGTTTGAAACTACAGTATTTTGTTTAATTTTAATAAATGTGTATTTCAATTATTAATTCGGACATGAAATTTTGAACATTGAATTCTATTGATTTTTTTTGGGAGGGATATGTTTTTTTAAATACAGGGTGACCACCCATTGTTTATGTTTACATTGGAAATCTTCACATAAATGAAATAATTTCATTATTAAAACTATTTTAACTCCGCTTGATTCATGATACAGGGTGTTCGGTATCTGCTGTTGTATAAATATAAATTTTTTTAATGAATAATTTTCATTCATTTGAAAAATAAAATTTTATTTTCTTGTTTTGAAAATTTTTGTATTTTCTTGTCGTTTTTTTCTTTATTTCAGAACAAGCCATAGACTCGAAAACACTCCTGATAATATCTGAAGATGATATTAAAGAATTGATTCCGACTATAGGGTATACTGTTTACGGAACACATTAATGCGCTCAAGGATGTTATTAATCCACCTGTCATAAGTGTAAGTTTTTAAAAGCAGTAATGATGATATATTGTATACCTAGGCCTTTTTTGGCTAACCATTTGGAAATAGTTGTACCGGACGCGATTTTGATACAAAAATTATAGTATTTAAAATAATAATTCCTGTAATTAATGAATAAATCGACTGCCGGGGGGGTCAAGCAATTCCAAAGGGATAAAAACAAAGCTTGACCCCTTCACCCCTTCTTTCCCCTTTGTGTACATACCTGCTTTTTGTTTCAGATTGAATATATACCTTCAACTTCCAATCAAACAACGCCCATATATTATCAACACGATGACTTCGTTGAAAATGACATTTCATTGTTGGAAAATATAAACAAATCACAAAGAATAACGCAAGAAGCTTTTGAAGAGCAAATTTCGAATGTAAGTTAAATAATTTTAGTAAGTTTCAGATACCTAAGTAACTTAGGTTAATTGTTTTATACATTCTGATCCATGTATTTTAGTAGTGGCAGCGTAGAATAGCCGCCTGTGACTAATATTATGATGATTATAGAAGTGGTTATTAGTTATGTAATCAATATACAATTTAATTTTGTTTTCTAGGACTTACGCAATCATCTCCTATCAATCAATGAAGGGCAAGCACTTTTAATGCAGTTGTGAGTCAAAGGGTCTGTTCGACAATTCTGCCAGACTGTGCAGTACTATTATAAGTAAGGAATTGCAGGGAAATCCAGATAGATCCATTACAAGCAAGAGATTTTATGAATTTGCTTTTCAAATCACTAAAGTCTTTAATAAAGAAAGCGCAGCTGTATATTTCACCCCATATGTGTGTTTTGGGCCTACCCAAAAAATTGCTGCTAAAGGTAAATTACTAGACACATACAGGCAGCGCCGAAAAGAGATTACCAAATCAGGACACAAACAACTTTTACTATATTTAAGAAAAACTTATAATATAAATGCGTGTATGATCAAACGTGTTTTCTTTTTTGAGGCTTTCTGGTAGCTGGAAACAATATTTTGAGAGACGATTCTTAACAAAATAACTTTTATATGAATGAGGTTTTTAATAAGTACATTCTAGTCTTACAAAACATAATATTTATTTATTTAGGTTTCATCTCTCAAAAGAGTTGTAATAAACTACCTGCAACTCAAAGTATTTAACCCATAATTCTGAATTATGGGTATAATCCTTCGAGTTGATGGTGGTTACATTTACACCCTGTATTGTTTTCAGCTAAACTGTAAAGCTGCACTTCCTATTTAATATAGAAAATCTAACCAAAAAGCTAAGCTACAGTACCTAAAGCTAGCTAGCAGTAGATAGCTAAAACACCTATATCGGTAGGGCTATTTCAACCGAAGTTTAGTTAATCAACCTAACCATTTTGTAATATTAACTAGATAATAAGGTTACTAAATCTAAACAGTTATGTTTTTCTAACCAAACACTACACAATGGTTTAGGTATATAATTTTTAGTTTAGGTAACACAACTAAACACAGAAAGCTGTCTCAACCGATTAGTTTAGCTAGAATATCTGAATCGTTAAGCTGTCATAAATACAGTTTAGGTAACACAACTAAACACAGAAAGTTAGAAAGCTGTCTCAACCGATTAGTTTAGCTAAAATATATGAATCGTTAAGCTGTCATAAATACATTTCAGGTAACACAACTAAACACAGAAAGTTAGAAAGCTGTCTCAACCGATTAGTTTAGCTAGAATATCTGAATCGTTAAGCTGTCATAAATACAGTTTAGGTTACACAACTAAACACAGAAAGCTGTCTCAACCGATTAGTTTAGCTAGAATATCTGAACCGTTAAGCTGTCATAAATAAACTGCTGTTTAGCAAACAGTAGCTAAAAGTTCGGCAGTCACCACAGCAACTAAACTGTTTAGTAGATAATTACTGAAAATTTAGTAAATAGTACCCAAACATTTCTTTCAGTGTAGGAGTTTTTTAACAACTCGAGAGAATGGTTATACAAATATACATTTACCATAATATTTAATTAATGCCAGTCCTTAAAATATTAACATGGAGACATATTTACTCTTTATTGCGATTTATAGCCCATAAATCCATTTGGATTTCGCCCATCCCATATTTTTAGGTTTATGTTTACCATATCTTCCACGGGACTCACCGACTTTGTCTACCATTTGATTTCCAAATTTGAAATTTTCTACAGAATCGGTCCAGAAATTTTTGAGTCTATAGGTCATACACCTTACGGACATTGCCTTTTATTTATTTAGACAATTTAGTATTAATCAAATACTTATGTGTGGTAAAATAGGCGTCTGTGATGATCGAAGAAAGGGGTGTAAGGAGAATGTACGACGAGGAAGTGCATAGCAGAAGAAGTTGAGAACGCCCGAGGAAAACATTGCATGATCAAGTGAAACAAATACTTAAAAAATATTTAAATTCTTTACAGTAACATTATTTCCATATTGAAAATGCACCCACTTTTCAGGTACACCAGAATTTACATCCCCAAAACTTTATTCTATAATCCCGATCAACGCCGGGTAAACTTCAGCTAGTAAAAGCTTAAATGGAAGCCCCAGGAAATAATTTTTTTGATAAATTATCAAATTCTAGTAAACAAGTCAGATAGCAAAAACCTGAAATCAATGAAATTCCTCTTAGAAACCCATTTCAATACCCATTTTAAGCCTATAACGAGTATTTATTGAACTTTTTAGCAATATTTTATTTTTCAAAGAATGGCACAATGTTTTACGAAATTAGGAAAATAATGCACTTTAATGTTTTTAAATCATAAGCTTTTTGGAAAGGCTTCAAACGCATAATAATGTCAAATCAGTACCAGGGGGCAGAATATTGACTGAATAAAACGTACTCATTATGTGAGCAAATAAATGTGGGGAGAAATTCTTACGTTCTTTTCTCCTTCTTTCATTACGCGGATAACCAAAGGATCTGAAATAACTCGTTTGCAAAAGACAGAGCGTACGTGTGGCTATATATTTTTACGGACATGACAATGCTCGAATCTCTGTATAGCTTGCAAAATACCGTAAAAATGAATTACACTTTTTTCTACGAAAATTTACCATTGAGACCAAATATAAAATATTATTATTATTAATAATAATTACGATAATTTATTTAAAAAATATACATGTTTTTATGGTACAAAAGGTTAACATACTGCTTTTGATTTATTTTGGTGACTTCGTAGTTCTATTCCGCTGTAAAATAACTCCTTTTGTATTTTTTTTTATTTCTATCAAAATGGTTTGTATTCAAAGAGTTTAACGGTATTAAAAATTATTACTTCGATATCTCAAAAAATGATGAAGTTATTTTGTTATTGGTAGTAATTAATGTTAAACTTGTATTACAACTTGCATATTATTATGTATTTATTAGTATACATGCATTTTATATCCTGTTTATTTATTCATTTATATCCCGCTCTGACTAGCCGAAATAAAATTAAAAAACGCAATATTCGATATATTTTTCAAGAATATGTTTTTTCACAAACGCACAGATTTGTTTTTCCATTCATCGTGTCTAAGAGTCAACTGAATGAGCATTTACAGATTATAATATAATTATAAATAACCCCGAGAGATTATCACTTAAAACTGTCCAATCATTTTGCAGATAAATCTCTTTGTGAAAATGCTCCGCATTTCGGTACTCTTACGCGGTATTCATGTTTAAATAAAATAATGTACCTAAATGATTTTCTAACACAAAGTTCTCTTTTTTATGGATCCACCACAAAAACATTATTCGATTCCATTTACATCCACAGATATTATATGTCACTCAAAACACAAGCATTCGATATATTGTAATAATAAGATGTTATTTCAAAGTAACATTCTATGAAAAAAAATTATTTCTCCTCCAAGCCAAGAAATCTGAAATTGTAATGTGATTGATTGTGTGTCATTGCTGTGTTATCGCTTCTGAAAAAAAATGAGTCATTTTTATTTTCCGTCGAATGAGTGTTAAAATGATACTTCTTCTTTAGCCAACGTTTTACAGAATCCATCAGTGTACAACAGCGTTATAATGCCAGATGTGTTTGAAGTTTTTTTTTATTTTCTAGATTCGTATATACCATGAAGTGGTGAATCATTTAAATTTACTGAATTTCAGTTTTAGACTGTCTTTAAATAGCCGTCGCGCGTGCGGTGGTACATGCGTTGCAGGCAAGTTTTGTACCTGTGAGCGATAAAACGTACTTGGGAAGATTGATTGTGTATGAGTGTACTTCTTTGAGAGGTATGTTCGAGCGCAGAGTTCTCGAAGTGAGATGTATTCGTTCGTTTACTTCGTTTTTGAATCCTCCCCTATCAGCATTCTTATAATTGCGCTGTTTTCTGGGATTCCTTGAAATCGAGCTCACAGGCAGGTGGTCCGATGATAGCTCTTCTAGCGTGCGCAGTGGTGGATTGTCTTGACATTTTTCTCGAGTAAGATATCATGGACAGCCTCTGTAGTTGGCCAGATGTGCTCGTTTTTGGGCATTGCATTCATAAGAATGCTCCGATAATTACTTCACACACCTTGCCGTATGAGAGCAATTACGGTACCCGTACCCGAAGTCCTTGCACCGGTAGCACTGGGTACTGTGCTGAAGGTCATTGCTTCTGTGCTTCTGCAGACGTATGCGGCAGTGGCACAGGTACTTGATAGCTACGCGCAGCTGTCCCAGATTCACTTCTTTGTTGAAGTGCACAAGGTATATTTGGTATTGGGCGTAGGCGGTCGTCATCCTGACCACCTTGACAGCCGGAAAGCCTTGTGACCTCAAGTCCTCCGCGACGTCGGCCAAGTCCATGCTTAGCAGGCCCTTAATGACAGCCTTCTTCAGCGTTTCCGCCTTGGCCATGATTGTGTGGAAGCCGCGAGCCTCCGCTTGCAGCCCGTTGGTGAGGGCGAGGTGGTCCTTCGTTGAAAACACGAAAATATTGGCCCTGCCACCCCTTTTATACCTGAAGGCAAACAGTTTGCCTGTCCCCAGATGTCCTTGTACTGTTGAAGTAATTTGAGTGTGAGTCATGTTGCCCAGGGTCATCACCACCGGGGGAACCTGATATTTCCTGCCGGCACCTGCTGCAGGAAAAATTTAAATTAGTACCGGCGGGCTTTGCTCTCTCGCTCAATTACTCAATCATGTGATTGAAGTGTCAGAAGTTTATGTTTACGTGTGTCGAAGTGGTACCGTGTTGCGCCCGTCATTCTAAACTACTAAAAACTGCGCGAAACTAAAAGAAAAAAAAACACATTAACTTATTAACCACATTATTACTTTCACATGCCTTCCTAATTCAATCAATAGAAAACCTATTGATATTTATTATTAGTACTTTTTTCTACTATCTTGATACGAAAACACATTATGGTAGGCAGGAAAACACTTTCTTCGGTGTATTCTTCACATCAGTTTAATTTGAATATAATATAAACACAAATACTAAGGACTATCAGCCGCAGCTGAAGCTTACTAGTAGTTACCAGATTAAAGATCTAATTTCCCTTAATCAGTATTGGAATTCCACTACCTACCACTTCTGACAGATTACTGTCACAGACTTCTCTCCGAGACTGACCGTCCAACACTGCCTTTCGATGACCGATCCCCCAAAACTTAAAATTACCAAACACGTCTTTTTTCTCCCACGCCTTGGTCGCTTAGTCTACCAATAATTTCAAAGGAACGTAACATGAAGAATAGGGATATATTTACAGTATCTCAGGAATGCATTTTGCAATTTGCAATCTATTATTCTATTATGGGTATACAATAATAGTGTTGCCTTGGTCAAAAGCATCCTTGTAATTATTACAGACCAGTGGGCCAATAAAGTCGGACCTTTTCTTTGGATCTGAGGACAATAAAATTTGGGAGATTTTAAACTAAACAAAACACATTCAAGGGCTTCATAAAGTAAGTTCTTAAAAACATTGGTCAATGAACACGAACCGACACTTAAAAACTGTGAATTGACTCACAGAAGGAAATGTATGTTAAAAAAATGGTTATGTGAAAGAAAAAAATTACAGAATTGTATAGTAATGACTTTGGTACGTCATGTCTTTGTTCGTATTTAGTAGTAATTTTACCAAAGAATATTGTACATTTTGGACTGAAAGAAGATTTGTTTTTGTTGAATATACCCATGAAGTTATTCCATATCTTATTAGGGATTCCGCCAATGACAGGTATACTATTCTAATGGTATTTAGTGGAACAAAAAACTTCAATCTATAAAGTTTTCTCATTATAGCTCTAAACCGTGTGCAGAATTTTTTTATATGTATATCCCATTTAAAATTAAAATCAATTGTTAAGCCTAGATAATATACGTATTTTGGAACAAGTTCAATATTTTTACATGAGCATGGTTGTATTACAAAGTTATGGATGCAATTAAAATCATGAGAGATAATTTTAGGAGTTATAGTGATGATATTATGAGGAGATCTGATGTGCATTAGCTTCGTTTTTTTAACATTGATTATTAAACCTACATCATGTGACCATTTTTGAAGAGTGACAAAGTCAATTTGCAGTAAAGTACTCGCCATTAATAAATCCTCATGTGAAATAACTAATGCAGTGTCGTCAGCATAAACTTAATATTTTACATGAGAAAAAATAAATTTCATTGCAGTAACATATATTATATTTAACATATGTTAAATCCATTTTAAAAATGACACCACACAGCGTACGTCACAAATATGGAGATGAACTTAACAACCCAACTCTGTTTAAACTCCTTGTACAAACGTTCAAACTCGTAAGCGAAACCAAGGAACAGCGTTCATTTTGTTACCGAGTTGTTGTTGTAATTTGAATACAAAACCGTCACAAAAATAACATTTTTTTGCTTAACCAGGTCTGAATCAGGTAAAGGACTAATAAATAACACAAAATGATTTTTATTTTCACATTTTACGTTTTGAATTCTGTACACTACATATTGAACCAAAACGGGAAACGTACACATATTTACTATTGAGTAGAAGTTTTATGAATTTACAAAATTATTTATATGAAATAGTATATAATTATCAAAGAAAGCGTTTACTTTGTGGCTTGACACTTTAATCAAATGAAAAATTATTTTGTTTTTAACCGCTTCGTTAGGTTTATAAGATAGCATTATAAAAAACTAGTCTAGGTACTTATTAATAATGTATAAAATATAATATCAAAATAAAGCGAGAGAAATCATATTAGACGAGGACAGAGCTTCAGAGAGGGTGTGGTGGGGTGGGACAAGGGAGGGTGGGGGTTACATGGTAATAATATCAATTTATTTATGCCCATTAAATAAGCTTTTACATTTTTACATTGTGTTTGTCTCCTTTTTTTAATATAGGCACAACTTTATATATCTACGGAAAAAAATATGATTGTACCTTCCTTCCCAAGGATTGGAGCGAACCACGCCAACAACCTTGCCAAATGCATGCCGATCGGACCGAAATTTATTTCGTATATTAACTGCTGTAATGTCATACGATTTCAGAGAAATGCCTATTCGGTTTATTTTTGTAGTACCATTTTTGTCAAATATATAGATGGTGCTTAATCAAAGCTAGACAATAACAACCAGTAATTAAAATAACCTTTTTCAGATTAAGCAACGATACCTAATTTGTGGGTATATTACATTCTCTCTTCCACACAGAATGCTCAAAGATTATAAAGGACGTGATGGAAATTGCAGTCTAAACGTTTGGGATGAAAATGATTTGAGCACAAATTTAATGGCTTCCTGATGATGGTACGGTCAACGTGTTAATTATCGTGATAATTAATGTATTCGAAATTTACTAACAATTTAACAGGAAACCTGTTTATTCATTCGTTAAGGGCCTGCAATCCCTATGTTAAATAAATTAGAAAAATTCTGTTCCGACATCGTGATAATGAATGTATTCGAAAATTACTAAAAGTTCAACCAGAAACCTGTTCATTCGTTCGTTAAAAGCCTGCAATCCGGTTTTTTTAAATAAATTAGGAAAAACACTCTTTCTTCCGTATTTGTAAATATTTATTTACTTATTTTGTAAGAAACAAACAGCTTTTATATAATATACAATGATAGATATAAATATACAAGTTAACTGAAGTCAAGCCACAGAAGTTTCTTATGTTAAAGTTCATTAGAAATGAAGTTTTAATATCTTGAAATTAATTTGGTGTTAAAAGAAGGGGAGAGGAAGTGGAAAATAGGAAGAGGATAGGAGATGCTCCCGATACATTCCATACTCTCATATTAATAATCGATCGAACGCATTACTTCATATCGATATTTCTTTAGGTTATTACCAAAAATGTCAATGCTGTAAAATTTTGTATTAGATTGTGCACATATACGAGGAATTGGGGAATTATTTCAAATGTTATATATAATAAATATTACCTAGTTATTTTCACAAAATTGAATCTGGATTGCTTATATCCATTTCTCAATTTTTTCTCGGTTTGTGGGGAAACCTAAGCGAAAATAACACATTTTAAGAATAATTATCGGAATGTATATAGAAAATATTTATTCCTGTACCTAACATTTTAAGCCTACATGAACGTTCCTTTTCATGTAACATATCTTCCACCACCTTCATCACCTCTACAGCAATAGTTATAATAAAAAAAGGTAAGTGTAATATATATATATAAATACTTTGTAATATATATTTTTCAATGAAAAGAAAAATGTAATTTATTTTTATTTATTAATCTTAAGTTAGCTCACATCTTCGTGTGTGCTAATAGTTTTATAAACATATAATACATGTACATTGTTTTGGCAAACATAATCTTTCTTTAAATATTTCAATAAAGTCACAAAAAAGAAACATTAATAATTGAGATAGACATATTTTCTTAATTCATTTTTGAACTTATTAATATTTTCTATCACAGCAATTTCCTTCGGGATTTTGTTATAGAGTTGAACGGCCTGGTACATCAGAGATTTTTGGGTGCTTGTTTTTTTTCTTGTTGGCAATCTAATTTGCTTAGAATTTCTCGTCCCGTGTCCGTGTATCTCTAATAGTAATTAAAATAGTAAATACAAAATACATTACTCAACGACGCGATTTTTTCATATAATTTAACACGCAAATAATTGTGCACTTAATACAACCCTGAATAGAGACAAGACTAAAAAATAACCAATACTTCTAAAGTTTTTTGCGCGCATCAAGTAAAAACGCGTGATTTTAACCAACACATCAATAATTATCACGTGGCAAGATCGTGCCATGTACTATTGTTTATATGTATTAGTTAAAAGCGTATAACACACTGCATGACGTCATGATTGTGACTAGTTTGAAAGATGACGTCAGAAAATTTACTTGTCGTTAGTGAAATTCTATTAATTTCTGATATTTGTTAATGCGTTGCCTTCAATCTATCGATAAGGTACTTATATTTTTTTTTATTCAGATAGCTGATTACATTTTCTAAAATAAAGTCCGCGATAGGTACAATCTAAAATATTTGGAACTGGGTTATTTTTGTGATTGAAAAAATGAACTTGCCCAGCATAGCTGACAAGCAAAATAGCTTAACTCTAGACCAACAAAAGGTAAAACGCAATGCACAGTGCACATTTCGCATTGCGACACAATGCGTGCGCCTTTTCATAAATGTGCACGTGAACCAAACCAAAATTGTGTTGAGGTTATTTTTCAATGGTTCCACGGCTTGTCTAGTTGTATTTAGTCTATGGTATTTCAACATTATGTTAAATTTCAAATTGTATTATGCCTGTAAATTTTTACGGTCGTTCGATAAATGAATAAATAAACACACGGTTTTAGCATTTTCATAGAGTGAACGTAACTGAATACTCGGGTACTACTTAACCTTCCTGCTACCCAACACCTTCCTTTCCCACTTCCTTTAAAAAGTTCCATTTTTGTTAATTTCTTTGGAGCATAGACAGTAGAAACAAAAAAGTGCACCTTTAACCATTATTGATATAGAACGGCGCACAACAGTGTCGCCAACATTGTTCATTCATACTGATGAAAATAGCATCAACGATCAGCGGCGCCCTGCCTGTTTTTTTTATTATTTATTTATTAAATTTACTGTCGGTACATCAGACTGAAAAAATCATAATTAAGGGTTAGTCATAATCATTCATTTGCAATGCAATTTTTTGAGATTTGTTATTTTAACAACTACTAACAACTGGGAAGACAAACAAATTTAAGGTCATAAAGAGTAAATCGATTAAGGAAGGTATCTACAGTTTTAGAAATTTCATTAGATCTGTTCTGCCGTGTGGCATCTGGTACACTTGTTGCTACTTGTAAACCAAAAGCATAATAACTTTCATTGCGTAAGAAGCACCACTTGTAGTAATGCATTATGTTTATAGCTAAAGCTAGGCGGCCCGGCTCGCTTTCGTGCCATGATATACACAGGATTGTCCAATAATATGTTACCACTCTTGTGATACTACATAATTTAAAAAAATAATAATGTACCTACTATTTTATTATCAAACTTACAATTAATATGTAAGCTTGTATTTCTTCTTGGACCACTATGTATATATATTATCTATACTTTGGATTGGACGTCAAATTGGATTAATAAATCGGTATTATTTTTGGTATGGCTAAGACCAGCCATTAAGTTTTATGTCAATGAGTCCCACATACTCGTTATCCTTTTCCCTCACGCACAATCGTTTCAATCAACGAACTCAGTGGAAAATAAAATCCCGCCGAGGAAAATGTATTCGACGGAACCTATTATTTGACAAATAATGCAATAACTTTATCTACATGACTAGCGGGTTAAAAGATGGTGCTGTTTTCTGATCACGACATTAAGTACCTGGGTACAGTCTAGACTCGTCGGAGTCAATGTTTGATTTCTGATCATCATTAACCGTTATTGTATTGGTTAGTGGAGGAGCCAACGCAGTTTGAAAAAGATTTCATTCATATAGTTTACCCTTTCTCGTTCCTCTTCTCCCCCCTCTCATTCCTTCCCTTTAATAAGGATTAAGTGTCGAGTAACAAAACTAATATATATTAGAACAGATGGAGGTGACCCCGGAGCTGAGATGGCAAGGAATTCCCCGAAAACCGACACTCTATGCATGTCGGTACTATACTATACTATACTAATTTGTGCAATAACGAAACTATTTCATGTTCTCGGATTTATTTAAGGTCGGAAAGATTAAAAAAAATACAAGTGACGACTACTGTATTAGAGTTAGGCGTACTGTAGGGGACGGGAGTAGATTAAGCGCACGGTTTTATAAGAAAAGTTTTAAAAAATTCAATGGTAAAGAGATCACTCACTCTAATTTAAACAAAACTGGATTACCACAAACATATGCACTAATAGCTCGTTCAAATAGGGTAAGTCCCCTTCATATGAATTTAAAAACCAAAAAAGATAACACTACGCTGAAAAAGAGCATTATTGCGAAAATAACTCTTAAGATCTTGTTACTGTATACTCCATACAGGGATCGAAAGGTTTAGCTAGGGTTTCCTTTGAAAGTATGCCTCCTAAGGGGTGCCACCACTAGCATAGGAAAATCAAAGGACAAGGACCAGGGTGCTACATTTTACAAATCATTTTTAATTTTATTTTATTTTATTAGGAACATTAACAGGTTTATAACATAACATGCATAGAGAGAGAGAAAAAATAAGTAAAAGAATTAGGTTACAACCCAATAACCAATGTTCACATCATGCAATAAAGATAAAGAAGGTTAAAAAGCAATAAACAAACAAAGAAAACAAAGAAATGTTAAAAACAAGGAAATAATAAGAGAAAATGTATATATATATATATATATACACGTATAAACACATACATACATATATATACATACACATGCATATACACATATAAATACATACGTACACACATACATATACATAGTTGCATACATACATACGCATACATACATGCATACATACATACATACACACACGTACATTTGATATTAAATACAAATAATATGTAAGAGTGATAATGAATAAATGATGAATGTAATGTATTAAATTTAGAAAAGGGTTAATTATTACAATACTCTGTTAACAATTTTTTTAAAAGCTCCTAAGGTACACGACAGGATATCAGCATCAAAATAAGTTTTATTATAATGATTGCAAGTTCTTAGTAAGAAAGAATTTTGCCTGAGACTCGTTGAAGCAATTTCGATATGAAACAATGATTTGTCTCAAGTTTTCTTACTTGGGACTCTAATATTGATTGATGACAAAAGGGCTGGACAGTCAATATGACCACTCAAGACTTTGTGTAAGTAAATCATGTATCATCATTATTTTAACGTAGGAAGAAAAATTAGGTTCATCGCAAGGTAAAACTCCAATTCTATGTAGTCCCGTTTCTTATGCAGAATATTCCTTGGTGAGAATTGTCTGTTATCGTCTGGTAGCAGTGTTGATGTCAATTGTGATCACCTGCATATAGAAACGTTGGCTGGACGTCTGCCCTCATACCGATCGCTTTTCCTTCTGATTCAAAAAATGGAGAACCTTGGGAGTCTGCCCCCCTCAGGCGTATGATTGGTTTGAACAGCCTGTCGAAGATTACATCCCCGCTCCTAAATCTAAACTTAAGGTCTGCCTTCACCCCAATCGCTTCTCTTTATGATTCTAGAAATGGAGGACCTTTGGGGGTCTACCCGCCTAAGGAAAATTATTGTTCTGAGCAGGTTTGTCGAGGAATGTGCATTGATTTAGTGAGGAGTTTAATCTCCTTCCTGACATTTTTTAAAATCTATTTTTAAACCATAAAATAATATGATCATTCATATCAATAAAAAAGTTCTGAAGTTAACCTCAAAAGTATCAGATCATGTTATCTTTATCTTGAGGCTAATATTCTAGATGCTTTAAACAAGGCTATAGTTTCCGGATTCTTAGTCTGGACTCAATAAAATATCTGTCTCGGGTCCCTTATTATATCCCGTTACATTTGAATCGAGCTGTTTATTATACCCTTCATAATTTGCTTCACCAGAAGATGGTTACTTCTATTTGAATTATTTTAAATAGCTGATTTATGCAAAGATATAGAGGAATGAGCGATTTTTGATATATGTTCAAGGAACTTTGCCAACTGAATTGACATGGTTGGAAGAACATGAAACTTTTTATAAGCTAGCGTTGTAGTTCGCCAGCTGGTACTTAAAATCTCTCGTTTTCTATCGGACCATCCTTACAATACACCATTCCATACCCCAATTTTCCACACTTGCAGCCCCACACTGAAGGTTATCCACCGCTTACCCGCTCTGGTATAAGTAACGGATGGTTACTCCTTCAGGGCTACTTGCAGCTTCAGTTGAAGTATTTGTAGAGGGTGAGAGCTTGTGGTGGTATGTATCAGTATTTCTGGTTTATACTTGATCTGCTAAGGTATCTGGTAGCCAAATACTTTCGTCTTAGATAAGGAAGATATCTGCTGAAAGCATTTTTAAAATACCACCGCTTGGTCTTTCCTGTCCATAGTTACATATTGCTCCACTACATGAGCTGTCAAAGAGGCGAAAATATCCGCAGTGGGTCTGCCCCATTTGTGAAATATTTTTTCTGTTGCGGGAGGCAGAAAGTGCCCCTCTGGAAGTCAAGATCTTTGGGAATAGTGGTCCGCAAGGCCATTTTACCGACCTAGTAAATAGTGAACTTGCAGGGATTATTGTATTTGTCTGAGACAAATCTGAAAGATCGAATGAAGGAGACTCAGGGATTTTGTCCTTTCTTGATTTCTCAAATAACCGAGAACTGTTCTGTTCTCTGATTCTAACAGAACTGCAGAACTTATCAATCCTTTGTTTGGTATTTTAAGGCATTTAGTATCGCAAACATTTCTGTAAAATTGCTGTGTCAACCCTGTGGTTCTTTGGTCCAATTCCCTGTAATCGGAGTATCGTCCACCTGAGCGCCCCAGCCATGATCTGCTACCTCGTTCGAGAGGAAATGAGAGGCACCGGGGACGTGCAGTGGAATAATGATCCATTCTGTGCCCAAACGTCTTTCATTACGGGCTCCTTTATGAGAATTCACGTTTGTATGGGGAGTTTCACCATGGAGTTTATTTGCTATTAGATTGAACCCAGATACTTCTTGTGTCGGCTCGCTGACGTATTTGTTCAAATTGACGTACTAACCTAGGTCTCGTAGTAGGTGCGAAAAGCAGTTTTGTTTAGACCTTAAGAGTTTCCCTGTCCTGGCGTGCAAGAAAAAAATCGTCTAGGTATACAATGTTCCTCACATTTTGATGTCGTAGGATTTCTGCAACTCAATAAATCACCTAGGCAAAGGCTTGTATAGCACTGCTCAAACCCTGGGGAAGGCATTTTATTTGTAAAGACTATCATTAGTACATAAAATCATTAGAAAATGACTCTGTCTCTGCGACTGGTATGTGGAAACATTTCTGTTTTCATCATCCAGTCAAAATGTAATTGGAGAAATTCGGAAACTTTCTGACTAAGTATTTTAAGAGAAATTTTCTTACCGATAAGTAGACTTTTCAGGTTGAGGATAGGTCTGTTGCCAGACCTTTTTGACCAAGAACATTTGGGGAAGAAAACCAAAGTTTTTGACTAAAAATAGAACAAGTTTGGGGACATTTAGAGCAGCCCAATTGTCTTTGTAATTCAGTAATTATCCCGCCAAAAATTTTAGTGGTCTCTAGTCGTGCACCCCTGTAGTAACGCCGGTTAGAGGTCTGCCCTCGCACTGATCGCCTGCTACTCCTTTCACTCCCTTTTAACTCCAAAGGTAGAACGCTGGGGGTCTCTTTTGGGGTCTGCCCCCATCGGGCTGGAAAACGTTGAAGTATTTGCCTGTGGGAAAAACAAAAAAATTATTCTTACTCCTACCAATTTCTGTAACTGGGTAGAGATTACTTCTTTATTGAACAGATAAGAGGAAGAAAGGGATCTGTATCAGTATTCTGTGCTTCGAAAATCCCATTCCTTCAGTCTATGCAGAGACTGCTGCCGTTGCTCCCTGTGCTTGAGAGGTGGATGCGTCATCGCCGCAAAGGATATTTCAATTGTGGCGTACTGAGCAGACACAGAATTAAATAGCTACAATTCAAAATTCTTTAAAAACCCGGACCGGCAAGGTGGTCTTTAATGACCTTGTTCTATCTTACATTGCTCCGATATTTTTTAATAAGTAACACTTTTCATACGGATTCACAGGAGGAACTTTCAGAACACAAATTTTCGTCACAATTTACACTCGCACAAACACAAAACACAACATTATCTGAGATTGCGTAATATTTTTGCAAAAATTTTTTTTTGGAGAAGAAAAAGAATTTTTTGTTTTAATCGTGATATTGCAACTACCGTTTGCGGTAGAAACATGATGTCAATTGAATAAGACGGCGCGGCGTAGCTTTATCGCGTGCTTACACGCCAAGCTGTTGGCGGCAGTAGTTAATTTCACGGAATGGCGCAAAATTTGAACACTGAAATAGGAAAAGAGAAGCCGAAATCGGGTAGAAACAGAGATGCCATCTCTCACCAAGGAATATTCTGGATAAAAAACGGCACTACATAATAACAAAAACACGAATGTTGTAGGTAACCGTAATTAATACAAAAAAACTAAGAAAGCGTGTGAAGAGGCGAGGAGAATAATTTTATCGGGAAGAATTTGTTTCTAGAGAGGATAAGTACACAATGCTATTTTATAAGTAAATTAAATAGGTTGGTACCAATTATATATAAATAGAGGGGACAGACCGCCAAACAGTTACGATTTTTCAAGCAAGCTCTTTGCTTCATTCACATTCACACATCCTCTTCTGTTATTCAGCAATAGTCTTCTGTTATTCCGGCACGATCAAGTGAAGCACTTGATCGTGCCATATCTTCCTCGGGTTTCTTCTACCATTCATATTTGCTTATCGATTCGGGAAATATTATTATCTATTATATTATCACCTTCATATCATTGGTTTAAATGTTCCAACGAGGCGTACCAGGCACACTACACTTTTTAATTTTGAAGCCAACAATACCAATAAAATGCAGAAAACAACTTACACCCACTACGACAAATTACTACATTTACTACATTTAGACATCTTTCATGATTCCTTTCTAACACACAAAACTAACTTATTAAATTTCTTGGCGTGACATATTTCAAAAATACTTTCACCACATTTTTCAAAACTTCTTTGTATTAACAGTCAATTACAATTCATGAGCATTTTACAAATCATGATTTCAATTTATTTTTTCACTCCACACTCTTTCTTCCTTTTATAACTTTTACCAACTCATACGTTAATTTAAATCAAAATTCATTGATTTTAAATTAAAATCATTAGTTAAGTTTTCAGAACAATCTCAGGCGAAATTACGTAGTATAATATTTTATGGACAAACGTAATAGGACCTACTACAACTATGTAATAACGAAAGATATCCTTTTATAAATAAATCAATATGAACGAAGGAGAATTCCTAACACTCCTTTCTTCGTTCGTCTGCTCTAAATAACTAAACCATCCAAGCGTACCTTCTTTAATCTTTCTCATTAAGCTTACGCCTTTCATTCTTTGCGGATTTTCAAGCTTCTCACATGGTCATAGTTGGTTTTAGTACACATAGTTTGCTATTCATATTGATAAATACAAAAATATTCAATAAAAGATTTAAATGTACTTAATCATTTTTTTATGTACATTTTTTGAAATTATTTTTATTAATTTATTTAGTACGGGATATAAATATTTAACGTTTCCCTCAAGGCCTATGTCATCCTTGGGGGTGCTGTTTAAGGGGTCTTTTTAAGGAAAGGAAGGAGCGGAAGTTCTGGAAAGGAAAAAGGTTTGAGTGGTGGGCAGAAATCTAGGGATAGTGTATTCAGGAGTGACGGACGAATGACGTATCCCTAGCGCTGTTTCAAGAGAGACCAATTAGAGAGGTTAAAGGGTCTCCCCAAACCAGCCTCTCCCGATCCGGCACGCTATGCAGCTAGTGAGCAGGCGCATTCTGAACACACCTCACACAATAAAGGAAGGAGCGGAAGTTCTGGAAAGGAAAAAGGTTTGAGTGGTGGGCAGGAATCTAGGGATAGTATATTCAGGAGTGACGGACGAATAACGTATCACTAGCGTTTTTTTTAAGAGAGACCAATTACAGAGGTTAAAGAGTCTCCCCAAACCAACCTCTCCCGATCCGGCACGCTATGCAGCTAATGAGCAGGCGCATTCTGAACACACCTCACACAATAAAGGAAGGAGCGGAAGTTCTGGAAAGGAAAAAGGTTTGAGTGGTGGGCAGGAATCTAGGGATAGTGTATTCAGGAGTGACGGACGAATGACGTATCCCTAGCGTTGTTTCAAGAGAGACCAATTAGAGAAGTTAAAGGGTCTCCCCAAACCAGCCTCTCCCGATCCGGCACGCTATGCAGCTAATGAGCAGGCGCATTTTGAACACACCTCACACAATAAAGGAAGGAGCGGAAGTTCTGGAAAGGAAAAAGGTTTGAGTGGTGGGCAGGAATCTAGGGATAGTGTATTCAGGAGTGACGGACGAATGACGTATCCCTAGCGTTGTTTCAAGAGAGACCAATTAGAGAAGTTAAAGGGTCTCCCCAAACCAGCCTCTCCCGATCCGGCACGCTATGCAGCCAGTGAGCAGGCGCATTCTGAACACACTTCACACAATAAAGGAAGGAGCGGAAGTTCTGGAAAGGAAAAAGGTTTGAGTGGTGGGCAGGAATCTAGGGATAGTGTATTCAGAAGTGACGGACGAATGACGTATCCCTAGCGTTGTTTCAAGAGAAACCAATTAGAGAGGTTAAAGGGTCTCCCCAAACCAGCCTCTCCCGATCCGGCACGCTATGCAGCCAGTGAGCAGGCGCATTCTGAACACACCTCACACAATAAAGGAAGGAGCGGAAGTTCTGGAAAGGAAAAAGGTTTGAGTGGTGGGCAGGAATCTAGGGATAGTGTATTCAGAAGTGACGGACGAATGACGTATCACTAGCGTTGTTTCAAGAGAGACCAATTAGAGAGGTTAAAGGGTCTCCCCAAACCAGCCTCTCCCGATCCGGCACGCTATGTAGCCAGTGAGCAGGCGCATTCTGAACACACCTCACACAATAAAGGAAGCAGCGGAAGTTCTGGAAAGGAAAAAGGTTTGAGTGGTGGGCAGGAATCTAGGGATAGTGTATTCAGAAGTGACGGACGAATGACGTATCCCTAGCGTTGTTTCAAGAGAGACCAATTAGAGAGGTTAAAGGGTCTCCCCAAAGCAGTCTCTCCCGATCCGACACGCTATGCAGCTAGTGAGCAGGCGCATTCTGAACACACCTCACACAATAAACCCGGGCACCCTTGATAAATCACAAAACGTTGCGAACCACTTGCGGCAGGGTGACTTATAGTAGAGGTGTTGGTAATCCAATAAATGGTTCCCGGGGCGGCGGTACATCAGAAAATAGATCATAAAAATTCAACTGATGTTTGTTTAGCATACCCTAAAATAAAACCTGGCTATATTAACTTAATAATAAAGTATCAAAATATGAAAGTAGGTAACTGTAGTTTACATTGCATTCGATGGTCCTAAATACATATTTTGTAAAAAAAAAGAGAGAAAAGTAAAAAACAAAAAGAGAATAGAAACGGAAAAATAATAGATTAAAACTTTACGTTAACTGCCGTTGGTTCAGCACACATATTCATAAAAAAGGTTTAAAATATAAACTGGTTCTTGCTTCGCATTTCAATTTATTAGTTATTACAAGTATGAAAAATCAAAAAAATACAATTATATAATAGATTAAAACATAACATTTATGTTGTCTCCTACACATCCGCAGCCAATACCTAGACAATCCTCAGCCCATGTACCCGGGCAAACCTGCTAAGACACCAAACGCAACGAACCACTTGGGGTGACCTAAGGCAGAGGTGTTGGTTATCCAATAAATAGTTTCCGGGGCGGCGGTACCCAAGCCCGCCTCCCAAATTGATAGTCAAAGTATATGTAACTACAAAGTCAAAGGATACATAATACCTATAAAAACTATAAAATCATAAAAAATAAGAATAAAACCCTCGTACATGACACATAATACAAGGAGAGACTCACGTTAGTGATACCGAATGTATTATGCATGACACGGAAATACAAGGAGAGACTCGTGTTAGTGATACCGAATGTATGATGCATGACACGGAAATACAAGGAGAGACTCATGTTAGTGATACCGAATGTATTACAACTAGCCCAACAATATCATATTGAGCAATAATAGGACATTATTTTTTTTGAAACTGTAAAAATGTCGACGAAAATATCTATTTCAGCTATCTTATTATGTATTATGGTTGACACATTTGAGTAAGAGGGCGAAAAATTAATTTTAAAATGCCAAGTCGAATATGCTATAGCGATGGCTTAGAGTTAGAATATTGCATGTCCGCAAAACATAATATTGATAAAAATGAGTTTAAGGATTTAATGAAACGGCGTCAGTACCTTCCAGCATACAATTGTTCCATGCAATAGTTTTAAGATAATTTAATAATAATATGTATAACTTTGTTGCCAAATAAATGGTATAACTGTATAAAGTTTTTTCTTTTTGATGGTTCCCCGAGAGATGACCTGAATTAGCGATTACTGAGATTGTTATTATTAAATCAGGTTAAAGTGTAATAATCATGTATTTTTTCATAGTGCTTTCACACAAACGAAGTATTGAATTCCGTAAGTCTAAACATAAACTTTAGGGTGCACAGTTTACACACGCGCTGTGCAAGCGGGTTCCCTACAGAGCATCGGACCATCCCATTATATATTCTTTTTCACAGTACCTACATGTCCTACATATTATTTAATTATTTTTTCTACCTAAATATTCGCTAGGTACATAGTACATTTTTTATTACAAAGATAAAGGTTTTTATTTATATGTCAAACTGAACGATTTGAAGGTTTGGTGGTAATTTACAAATGAATTCATTTAGGGGAGGCAAACGAGATTATATCAACGCGAGTTATTAAATGTAATACACAAGAGTTCTGCTTGATTGAGTTTTGGGCTTCCCAAATTTACCTACCCCGCTCTATTGTATTATATGAATTATTCCGAAAGATAACAGACAAAAAGGGGTTGAAAACGATAAGGGAAGGTTGGAAATTGCTGATTCTACGTATCTACTTACTAATGTGAGTTCCCTGGCAGAGCTGTAAGCTCCTTAACTTTGGGTCTGGATAATGCAGATTTAAAAGTCAAATTTGAATAAAATATGTTAACGATCTAGTAAAGCAGAAATATCAACAAACAGATAGACGATAGAAGTGTGGTGAAGGCTGATATGAAAGAAAACTGCTAGTGCCATAGAGTGATCGGTCCCATATAAAACTTGTCACAAAATAATAAAAATTTGGGCGACTGTTTGTTTTTCAATTGTTTTATATCAGCCAAGCCAAATGAACTTGACTGAAAAATCTGTTCAAGGAAGAATGTAGATACTAAAAAATGCTTCTTAATTTTCACCAGAAGTAATGAAAAAAAATAAGTTACTTAATTTTTTTATTTATTTATTTACTATGATTTAAACTGATATATTTTTTTAATCATAATTGTTTCCCATTGGGATTTTGCGTGCTGGGGAATATATTTAAAATTTTCAGTATTTCATTTTATTTTATTCATTTTACACTTTAATCTAATCTAATACAATTTATTCACTAGATAGAATGTGTGCTACATTTTTTTGTGTTTCTTAAAACTTAACAGCTTACAATGTAGATCTTAAACTATTATAAATTGTTTTAATTACACTTTTATTACTTGTATATTACACAGGTTGTCTCACTTCAATCAGTTTGTGTTTGGTTGCAATATTCTATCAATTTCGTGTCTCCCTGTGTCCATTGTTTTATGAATGATTTGAATATAAAGACATTTGTTTTTTTTTAAGAATAGTAATTTGTTGTAAAGCTTTATGCCGTATTAAATATAATTTCACTGTCCAAGTGTGGTCTTCGTTTTTGCTTGTTGGATTTATTTCTGATTGAAGGATCTAGTGATTTTGGTAGGTATGTTCGTTAATAGATCAAAGTATTATTTTTGGGAGTATAAATAAGCATGGTTTTAGTGATAAAATAGTAATAAAAAAGTACGTTTCTTGCTAGATGTGAAAAGATAATAGATTGGTTACAAGAATTTGAAACAGTCAAAACGAGATTGAGAAACAATTACTGTCGTTAGACAAGATTACAGAAATGTCAGAACTAGAAATCATCGCGAATAATGTTGATGCAATGTATTTCGAGATCATGCAAATGAAAAGAGTTATCACTAGTAATAATGAAAATTCAATTCCTAAAACGGCAAGTAATTCAGTGATTCGTGCACCAGTGATAAAGCTACCCACTTTTGATAGTGACATTAAAAGTTGGTGCTCATTTAATTCCTTATTTAAAAGTCTTATACATGACAGCAATGCATATACTAATGTAGGAAAATACCATTATCTTTTGTCAGTAATTACAGGGCCGGCACTGGCACTTATAAAATCATTGTCTCTTATCGAAGAGAGTTATGACATTGCCTGGAATAGTCTGGTAAATCAATACAAAATTCTAAAATTCTCTACACGCATTATGTTGATGAAATTTTTAATTTCAAATGTTTACAAAACGAGTCTGCGTCAGGTATAGCGCGGTTACTCAGTACGTTTCAAGAGAATAGCGCCGCTATAAAGGCGATGAAGATAGAAAATATCTTTGATAATTTTTTTGGTCATATTATGATACGATCGATGGATCTGACAACTAAACGTCAATTTGAATCCAAATTGCCCGGTGAAGAGATTCCAGGGTTGGATTCAATTTTCGAGTTTCTAAGAAATCAAACGCGTATTTTAGACATGTTATCTCCACATACTACAAAAGAGAAAAAAGGTTCGTTTAAAACGTTGTTATCTGTCAATAAAAATAATAATAACGTTCATTGTCCACTATGTAAAGGTGCACATTTTATTTACAAATGTGCATCTTTTACATCTTTAAGTCCCCATCAAAGGAGGGACAAAATTAAAATTTTAAACCGTTGTTTCAATTGTTTGAAACAGCACCATGTAAAATATTGTATATCAAAAATCACATGCCAGGATTGTAATAAAAAAACACCATTCAATGTTGCACATTGCCGCCGAACCATCGGGCGAAAATGAACTTAATAATTCAAGTGCAACCCTGGCCGCAACAACGATTCAGAGCGTTTCTACCGTTCTGTTGGGAACTGTACAACTTGAGGTCCGAAATCAATATAATGATTATATACCCATACGCGCCGTCGTGGATTGTGGGAGTCAAGTCACTTTGATATGCTAAGCTCTTGGGTTTGTCAACTAAGGCACATCGTATTTCACTAAACGGCTTAGGCAATTCTAGTATAAATTCTTGTCATGGAAAAACAAAATGTTTTATAAAACCTCGAAATAAAAAAGGGCCTATTCTATAATGTCAAACTGGCCTGATTACAGAAATCACTTCTTATCATCCGTCATATGATTTACCATCGAGTGGGATGTCACAATTTAAAAATTTTAAATTAGATGATGAATCATATTACATGTCGGGCAAAATAGACCTTTTGTTAGGAGCTGACGTTTACTTGGATATATTTAATAGTGGCCATGAAATAATTCACGGCTATCCATGTGCTGTAAACAGTGTATTCGGTTACATTATAATGGGGAAGATGGAAAATTCGTCATTTCAAACGCCTTCGTCTTTGTTTTTTGAAATAAATTCGTTCTCTTAGAAAATTTCGGGAAATTAAAGAAACACCTTCAATTGTGACAAGTAATCCGGACGACGAATTAGCCGAAACAATCTACGCTTCGAATCACTATCGAGAATGTGATGGTAGATATGTTGTACCATTATTAACAAAATCTAAAATAATAAAATTATGCCTTCCCAAAATTTGTTCAAACTTGCGGAATCGCGATTGAAAAAAACTAGAAATTTGTTTTAAAAGGGATCCCATGTTAGCAATTAATTACGGAAATTTTATACAAGAATATGAGTGTCTGGGACACATGACACGGGTACCTCGGAATTGAGATGCATTCTATTTACCTCATCATTGTGTTTTGAATAATGAGAGTAAAACTACAAAACTACGTGTGGTTTTTGATGGGTCAGCAAAAACCCAACCAAATAACTTTGTCTCTAAATGACCTATTATTGAACTGTCTAAAATTGCAAACTGAAATTCCACGTATGATTTTAAATTTTCATTTTCATAAGTATGTATTTACAGCTGATATTTGTAAGATGTATAGGCAAATATTAATTATTCCATCTCAGCGTAAATTCCAAAATATTTTGTGTAGAGAATCTCAGAATTAACCGGTTATTGATTTCGAGTTACAAACTGTAACGTACGGGTTGTCTAGTTCACCATTTTTGGCCATTCGTACCCTTCGCTAGCTAGCACAAGATGAAGGATCAAAGTATCCTGACGCTGCCAAGGTTCTATGCGATGATTTTTATGTAGATGATTTGGTAACATGGACAGAAACGATTAGCACAGCCCTCAGACTCAAACAAAATATCATTGGATTGTTAAATCTTGGGAAATTAGAACTTAGTAAATGGCAATCTAATACAACTTCACTTTTGGATCATGTTTCGCAAGAAAACCAGCAAGATGTTCATTCGTTTGATAACGCCGCAACTGATCAAATTGTTAAAATATTAGGCATTTAGAGGAATCCAATGACTGATCATTTTACCTACAAGGTCGATCTACCTTCAAATGAGATATGCACAAAAGGAACAATTTTATCAACGGTAGCTCGTTTATTCGACCCACTTGGGATCATCACCCCAGTGATATTTTTCGCAAAATGTCTATTACAGGAACTATGGAAGTTAAGTGTCGATTGGGACGATCGTGATGTTCCACCACATATTCATAATACGTGGAGTAAATTTGTAAGTCAACTTTCATTACTTCGAACATTGAATGTTTCTAGATATTATAACACGGTGATGACAAGTCGTCTTTTCCTCGTAGGGTTCTGTGACGCTTCACAATTAGGTTATGCTGCAGTAGTATATTTATTATTAGCGTAGTAGCAATACTACTCACATTTTAATGGGGAAATCGAAGGTCGCTCCTTTGAAAACCTCGTCAATTCCACGACTAGAATTATGTGGGGCCGTTCTCCTCACGAAACTTGTGAAGTATATTATGTCATCTGTAAAATTTGCCTAACAACTAGAAAATGTTTTTTTTATTTACAGATTCAACTATTGTACTAGCGTGGTTAAAAACGCCGACATATTTATTGAAAACATTTGTCGCTAATAGGGTTGTACAAATACTGGAAAATACACCAAATGCTGTATGGAAGCATGTTTTCTCGGAGGAAAATTGTGCTGATTCTGGTTCAAGAGGGCTTTTCCCAGAAGACATTATATCACACCCTTTGTGGTAAACGGAACCAAAATCAACCAATAGCACTATGGCCTTGTTCAGCTGTGTACAATCAATTTGACGGAGAAATACCAGAACTCAAAACATGCAACCTTAAAATGTTTGTATCATCTCAAATAGTACCTGATTCGATTATTATTAAATATTCTTTATTTATTAGTGCCTTTCGTAAATAACTGTCAGAAACGTCCTGGTAGTGGAAATTCAAACTCGATGTATCTAAGTTCTCGCGAATTAAATTATTCGCTTATGAAAATCGTAAGCATCGAACAGGAAACGTATTTTTCTGTTGATATACGTAATATGCAAAATGGCAATCCATGTTCAACGCAAATTCAAAACTTGAAACCGTTTCTTGATAGCCACGGTATTATCAGGGTGGGCGGTCGACTCAAGTATACAAATTTGTCATACGAAAGTAAATTTCCGATCTAATTTCCGAAAATCTGTCAGTTAGCTTATTTAATTATAGATTATTATTACGCTTGCGTCTGGACGATCTAGGCCCTCTGATTGGTCGAATTCAAATCGTGGGTTTTGGGTAAATCCCGAATAGGGGGTCTGCAGGCAAAATTCGACAACTCTGCAAGAAAGAAACAAATGACTGGCGCGAATATTTAAATATGCAGCTAATAATACGCAAAATTACTTGAACAATTAACAAGCGTTTAACAAGAAGATTTTTTCTGGAAGCTTATCACTCTGTGATGGCATTATTTATTTTATTAAAACATAAATAACTTTGTTTACATCACTTAATTACATACAACCTCTACATGTTACATGATCGATGTTCACCTCATCAGGAGTAAGTATACATTGAAGTCAAAAATTAAATATAGATTACAATTGAAAAGAAGAAGTAGAAGTAGGGGGGAGGGGTAAGAGTAGGCGGAGTTTATCAGAATTAGGAATTACAATATCGTTAGACGGGAAAGACCAGTTGAGTGGAAAAATATGTAAAAGAGGGTTTATAATTTTTTTTGCTTATTAATTATATCTGATTTTATATTTACATGTTTTTTTATTTCTAAAATTTCAAAATTATTTATTTGCGATGCTTTATAAACTGTGTGAAGTATTTTAAGACCTGATTTTTTATCAATTGTGATCATTATTCAAAAGACGATCAAACTCAGATTCACTATATTATGTTGGTTTATAGTTAATGACACGTCGGACAAACTTTTCTAATGAATAGAGCGCCAAAGCATGATATTTCTATCATGCTATGTCTGTCCGACGCGTCGCCAGCTCCTTTCGGATCATGAAAGACTTACCTCTCGGGCGGTGGGCACCGCTGTCATGCCATTGTGTCACAGGGTGATGTGATGATTAAATAAAACAGTTTAATTGTTTAAATTGCAAACTGATCATATATTTAAATGTCTGATCATACCAATATTTTAATTAAGACACTCACCCGAGATCGACCGTGTTATGAGCTACTCTGACTATCTAAACTTGGCTAGGTATTCTTGAAGATGGGAAATCCATGACGGTGAGGAATGCATCGGTGCGATCCGAGGCAAGACGGATGCCTCTCATCCCTCCTCCGGAATATTCTGCTGCTGCGCGCTGGCCCTCTCGTGTGTTAGGCACCAATCGACATCCGCCCAAAGATTTGCTCGGCGAGATTAACTAAGGCTCGGCCCAGAATATTAATAACATGCCTGTACAAGGCCCAGGATGATGAATTTATATCCGCGACCACGGTCAACCCAGAGATGGCTCCGATTAATTGTCGATTTCAATCTTTTTTTTTTTTTTTTTTTTTTCTTTATTCATGAAATATTAATGTGTACAGTTTTTACATGCTTTTCGACTACCACACTAGACACATGCCTGTATTATGGTAATCTACCGACATGCTGATCAAAATGTCGCCCTTATGGTTTTAAAATGTGAATCACGCACTTTCTCGATAACTCCAATATCATGTTGGATATTTAAAATAATAAACCCATCAGGGTAAAAATCTATCGATTCACGATTGACTGTATTACATTCCGTAATCCGGTTTTTAAATTAATAATTTCTGCGACTGTCGTTACCGAACCGGGGTCCCGCCGGATCTATCACAAGAGTCAGGAAACGGCCCCCCCCCCTTTCTCCTGACCGCTCATCTCTGTGTTGCCTGTCAAGAATCATAATTAATTTATTACCCTTTCGAAATTAGCCTACCTGAGCCTACTTGAGTTTATGAAATAATATTTCAAAACAACTATTTCCATTTAGAGCTCCGAGATGTTCTTTAGTTCTGACTTCAAAGTTTCTATTGGTTCTATCTTTGTAAAAGAAATAACAATCATCCCAATTGAGTTTATAAATTCCCGATTTTTTGTTTGATTTTAGCTATCTTTATTTTTAAGAATATATTTCTTCATTTTGTTAGTAGTGTAAAACGACGGTTGAATAGTACCAGAAATGTTTTTTTTATTTATAATTTTGGATATATCGTTATCCACAAATAGAATTCTACGCCATTGTTTATTTCTATCTTTAGAAATATTTTAAATATACCATTTGAAGAGATCATGTTTAATTTTTTTATTTAGTATTTCAACTAAATAAAGCATCGCAAATAAATAATTAATATTTTTAGAAATTAGAAAACATGTTTATCAAAGCAGATATAATTAACAAGATTTTTTTTATAAACACTCTTTTAAATATTTTCCCACGCAACTGGTCTTTCCCGTCTAACGATATTGTAATTCCTAATTCTGATAAACCCCGCCCACTCTAACTCCTCCCACCTTCTTCCACTTCTTCTTTCCAATTGTAATCGATATTTAATTTTTGACCTCGGAGTATACTTACTCCTTATGAGGTGAACTTCGTTCATGAAACATGTAGTGGTTGTATATAATAAAGTGATGTAAACAAAGTTATTTGTAACAATTATTTTACAAGCAATAATTATTCGCCTGAAACACTCATCCACATTGAAAAATCTCCTGATAAAAGATACATGACGCCAACGGGACGGGGCAGTAATTGTTGAATGAAACACTAGTATATATTGAATTATTTCGCGGATGTATTTTTTTTATTTTTATTATTGATACATTATTTTACAGTATTTCATATTTTAATTCAGTAATGTTGGCCTCACTGGGTTGTTTACCCGTGCTGAGGCCCCCATTTTATAATATAAGAATTTATACATTTAAACAAAAAACAACATTAAAATAAAGATAAATTTAAACTAAAAATAAAGATTAGAAATTAAAATCTAATTATCACACTAAAAGAAAAATATTAAAAGAGAATGGAAATCGGCATTTATAATGATTATATATTGAATAATTGTATGGCGCGGATGTTGGCGTCATGTATCTTTTATCAGGAGATTTTTCAATGTGGATGAGTGTTTCAGGCGAATAATTATTGCTTGTAAAATAATTGTTACCCTTTGTGCTTTTCATAAAAAATCTTGTCTTAAACATTAGTTTACAAAAAAATTAATAATTAATATTTGACAAGTTCTAGTATTTCACCTAAAAATGTAGACAATTTGTCTCGAAGCCATCTAGTGAGAGAGTTAGCAGTTACAATGCCTTTCTCATATAAAATAAAGTTGGTTTTTTTCTGGTGAAAAAATGTAACAAGCAAAATTGTTGAATGAAACACTAGTATATATTGCATTATTTCGCGGATAAGAGATAAGCCGCCATAGCTCAGTGGTCAGAGCTGTCGACCGGAAATCGAAAGGTCACGGGTTCATGTCCCGTTGGCGTCATGTATCTTTTAACAGGAGATTTTTCAATTTGGATGAGTATTTCAGGCGAATAATTATTGCTTGTAAAATAATTGTTACCCTTTGTGCTTTGCATAAAAAATCTTGTCTTAAACATAAGTTTACCAAAAAAATAATAATTAATATTTGACAAGTTCTAGTATTTCACCTAAAAATGTAGAAGATTTGTCTCGACGCCATCTAGTGAGAGAGTTAGCAGTTACAATGCCTTTCTCATATAAAATAAAGTTGGTTGTTTTCAGGTGAAAAAATGTAACAAGCAGTAATTGTTGAATGAAACACTAGTATATATTGAATTATTTCGTGGATAAGAGATAAGCCGCCAAAGCTCAGTGGTCAGAGCTGTCGACCGGAAATCGAAAGGACACCGGTTCATGTCCCGTTGGCCTCATGTATCTTTTATCAGGAGATTTTTCAATGTGGATGAGTGTTTCAGGCGAAAAATTATTGCTTGTAAAATAATTGTTACCCTTTGTGCTTTGCATAAAAAATCTTGTCCTAAACATTAGTTTACCAAAAACTTAATAATTAATATTTGACAAGTTTTAGTATTTCACCTAAAAATGTAGGTATTTAATACTATTAAATGTAGGTAGTTAGTGTATTTGTGTTTGAAATAAAGTTTAATAAGATTACATTATTTTATCTATTTCCGTTGTATATCAATGCATATGTACGCAATAAAATGTGAACATTATATTTATTTATTTATTGGACAATTTGTGTAGCGCCGCTTTTGTGAGATATTACCTCAGGGGTGCTATATTGTAATAATCCATTAACCACATTTACTCACCCTCTCTCTGTGAATGACCTTATATGTACCTTTTAAATGTAACTGTTGTAAGTATCACTTAAACTAGGCGAAGCCCAACCAAGTGCCGCCCGCAGGCCTTAGCAACAAAAAACCCGCGGAGCGGGTTTTTAACTGCTAGTTTTAGATTATTATCATAAACTATATCTTCATGTTGGCCCACGAAGCCTTCAATTCACTATTCAGCGTAAATTTTGATTTATTTATGTCTATTTGTATGTATGGCGACGAAAGCAGTTCATTTAGAGATCGTGTCTGATTTATCTTCTGAAGCATTTATTGAAGCCCTCAGCCGGTTTACAGATGGTCGAGGGTTATGTTCTGAAATCATAAGCGATAACGGAACCAATTTCATCGGTGCAAATCGGTACCTACTCGGTATAAATAAATTCTTGGCATCACAGCGTGATGTTATATCTAATCATCTCAGAGCGGCATTATTTGGTCTTTTAACCCTCCAGCAAGTCCTCATTTCGGAGGCTTATTTGAAGCAGGGATAAAATCTGTAAAATACCATCTAAAACGGGTGATAGGTGAGACCGTTCTAACTTATGAAGAATTTGCGACAGTTTGCAATAGAATTGAGGCCATCCTCAACTCCCGCCCTTTGTGTTCAATGAGCTCAGACCCCGAGGATGTGAATGGACTCATGGAGGATGTGGTGGATTCATAGTAGATTTGCCTGACACCACATCTAATTGTTTAAGTAGGTGGCAACATCTCCAAAAGATGTCGCAACATTTCTGGAAACGTTGGCATTTAGAATATTTAAATACGCTTCAACAACTATCAAAGTGGTTCAAAATTAATCCAAACATTAAATTAGGTCAATTAGTGTTAATAAAGGACGATCGTCTTCCACCGATGAAGTGGGTGTTAGGACGAATTATCCTAAAACAAAAAATTGTTCGTTGGTTCGACCAGTGATAACGCTTTGCCCGTTAGCGGAAGAATAAAATTATTAATAGTGATAAATCTTAAGATATACATCTTAAATAGAAATACGTTTTAATTTTCAATTTTTTTTGTGGTCTTTGTTTTTTTTTAACATTGGGATCTATATTTTCTGTCTTTTGTTATTTAGATGCCTATACTCTAATTCTCGTTTTGTTCTACTCTGATTCTAGACCAAAGGAGTTTTTACCAATTTTTAATATTTTTCAAAAACAAAATTTTTGTTATGGTCTAGGAACCATTCTTCGAAGAGTTATACTAAATTTAAAAAGTTATTTTTTTTAATTGTTTTCTGCGAGGCTTTACGGATACAACTTGAATGAACAATTTACCTACGTATTTGTAAATTTATCTATTATTAAATTTTGTATCATAATTATTAATTCGTTCAAATTAGGTGGGCGGAAATGTTGGCACCTAGCATCGTGTTACCTACACCTTACCTTTTGATCTCTTTTATGAAATTATTGTTGCCCATCGACCCAACTTCTACCTCTCCTATGCCGACTTAGTTGAACTTTAATTGAGTTGAAAAAATCGTCCTGTCAACAACGTTTGATTACGGAGCCCCTTTATCGACCGTTTCGAAACTTAAAAGCCATCGTAAGCTCGCGCATTGTGGTTAAATTTGTGATTTGTGTATGAACCAGCGCAAAAGATAGAAAACCGTGGAAGAATAAAAAAAGTTAAGTCGGCATATCCAAACTTTCCACTCCTATCAATTCCGCGGTGCGACGGTGCTTTTCCGTCCCCAACAGATTGGTTTAAAAAAGTTTTTTTTTTTTTAAATTTGTTAGCTGTGCAGTTTGCATGTTTTATATATTTAAGATGATTATTGATTTAAATCGATTTTTTACTTCATGTTGTTGGCCTTTTCTTATGACGGACAGTTGCATAGTCGTTTTATATCTTGGTAATCAATTTTTGGTTCGATAATTCATCTTACCTGTTGCTTATTTTGAAAGCAATATAATTAGTGTTCTTCGTATTTAGGGTAAATATATTTAAATTTAGCCATTTCATGATATATCATAAAGCAGCTTCAGCTTTGTCAAATATTTGCTCCCAGTTTTCTCCATTTGTGAGGATAACGGTGTCATCGGCAAAACTTATAATTTCACCATTGGTTTCTATATTGCACAAGTGGTCAATGCAAATTCAAAACAACATCGGACCCAAAGCACTTTCTTGTACCAAATTGTATGTCAAGTGGCTGTCAAGTTTTATTACAAATTTTTAAATTTGTTTTCTAATGGTCATATTACTTTTGATAAGTCGTAATTCTTCATCTGAGATCCCTATGTGGTCAAGCTTTTTAAAAAGGTACTTGTGATTTATGGAGTCAAAAGTTTTTGAAAGATCGAGGAACGTTCGAACATATTTTCTACCTGCATCTAGATTTTTAAGGTTATTTATAACTATAAGCAATGGCGTTAGATGTACCTCAGTTTTTACTAAAACCAAATTGATTTTGTGATAATAAGTTATCTTTTTCAAGGTAATTAATTAGTTGGTCATTAGTGGTTTTTTCCATAATTTTTGATAGAGTATTCAGAAGTGTGATTGGTCTGTAGTTACTAATATTCTATTGTTTTCCTGATTTATACACTGATATTACTGTGCCTAGTTTAAGCAATGATGGGAAAAGCTTTCGTTAATGGTTCCATTTATTAGAAAATGAATGGGATCAATAAGTTCATCCTGTAGACATTTTATTGTTTTCATTGATATTTCATCACTACCTGATGAGAATGTGGGCTTAAAATTATATGGAATATGAGTTAATTCACGTTAAGTAGTAGGTTTTAAGAGAAATATGTTTCTTGGAAACGTGGCATGTACAGTAGCATTTTGTTTTAAAAATTGTGGTAGGTGTATTTTATTGGCTAATTCGGAGCCTATGTTGGCAAAATATTTATAAGTAAAATTTAATGATAAGTTTGTATCTGTGTCACTTAATAATTTCCGTTTCAATTATTTCGATTTGTTTAAGTTTTTTTGCGTGTTTGTAGGTTATTTCTTTAATTATTTGCCATAAACGTTGTAATTCATTATTAGAGTCATAATTTTTTTATAATAATATTATTTTGAGGTTTTTTTAAATTTAGAGCATATATTCCTATGGTTTTTATAAAAAAAATATGTGGGATAGATTGAATGGATTGTTGGTGAAGAACATCTCTGTTTCTTAGTCCTGGTGTGATCCAAGGTTTTGGGATTATGGTTGTATGTGCAATTTTAAGTGTTTCATCGTTGAGCTATTTTTTTCTTAGTTGTAAATATTAAGCAAAGCGTTACCAAGCATCTTTCAGGTTTTGATTATTGTATATTGTTTTCCATTTTTTTCAACGAGTTTTTGACTCAATCATAGTCGATGTTTTATTTAGTTTTAAATGTTTTCTCTGTATTGGGAAACTTAATTTGTGATTGTGCAGTGATAGTCGATTGGTGTGTAGTTTCTGTAAGTTTTAATCATGATTTGATCTGAGTAGGTGTTAAATTTTTAGTATTGCATTTGTGACGAATCACATTCTACTCTAGTTCGTTTGTTAACTGCTGCAAGTATCCTGTGAGAGAGGAGAAGAAACAAATAATCATGTGATAAGGAAGTTGATGTTCATGTCGCCAATTATATACAGGTTCTTGATATCTCGTACTTGGGTAAGTGTGGAGATTCCGAAAAAGGTGAGATGTTGGAGGTCGCAGGAGATTTGTAGATTGCCAAAATGCAAGTATCGTGATTTAATTTTATTTTCATACAATTTGCACCGTGCAAGTCAACCTCTTAAACATATCCTTTAATTTTTTTTTTTTAAATACACAATTATCAAATACATCATTTTATTTTTTGTGAATTGTAGTAGTAAATGCTTTTCAGTTGTGCAGTTGTTTATTAGCGTAGGTATTTAACTTTAACCACCATTCTGTGAGAATTATAATGTCGACCTCAAAAGAAAGTTGTATATATAATATATAATAGGATCGCAAATTCATCAAAATTTTTATGAAGGCTTTGGATATTTTGATGAATTGTATTTAAACCGCTCTGTCCACATATTAGGCTTTTAAAGTCTATGATGATTTTTTTGTGATTTTAACTTCAGGATTGATATTTTTTAGTATGTCAATTGTTGTTGAAGCCATATTAGATCTTAGGGTTATGTGATTTTTTTTTCTGGATATGTGGAAGAAATGTTAAATTAATTTGTGCAAGTCCTACTGGTGTATTATGTAAGTAATTTTATCATTTGCAGATTTTTTGAGACAATATTTTGCCTTCCTTGTACCGTGTATACATAAAGCCCATTTTCCTTGCCATCTGCTTTGTCTTCTACTATAGTTCTTTGCATTACGGCCATAAAATTTCTACGGTGAAAATTGGTTGTTTCACTAAATCACTTTAGTAAATCACGTTTCATTTCAAGAAAACGGAAACGTCACACGAAACATTTCATCATTTTGTCAATTTTTATTCAAAAGAAATAATTTTACATTTTTACAGATAATAAAGTAATTATTTCTCCTAATTTTATACATTAGATGTACCACCATGATAAATTTAGGCTTGTGGGTATTGGGGGATGTCTCATTTTGTTCGTTATTTTTTTTATGTAATATGCCAAAGTATTCAGTTTATATTATATGTGGGTTTTTTTAACGTGAAGTTTCAAATGTTTTTGTTATTTATATTTCGGATACTTTCTGAAAATGAATTAGTAAAAAATATCTCGAAGATATTTAAAATTGAATTGCCCTATTGTTTTTTACGTAATTGAGTTGGGAGTATTGACGTTTGTCTGAGTAGTCTATTATTTTTAGTATGTGTTTTTTTTTTATTTCGAATATTATCTTTCTAAATTTGTAATTAGTTGCAAGATTGTTGTTAATTCTGAATTTCAAATATGAGATCGACAAATATGATTTTGATAATTAGCTCCCAATGGTCGAGTGGTTGAGATGCTGTCTCGGTAAGACAAGAGATCCTGGTTTCGATTCCTAGTTGTGTACATTATTTTTTTCTGTGTCTTGTTCTGTTTCATGGTTCGTTTAGATTTGTTGGTATTATCTTCTGCTTCAATGATATATAATATTTATTGGTATAACCCTTATTAAAATTCAAGAAGAAGCTGTACTTAAATTAACTAAATATACGCCTTGTACAATACAAATTCCCACTATACATGTGATGACGTTGGCTTCTGTTGAACTCCGAAAAGCAGAAATATAAATTCGAAGTTCCATCGCCCTCTGTTGAACTCGACCTCTTCGTCAGCGATTTTGGGAGATTTCTTCATCGTCGTCGTCGACCCAGTGAATTATATTTTCAATTCAGCATGAATTGTGGACTGATTTTTATGTAAAAATATTATTACCTTCTCAAGTGTATTGCGGGGGTGTCTGTTTTTCTGTAGAGCGAGCCACTGCATTTGTTCATGAACTCACCCGTGGGGAGAGCCACGTACTTCCTTAATGATCTAAAGATCGGTATGTTGTTCATGCCCCACAACGCACTTACAAGATTGTTGGCACTGCAAATACACTGTTTAACCGTACAATTATAACGACCCCAATCTGTAATGTTATAAAAAAAGGTACAAATTGAATTAAATAAACAATACTCTTACTCAAATTATAGGAACATTTCATGATGTAACCACGAAACAAGAGAGCGAGTTATGTAAAGTAACATTTAAATCTTGGTTTTCAAACGTTTTACTAGCTTCTTTTCACCCATTGTTTGTGGGTGCAATTGATTTGTGCCAATAGAAAATTACATGGCACGCCATAGAAAAAAATATGAATTCAGCATTTATTTTCTGAATAACCAAATATAATTTTCCCTTTTATCGTTGGGTTAAAGTACGAGATTTGTGAAATACAAAGGCCCTTTTCTCTATGTTGTAGATACCGTTGTAATAAGTGAGTAAAAAATGGAAAAAATATTATATTTAAAATATCCTTTCAAGTAAGGTGAACGTCTTTATAGAAAACAGTAGTCTTCGGATCTACCGGATCTGCCCTGATGATGGACACTGCAACGATGTCCGAAACGTCGGCTAAAGAAGGAGTTAGCGCAACACGGCATAACACCCCAAAAACAAACAACAACAAAAAAAACAGTAGTATTTTAAAATTAATTTGGAATACGTTTCTTAATGTTTTCTAATACTGTTAAAAACTATTGTAATTTTGTGTTATTTACTGGTTTTTCTACCCAGTTTTAATAATCTTATGTTATGCTCCCCATACACATTGAACTATAAATAATATGGTCTTTGTTATTATTTTGGAAGAGTTAAGTGGGTTTTTCAAAGTAAATAACGTTGTAAACAGAAAAGTGATGTGTTGAACTAGAAATTCCAGAGAGGAAAATACTTACCATGTTTCATGATGCCAGATACCATTTGAGAGTTCCATCTAAGACACCTAAGCGATTATGTGGATGTAGGTACTATTATATTTTATTTTTATTATTTCCTCCCTATTAAAAGTTATTGTCTTACTGTCCAATTATTATCTTCACTAGGACTAAGCTTCATAAAATTTTACTATACTTTTTATTGGTTAGTGGACGCGTCTTAATAAAGAAGTGTAACCTTGTGGCCGAACATTATGATTGCCCTCTGTAACCTCGTTTGGACAGCATCTCTTAAATGTATTGATGTTGTGCCAAGTTTTTGATGATGCACATAATTTGAAAAGTGTTGTATTGAATTTCAGAAAGCTTACTGTTGTTATTTTATCTGTTCTAGATGATCAAGATGATGCTCACCGTTGTCATCGTCTTCACAGTATGTTGGCTGCCTCTCAATATACTCATAGTAAGTATATTTTCTTAATTCAGTTTTCAATGTGTTTCTAGTTAAACAAGTTCGGGGATTTGGCGTACTGATGCCATAATTATAGTTCTGCAAATAGGCATCTGATGCTATTTTTCTAATAACGTATAAGTTAACTGTATGCAAGTAAAAATCCTTTGAACATTGCTTATCGATTATATATGCCGGTCATTAAAATATTGAATTGTTTAATGTGGTTTCGAATTTCGGTAAAATTGGTGACCTCGCTGGTAACAGCTTATATTTTCATATTCATAAGTAGTACTGGCTTTCAAAACTATGTGGAAATGTGGTATTAAAGCATTCTTTGAAAAATACAAATACTTTTTAACTATGATTTTTTTAAGTCTTAGCAACCTAATTAGGTAAATGTTGATGTTCATTATAAGCATAACTTAAGTAAGTAGCGTAAATACATTTTTTGTCAAAACGTGGAATT
Source organism: Hesperophylax magnus (assembly GCA_026573805.1). Taxonomy (NCBI): domain Eukaryota; kingdom Metazoa; phylum Arthropoda; class Insecta; order Trichoptera; family Limnephilidae; genus Hesperophylax; species Hesperophylax magnus. The sequence continues at coordinate 10,927,243 of JAIUSX010000068.1, forward strand.
CGAAAGAATTTTTATTTTATTTTTTATAGTAATTGTGCACAAGAGGCCCAACTGTTGGTTTCAAAAATGTGGAGGAGATGAGAAATATAAGATAAGAAAGTACTTGGCTATTTAGATCTGATCATCAAACACGGTTGAAGCCATTTCTAACAACTGTCCCACTGGTGTGTCTGCCACTCCTTATGTTTCCAACACTATTATTCAGATCCTGTGGAGTATCAACGTGAACGACACATCGTGGGATTCGTGGGAGCCGCTGCCCTACGTGTGGTTCGCTTTTCACTGGTTGGCCATGTCACACTCCTGCTATAACCCTATCATCTATTGCTTCACTGGGGGTTATCTGCCATTCCTAATGTTTCCAACGCTATTATTCAGATCCTGTGGAGTATCAACGTGAACGACACATCGTGGGATTCGTGGGAGCCGCTGCCCTACGTGTGGTTCGCTTTTCACTGGTTGGCCATGTCACACTCCTGCTATAACCCTATCATCTATTGCTTCACTGGGGGTTATCTGCCATTCCTAATGTTTCCAACGCTATTATTCAGATCCTGTGGAGTATAAACGTGAACGACACATCGTGGGATTCGTGGGAGCCGCTGCCCTACGTGTGGTTCGCTTTTCACTGGTGGCCATGTCACACTCCTGCTATAACCCTATCATCTATTGCTTCACTGGGGGTTATCTGCCATTCCTAATGTTTCCAACGTTATTATTCAGATCCTGTGGAGTATCAACGTGAACGACACATCGTGGGATTCGTGGGAGCCGCTGCCCTACGTGTGGTTCGCTTTTCACTGGTTGGCCATGTCACACTCCTGCTATAACCCTATCATCTATTGCTTCACTGGGGGTTATCTGCCATTCCTAATGTTTCCAACGCTATTATTCAGATCCTGTGGAGTATAAACGTGAACGACACATCGTGGGATTCGTGGGAGCCGCTGCCCTACGTGTGGTTCGCTTTTCACTGGTGGCCATGTCACACTCCTGCTATAACCCTATCATCTATTGCTTCACTGGGGGTTATCTGCCATTCCTAATGTTTCCAACGCTATTATTCAGATCCTGTGGAGTATCAACGTGAACGACACATCGTGGGATTCGTGGGAGCCGCTGCCCTACGTGTGGTTCGCTTTTCACTGGTTGGCCATGTCACACTCCTGCTATAACCCCATCATCTATTGCTACATGAACGCCAGATTCCGCTACGGATTTATTCAGGTATTTTTTTAATGAAATATTGCTACTTTGAAAATACACTTTTCAATTTGGGAAGCGGATGTGGGTACCGCCGCCATGGGAAATATTCATTAGATAACCAACTCCTCTGCCATAGGTCACCTTAAGTGATTCGCTACTTTGGTAACTTAGCAGGGGTGCCCGGGTTCATAGTGAGAAGTATGACGAGTTCTCGGCGGCTGATACGTCTGCCTATCAACGGATGGATCGTGAGATGCCAGTTGATTATTTCAGGGCCTTATGTGTGTCTTTTTCTAAATAAAATGAATAACTGGTTAAATGGCTAACCGGTTCTTTAGACAAAAATCCCGGATTAACCTTCATCCGCTGGCAATTTCATGCCATCGCGTCATTTTGGCCTTCCTATTCAATTACTTCTTTAAATTTTAAATTTATTTATTTCATCAAAAAATTACAGAATATATATATTATATCATTAATAAGGTGTATAATTATATGTCAGTTAGAAACAATGAAATTGTTGAAAGAATAATGTTACAATAATACGGCAGTTTCTAATATAAGAAAAAATATATATGAATGTAAGAGTGTTATATAGAAATGGCATAATTTACTATATTTTAGGTTGTGCATAACCTGTCTCACTAGGCGAACCTGTATTGAGGCAGAATTTTTAGTTAATTATTTCTCCATTTTGTCTATGGTTTGCTAATATGTAAATGTTTAATATGGGTTCCCATACAGCAATCCATTATTGTAGGTTACATTATTGTTTACATATTGAAGATACACTGGAGGTTATCCACCGCTTACCCGCCCTGGTATAAGTAACAGATGGTTACTCCTTCAGGGCTCTCACAAGGACTCTAATTTTTTTTTTGTTTAACGACTCGACATTTATTTTAAAATGAATCTAGACCTCCAATGTCCCTGCATAGTGGTTAGGCTGCAGGATGCCTACAATATTACACAAAAACACAAATAACAATATTAAAATATGTACAGGTATAGTAAAATAAAATAGGCCTAAAAATAATACAGGACGAAATAACTGCTTAAAGCCTAGTTCATCTGTAGAGAATGAGAAAAAAAAAAGAAAGGAAACACATATACATTCATGTTTTTATTGTAGGAATCTACATTTAAACATATATAAATATTACCGGAGAGTATTACACCCGTCCACTGGCAGTCCCATCGAGAATGTGCATGGCGATCGGTCTGTCCGTACACAAAGAACGACTACCGCGCCCCTCCGCCGGATTACCTGATTATGCCCTGAAGAAAAAGTATGTGGGAAGGTTGGGGGCGTGCCCGAAGACCCTAGGGACTAAGTGAGCGTCAGGCATTCGGAGGGTGGGCGGAAGGTTGTCGAGCTTGTTCGGCCATTCCTCAAGCCCGCCATGGCGATGGGGGAGGCGCAGTCGACTCTGTGTGAACACTTGTCCGGTGTGGGAGGCGTCTGATTAGGCAGGGACGAGGTCTATTTCACACCCAAAACGGGTTGAAGACGGTACAGGACGATTAAAGTTCAGTTCCGGCTTACTGCACACACTCCTAATGATATGTAAAGCAAAAGAAAGAAGAAAAAAAATGATAAAGGACAAGTTAATTAAAAACTCAAATTAAATTAATTAAATTCATTATGACGGATTGAGCGATGATGTCATCACTACCATCGCTCAAGGGGTCAGTCTCGCATGGAATCCTGCTGAAATAGAAACAATCATAACAAAAGAAATAATTAAAATAATAGCAGATACTATGGAAAGAAGAAAAGCATTAACAGATAAAATTAAAAAGAAAACAGCAAAAACAAAAAACAAATCAAATATATAATGCAAAGGTGATTGCAAACCTTAATATAAAATGAAAATAAAAAAGAAATATAAAACAGATATCATAACGAAGGTAATATGAGAGCAGGAAAAGAATTAACCGAGGAAACCAGAAGCAGTCACACATGGCACCTGAAACTCAGAATGATTTTAATCTAATCAGCGACTCTAAGATCAGGCCATCTCTCTACCCAAACCTTTGTAAACTTCCTCAGGCACTCAAATTTCACCTTATTCGAAACGAGATCGGCATTCCATACCGGTCTTGTGATGACGTTCAGACCTTCCAACATTTCCTCTCTTGCATCCGTCAAAATCTCACAATGCCACAGAATATGCTCGGCAGTCTGGTTAGTATTGCCACATGCGCAGTTTGGATGGGGGGACAGGGCGAGACTGTGAAGTCTCCCCCTGAATTCCCCATGCCCGGAGAGAAGTTGGGTCACATGGTGATCCAGGTTTAAATATGCCCCTTCCATTCTGAGTTTAACAGACGGGAAGAATGAGTAAGTCCATCTTCCCGAATTTGGCCTGTCCTATCGCGCTTGCCATTCACTCAGCGTTATTTCTTGCATCTCTCTAAGAAGAGCAGGGAGAGACACAGATCCGCCTGGTATTAAGTTAACACCTAGGTGAGTAGCAGGTCTTCCTCTGATAAGCTTCTTCTTTGTTAGCACCTCCCTAATTTCTAAATCAATTGGCAATATGCCGGCCAAAACTGGCAAAGCGTCCGAGGCAACTGTTCTATCAACTGTTTTATCCCCCTGTTGGCACCAGAGAGTGCCAACAGGGGGATTCGCTGGCCCCTCTTGAGTGCCGACTGGATCAATACATTATTCAGGCGGTGCTCCCACACAGAGGCTGCATAGGTGACTTGCGACACATACACCCCTCTGTATAGAAGGCGAAGCGCTGGAGAACGCAATCCCCACTCGGCAGTTGAGATCCTTCTCAGTTTCAAGAAGAGAGCTTGGGCCCTGCTTGATACACTCTTGACATGTGCCAAGAAAGAGGACGATCGATCCAAGAGAACGCCTAAATACCTAGTGGTTTCCGCAAATTTGATGTTTGAATCTCCCATTTTGATGCAGGGATTTCTCCCTCTATTGAGGGAGCCCTTCATCAGGAGACCCATGGTCTTTTGGGGAGCGAAGGTCAAACGATTTCTCTTACCCCATTCTAAAATTGCACTTAAACCTTCTTCAGCTTTGCACTCTACTTCTTTTCTGCTGTTCCCCGAGACCAAAAACAATTTGTCATCAGCGTAATCGACCGAGATACATCACTCAGGCAAGGGCAACCTGGAGGAGTCGTCAAACAAAATGTTCCAGTAATCTGAAGCAAGAGCCGAACCCTGGGGACAACCCATATTTACCTCCCGTTCAATAGTGACATCCCCGTACGACAGAATTATAGAACGGTTGTTGAAATAATCTGCGGTTATCTTGAATAACCTTGGACAACAATTACGCGATTTTAGTTTAGAGAGTATCATCGGCCACCACGCATGATCGAAAGCACCAGTGATGTCTAAGAAGACCCCAATCACATACCTCTTAGGGCAAGCCTTCACCCATTCAAGCGCATACGAAATTGCGTGCTCCGTAGACATACCGGGGACGAAGCCAAATTGTCGATCGCTGGGTGGTGACAAAGTTTTCCGCAGTTGGCATCTAATCAGTTTTTCGAGTATTTTCCCAAATACAGGCAGCAAGGTGATGGGCCGGTACGCCTTGACATCTGTCCGGGGCTTATCATTCCCTTTTGGAATGACACGGAGCACGCCTTTCTTCCATACTGTGGGGAAAACTCCCCTTCTCATGCACGTGTCCAACACCTGGAAGAGCTCCTCCTTGGCGTAGATCCATATATTCTTCACTATTATGCCATTAAGTCTGTCGAAGCCTGGTGCCTTCTTTGGATCCAAACCCTTAATAATAGCGTCAACCTCAGCAACAGTTATATGTAACAAATTATCCTCCTGGGCGAGGTTCCTGAGTGGAAGCCGTGACAGATTTCTAATCTGTTTGTGATGGTCGCTTTCCCCTATTACAGAGTCTAAAGGGACTAACTTGCCCAGAAGTGACCTAAGCGTAGAAGCCACGTCTACACTCTCAACATCCCTGCCGTTAATATTGGATGTAATACTGGTTAAATACCGGTCAGAACCTTTTCCCGTTTTTTCAAGGGCGCTGTGGATATCCCACGGGTTGGCGTTTCCCACTTCTTTAACCCAATTATGCCATGCCGCTCGTTTCGCCTTAAAGACGGCCGATTTAAAGGCACTACGAGCACACCTGAGACGAACCATGAGGGTGGACGTCTCCTCCGGCGTACATCCGACCCGTCTCGAGTTTCCCAGGGCCCTGTAGGCTCTTTTGTAGGCACCCTTCAGCGAAGTCAGCTCACTCGACCACCACGGCGTCCTTAAAATCCTCCTCGGGTTTGATCTTCCCAAGGATGATTCTGCGGCTGATACTACGGCCGCGTTAAAAAAATTCCCCAAATTATCCGGATCTCTAGACGCTACTTCGCGGAATCCCCGTAAAGTATCTCGTAGCGCCTCCCCAAAGTTATCCCAATTCGCCTGAGTGGTTTTGAAGTTCCAGGAGGATCTTGGAGCTTCGGTCTTCTTGACACCCACTTTAAAAGTAATTAGTCTATGATCAGAGGCAATTGCGCAATCGTGCACGGTCCACATTGATATCTTGTTTGCAACTGATCCAGAGCAGAGAGTTAGATCAATGTTGCTTTCACCAGAGTGGTTAGAAAAGGAAAAAAGTTTTCCTGGCTCATTAATTAAAGTTAGACCTTGCGCCGCAATAAGGTCTTCGACGGCGTCTGATCGTTCCGTCCGGTAGTCACAGTTATCAAACCACAATGGCGAGCGAGCATTAAAGTCTCCTCCTATAACTATGTTACGACCTTTAAGCGCATTTAGGGCGCGCGTCAAGCACAAGATATGTGGTCCGACCGGGTTTCCGTATTTAAAGTATACCGATATCAGAATGATTTCAGTTTTACCGAAGTTAAATGAGACACAGGTTTGGAACTCGTTTGACAGCCCAACCAAAAGGAGGGGGCTGACCATCAAAGAATTAATCAGAACACCCGCCCCAGGTGAGCTGCCAATTTCGAGAACCGCACCCGGATGACTTACTGGCGTTTTACCTTGCCATGTGTACTGCTCCTGGATAAGCATTATGTCGATGTGCAGGTCAGTCATGACCCGCAGTGTCTCGATCGTGGCCACCCGGGACCTCTGCAGGTTAATCTGACCTATTATAAGGGGAGAATTACTGTCCATAATCCGTCATTCGAACTTGTGCTTCGATGGCGGCTTTGTATGCCGGGCATGCTCTGTCACCGGTCACGTGATCCGCGCGCTTATTAAACTTAGTGCAGGTTGCACATACTGCAGCTTCAGCCTTTTTTGGACAGTCTTCGAAATCATGTCCGGTAACAGAACAGTGACGGCATGTGATGTGAACCTGAGTACATACTTTACTTATATGTCCATATTGATGGCACTTAAAGCACCTTGTTGCTCCTAAATAATCTCGCACTCTGCACGCGTTCCAGCCCAGGAAGCACAAGCCACCATCAATAAGGACTTTCCTAGCCTCTGGATGACATGTTATGATCATATTCATCGTGGGTGTGTCTCTTTTTCCAAAGAGTGCGACTCTGCGCATAGTGCGCAAATAGTCGTCCTTATTTAGGTTACAATTACCTGTAATATTATTAGCAAAAATTTCCTCAAATAGGGCGGCATCTCCGGAGGCATCTCCCTTTGGTACATCATAAATCACTATCTTTGGTAAGCGTCCCTGGAGGCTGATGATTTTAATGCCTTGCTCAGTTAACTTTGATTCAGCTTTTTTGATATTACTTATACCTCCTGGACTGCTTGTTTGGAGAGCCACGCCACCACCCTTTATTTTCCTAGTACGAACAACCTGGAACCCATCTTTTTTGGGGTTTAGGAGCTCTGTAAGTTTCTTTTGCGTATCTTCTGAGGTCTTACCTTCAGGGATTGTTGGGTAAAATAACATGGTTGGTTTTAAGGGAGGCAGTGATCGCTGGATACCATCCACATTAATAGTTTTGGACATGGGACCAGAATTAGCGGCACTCGCGTAAGATTTTCTGCTCAGGATTGTCTCAGAAGTTGCGGGAGCAGCTGTTTGTTTTATTAACAAGTCGACCTTATCAGATAATCCTTTTTGGGGCTCTAGTATTTCAGATAGAGCTGCCGCACGTGCCACCGCCGATGCATGAGATACAACCATGCTGGATATGATTTTTTTAATATCGTCCATGGATCGGGTAATTATTGATCGCTCGTCTTTGTTCATCTTGTTCTTACCTGTTGTCAGAGTAATAAAAATGGTGTCCATAAGTGTCCAGATAGATGATAGTGATTCATGGGTGTTGATACTCGAAGTGTCTATAACTAAGGAGTCTGTGATCCTAGGTCGTTTCCTATTCTCCTGATTGGGAGAGCTAGTTGGTTTGGGTTGCGGGGCCGGGATACTTACCTCTGCTGAGGTTGAGGCAATGATCTGCGTGTTGCCATCCTTGGTTGCGTCAGCTATTGTAGTGGGATTTTGTTCCAAGAGTCGACTTCCGTGAATGCTACTGTACGGAGAGGAAGGTTTGTCTCGAGAGCCGTGTGTGGGCGCTGGTTCACGTACAGATAAGCTATTAATAAGAGCCAAAGAACGTGGAGAGAGGTCTTTCTGCTCCTGTAGAGCCTTCCTCAAAGCATCATTTTCGCTCCTCAAAAAGGCAAAGTCACGAATGGTGCACCCCTGGGGAGCCATCTCGCTATCCGAGTCGTCCGAATCTGACATATTTGCGCAATTTGTGAGGTGCTCGAGTTTTGTGCAAATATTGTGCAAAAATTATTTTTGTTTTTTTTTCGTCTCTGGGAAAGATAGAGATGTCTTTTTGATTTGTAAGGTCTGTTTTATTATTCCTCTATGGAAACAGACCATAGAAAAAAACCTTTTCTATGGTCAGATCCAAAAAGTTTTTCTGTGGTCGCGTCTGTCAGTGGGTAGTCAAGTAACAATAATATAGGGTCTGAAGATAGAAAAAATTAAGATTTTAAGAGGGCTAAAGCCCTGTATTGGGTGTAGAACTTACCGAGATAACGCTCGATGATGATTCCTCACCTATTATTTGCTATTTAAAGTAAAAATTTGATAAAAAAACGAGTTATTTCCGTGAATTTTGTTAAAAATTACCGGAGCAACTATGAATAGTGTTTAGCACAGATAAACTGAAACTGAACACATATTGAAGATACAGATAGAATAAGTTTAAACACAATACATACTATAATAACTCACTGTGACAAGGCATTTGGTTCCTTTTCATTATTGTTAATTTCGCGCCATTCCTGGTCACATTGCAGAGGAAAAGGTTCTTCAGGTTTTTTGTAGAATTTCTCTATTTAATTCATTTACAATTCCTACTCTTGATTTCGTACAGAACTTTTCTCTAAGTAAGATTTTTAGTGAAAATGTGCCTGCAGACGACGTGTCCGAGTTCATTGGTTCTAATTATATCTAAACATGCGTGTTCAAATAAGGACTGATAAAAAAGATACAAAATCATGGATGGTAAAATTGCCATCCTAGCGAACGAAAGTGAAGTGTGACTTCAGAAGGCGCGATTGGATGAAGATTAGTTAATCAAAGAATTCTTAATTATTGAAGACAATATCAGTGATTCCTAAACGAAAATCTGAAACAGAAAAACCACAATTCCTTGCCGGGGCACTTTTCTGATAATTAAATATTACAATTTGAGGTTTTACTCACTAAGTTATTGCAAAAATAAATAAGAATTTTTAATTTTGTCATACCTCCATGCTTGAGAAGTTTGCGTATTTCGTTTAAATAAATAGGTTTTTGTTGGCATGGTTGTGCCAAAACCGGTTGGCAAATTTAAGTTAATACGAAGAGGTAAAGAGAGTTACAACGCTTCTGTGGGACGCCAGCATTTATAGAGTGCAAGGAAGAGGTGAAACCGTCAGCAACCGCCTGAATCGACCTATCCATTAAAAAGTCAGCAATCCACGTACACAGGGATGCGGGAAGTCCGTAAGAAGGCAATTTGTTGACAAGTCCTCGGTGCCAGACCCAGTCAAAGGCCTTGGATATGTCTAGTGCGACCGTTTGGGTCTCACCGTGACATTCCAGGCACCGCCCCCAAACATGCATCACATACGCGAGGAGATCACCGCACGAGCGGTTCCGCCAGAATCCGTATTGACGGTCGTTGATAATTTTGTTCTTCTCGAGGTATGTGAGCAGTTTGTCGTTGATCACACGTTCCATCACTTTGGACAGAACTGATGTGATCGCTATGGGGCGGTAGTTGGCCGGGTTGGAGCAGTCACCTTTTTTGGGAATAGGGTGAATGACCGCTCTTTTCCAGCCAGAGGGCACAGTGCCACACTTCAGGGACATTTTGAAAAGCTTTTTCAAAACTGGAACTATTTCCGCAGCACACCTCTGCAATACCAGGGCAGGTATTCCATCAGGTCCACTAGCTTTGTTAACATCGAGCCCCCGTATAACGTGGAGTACATCCCGATGCCGGATCCTCAGCTTTTTCATATAGAAGCCGCAGTGAGGAACCGACGGCGGAACAGCAACTCCGTCATCGAGGGTCGAGTTTTCCGCAAACATTTTCCCTAATAGGTTAGCCTTTTCGGTGGCGGTGTTTGCTAGTGAGCCGTCAGGTCTGGTAAGAGGTGGCAAACTGGGTGTGCAAAAATTCCGACCTATTGAGCCCGCAAGCAACCAGAATGCTCTGCTGCCATGCGGGCAGGCAGCCAGCTTTTTGCTGATCTGCAGGTCTTGTTCGAATTTTGATCTATTATTGATTCTCTTGCATTCTTTTGCCGATTTGTTGTATGCTGATCTGCTTTCGGGCGTTTGAGATGTGTTGTAGGCTCGGTAAGCTGCGTTTTTTCGTCGAACTGCTTCGGAGCATTGTCGACTGAACTACGGCTTTAAGTCCACACCAGTTTCTTTATTAGTCGATTGTATGAAGCCATCCATCGCCGATTTGATGACTTCACCAATCTCCTGGGCACATCTTGAAGGGTCCGATGTCCGAAAACAAACAGCTGACCACGGAAAAGCGTTGAAATGTGCCCGCATACCGAACCAAACTGCTGACCTATAGTGCCACACTTTTCTCTTCAGCCTCTCATTGGTTGGTCTAAGGTTAACGGGGATTGATGTCGTCACTAGGCAGTGGTCGGATGATCCCAGAGGCGCTGTGACGTCAATCTTACAATCGTGTGGCACAGTAATTAAGAATAGGTCTAACAGATTGGAGCGGTCAGTCTGGACATCAGGAACCCTTGTAGGCTCCTGAACCAGTTGCTCTAATCCGTAGCAAATGGCAAAGGATTCCGCCTGTCGGCCAGCCGAGTCCGTTGGGCCTGAGAACTTCAACCATGGTTCGTTATAAACATTGAAGTCCCCCAGAACAATAAACTCGGCCGAAGGGTAGCAGGGCAAGAGATCATCAATAGTATCGCACAAATGAAAAGAAAAAAAAAGAAAATATAAATATAAAATATAATATAAAAAGACAATATTACCAAAATGTCATAGCATAAAATAAAAATAAAACCTACACGTAACACACAAAACCAACATAAACACACATCACTCACAAACACACAAGATTATTTTCATTGTATTATTTTTTAATTTTAAATGTATTATTATGTATTTTTATTTTTAATTTTAAATTTATTATTTTCTTTTCAAATTTACTATCTTAGATTTTCATATTATAAAATGAAGGCCTCAGCACGGGCAAGCAACCAAGTGAGGCCTACATTACTGGAAAACATAAATTGTAACAAAATAATGTACCAAATAAAAAAAAAAAAAATAAAAAAAAAAAAAATGTTTGAAGAGTTCGGAAGTGTCTGATTCGCTATGGTTCGGTGAGCGGTATAGAAATGCGTAGAATCTTGCCGTACTGGCAAGATTGACGCGCACCCACATTACGTCGAATCTGGAGTTTTCCAGACTCAATAGTCGTACACAGTTGACGTCAGCTCGACTATAAAGGCTGACTCCTCCTTTGAGTCGGAACTTGCTTGCAAGGGTAAAGCCCGGGCAGTCCAGATAGGAGGAGTCTGGCGGCTCAGCTATCTGAGTTTCGGATAGGAAAAGAAGGTTGGGACGTTGGGACAAAAGATAGTGATGAACGGAATTTAAATTTGTGTGCAAGCCGCGAATGTTGGCAAAATTTACCAACAGTTTTGGCCCGCACCGGGGACGCCTGCTACTCGCCGCTGTAGAGATGTTAATTTTGTTTTGTTGTGTGTTCATGATTTTAAGTTTTTTTGTTTTTTTTTTTTTTTTGTAAGGGTATGAGGTGAAAGGAAGGTCTGGAAAGGAAAGGTATGAGGGGTGGATAGGAATCTGGGGTTCAGGCTGTCCAGGAGTGATGAGCGTTTGGTTCCAGCCCACCCACTACGGTGCTAGGCGATAGGCTGGGAGAGTCCGGCTGGAGAGGGCATCCAGTGCGCCCCAAACGCTGCTGCTGGGTCTCCTCCGGTCACGAACCGGCACAACAGCAGTGGCGGGGTTTTTTCACTCGCTGATGGAGCAGCTCACCCTTAGTCGTGAGCCTGAGGGTCGGGCCCCTGTACTATCGAGCGGCCCGGACAGCGGTAACCGGTTGTAAAGGGTCTCCCTCAACCAGCATCTCCCAACCGGCCCGCCACGCAGAAGGTGGGCCGACGCACCCGCCACCAAGACCTGGGCAAACCTTAACCCATGAACCCGGGCACCCCTGCTAAGTCACCAAACGTAGCGAACCACTTGGGGTGACCTGTGGCAGAGGTGTTGGTCATCCAATAAATGGTTTCCAGGGCGGCGGTACCCATTCCCGCCTACCAAATTACACTTACCTGCAGAGCACAATCTATGCGAGAATTCCCAGAAAGGTCTATCCTGTCTACTATTTTCAATTTTAAGTTTTAAGTTTACTGCTTCTCCATACTCCCTGCCTTGGAAATTCTCAGAACTTGCAAATAAGTTTTTTTTTTTTTTTTTTTTTATTAAATATCAAAATAATATACAAAAATCAAAAAGTCCCAATAAACTACTTTAAAGTAGTTTGTCATTGGGTGCTTTTAACTTAAACAGATTATATCAAATGTATACATTCATATCATGAGAGGTGTAATACAATAAAAATAAAAAACAATTAAAACGTATGCAGTTAGAAATAGTTTGTATTAGAGTCTAGTACAAACTATTAGTACAAAATCTAGTACATATATAGTATAGTATAGTACTATCTAGTACAAAACTAAGTAAGAGAACAAAGTACAAATAAATAAACATAAAATAATTTCAAGTGACTCTATTCACATATAATATCTAAGAATTACGTCGGAAAGTCACCAAAACCTTTAAAAGAACGAAAAGTATAAACTTATTAAAGTTCAACTGACAAGATTACCATTAACTGTAACGGAATATCATGGCAGAGACGGAGATTTTTTTTTTATATATTAACTCCACACAAGAGGCCCTGAAGAAAATAATTTCCCTCAGGGCCTATGTCATCTTTGGGGATGCTGTGTGGAGGGTCTTTTTTTGGAGAGGAAGGAGTGAACATGGGTCTTGAAGGGTCCCATGTTGTAGGAGGGAGGAAACACAGAGGCCGGCAGTTCGTTCCACAGCCGAGCTGTTGAACTTAAGAATGAATCGTAGAAGCGACCCGTTCTCATGTGACAAATGTCAACCGTGTACAAATGTTGGGCGCACATTTGGCGCGTATCCCGACTACGCACCGGTGCCGACGGGATCAATGCCGCTAGTTCATCAGAGCATCTTCCATTGTAATACCGATAGAACAAGGACAGCATACCTACCTGACGCCTGTGCTCTAAAAATTGCAGTCCGTTTGTTAAGATTGGGGAATCTATCAAACGGACCGCCCGTTTCTGCACAGAGTCAATAATTCAAACTACCAAAAAAAAATAAAAACAAAAAATACAAGTAAACAAATTATTGAGTCGGAAGGGGATAAAACTTGATAACCGGTCGTTTGAAGAACTAAAATCGTGTCTTCACCGTCGAAACGTGAACAATTTTGTCCAATCCGGGATGGACCTCAGCGATTTCACCCAAAGGCCAATTCAACGGAGGGGAATCTTCCTGTCCCACTAGTACGACAGTTTTGATCTAAATCGGATGATCAGGGGTAGCCCACTTCTGCCTGACTTGCGAGGTGTGCAGATACTCCACACGATTTTTTTTCCAGAAAGACTTAACCATACTATCCAATATTTTTTTAAGCTGAGCTAAATTGATTTTACTGCCCGCCTAGATAGATGCGGGTTTTTTTAATTTTTTTTCTATTAACTTTCAAAAATACATTTTTTTATAATTAAGTCCCGTTAAACTGATTGATATCAGTTTGTCAACGGGTTCTTTTAACAATTACTTTTTAAATACATATACAATTTTAACAAGTACATAAAATATACATATAATTACATTAGTACAAATAAATTCTTTCACACAACCATTTTTTTAACATACATTTCCTTCTGTGAGTCAATTCACAGCTTTTTATTGAGTTTTGTAACATGTTGTAAATTATTGGAACGAGGTATTCTAGAGTTCTTTGACCGTATTTATTCAGGTATCTGGGAACTACAAGTCCATCGTTTGCAATTAGTCTTGTATTATGAACATGTATCACTATTTTATTATGTTGAGATTGAGATGTATGCTGACTCGCAATTTTAAGCCACAATAAAGCACGAACAGATAATAAATTTACAGAATTGTATAGTAATGACTTTGGTACGTCATTTCTATGTTCGTATTTAGTTTTGTTTAATAATAATTTAACCAAAGAATATTAGACATTTTGGACTGAAAGAAGATTTGTTTTTGTTGAATGTCCCCATGAAGTTATTCCATATCTTATTAGGGATTCCGCCAATGACAGGTATACTATTCTAAGGGTATTTGGTGGAACAAAAAACTATAACTTTAAAGTTTGCTCACTATAGCTCTAAACCGTGTGCAGACTTTTTGTATACGTATATCCCATTTAAAATTACAATCAATTGTTAAGCCTAGATATACGTATTTTGAAACAAGTTCAATATTTTTGCATGAGCATGGTTGTATTACAAAGTTATGGATGCAATTAAAATCATGAGAAATAATTTTAGGAGTTATGGTGATGTTATTATGAGGAGATCTGATGTGCATAAGCTTCGTTTTTTTAGCATTGATTATTAAACCTACATCATGTGACCATTTTTGAAGAGTGACAAAGTCAATTTGCAGTAAAGTACTCGCTATTAATAAATCCTCATGTGAAATAACTAATGCAGTGTCGTCAGCATAAACGTAATGTTTTACATGAGAAGAAATAAATATCATTGCAGTAACATATATTATATACAAATTAGGGCCTAGTATGAACCCTTGTGGTACGCCTGCGAAAACAATATTTTTTTTGCTAAAATGATCAAAAAATTTTACACAAATCTTTCTATTATTTTGAAAGTAGTTAACAAATAATTTATGTAGGTTTCCTGAAATTCCAATGGTTTCTAGAGTTTTAAGTAATTTACTATGATCAATCGTATCAAAAGCCTTTGAATTATCAATAAATAATACGAGTACATGTTTTCTTTTGTTAAGATCATTTTTAATTTTATTTGAAAATTCTTGAAGTAGTGGATCTGTGCTTTTATTTTTTTGGAAACCATATTGATGGTTATCAATAATAGAAAATTTTTCAAGGTATTTTATTAGTTTTACAGATATATATATTTTTCTAGGATCTTTTCAATTGCAGGTAAAATACTGATCGGTCTATAGTTTTCAATTTCACTATATTTACCACCTTTGTAGATGGGTCGGATTATGCTACATTTGAGATCTTCAGGTATAATTGCCTCCGATAAAATCATATTAATTAATAGAGTTAAAATAGGTCCTAAGATATTAAAGTGTTTTTTTAATGTCAGACATTCTAATTATATCTATCCCCAGCGATTGACTATTTTTTAAACTTCTGACTACTTTTTCAATATCACAATGTTTTGTTTGTGTTAAGAGCATGCTGTGTGGAAGTCTATGTGTTTGAATATGAAAAGCTTTTTTGTCACATCTATGTAATAGCTGCTTAACATTGTCAGAAAAAAAGTTTGCAAAATTGTTAGATGTTTGTTCAGTCATTTGTTCTTTTTTTAAAAAATAGTTTGATATTACTTGGTCGCAATTACTTTTGCTCTTCCTTCCTAACAATCTGTTTATTTCGTCCCACGTTTTTTTAGAGTCGGCAAAGTAATTTTTAAATTTTGAGTTCAAGAATTTTGATTTGCATGCACTGATTAATTTTGTAACTTTGTTTCGATAACATTTGTACTCTCTTTCATAAAATTTATTTGTAGGATTATTTTTCCATCTTTTGCAAAGTGTATCTTTTAATTTGATTTTTGATAATAAATCTTCATTTATCCATTCATTTATGGCATTAGGTCTGATTTGAGGTTTATAAGACTTTACTACAGTACTTTTTTCATAGATTTAATTTAATTTATTTTTAATTTTATTATACAGGTTAACGCAATCCACTTCTTTCAAAAGCCTATTCCAATTATGTTTTTTTACTTCTTTATCAACACGTTTTTGAGACAGAATTATGATTTTTTCATTTTGTTCAATATTTTTTACATCATGGTATTTTACATTTAGTCCCGCCATAAAATGATCAGCAATTCTCGAATCAATTACACACGCGGACAAGTTATATGTATTAGACCTGACATATATGTGGTCAATACAGGATTTAGTTATTTGACTAGCAACGATTGCTTCTCTAGTCGTATCATTAATACATTTTAAGTAATTACTGGTTAGTATATTTTCATAAGCTATTATATTTGAATCACTTTGATTTAGTATGTTGAGATCAATATCCCCAAAAAATATTATATTATCATTAAAGTTTACATTATTACAAAAAAAACAAGAAATTTCATGTAAGAATCCCTTTTTATTGAGGTTAGGTGGTCTATAAATTGCTAAAATATAAAAATTACATTTATTAGGTAATTTTAATATTTCAAACACATTTTAAAAGTGAATGGTTTCAACTATTTCTTATTTGAAATGTAAATGTTCCCTTATATACAGCGATATACCGCCTCCTTGTTTATTGCTTCTGCAATAATAATACGGTTTATATCCTGGAATATCATATAATTTAATAAGTTCTTCATTAATTGCAGTTTCGCAAAGCATAATTACATCTATGTCTTTCAAACAGTTTTTCAAATAGGCATGAAGAATATCCCA
The DNA here is from genome assembly GCA_026573805.1 of Hesperophylax magnus. NCBI lineage: Eukaryota > Metazoa > Arthropoda > Insecta > Trichoptera > Limnephilidae > Hesperophylax > Hesperophylax magnus. The sequence goes on from JAIUSX010000068.1 coordinate 10,943,675, forward strand.
ATACTTGTTTAGTGATCTTATATTTATTTGGACACAGGTTAGGTTAGAATTGCATTTATTAATATTTTGTGCGTGAATCCAACATTCTAAATTGTTTGCACGGGTAAATTCTACATCAGTATCATTGTCAATATAGTTGAAAGCCATTTAAAAATATAATATAATAAAATATTTTACTCGTAACATTCACTATAATGGTTGGAAGTTGAAATATACCATCTATTAATAAGTAATGTTGCAAGCCTATGTACATAAATATTATGGGTGGAGTAGATGTACGAAATATACTTGAATATTGTAGGCTTGTAAAAAATAAATTGAAAAATAGATTTTAATTTTGTGCATCTTATAAAGAAAAATATATAACTGTTGAGTAAGTATTGTCATGGAGTAGACATTAAAAAATGAGCAGGTGGTATGATTTCCAGATCAGGGTAGGAAGATACTACTGTGTGCGCGAGAGAGTTCATTATGCACTCTATTTGCACCAACACAGTCTGAAGCTCCTCATAAGGGAGAAGCTGAGTTCCAATCACTCAGTATAAGTGAGTCTTCATGCTTTTCACGTTAGCCTCCCACACACCCCCGAAATGGAGTGCGCGTGGTGGAATCATTTTCCACTCGATACGACGCTTGGCGAGTTCTCGTTTTAACGCGGGCTCATATTCCGATTGTAATGTTTCTTCTTTTTGGTGTGAATATTTATATAATTATTTTTCTTCTCTTGGGGTTTTAGAAGGCTTCGACCGTGAACTTGGCTGGGGAGTGAAAAGACCACCTACCCGGTCCACATGTGCCCTCGTATGAAACCATTCCTCCCTCGTCACGCTCCACCATTATTCAGGATGTAAATTAAACACCCTTATTTGAGGCACTACCTCGTTTAAACAGAGACCCTTAATTAAGATCACATAGTTACGACTTTTAATGTAATCTCTCATGTGGTCATTATTTTTGCATAATTAAATTTCTCCACTACGTTGTGTATATTTTTTGTTTCAGTGCATTATAACTTAATTATCATGTTTTTGTGGTAACCTTGGTTCTTTTCAGGTTAGTGATTGGGCAAGGAGATTGGATTACGTCGAGATATTGCGAACGCTGGTATCATTTAACCTTACTAAAATTTTCCTGAGAATCCCTATCTCCTAATTCTAATTCCTTTAGAAACCGTAAAACCTGTGGAAAATACATAATATTTAATTTAGTGTCATAGCATACATATATAGTTAAATCAATCGAATATAGGTTAGTACAATATTATTTATGAATCATATGTTCTCCAAAATTCTCTCCAGTTCTGCAACGGCCTGTGGGGTACATACATGTAGATTTAATTTTTGTAAGTATGGTTAGTGTTTATGATTTTGTACGAAGACGAACTCGGAAAGCAATATTGCTGCTAAAAATTTGGCGCCTCCTCCTGCAATGTAACCGGGTGAACCAAGGTCGAATCAGACTTTCACACTGTAGTCAGGTGCCTCTAGTGATAGGTACTTGCAAGGCTTTCCCACACCTCCAGATCCGCAACCCTCTAGCGCTACGATCGAACCTCCCCTGGGTCCAGTACACTCCAAATTCCATCACCTCCGGATTTACGACTACTGAAGCGAACCGGTTTCGTCTTCTGAACAATCATATACTCACGGTTGTTGTAATGACAAGTTTCCTAGGCTTGCCACCACTCCAAGAAGCGATGTGACATGACCAATTTTAGGCCTAAAACGCCAGCTGTAGGCGGGTTCACATCACTCAGTGGATAATACATTCAAAGACATATATGTATACATACGTTTTTTATAATCTGCAATGTATTACTTTAGATAACACATCCCAGACCAGGGAGTGCCAAGCTACGGGGCTGACACCACCCGTAGCCGGTTTACCCTGTTTAGATACATTCTAATATATACGATACACATAATAAACATACGTTTGGTTTCGGTTGATAGTTTTATTATAGAGAGCTATCATCTCATGGTTGTTTGATACTGGGAACCTAAATATGTACTTGTGTAGTACACACTTCATTGTTTGTTGAAATTTTAGTTTGATTTGGTATCGCGGTCTGACAACCACATTTCCTTGTTGATATTATTTTGACTTCTAGCCAGTGTATAAAACACACATGAATATGCTTGCTGTGATTTGGTATGAAGAAACGAGCTTTGAGAAACCTGCCCTTATCGGACACGATGTTTTTGTTTATTTTTGAGTTCAGCTGGAACGCAGTTCGCTTATTTAAGAGGACTTTGACCTATTTTAGGTCTTATGAATTCTTTGTGGGTTATATTTGTATCTGTTATCAGTGACGTAATATCTACTATCAGCTGATAGTTTAGAAGACCAACCGTACATTATCGTTTTGGATTGTCATAGTACATGTTGGTAAATAAGGCTTACCTAATTTCGAAAGGATATTTAGAAGTAGGTATTTGTTTTTGACACGAATGTGGTAATAGGTATGTGAGGTAGGCATTTGTGCATGACACAAGTGTGAAAATAGGTATTCGTGATATATGCATCATTATATGTGAAATGGTACGAAGTTATACCATATTACAGGTATCATATGTACCTAATTCTTGGGATGGATCTAGTTGCTGAAATATCGCAACCAGAGGCTGGACCGGATTATAACCTGTATATATAAAATATAAAATATTATAAGATTTCATTTTTTTTTTATTTCTCCCTCATCGGCTTTTAGGAATGTTGTCCCTTATAGCTTCTCTCCCCTCTCGGCTCTCAGGAACGTTGTCTTTTGATTTCTGAATTTTTATTTTATATTTTGATTTCTATTGACTCACCTACCCTGATCGTTCTTGCAAATAAATCCATTCGTGTTTACAACGAAATTTGCGATCAGGGTTCCAAATCCTACCTACTTGCTGTTTAGAATGTAGTCTAATTAAATTTATTCGTGACTACCTTTTTTTTCATTCGACCGCGGCTTTAAGGTATTGATTTAGCTTCCGTAAGTGTTGATTGACGTAAGGACTGAGGTTAATATTTTCCAAAAGATATCGCAAACAATGATGAAATATTTAATATTATTATTTATACAAAATCTAAACTAGTCATATTATTATAACTCCTTTTATTTTGAAACAAAAGAAAGTGATTATTGTTATTTTTTTCGAACCACTATTTTAAGACAAAGAGATAATGTTTATTTTATTTTTAAACTTAACTTTAAAGTATCCGATGAATCCTTTATTTTCAAATTTATTTCATTGTTACTTTTTAAACAAAGAGACAATATTCATTTTTATCATTTTCACCTTTTTTTTTAATCCTTCCGAATTCTCTTCGTACTTATTTTAACTGAACAATAAAATCACAAAGGGATTAAATTTAATCAAATCTAATCATTGATATTTCTTTTCGAACTGTCTAAATTGTATTTATTTTTAAACTAAGATGTAAGTGTTTACTATTAATATTTTTTGAAACAAAATTGATACTAAATTATAATCTATTTTTAAATATCAATACGCGATCACGTTCACTCTAGATTTCCGATAAAACACTTCAATTGAATTTAAATGGTTTTCACTTTGAATGAAATAATTAGTTTAGAATTTAAATAATTCACTCATCACTTTTTTGCACTTTTCAATTTACACTCTTAAACACTGAATTTAAACTCTATTTTATTTTCACTGTTTAATCAAATTAAAGCTGACTTGTTAAAATTACACTGATGGGATTTATTTTTTCAAAGAGACTTAAAACTGAATCTAACACTTTTACTTTTCACAAAATCTTCTAAGTCCAGGGACTTATTAATTACCTGATTCGACGTACACACACGCGTAATCGCACCTCCCGTACTTTCAAGCTCCACAAAATTCCCGAAGAACTGTCTTGAATACTGCTGTGCGCTCGCTTTTATACTGTCTTCAATACCAAAATGACTTAAGTCGATTTCACCCTTCAGGCAATTAGATCATCAATCAACTCGTAAATTTGAACATATCCGCCACTAATTTTGATTATTTAAATCTGGTCACTTATTCGGACGACACAGTCATACCTCGGTAACGCCCTCAAATTTCCTGTATTTGTTCTCTGCAGTTGCAGGGCTGGATCAGCATCCTTTAATTGTTTTCATAGAGTTCATCGTAAGGTTAAATGTGTTTTTCTAGTTGTGCTTAATTTCATTTATTTTTCTGGGAATATAATCAGTCTATTTCAGTACTCCCTACGCACACTTCACATTCAACGTTCCTTATCTAATTCTTTATTTTATAAAGAATTTTCCCTCTAATTTTTGTTCTTTTCGGGATTGCGCTTCATAATTCAGTCACTATCTTTCCTGTCTTAGCAGGCAAGTTCATGTTCGCACTGGATTCCCTCAATCCAATCATGTTTATTAGTGTTTACCTTTATTTCATCCTTCCTCTGGTTATTATGGCACTTTAAATTCGTCTCCACGCTCCTATGATGTGCGAAAACCCCCCCATCACTGTATTTTTATCGCATCTAGCCGAAATCAACTTCATAATGCTGCTATTTTCGTGTAAATTCCAGTTCTTGCCAATCTGTCGGTCTGTATGCGTCCTTTCTTCTAAGGCCAAACTTTCTATTCAAATTTCGCTTGGAAAACAGAGTTCAAATGTTTTCATTTATATCTTTATGCATTATCTCAGTTTAAGCGTACAGGGCAGTACTTCTAACCATCTCAATCTTTATTCACCTTAATGTCATTAGACCTGAAATGAACATTATTTTTGCCCCTTTTCACCGTTTCGCCACTGTAAAAGTAATTAAATATTAAGGTGTTACCCGCATTGCATCTTGTTCTCTCAAAAATAGTAATTAATTTTTGATTTATATGGAGTCATTATTATGAAATCTTTGTACCTCAGCTATCAATTCTAGTTAATGTGTCTGCCTGTCAATTTAATGTTTTTGGTTTTATATAAACAGTCCCATATATCCTGTGTTAATTTTATAGATTAATTTCAGTTTAATCGTCCGTCTAATGATCGTGGGTCTTGTATTGCTTATCTCAATATAAACAAATGTATTTATGAATCAGGCCATTGTATTCAATCTCACCGATCCAAAACCATTGGTTCCTCGGCCGGTAATTTTCTAGTACGATCTTCTCAAATTTGCATATCGATTACGCGTTTTTCTTGTTGATAGAATATTATTAATAGATAGCTGTAGTTTCCCTCCATCATTCCAAACTATAATTAAATCACTTAGTTTTGTTTTGTTTTCACCTCTCTACACAGTTTTTTTCAGGTTCTCCTGAGTCTACTCTACCCTCACGCGTTAATTTCACTTATTAAAAGTTTCTTGTTCTTTCCAGATAACAGTTTATGATACCTTATTGGATTTCAAATGACAATCAATCCTTTTTTTCCATTTGTATCAATCTCTCTTCGTTTCTTACACCGAAAGTTTACGACCAATGTATTTCCCGTGTGAACATGCTTATCTTATAGTGTATTAACCCTTCGACTCGATGTTTTCGTTCCCAGGTTAATAAATAATGTAGATTTCTTCTTTGTCCAGTCAAAAGCCCACTATGATTGGTTAATTTTAGTCATAAATCTGGATAGGCACACCCCACCAAAACGCCTCTTTTTCTAATAACAGTTTCCTGCAGTTAGTCAAATCATTTCCGCTAGATGTCTCTAGTGTGATGATTTCTACGTAATTGAAGTTTAGTTCTCATTAAATACATTTTATTTTGGAGGAAAACTATTTTATCACACGATTCAACCAAAAACTCGTAAAGGTCATCCAATTGTGCCTTTGCACCCACAAACTTGGTACCATTATCCGAATACAAGCACGAAACAGGGCCACGCCGTGAAATAAAACGGCTGAAAGCAGCCAGGAAAGCATTTGAAGTTAAGTCAAAGACCAACTCAATATGAATAGCCTTAGTCACGAGGCATACACACAGACAAATATATGCCTTCTGCAAATGTTATCCTCTCCGACGAGCAAGCGTAATACGGAGAGGACCCGCGTAATCAACGCCGGTATGAACAAAGGCCTTTGCTTCAGCAATACGGTATGAAGGTAAATCTGCCATCTTTGGTGTAGGGTGTGATGGATTTGAGCGGCAGCAGCAGTTGCATTTCCGCACCCTCACCCTAATAATGGTCCTAGCATCTGATTTCCAATAGCGCTGACGTAATAAAGACATAAGAAGTCCTGGACCGGTATGACAGTTCATAACATGAAAGCGATCTATGATAAGATTTACAACACAGTCATGTTTAGGTAGTAATATCGGATGTTTAATCTCAAAGGGTAAGTCCGATTTAGAAAGGCGTCCCCCAATATGTAACAAATTATCCACATCAAGAAATAAAGACAAACCCTGAAGCATTTTGGAGTGGAATTTGCTTTTCTGAAGTGCAACAATATCCTTTGAAAAATGAACTTTCTGCACGGAACGAAGTACAGCCTTTTCAGCAGTCACAAGATTATTGACAATTCCAGAGGACGATGATATCTTTTTTATGAATCGGAGGACATAAACGACACTTTTTAGTAGTTTATCCCAAGTGAATATACGCTGGGCCAGTTTACCCAGGACCAATTGTTCACCCAGAACCATTGCAGTGAGCACATTAACTTTGTGTTCAGGCATTTCACCGGTATTGGTGGGGCGAAACGGTTTTACTGGCCATTCCAAAGGTGGGTGGCAAATCCATCGTAGGCCGTTCCACCATAAATCATGTGAAACGAGTTGAGAAGGTAGCATGCCACGAGAAAGGCAATCGCTCGGGTTTTCACTTCCGGCGACATGGTAAAAATTCTCCGGAGACAAATTTTCCTGGTACTGAGCTACGCGATTATTAACAAACACCGACCAACGATGCGGTGAAGAATGTATCCAGGAGAGCGCAATGGTAGAATCTAAAAACGCGTATGTTTCTGAAATACAAAGACGCGCACAATGATTATCTTGAACCGTTCGTATTAATTTTGACATCAAAACTGCAGCACAAAGCTCCAAATGAGCGAGAGTTGTCACTCTCGTGGGAGAAACCTTTGATTTTGAACACAATAACCTCACTGAAATATTTCCAGAGAGATCAATGGTGTGCAAATAAATTGCGCAGCCATAACCATTCATGCTTGCATCGCAGAAAGGGACAACGAGCACTGTACTGTCCTTTAGAACGCCAACATGGCGAGGGATTTTTAACGTCGAAATTAGAGAAAATTCCTGCGTGAGAGCCGAAAATCTTTGAATATCGCTCTCAGGGGTTATATCATCACAACCAATGTTGCACAGCCATAGCTCTTTGTACTGGACAGGAGTCCGCACAAGACTGTAGATTTGGGCGCCGACTAGAGCAGAAGACTAGGCAAGGTGAGGCAGTTGGTGGTCAGGAGTTACTTGTTGAAATAAAACGCTTGTTTTGGTGGTAAAGTTAAACTGATTTAATATTTTTAATTTTGCTGCTTATATTCTATAAGGCTGAATTGCAGCCGACATTTGTTTGTCGAAAAAGGGTGGGGATTCTATCCACAACAGCGTACATAAGCCACCGTGAAATGTTGCATATTCATTTTGCCGGTGGTATAGCCGAAGGCAGACGCTTGAATTTGAGAGTTTGCAAAGATTTTGCAGGCTCGCCTGTATTACAATTACATAGTTTAATTACATAGCAGTTATAAGAATGTGTATCTTGATAACTAGATTTTTAGTTTTGTTAAGATACGACAAAAGATAAAAAATGTTTTTTAAATAAAAGTGTAAAAATGATCTTGAAGCGATCAAATTTGTAAAATGGTTAGGGTAGTATTTTTTGCAGGTCCATCGTGAAAAAGCGCTCATAAGGAGGAAAGATTTACTATGCTACGAGGTTTCTGGATTTTTGTAGAGGCAAATAAGTAAAAATAATTGTACAAAAATGGTTACACAAATTCGTTGAAAAACGGCATTTTCAATACCTCCTCAGTAGTAGCATATCGCAAATAGTTTTTATTTAACTACCCCGAGGAGATCTACAAGTAAAAAATAGGTTTTAGTAACATTTAGTAAATTATAATTTGTTAGTAAAATTTGTATACAGAAAAATCTAAATATCGTACCGCTCGGCCGGGGTACATGCGCGATACGGTACCGATGCTTATCGAGGTCAGAATTTTTGTGCAATTTTGGCCAAAACGGGATACAAATGAGCAGTGGCGTGGAGTTGGCACATTTTATAAATGTAAACATATTTTGACAAAATGAAAAAATGTGGCCAACAACGTCCGTTACACTTTTTAATAAGTAATGCCAGGGGCGACCAAGCCGAGAACATCGAATAAGCGGGCTACTACGGAGAGTATGTTCCGCTTCATGCATATCTCCTAAACATAAGAAGTCGTAAAGAAGAAGCTGTCATCAGCTGGTTCCCACGAAAGGCCTAACACCTTAGTGGCATTGTTAGAACCAACAGTGAAGTCCACTGGGCTTCGGCTAGAATCTGGAAGATTTTCAAGTACCACTGAAGAATTACTAGTCCATTTTACCAATTCAAAGGCACCGGATTTGAACAACGAGATCAATTCTCGCGACAGACGTACGGCACTGGGTTCATCTGCAATAGAATGTACCAGGTCATCCATATACAACTTAGATTCTGCCACATTGGCAGCGTCCGGAAAATGAGGTCTTATATCCTGGGTCAACTGTCAAACAGTACGCATCGCCAAGTATGGACTAGCTGTTAGTCCGAAAGGGACCCGATTGAATTGAAAGGTTTGTATGGGATCGTTGTCCGAGAATCGAAATAGGATTTTCAAGTATTTGCGATGCTTGCTTGGAACCCCAATCTGTAAATACATCTGCTTTATGTCTGCAGTAATAGCGATGGGAAAAAGACGAAAGTCTAACAAAAACAAAAACAGATCGGCTTGCGAATTCGGACCAGTATAAACAATGTCATTTTCTGATATAATTCCAGAATACATAATAAAAATTGCTGTCTCCAAAACTGCACAATACTAAAAAACACAAACACAATCAAATATCTAGGAGTAATTATCTATAAAAATTTGAATTGGAAGGAACAAATACGCCAAGTGGTAAAAAAATCAGAAAACTGATATATGTATATTTAAGAATCAAATTTTTTTGTCTTTAAAAAAACTATATTTATTATATTATGCCTTGGTCCAATCAACTCTACAATGTGGTATCATTAGTTGGGGATCCACATACAAAACTAACCTTACTCCAATAGAAGTGGTACAAAGGTTAACAATTAAAATAATATTAAAAAACCTTCCGATTACCCAACAGATCGATTATTCGAAGAATTTCAAGTTCCTTCATTTAAAGATCTTTATACTAAAAATGCATTGATTCAAATCATAAAAGAAAAAGACAAGTATCAATTTCTAACTGAAAACCGTACTCGACTAAAATATATTCACTTATAAACACTTCCTTTGCACAAAATTATTACACTTACCGGGCAAGAATTTTTTTCAATCGACTACCTGAAGAAATTAGAAACATTAATGATAACATCCAAATAATAAACACTGTGAGAAAATATTTTAAAGACAAACTTACCAAAAATAAAAATGTTTTCAATTGAATTAATCTGAAGAATAACTCATCTCAATTAGTTTCCTTAAGTAACATTCCATTCTTCAAATAAGTTTAAAATCATTTTATTTTTAATTACTTACTTAATCTAATAAAACAATGTACACTCCTCTTCTAGCCACAAGGTAATGCTTTTACGGAAAAGGGGTCTTGAAATATTTGATCATATATTGTAACTGTTGACGCAACAATCTTCCTTTAACATTGTCCTTGATATTTTCCCATCCTATTACCTACAAGTACCTGTCATTATCCGACAATACCCACATTTGTGTGACATTTACAACAATAAACTTAACTGTCAAATCAGTTTATTGATGAAGCCGGTGTGATGAACATCTCTTTATGATCAGTGCTTTTATTGATATCAACTCGGAGTAGAATACTGTGCCGTGAACATATTCAGTTCCCTCAGTGTGTTTCTTACCCAACCCAAATGTTGTGGTAGTTGCGTGTGCAATAAATCATCTCCTGTGAGTGAAACCAACCAGCAACATCGTTGACGAACATCAAAGGGGTAAGTCGGATTCCTTCCTTACTCCCTGTTCACCATCTCTAACCATCGTTGTGTCAACTTCAAGTTCACAATTAATTTTACAGTCCATTCTTGATTCGCCTTGCGATTACATTATTTGGTCCATTTCGAGCAGGATTGAATTAGAAATTAAATTCATAAGATTCAAAATTATTATTGTCGTTGCGTATTGGCTGTTTTCTGTGTAAAATCATTATTCTTACAAATTAATGAGCAAAATGGCAGATAAGAAGGTCGCTATATTGGTCGCTATAGAGATCGTATGTTAGCAAGAAATGCACAGGTATAACATCATGTGTTATCAAACCTGTTAATCAGCAAGCACCTACGTTATCCGCGACACCCATAGTGATTCAGGAAATTACTTCATGGATGCCATTTGTTGCACTGGATAAAGTGTGAAATCGCGATTTCTCAATTTAACGTTGGCCGATCCAAGTTTTGATCAGCCGGGTCAAATAGATTTTCTACTCGGCGCCGATCTGTATCCAAATATTTTGGATGATCAATCGCAAATCGTTCGGGGTAACCCTAGTGCTTTAAATACAGTTTTTGGCTACATTATTCTCGGGAAAATTGGATGTCAATCAACCGATTCATCGCCAATGTCACTTTTGACATTGTCTGACATGTCATTAAATGATACAATGAAAAATTTCTGGGAAATTGAAGAAGCTCCGATCATTTCTGAATTGAACCCTGATAATACCAAAGCGGAAGAAATATTTCAGAAGGAGCATTACAGACAGACAGATGGAAGATATGTGGTTCCGATTCTTTTAAAATCGGACAGTCATTTACCGCAAAATACCTACAGCTTGGCTGAATCACGAATGCGCAAGTTGGAAAAGCGTTTTTACCGGGATGCGACGTTGGCGTCAAATTATGCGAATTTTCTTAATGAATATGAAAGTCTAGGTCATATGAAACGTGTAACACCCCACTCTGGGGCAAATTATCTACCCGATCACGCTGTAGTTAATGAAAAAGGTAAAATTCGCGTGGTTTTTGACGGGTCTGCGAAGGCCTCCGATGTGTCATTAAACGACATGCTGTATAGCGGTCCAAAACTACAAACAGAAATACCATACATGATATTAAATTTTAGATTTCATAAGTACGTCTTTACTGCCGACATTTGTAAAATGTACCGGCAAATTTTGATTATTCCTGATCACCGTAAATATCAGCACATCCTTTGGCGCAATTCACCGCATGAACCGATGAAAGATTATGAACTTCTAACTGTAACCTACGGTTTAACATCTTCTCCGTTTTTGGCCATTTCGATTCTACGTCAATTGGCAAGAGATGAGAGGAAAAGCTATCCTGCCGCTTCGAGGGCACTGTTAGAGAGTTTTTATGTTGATGATTTGGCGACTGGTGCGGACTCCATTGAATCGGCTCGCCACCTCAAGGATGAAATTGTAGCCATTTTAAAATCAGCCAAACTAGAGCTCAGCAAATGGGCAAGCAATTGTTCAGAATTACTTGAGCATGATTCTGAAACTCAACAACCATTAATGAATTTCAACAAAACTCAATCGAATGTTAAAATATTAGGCGTGTATTGGAATCCCGAAGTTGATTATTTCTCTTATCACATTTCAATACCAAATTCGGCAGTATATTCGAAACGGTATATATTGTCAACCCTTGCTCGGATATACGATCCGCTAGGGTGGTTGTCTCCTGTAATCTTCACGGCAAAAAGGATTATGCAGGAATTGTGGAAGTTGAATGTGGGCTGGGATTCCGAAGTTCCACTCCACATCCTTTCTACGTGGAGAAGCTTTGTGGAACAACTTCCATTGCTACAACATTTACGAATCCCACGTCATTACCATACGAACCTAGATAGTCATTGTATGCTCGTAGGATTTTGCGATGCATCCCAACTAGGTTATGCCGCTGTGACATATTTAGTTATTAAAAACGATAACTCCAGCCACTTGTTGATGGCCAAATCCAAGGTCGCACCTTTAAAGTCATTAACAATCCCTAGACTAGAGTTATGTGCAGCTGTGCTGCTATCAAAACTTATCAAATATATATTGTCGTCAGTACATTTTGCCACGCAAATTAAAAATGTTATTCTCTTTACTGACTCGACGATTGTCTTATCCTGGCTCAAGACGCCACCACATTTATTAAAAACTTTCGTCGCGAACCGTGTTGTTCAGATCCTTGACAATACACCAAGAGCAATTTGGAACCACGTTAATTCAGAGGATAACAGTGCTGACTATGGGTCCCGAGGTACCCTTCCCGTTCATTTTATAGAACATCAATCATGGCTTTCAGGTCCGTCATGGCTCCGTAATCCATTCGAGGATTGGCCTACGGCGAGGCCACCATCTATTCCAGTAAGTGAATTACCGGAAATTCAACCCCCGAAACCTACCGTTTTTAGTGTAGAATTAAAATCATCTTCTATTATAGCGATGTATTCCTTATTATCAAAATTAAAGAAAGTCATTGCTTGGATCCTTAGGTTCAAAACAAATTGTCTATCTGACGTTTCCAAAACGGCGAAACAGAGCCTGAATCATGCGGTACTTACTATTGAAGAACTTGACAATGCACTCATGAAGATGATTAAACTCGAACAGGAAGTATTTTTTCACAACGATCTTATTCTATTAAGTTCTAATCAAATGTGTTCTTCTGGTCTTCAAAAATTGAAACCTTTTATTGACTACCATGGTATTCTCAGGGTGGGTGGTAGGCTAACAAATTCTGCACTTCCATCCGAAATCAAACATCCCATTTTACTACCTAAATCTAGTCATTTGACCAGGTTGTTAATTGATTACTATCACCGCGCATATCTTCATGTCGGACCGCGTACTCTCCAATTTCTTATTCAACGCAAATATTGGATTATGTCCGGTCGTACCGTCATTCGATCCCAGTTATCAAAATGCGTCACTTGCTACAAGTTTAGGGCCACCGCACATCCACCTATGATGGCGGATCTGCTATCCTTTCATGTCCAACCTAGTCGTCCCTTCTCTCGTGTAGGCGTCGATTTTGGTGGACCTTTTCTGCTAAAGGATCATAAACGTCGTGGAGCCAAAACCACCAAGGCTTATTTATGCCTATTTATCTGCATGGCTACCAAGGCATTGCACCTTGAGGTCGTGTCAGATCTCTCCACTGATGCTTTCATAGCATCCTTAACCCGACTTAATAATCGACGGGGTTTGTGTTCCGAGGTCTACAGTGACTGCGGCACAAATTTTGTAGGAGCAAAACGATACCTAACTGGGGTATTCAAATATTTTCATTCTTCACCTCAACGTGAAGTAATTTCAGACTACCTTGCCCAAAAGGGCATTCTGTGGACATTTAATCCTCCCGCCAGTCCGCACTTTGGTGGGCTGTGGGAATCCGGAATCAAATCGGTAAAACATCATTTAGTAAGAGTTGTCGGTGATACTTCCCTAACATTTGAGGAGTTTACCACGCTTCTTACTTCCATCGAAGCTATTCTAAATTCACGCCCTCTCTGCCCCTTATCGGTCGATCCAGAAAATGTCGATGCCCTTACACCCGGCCATTTTCTGATAGGAGGATTCCTTTTGGGACTTCCCGAATATGACCTGTCCGATACTGAGTCAAACCGATTAAGTCGTTGGCAACACATACAAAAGATGTCTCAGCACTTTTGGCGACGCACACTGGGGCCAAATACCAGAAGTTGATACAATAAACAAAAAAAAATAATTCAATAATACGATGTCGCTTCATTTGTTTCGAGGTACCTCGATAGTTGTAGCATTATTATATAGCAGGTAGAAACCCTTGACCATACTCTTCTACCTGTGACACCGCTCAGTAGAGAGCGAACACTCGTGCAGATAATACGCCGTTTACAAGTGCCAGCATAAACCTCAACTTCAAGTATTTATTTCGGAAGACGCCTATTACAAATCCCAAAAATGAGTATGGAACCATCATGTTCAAGTATTTATCTTATTTTTTCACATTATATTTTAAACATTATTAATTATTTTGATAGATAAAATTGTATATCAAATATATACAAAAATATAGTAGTGATTTTTAGAAAAATGATATTCTTTTAGAGATTAGTTGAGCTCCGGGCACCTCCGGGCTATCATTCAAACACTTTTAGGACCAGTAACTATTGTTATTTACGAATCACTTTTAAAATCTTGCACATATGTACAATTTTTTAAGTAATGAATTATTTTAATGTGATCGGTAGCTATAATTAAAATGAACAGTTTTTTTAAAAACTCGGGATCACACAATTTAATATCATGTTAGTTAAAAAACCTGTCAGAATAGAGATTTATTTCAAAATAATCATTACTGACATTCAATTTCCATTTTTTGGACGTAAGGTGGTAAAGTGTAACTCAAAGATAAAACTTCATGGTCTCCCTTCCTAAAACTGTTTATACCACATATCTGGTCATAATAGAACAAAGATAGAACGCGTTTTCTGAGAGACATTAGATCGTGTCAGTTGGTGACAGATATAGCACAACGCAATTCAGCGGTTTTTTATGCCTCGTGACAAATACAGCACTACGTTAACCGAGCGGAGAAATTTATTCATTTTCTTTTTTTCACACAGGTGTGAATTCTGATACCTTATTCATGACAAGACGACAATTATTCACAATAATGAAGAACTCTGGACACGTACACATTCCAGATCAGCTAAATTCGCTGCAAAAGGAAATGGAATTGAGGACAGGATGCATCGGTGATCCAAGAAAACATATTTCGAGAAGGATAAATCGCTTCAAATCGGATCACTATTCACGATGGGTAGCAGCGCACCGGATTGAAGTAAGATTTCTGGAGAAAAATAAAACATTGCTGGATTCATCAATTTATTTTCCTAATCTTACACTAAAACACGGTGGTCCTGGTCACCCGAAAATTACATTTGATCAAAGTACAAAACGAAAGAAACGACAAAAGACTCTGGATTTGAGAAAGTCTACTCCTCTAACTGAATTACTTTATGCCACACAAATGGAACTTAGAACTACAGGACAGACAGAGGCGTCTATAGCAATCACTGATATTTTACCTGATTCATCAAGTCCCAGTAAATATTTAAAAGCTTATACAAATTCTCTTGAAACTGTTACTATGTCAGGAGAGGATGCTGTAGCACTCGTAGTGGAAGCGGAATTATCTCGACACCAATACAATGTAATAAGATCAAATGCTCCAAAACTTTACCCGTCTTATAAAATTGTACAGGCCGCAAAAAAGGAATGTTACCCAGTGACTTCGAAAATCAATGTTTGATACTTCAGTTCATGTTGATTTGCAGAAAATGCTCAATCTTACCACTAAGCGTTTGGTCTTCGCTCAGGGCGATGTAATACGTACACTCAACTCTAAGGAATTATAAAATATGTTTTCAGTTTTTTGTTTTTGTCATCAGTTTTATCTCTGATAACGAGCAAAAGGAAGCAGCCAAAAAAAAGTTGACCACACTACCCATAGAAGCGGTAGAACTGCTAATGCTCCATCATTACAGCCGACAGGTGAAAATTATTCAAGTACTCAGGATGATGATGATGATAATGACGATTACGATTATTATGATGATCGTGATGGTGATGATGATAGTGATTTTGACTCAAACAAGTCGGATAAAGAGAATTGATTTTTTTTTGTTGTTTATTTATTTAAATCGTGTATATATAATTTGCACATAATAAAGTTTACATATATTATGTATTTAAATTTTTTGTTTTTTTATAACCTTCCTTTCCACATTCAAATTTTCTCTTAAAAACGTCCCTGTTAATAAAGGGCGTTTTTCATCAATCTTGCCCCAGTGTGCGACGTTGGAATGTAGAGTACCTTAATACTCTACAACAACGTGCAAAATGGTTGAACGACCGACCCAATTTAAAGATTTGTTAATAAGTGCTAGTCAAGGACGAACGACTTCCTCCCATGCGATGGACTTTAGGGCAAATTATCGCAGTTCATCCGGGGAAGGATGACATTGTTCGAGTTGCCACACTCAAAACAAATAAGGGCAACCTTGTCCGTCCAGCGGTTAAATTATGTCCCTTGCCCATAGAATAACTCATTTTACTTCAATACTCAGCAATATTTTTATCATAGAGCCATAAGTACTAGGTTGCTCTATTAATATGTTTATTTTTTTTCATTTTTATAATTTTTTTTTGTTGATAAATACACAGAGGATAGCCAATATGCTTGCGTCTCATAATAGTATTCTTTATTTTTTTTGATTGATAACATAGTCCGTGACTATTTGTACCCAAAAGACAGCCGGTGTGCTTGCGTCTTCTAATTTTTATTATATTTTGATTGATCTCATATGTAGTACCGGGGCTATTTTTTGTTTGTTAATTTTGTTCCAAAATTAGGTGGGCGGAAATGTTGACGCAACAATCTTCCTTTAACCTTGTACCTTCCTTAGTCCTTGATATTTTCCCATCCTATTACCTACAAGTACCTGTCATTATCCGACAATACCCACATTTGTGTGACATTTACAACAATAAACTTAACTGTCAAATCAGTTTATTGATGAAGCCGGTGTGATGAACATCTCTTTATGATCAGTGCTTTTATTGATATCAACTCGGGGTAGAATACTGTGCCGTGAACATATTCAGTTCCCTCAGTGTGTTTCTTACCCAACCCAAATGTTGTGGAAGTTGCGTGTGCAATAAATCATCTCCTGTGAGTGAAACCAACCAGCAACATCGTTGACGAACATCAAAGGGGTAAGTCGGATTCCTTCCTTACTCCCTGTTCACCATCTCTAACCATCGTTGTGTCAACTTCAAGTTCACAATTAATTTTACAGTCCATTCTTGATTCGCCTTGCGATTACAAACAAAACAAAAATGTACTTATATAATAAAAAAATAAAAAAAATGACAATCCTGTGTGTGTCTTAGCACTAGCATCGAGCACAATCCGAGGCATAAGTTTATCCGCGCGAGTGACAGCGTGATGCGGAATGTAATATCCGTCATCGGTAATATCCAACCTTGAAACTTCTGCTAAGTAACCGTTTTCAATATACTCATGAATAACTTTATTATAATTCTCCCGCAAAGCCGGTGAATGTTTAAATTTTCGCTCTAAAGCCATAAATCGGCGCTGAGCAGTAGCAAGAGAATTACCCAATTGCTTCGGGTCTTTACAGAAAGGTAAAGCAACAGAATACCTTCCGTCGACGATGCTAGAAATGGATGAAATAAATAAATTCTCACAATCCGTCTCTTCCGGACTTAGAAATTGCGTGTTGGGTATTTCCTCTAACAGCCAAATTTTTTGTACTAAATCATTAAGCGCAAGTGCCAAAAATGACGTACTTGAATTAAGCACATCACTAGAGTAATCACCCATTAACACAAAACCGAACGTTGTCGCTAATGCGGGAGGTGCACAGGTACCAGATTCAACCCGTTTCCCTAAATAAATATATGGGAACAGTTGTGGACCTAATACTATATCCACGCATCCAGGAATATTCCACGTTAAGTCAGCGAGAGGTATACCTTTAAATAAATTATATCACCCTTGGTTATATAGTGATTAGGTAAATGATCAGTAATGTCGATGACAAGCGCATAAATGTTGTATTTATTATTCAGGTACACGCGGGACTCAATGTCCAAATAAACGTAACCCAAAATTGGTTTGGATGCTGAATCAATTCTATTTACAAAGGAATTATTGGTAAGTGGAGCACTTTGCAACAATCGACGGTAATTAGATTGTTCTGTGAGCCGTTGTCCATCAAACACCGAACAATAATCTTATTTCCATTTTTACTTTTTGTGTATGCTTGCGCCGTTGATAATAAAATCGTCGTATTATGGGCCGCTTTCACAGAAAGGGAGCATGAATTATTTATGTTTAGCGGAGGCTCCTTAATTGTGTATCACAATTTCCGGATGTCCCTGTAGATACTCGCGACGTATGTACGAGGGTACATGATCGAGTATTGGCATTATTATCCACACTACCAAAATGTAAGAAAGTGTGATGACGCTTTTTACAAAATTCGCAACTTAAAACCGATTTACACGCGTTTATTGTATGCCCTCCACTAAGGCAATTTACGCAAGCATATTTTAACTTTCTTAATTCGAAACGCGCCTGTGAGGAGCTCATATTTTTAAATTTAACGCAATCCTTAATTGTATGATCCGTTTTATTACAAACAGGACAACAATTTGTGCGCGAAGCCGTAACCCGAGGTAGAGTATCGTTGCTAGCAACGAACGATTTTAAAATTTTAAAAATTTTATTAGAACGTAATGACGATGTGGTGAGCAGTTTTTTAACGGCTTCATTTGAATTACTTAAACGATCCAAAATCTTCACGTGATCTTGTACAAACGAGACTAAATCGTCATATGTCGGAATCTCTTTATTCCTAACTGAAGCTCGAAAATCTGTGCGATTTGCGAATCGATTTTTCTAAATGCGCAATGAAATAAAATAAAATCAGTTAAATTTTCAATCTCTAATTGTTTTAACGCTGCTACTGATGCAGAAAAATCTCCAATAAAAAAAATCAAGACTGCCAGATGTATTTGTACAATTTTTTGCATCAAGAATATTGTTTAAATAATGTGTGCCTAGTGCACGTTTGTTTTGAAATTTGTTCACCAAAGCATCCCAAATTATATTATATGTGTCACCTTCAGGCACAATGCCTGAAGTAACCTTTAAAGCGCCATGTGTCAATTTACCAATTAAATACTGAACACGCTGGGCGTCGTTTAACTGCTTATTTTTATGTACATTAGATTTGAAAGATTGATAGAAAGTCAGCCAATTTTCCCGTTTACCATCAAAATATACCATCATACATACATACATTCATACTTAATAAGAAAACGAATTTAAAAGGGATTCAAATAAAACAAATTTACCGCCTGTAGACCCCTCGACCGCGCTCAGACGCCCGGGCGGTCGGGCCTCTCGCAAAACTAGCGGGAGCCACGTCGCCTCACCTCGGATTAAGACCAAAACTGTGAAGCAAAGTGGTCGACCGTTCGTATTCCCCAGGGGCGAGTCCGTATTCACGGTGGAAAACAGTTATGGAAGTGAGGTTTTCACTACGTATTTCCTAGGGACGAGACCGTTTTCACTGTGTAATACAGTGACTATATGAACCAGTCCGTGTTCACTACGGAATACAGTGATAAAAGTAAGGTTTTCACTACGTATTTTCTAGGGACAAGACCATATTTACTATGGAATTCAGTGAATCCAGGGACGATTCCGTATTCATCACAGAATACAGTAATAGAATTGAGATTTTCTCTACGTATTCCCTAGGGACGAGTCCGTATTCACCACAGAATACAGAGATGGATGCGAAGTTTTCTCTACGGTGTACGTGCAAATGAATGTGTATAGCGGAAATATCTAAGTACAGGGCACGTTGCGCGCCAATTATAACGGATATGACTAGATAAGCCACGTTGCCGCCAATTACAACGGAAATTAAGGTTGCAAGGCACATTGTCGCCATTGTAACATGTTATGTGGTAACAAAGTGCAGAAATAAAAGAAAGGGGAAAACGATTCCAAGATAACAATATTTATTCCTACAACTTTAGATAACATGAGAACTCTTTAAATCATTAGTTAATATCTCAGGGGTGTGCATCATCCGAAGGATAGAAATGCAACAGTGGAAATTTTAAGATTGCATTGATAAATTGACAATAAAGTTGGTGACATTAAAAGTTAACTGACCTGATAAACGTAAAAGGGCGCCAAGCAGTGCAATCAGCATTGCTAAAATTTAATAAGTAGAGCGATGGATGACCAAGGTAAAATTAATTAACTACGGCGTCATGGTAGCTCGTAAAATATGTCGACCCGCGTGGTGGCTCAAGTCTTCCTCCAGTCGCAACGTCCCCAGCTGCCTGCTCGTGAAATACTGAAGTCGGCGGCGTTGCTGAGTCCGCAATCCAGTGTTGATCTTCCACAGGAAGTTGCCATAAACGCTAGCGGCACGTCAACAAGTCCAAATTCTTGACAGGTGTTAGAATCTCTGTAGCGGGGCTAGATTGAACTGCTACAAGTGCACGGACGTGAATTTTACGCACCAATATTCACACTGTTAGAATTACACACGGACTGAAATATACACACAACGCTGATGGACACTGCAATGATGTCCGAAACGTTGGCTAAAGAAGGAGGTAGCGCAACACGGCATAATACCCCCCAAAAAAATCACTTTAATACTTTTGGCAGTGAAAATCTCAAATCATACCTATATACCAAAACATTTTTAATTTTATCATCGGACAGCAAAATGATATTTACGTTTTTGAATCCAAATTTTGCTAAGGAATCGCTGGTTAAAATCCGTCGGGCACGTTATATTACACCTTAAATAAAGAAGAGTGTCTGAGTGACGGCTACCTAGTGGGTGGCGTGAATTTAATTTTAATATAAATCTACAGTTTTATTCCGCCATTGATGATATTGTACACTTAACCTTTAAAACGAGAGGAAGGTCACTGTCCATATTATGATATATCGAAAGAGCCCTGGCAACATCGGAGACTAGTTATTATGCCATGTGAAATTAACGCATAATACGTGTAATTTTATCCTGGCATCTGCAAAATACGTTTTAAAAATAACTGAATTGAATTACATTGGAAACGTTTGAAAAGGGAGTAGGCTTGGTTTCGTGTTTTATTTTGGAAAGCCACATCCACCCATGTAACGATATCACGCACATAATGTAGAATATGTTTTTCTAGGAAAAAGGCGATCTCATTTGTTGTTTCATTTTGCTTATAAACTATATACTGAAGAGACAAGCTCGGATGTTAGGGGTACAATATTCTTGGTGTTTTTTCTTATCAAAACTTGGCATCATTCGGGAAATCTACACCTTGTAGGGTCACACCCGGAATTGCTCTGGTACCAGTCACATAGATTTTGAAGGGTGTTATGGGTTGCCCATATCCTCGATAGTTTGCCTATGTCAATAACCACAAAACGTAAAGGATACGCAACAATTTCGTTAATTTGCTCATGCCCATGTAAGGTAAGGCAAACAGAAGATTACCTTATAAGGAATTATCGATGAGCACGCGTTAATAATTGATCAATGAGGAGGTGTTTCCACTCCTATACGAATGGGAAAAGATAGGAGAGATAGGAATACCTAGTCACTTGAGTTCGTGACCTGAAGTGAAGACATCAGCATGACGAAGCGGGGATATCAGTCGTCCCAGCGCGGCCGAGTGCAGAGGGAGCAGGATTACACCGACAGTGGTCATCTTTTGTCGGGTTCCCCGAATCCAAGCCAGTTTCATTGATTGACCTCGCTCCTAATAATTTTCAACCTCAACACACGTGAGCTTGCATCACGTTCAACTTCCAAAATTGCAACAGTTTCAGAGCCCGTAACTTCTTAGCTTGTTTGTACAACATTATACTAATTTAATTTACCTTTAGAAATGTTTAAATTAATTTGGTTTTCAAAGTTTTATTTCACACGTACATTATTTTTTACTTGATTTTTATTTATTTGCTACCGGTTTCGACATATCTGTGTCATTCGCTAGCCATCTTTAACTGTGTCATTAACTAGTAATTTTAAAATGTTTTTAGATTATTACTGAATGATACAATTTTTAGATTGCTAGTGAATGACAATGTGAATATGTGAAACGAAATATCTAAACATTTTAAGATTACTAGTTAATGACACAGTTTTAAAATTGCTATTGAATGAAAAACTTTAAAAGATTGCTAGTGAATGGCACAGTTTTAAGATTGCTAGTGAATGACACAGTTTGAAGATCACTAGTGAATGACACAGTTTCAAGATTGCTAATGGATTACACATATGAGTCAAAACTAGTGAAAAATAATTAAAAATCAAGTAACAAATAAACATGTGAAATGTAACTCTTCAAAACGAATTGTTTAGAGATTTTTAAATAGTTTATTCCCAAGAAATACAAAAATAATGTTAAAAAAAACTTATTTTGTCCACTTACCTACTGTATTTTATTTTTAATTATAAGCAATAATTAGTCATCCGAAATACTAATACAAATTGAAAATATCTCCCGAATAAAAATAAATGCCGCCAACGGGAATTGAACCCGTGGCTTCTGATGTCCGGTCAGGTGCTCTGTATCCACTGAGCTATGTCGGCTTATTTCAAACCCGCCAAATGATTCAATATGTACTAGTACCTCAATCAACAATTACTGCTTATTATATTTTTTCACCTGTAAACAACCAACTTTATTTTTGTAGGAAAGGCTTTGTTAGTGCTAAATTTCTCACTAGATGGCGTCGAGACATATGATATCTTCATTTATTGGTGAAATATTTTTGACTTTTTTTTTCGGATGACTAATTATTGCTTATAATTATTTGTTTTCCTTTATGCTATGCATAAAACCTTGTCTTATAAACGTTAGTTTATCATTGTAAAAAAAATAATAGTATTTTATTGTAATGGAATCTGGACTAATTATATAAAGTACTACTTACTTATAATGTATAACCTCAACGTAATCTGGGAAGCGGTGCGGCAAAGGCTAGTAAGTTTAATAATTTGGGAAATCTTCAATTATTCAAGAATACTCAAGATTTGGCCATTCAATAAAGAGCTTTTAAATCAGTCTCCCATTTTAAGGGCCTCCATCTTCGATGATATTGCTCGGTTTCGTATCCAGGTTTCTATGGATTACAGAATAATAAGAAAACATATCAATTAACCATCCTTGAGTCACAGTTAAAGCACTCTAATTTTAAGGGCCTCCATCTTCGGTGATATTGCTCGGTTTCGTATCCAGGTTTCTATGGATTACAGAATAATAAGAAAACATATCAATTAACCATCCTTGAGTCACAGTTAAAGCACTCTAATTTTAAGGGCCTCCATCTTCGGTGATATTGGTCGGTTTCGTATCCAGGTTTCTATGGATTACAGAATAATAAGAAAACATATCAAGTAACCATCCTTGAGTCACAGTTAAAGCACTCTAATTTTTCATTAACATAAGTTCTTAATTTAACCCTAGAACCGTACCTTGAGGTACAAATTTAAAAAAAAATTGGAAATTTTCGATAATTTTTTTCGTTTCACAACGGATCTTTTCGCGCCGCCGCGTATTTGCAAGTGGGGGGAGTCGTTTCGAAGCATCAGTCAAGCGGGAGTCCTGCTAGTGTATGGTCGTGGCAAAACGTGCGTGGGGCGCTCCAGTACCCCTGGGTACGGTGAAGGTAATTATTTTCATTACTATGATTTTAATGTTTTTGCGAAATAAAGCATGTTATTGTGTTATTTGATACGTGTTTCTTTATTTGAATGTTATT
This sequence comes from Hesperophylax magnus, assembly GCA_026573805.1. Lineage (NCBI taxonomy): Eukaryota > Metazoa > Arthropoda > Insecta > Trichoptera > Limnephilidae > Hesperophylax > Hesperophylax magnus. The sequence goes on from JAIUSX010000068.1 coordinate 10,967,173, forward strand.
TTTATTTGCATAATAACCTTACACATAACTTTGTTTTGGAATAAATGTGTAATTATTTATTATATTTAGGTATTTTGCATTTAGTTGCGTGTAACTTGAATACTTCTTTTTTTTAGATGGCTGTACGTTGCTAAGTTATGGTTACCGGGAATCGAACCTGGTTATTAAATTGGCTAAGCTCAGATAAAATGGTAGAGCAGGCGACTCGTGTACAATCAGGGGTGGGCAGTTCTTTGATCAGCAGCTCGTCCATCGGTCAGGAGGTTGGAAAAGGACATCACAATAATAACACATAAGTAAGGGTACAAGGTATATTAAATGTCTCGAGAAATACAGGTATACATTGGATCTCCCTACTAACTCTCTCTACTAATTTATGACGACCAGATAAAGCGTGGATTCTACATGAAATTTACGAGAATTGAACACAAGAAAAGGGGAAGGTTGAAAGCTTACGAATCGTCACGATGTGGCATGGGGCATCAGGTTGAGCCAGAGGTACCCGCGCTCACAGGCGGCGGGTCAGTTGAGGCGGTGAAGTGCACTCGGGATTTTTCACGGGAACGGGACTCCATTGAGTTAGCCCGAACCGTAATAATAAACATGATTGTAAATTCGATAGTGATTAATTAAGAAACTGGAACGAGATTCCGTCTGTTCGCGTAATTATGCAAGTCATTGCGAGTGTTGTTTCCGCGAGCGACCATCAAGGCCGAGGTCGGAGCTAGACTGCCGGAGCGATTAGCTTGTGCCGCGGCGCTGCGTGAGGTCTGTGCCGGTCACGTGGCGGCTAGCTGCGTTTTGTCACGTACGCCACGATCGTTTGCATGGGGAAAGCGAGGCTAAAGTATGCAACTTTTTATAGGGTGACTTGTATTACGTAACACATTCCCCCTCCGCCAGTAAAAGGCGACGTGGTAATGAAGCTTTAGGCGCTAAAAATCCTCTTCATCTTGTCGTGAGGTGAGTAGAGAGAGAAAAAAAAACAGTGTTGATTTACAAAAAAAACAAAGAAAAAATACATGGTTATGCAATGGTGAAAAGACAACATACAAGGTTATGCAGTGATGAAAAGAACAAACATACAAGGTTATGCAGTGATGAAAAGATAACATACAAGGTTATGCAGTGATGAAAAGAACAACATACAAGGTTATGCAGTGATGAAAAGAACAAAAAGGACTCTAAAATTTCATTGGTCTGTAAGCTAAGTTTGAAGAGCGTAGTGTTTTCGTAGAGTACCAAGTAGACGTAATTTCACTGAAGTTATAAAGTTACATTTTCACTGTAACTTTACCCATTTGAGATTGCACTCAAGTATCACTAGGGCCATAGAAATTGAACTGTGCTTCTTGGTTGTGGTTGAGGGATGGTGATGCGGAGGGCCAGAAGTATCCGGGTTGTGTTGTTGTACCAGCGTGAATTCCATTATGCTGATGCGGTGGAGCAGTGGTTGTCAAGGTGAAATGGAGTTGGTAATAACATGGAGTAATACCAATAAGTTGATTGATGGTTGATGCGTGTAATGGTTATTATGTTGAGTTTGCGCATCGGCAAGTGGTTGGTTTGTACAAATGGCAAGTGGTTGATTTGTACGACTGCCAGTAGTTGATTTGCACAAACGGCAAGTGGTTGATTGCACAACGGCAAGTGGTTGATTTGCACAACGGCAAGTGGTTGATTTGCACAAACGGCAAGTGGTTGATTGCACAAACGGCAGGTGGTTGATTTGCACAACGGCAAGTGGTTGATTTGCACAACGGCAAGTGGTTGATTTGCACAACCGGCAAGTGGTTGATTGCAGGAACATAATTAACCTTGAGCTGGCATGCTCTGAGGTTGGTTCTTTTGAATGTGGTTTGAATGATGAGACAACTTGATTTGCAACTGCACGCACGACTCACACCTAATTTGGGTGCGGTCGAGTGTTTTTGGTACGCAGAGATTGGAGAGATGTGAGTGATGGAAGAGAAGGCGGCAAAGAAGAGAAGCTCAGCTTGCAGGTGATGAGAAGGGCTGCTGGTCTTCTTTTTAATCCAGGGACAGGTTATTATTAGAGCCAAAATTCTTGAAGTTTACCTGCCTAGTAGACCAATGATGCAAAACGTTTGGAGAGAAACAAATTGTGTTCAAGAGAAAAGACAAAAAGACAAAAAAAAACGTCGTTGGTTAGAGAGAGTAGAGAGAGAGTAGAGAGAAATCTATTATGCTGACTATACCATGAGTATCCCGAGATTGGGGAGACAAAAAACTATCACGACTGGCGTGAGGTTACCTATTTGATATACAAGGTATAGGTAGGTGGTTGTACAGTAGTAACACCAAGTTTCTGAAAGAAGTTGGCCTTCCATGGCCGGTGTTAGCGCTTGAGCGATAACAACTTACGACTTTCAAAATTACAAGAAATGTGTTGATTACCTAGGTATGGGGTGAAAAGGAAGTTTGAAGCAAATTTCATGGATAAGGATTGTCTTATAGACAGACGATACGCTATGTGCGTAGGGTACACCTTCCAGATTCATGAAATTAACCTCAAGGATAATGAGGGATGAGAAAAAAAATGGCGATGAGCGAGAAGGTCTGCTGGTGATGGAGCTGATTCTCCGTTCGATCTCTTTCAGAGAACGAAATGTGGTCAACCAGCAGAACTTTTACAAATGTACAAGAGTTTGATGGAGGGGTGAAGGATGGAGGATTGAGTAGCGAAAATTGATAGTGACTGAGCTAATTCCCAATTCGATCTCTATGTGAGGACGAAATATATCAACCAGCAAATTTCCTAACTCTTTACACAAATACATGAATTTGATGAGAAGGTGAAGGAGAATACACAGTAATAACAATCTAATCTTTCACGTGTATTTGGTGAAAGATTAGGGGTCGTATTTAATCTTCTACAGTTTGTGAGAACATGACAGACCCTTGCTCAAGTTTCACAAACCTGGGAGTTTTTCTTATTCGTCTCCCAGACAACGAGTTAGGTGGTTTTGTGTCACTGTCTCAATTAACTCCCACGACACGATACCTCATAACCAACAGTGAAGCTGATGGCTAGTCCATGGTCAATGGATAGTGGATGGTTCTTGGGTCCGCTGACAAGAAGTCCACAGGTATCAGTTAGCGTAAAAAATTGCTGAATGCACAGCTTCATGTTTGTTTGAAAAGAACAAAAAAATTCTCACTACAGTGAAAGACATTTCCCTCAGTGTCATGAGTTATACAAAAAGGTTCCCAATTAAGGGTGACAAGTCAGGGTAAAATGATCTACGTCCGGTAGAACAAGTACATAGTGTCAACTTATTTAAAGAAAACAACAACAAGATATTGTATCGTTCGCACGAATCATGGTAAGTATTATAACGTCTCCACGTCTCATGTAGAAATTGAACGAATTACGAAAGAACCCTAGTATTGAAAGGAAAGGTACAACATAGATATTTATAACCATTTAATGGAACAAATTATCTCTTTGGCCACAGTGTATGTAAGCCAGTAAAAAAAGTAATTATAACGAACTTCTCGTATCATGGTAGATATTATAACATTCTCATGTATAGTGTTAGATTTTATAACGATCCCTCGTCTCATGGTGGATATTGTAACATTCTCATGTATCATGAAAATAATATATCAACGTTCAATAATAAAAAAAAGTACCATTTCAATACCGGAAAAAGATACATACACAATGTCAAAAACAATCAAGTAGTGGCTATTGGTATTATCAAAAAATGACAACGGCATAACCTTTGGTTGGGTTTATGCGTTAAGTTGGCAATAATACAAGACATATGCCAACAAGGATGTCTTAAACAAGACACAAATATAGCAAAAGAGACCTATTTGGTTTTACTAACTCTTTGCTTACAAAATGTTGTGATGGCATAACCTTTGGTTGGGTTTATGCTTTAAGTTGGCAATAATACAAAACATATGCCTACAAGGATGTCTTAAACAAGACACACATATAGCAAAAGAGACCTAATCGGTTTTACTTACTCTTTGCTTACAAAAAAGGTTTGTAGTGGTTTATTTAAGACCTTTTAGGGTTTTACTTACTTAAAATGACCAAACAAAAACAAGGAAACACACTTAGTGTTGCCAAAATTGCCACAAACACGAATGTTGTGAACTTTATGTTACAAATTTGATACAAAAGGCACCTAGAGACACAGGATGACTTAATATGAGTGACCTGGCTCGGTGTATTTGACAAGGCAAATTAATGCTTATTTAAGTCAAAATATAGTACATAATATAACAAATTGGGGTCAGGAAGTTGAGATCTTAAGATTTTACAAACTCAATGTGACCGAAAGGTGTTATGTATGATACAATGTTATTGATGAGGAGGACAAATCGGTGTTTGTTCTCCTTTACAACAACCTTTTTCAGAATTGACGTGTCAATATCAAATTCTGAAAAAACAACAAATAGAGCAAATGGGAATGTTGAGCGCCATTCAATTTTTTAGAAAAAACTGAAAAAACTTTAAAACAAAGTTAATTGTAACTTTTTATTTGTTACACCTATGTAAACTTGAATCAAATGACGATACCAAACTGGAATTTACACACGCATTATGATTACGAGTTACAGGGGTAGAATATTCACCTCAATTGGGTGTATGTTGCAAAGGGGCCATTGTTTTATGTACGATGGAACCCATTGGAACAAATGTGAAGAACAAATGTGAAAGAACAATGTAAAGAACAATGTGAAGAACAATGTGAAGAACAAAGTGAAAGAACCACGTGAAGAACAAAGAACAGAAAAAATATTTACAAAACAATGTTGTACGTGACTTTTTGTGGTATTTATGACAAAAAATAGTTATGTATTTAGTGTCGTAAATGTCAGAATGGTGATGACTAACAAATGATGTCCAGGGTCGCGACTCCGGGAGCATCAATTGTTTGGGAAGCAGAAAAAGTCTCTTGACTAGAATGATATCAGTTCCAGAGAAGATACGTACAAAATATGAGTACAAATTATAACATTACACGGTGAGGTGTGACAAAGAAACAAAAATAACAAAGGGTTTATACAAAAGAGCATAATAGTACAAGTATGGGTGAGAAATGATTTAAAACCACAGTTGACACTTCTGTGTTTTAGAAAAAAAAGGTTACCTTGCAGAGGTCGAAAAAAGCGAGTTTTTATATGAAACTAACGCGTTAAGACATGCTGTTTGTCTGCACGAGGGCCAAATCTCGTGGGACAAAGGTAGAGCCAAAAGTTTGTTAGTTATGTGAGTGTGAGCTAGTGAAGGTGGTGTCTATTGTGTCCACACTTCCTAGTTTGACAATATCTTTTACGTGATAGTTGCCGATGTGTTTCCCAGAGGCGTCCGATAGGGTGTACACTACATCGGAGATTTTTCTCAGGACTTTTGCTTTAACAAAGCGAGGAGCTAGTTTTGCAGAGAAATACAGAGCACCTTGTGAGAGTGTGTTGTTGCGTCTCCAAACTATGTCGTTTTCCTTAAAGGTAACATGTTTCCTGCGTAAATTGTGTCTGTTTGTGACAGAGATTATACTGCCGGGTTGAAATTGCAGCCCTTTTATGTATTTCCTGTTGTAAAATGTTGCGTGTTTGATCAGGACGTTTTTGGTTTTGTTGAAAGGAGAAATATTCCTGTCTTTCAATTCCTTTTCTAAACTTTGCATACTTCGAGAGCAGATGTTGGCTATTATGCCTAAGGTGTTGTTTTGAGGATTCATTTTGTGGCTAGTTGAGATAGACATTGTGAAAAGAAAAAAGAATTGTCAGAGTGTTGTGGCTGGTTGTTTTTCAAAAAAAACACCAGGGGTTTACTTGTGATGGTAGGTGAAGAATTTTGTGAAATTTTTGAAGTCCCAGTATGGAAAAAAATGGCCAGCGGTCTCCTTGTGTTTTTAATGGGAAGGTCCCTGAGATTGTGCGTTTTTGAAAAAAATTTTCGAAAAATTTCAAAGTCCTAGATGAAATTTTTTGAAGTCTTTGATTTGAAAAAAAAACGGCCAGGGGTCTCCTTGCAATTTTAGTGGAAAAGTCCCTGAGATTGTGCGTTTTGAAAAAAAATTTTCGAAAAATTTCAAAGTCCTAGATGAGTGAAGGAAATTTTTGAAAAATTTCCAAGTCTTTGATTTGAAAAAAAAAACGGCCAGGGGTCTCCTTGCAATTTTAGTGGAAAAGTCCCTGAGATTGTGCGTTTTTGAAAAAAAATTTCGAAAAAACCAAATTTCCGAAAAAATTTTCAAAGTCCTTGATTTTTGAAAAAACGGCCAGGGGTTGTCCTGGGATTTTGATGGAAAAGTTCCTGAGATTGTGCGTTTTTGAAAAATTTCCGAAAAACAAAATTTCCGAAAAAATTAAAATTTCCGAAAAATTTTCAAAGTCCTTGATTTTTTGAAAAAAACGGCCAGGGGTTGTCCTGGGATTTTGATGGAAAAGTTCCTGAGATTGTGCGTTTTTGAAAAATTTCCGAAAAACCAAATTTCCGAAAAAATTAAAATTTCCGAAAAATTTTCAAAGTCCTTGATTTTTTGAAAAAAACGGCCAGGGGTTGTCCTGGGATTTTGATGGAAAAGTCCCTGAGATTGTGCGTTTTGAAAAAAATTTTCGAAAAAACCAAATTTCCGAAAAAATTTTCAAAGTCCTTGATTTTTGAAAAAAACGGCCAGGGGTTGTCCTGGGATTTTGATGGAAAAGTTCCTGAGATTGTGCGTTTTTGAAAAATTTCCGAAAAACCAAATTTCCGAAAAAATTAAAATTTCCGAAAAATTTTCAAAGTCCTTGATTTTTGAAAAAAACGGCCAGGGGTTGTCCTGGGATTTTGATGGAAAAGTCCCTGAGATTGTGCGTTTTTGAAAAATTTCCGAAAAAACCAAATTTCCGAAAAAATTTTCAAAATTCCGAAAAATTTCCGAATACAGATTTCGAGGAAGTATTGTTTTTTCTTTCAACAATTAATGGAGGGTTGTTTGTGATTCGTGACCAATTGTCTGAATTTAGGCAGAACCAGCTTTTGGTTATTTACACGCAAGCATCCCTTTCCCTGGACACGACAGGCTCGAGGCGGAGAAGGGCCGAGAGTCGGGGATTTACGTCAATCGCGAATCTCAATTATATGTAAAGGGTAAGTCGGCTATCAAGACTTTTCTTTCAAAAAGGATACTCTACCCACCTTTATTACATATAAAGCGAAATTATCAGATGACAGAAGGGCGTTAGTTTTCCTTGTCTATGAATTTTGCAGAACGATGCTGGCTTATGGCTCCACTAACAAGGAATTTATTTTGTATCATGTACAAGATTTGAAATTGTTGAATTGTAGTTTAATGTAGCTCTTTTCCTCTAATAGTTGTAACCGGAAAGTAAACCTTCATGGTTAAAGATCACTATGTGATGTTTGAGATGTCCGAAAAGAAGTGAATGTTGGTTGCGCACCTTGTGATAGAATACCGGTAATTAAATTTTGTCGAGTGACGATTCGTAGAACTTGTAATTTAACACAGAATAGTTTTAATGTGACACGGTTGTTTTAGATTTGACGCGATGGTTTGTAGAACAGCTATGATTTATTGGAAGAAAACATAGTTATTCAATTGTTAATACAAAGCAAGACATAAAACACAGTGAAAGAGTTCAAGATTATTTCCAATTTGACCTCCCGATGGACGATTAATAATCAGAGAAAAAACCACGTTTGCGCCAGTGCTAAGTTATGGTTACCGGGAATCGAACCTGGTTATTAAATTGGCTAAGCTCAGATAAAATGGTAGAGCAGGCGACTCGTGTACAATCAGGGGTGGGCAGTTCTTTGATCAGCAGCTCGTCCATCGGTCAGGAGGTTGGAAAAGGACATCACAATAATAACACATAAGTAAGGGTACAAGGTATATTAAATGTCTCGAGAAATACAGGTATACATTGGATCTCCCTACTAACTCTCTCTACTAATTTATGACGACCAGATAAAGCGTGGATTCTACATGAAATTTACGAGAATTGAACACAAGAAAAGGGGAAGGTTGAAAGCTTACGAATCGTCACGATGTGGCATGGGGCATCAGGTTGAGCCAGAGGTACCCGCGCTCACAGGCGGCGGGTCAGTTGAGGCGGTGAAGTGCACTCGGGATTTTTCACGGGAACGGGACTCCATTGAGTTAGCCCGAACCGTAATAATAAACATGATTGTAAATTCGATAGTGATTAATTAAGAAACTGGAACGAGATTCCGTCTGTTCGCGTAATTATGCAAGTCATTGCGAGTGTTGTTTCCGCGAGCGACCATCAAGGCCGAGGTCGGAGCTAGACTGCCGGAGCGATTAGCTTGTGCCGCGGCGCTGCGTGAGGTCTGTGCCGGTCACGTGGCGGCTAGCTGCGTTTTGTCACGTACGCCACGATCGTTTGCATGGGGAAAGCGAGGCTAAAGTATGCAACTTTTTATAGGGTGACTTGTATTACGTAACAACGTCAAAATCTATTGCAAGATGAAATTCAACGCCTTCTTCTGTATGCTGATGATGAAGAAGATGTGGTTCTTGGGGATGAATTGGAAGATGAACGTGATGAAATTATTGCTGACTTTCGTGTTGAACAGGAAGAGGGTAGCTCCGACCGTGAAGCAGATCTTCAAAGCTCGGAAGAAGAACTTGAAGAGGATAATGTCCACGTTAGAATTACAAATTCTCCAGTAACAGTTCTTACAGTACCCGATGTTTTGCGAGGTAGAAGAAGAAAAAATCAAAGAAATAGCGAAAAATTTGTATGGTATGGGTCTCATCCTCGAGCATCGCGTACTCCACAAAGAAATATAATATTTCATGCACCAGGAAACAAAGGTCCTGCTAAATTCATTACAAGCGCTTTGGATAGTTAGAAATTATTTTTTACTGATGAGATTCTGCAGATTATAGTAACTAACACTAATCAAGAGATATCTGAATAGCGCAAGACGTATAAGTCAGACAGGCTAATAGCATCTCAAAATGAAGATGATGATTCTGCTCCTACGAACATTCGACCTTCCTTTGTACGATATGTGACAGTTACTGAGTTGAAAGCTCTGTTTGGCTTATACTATTTAGCTGGAGTATTAAGAATTCATCATTTAACTGTTAAAGAAATATTTGATAAAAATACTGGCATCAACTATTTTCGATGTACTATGAGTGAGAAACGATTCGATTTTTTAACAAATTGCCTTCGATTTGATGATCGTTTGACCAGAGGTGAGAGAAGGCAGCATGGGAAATTGGCGCCGATAAAAGAACTGTTTGATCACATTGTTGAAACTTCAAAAAATCTCTATTCACCTTCAGATCGTACCACAATTGACGAACAATTACTTGGGTTTCGCGGTAGATGCCCTTTTCGTATGTATATACCATAAAAACCGGATAAATACGGTATAAAATTATTAATGTTTTGCGATTCAAAATCGTATTATATGATAAATAGTATAATATATACAGGAAAAGGTTCTACACCACGAGGATTACCAGTTGCTGAGTATTATGCATTGGAGCTTTCAACTTCTATTCATGGATCTAACAGAAATATCACGTATGATAACTGGTTTACTTCAATCCCTGCTGCTGAAAAACTGCTTTCAAAAAATATTACAACAGTTGGAACACTGAAAAAAAAAACAAAACAGAAATACCTACCCATTTCTTGGACACAAAAGACCGCCATATGAATACATCAATGTTTGCTTTTCATAACGAACTTACTTTACTATCATATGTGCCTCCAAAGCTAAGCAAAGGAAAAACGAAAAACGTGCTTATGCTTTCCACTATACACTTCCAACCAGACCAAGACAAATCTGTTGATTTACCAGAAATAATAAGTTTTTACAACCAAACCAAGGGGGGTGTGGATACGTTTGATCAACTTTGTCATACACACAGTGTGTCTCGTAAAACTCGTCGCTGGAGCCTTTGTGTCTTCTATGGAATTTTGAATATCGTCGGAATCAATTCTATGATATTACTGCATTCATCTAACGCTACCGGAAAACAAGTTTTCAAGAATAGACGAACTTATCTGAAGACTTTAGCTTTTGACCTTATAAAACCTCACTTGGATGATCGATTTTTATACAAAACTTTGCCGATGCATCTCCAAGAAAGTATTGGCGGAATATTAGGAAAAAAGCGGTCTTATGATGCTACAACCCCTTCAAAATCAAAATCTGGAAGATGTTCATTTTGTCCCAGGTCAAAAGATCGTAAGTCACGCGCTCAATGTCAGAAATGTAAACGTTTCATATGTTTAGAGCACCAAACAAAGATTTGCCAAAATTGTTAAGAAAAGCTACTTTTAATTAAGCCTTATTGTATTATGTAAGACTGAAATAAGTGCCATAACAGTCTATGTAAGTTAATTTTTAATAAATGTTTTTTCTCACGTAAAAAAGATGTTTTATTTAACGGGGTACTCCAGTACCCCTGGGTACTGTTAGTGTATGATCTATGATGGGTACGGTTCTAGGGTTAAATAACGAGAAACACGCTCTATTGGTTCATTAAATTTTAGGAAAATTTACTTTTTAACTAATAAGTAATAAAGATATACATAAATAATAATATCAATCTTAATAATAACCCACCAATATTTCACCATTTGTAATTCCCCTCCCCCTCTCCAACCGCAAAGCAAAGTGTCAAAAGGCGTGAATAAATCAGGAGTTCATAAAAAGCTAGTTATTTATTCGTATAATTTTTAATCCTAACTTTCCAACCGAATATCAGATCTGGCATTTCCCACAAAAAAAAATTACGGGCGTCATGAAAAGGAAACAGATTTCCCGTATAGAATGTCATATTGAAGGGTTGTATTTAGTTCAGTTTAAAATGTATAAAAATGTAATTAGCATGTTTTCAACAGGTGGCGGCCAAGGTCCCGTGTTTGAGGGGGTGTATAGGCGTGGCGGCACAGCGGGCAGCCAGGGCAGACCTGCATAACGGAGTGTCAGGTAATTTTTTTTTATCGTAGGTATCTAACTATTTAGCTTACTAACTACCTACTATCCATGACTAAATTCAAATTTGGAAATATTGACAAACATGGTTAAAAAATGAAAAAAAAGAACAACATCGAGCAAGCGCCGAGACGCCGCGTTTCGGATTTGCGCTCGTCTATTTATCGAATCTTATTTCTTGATTTATTTGTCATCCAATTCCACAACATCATCTAATGTATATGCTATCCTACCATAATTCTGTGTAGGTACCGAAGAGTTTTAATTGGTTTTAAAAGATTACACAGCATTTCTGACGGTCTGCGTGGTCAATGTGAAGGACGCATATGCAAGTAAGCAAGTAAATTTTGTTTGATAAACTTGTGTTTTTTTTACAATTTATTAATTAAAAATAATATATTGTATACTTGCGGCTCGTTCTTATCGTATCGCCCTTTAGCCATGTTTGGTGACCAGATCTGAATATCCAGTTTCTCCCCTACCTTCCTCTTTCCCATTCCTACTACTTTCACAACATTCCCCAATTGGGAATGCCATAGTCTCACTAGCTCCAAACGGCTTGGAGCAGTTGGGACTCTTTTATTTATTTATTTATTTATTATTTTATTTACGCCCTAATGGGCTTTTACATGAAAATATACATTTACATTGATTACAATAATTGAACATAAGAAGATAAATGGAGTTAATTGTAAGAAAGCAACACATATAATAAAATTTTGTGCAAATTAGCAAAACACTAATAAGATGGATTCAATATAAAATATACCCAAGCATGAAATAGTAAGTAAAAGAAAATTCAACATAAAAAGTAAGTAAGTGGGTGTGTTAAAACCCAGTATTAATTGTGTGTTTAACAAATCGATAAACCAATATAAATTAGAGTGTAACTTACTCGTGAGGTAAAGAACATTATAACAGAGATTTAAAAAAAAAAAAAAAAAAAAAAAAATAACAAAATAAGAGTTGCACCTGTAAAAAGCAAAAACTAATAGAATTTAGCAATATCGACATGAATAAGAAATAATAAGATCTGAGATGGAACATAGTGTTATGTATAAAAAGTAGTTAGTAGGTATAAGCATACAATTATAAGTGTATAGTAGAGCAAATAAAAAACAAACAAATATGGATATAATTTACTTGAAAGGTTTCGAATGGGAGAAGATGTAATAAAATTATTAAAGATATAAAAGTTAATTATTAGCCGATAGAATCGAAATAAGTTGCCTTTTAAAGCTCACAAAATTGTCAAAACCAAATATATCTATAAGTTCACAGTATTTATTCGCAAGGTTGTGAATTCTAGGAATTGGTGAAAAAATAGAATAATTAGTGTTGAGGTTCTTGTTAAATTTAAAAGTATCTTTACTGCGAGTTTGCCTAGCAGGAACATTAATGCAAATAAGTTCCAACAAATTAGGGCTGTCAATTAAAGATTTAATAATTTTGAATAAAAATAGCAAATCAATTAACACTCTTCTATCAGATAATTTAAGAAGTTTAGTTTCGGCAAGCAAGTTATTGTAATTTATAAATTCGATTGGAATTTTCATTTTAAAATTAATGTACCGAAGGAATTTATTTTGTACCTTTTCTAATGATTGAGAATGGACCTTGTAGTACGGTGACCATACGGTGGAATTGTATTCTAATTTGCTTCGTACTAACGAGCAATACAGATGTTTTAATGTTGACATACTTTTAAAATTTGCTCCCATTCTCAAAATAAAACCTAGTATTCTCATCGCATCGCTTGTTATTTCATCGATGTGTTCGTTAAACTGTAGACTCTCGTGGAATATAACACCAAGATCACGAATCTGTGATACACGAAGAAGATTAGCACCATTCATAAAATAGGAAAAATTAAGAGGATTTTTGCCTTTGTAAAAACTGATAATCTGGCATTTACCTAAATTTAGTTGCAAATCATTGACAGAACACCACGCACATAGTTTATTAAGGTTCAACTGCAAAATTGCGCGATCGTCATCGTCTTTGATTATTCTGTATATCTTCAGATCGTCGGCAAATAACAGGACTTTAACATTAGTAAAAATATTAACAATATCATTGATAAACAAACAAAATAATATTGGGCCCAAGTGAGATCCCTGTGGTACTCCGCTCGAGGCAGCAAATGTATAAGAAGTAAACGAATCTATCTTGACTGCTAAGTACCTTCCTAATAGATAACTCTTAAACCATTCCAACATACTCCCTCTTATTCCCAACAATTTTAGTTTACGTAATAATATTTTGTGGTTTACTTTATCAAATGCCTTACTGAAGTCAGTATATATGGAATCAGTTTGATGTGATGCATTAAGGGCATTAACAATATCATTCGTGTACAATATCAAATTGGTAAGAGTAGATCTACCTTTAATGAATCCATGTTGAAGGGGAGAGATGGTTCGATTGATTCGGGATATCAACTTATCTAGTACTAGGCTTTCAAAAAGTTTGGGTAAAGTAGACATTATACATATTGGCCTATAATTTGTTACTTCGCTCTTATTACCTTTTTTGAAAATGGGCGTTAAAAGACTAAACTTCCAAAGGTCCGGGAATACACCTGATGAGAGTGACTTTGTAAATAACTTATGAATAGGATATGACAATGTATGCATACAATTTACTAAAAACCTGGGCGAAACATTATCAGGTCCTGCGGATTTTCGGGAATCAAGACTCTTCAGCTTAGATATAATATCGTCTATGGTTACAATACAGTCAGATATATCAAGAGTTTCAACCAAATCAAAGCACGAAATATTGCTGTCTTCACTTGCATTAATGTAAACGCCGCTAAAAAAATCAGCAAAAAGATTAACAGTTTCCTGAAGATTTTGGGATAATTTAGAATCGAATGACACACTACTAGGTATGTAAGTACCATTTTCTTTTTGGGATTTAACATATTTCCAAAAGAAATTTGAGTCGTCCATGATAGAGCCTTCGACATCACTAATGTAATTTTTGTAACATTTTGCGGAGAGCTTATTGCACTCTGCCCTCAATTTTTGAAACGCAGTATAATCGATGGCCAGGCGACTTTGTTTGAATCTCTTATGAGATAATTTTTTAAGGTAAATTAAGTCTATCAGGTCTTTTGAGAACCATTTTGGGTATAGAGTTTCTCTGTAAGTCGTTAAAGGAACAAATTGTTCAATTGCAGAATTAACGATGAAGTAAAATTTTTTAAGGTGTACATTAATATCATCGTCGCTATCAAAGAATGACCAGTCAGTCTGTTTAAGGAAATTTGAAATTTTAACATAGTCAGCTTTTTTGAAATTTCGAGTTTCTACTACCTTTTTTACGATAGGAATTGGTTTAAGATTAGACATGCATATTTCTAGTGGTGGATGGTAAACATCGACAGGTAATAGAATTTCGGTACTTCTCACAACACAGATGTCAGACACATTTGACAGTGCCAAATCCAACGTACGACCTCCTATATTATGAACATTATTACACTGTGTTAGACCTAAGAACAGTGCCATATCTCTAATAACACGAATATTAACATTAGAACAAGAATTGACAGAATTCATATTACACCAATCATAATGTGGCAGATTGTAGTCACCAACTAGAAGTAGTTTAGTATTAGGATATTTAGCACAAATTGATTCAACCTCGTCGCAGTGATTGCTGTAGCTTTGGACATCACATAATAAATCAAAAATTCACATAATAAATCAAAAATTGTGAGCCAGAGTAACATTGGGTGATTTCTTCAGTGGAAAGCCTTGAGTAGTGTTTCCCAAACTTAATTGACTCACCCTCTCACTGTTCTTACATTTTTTACACGTATGTTTTTATTTGGATGTCGTGACATTAGTGTGAAGACGCTACCTCCCACATTGGAAATCAGTGGCTTTACACGACAAAGTCACAGAACGGCCTCACTGGGAGAGCTTACGATCTGGAAACCGCCCTAGAAAATTACCCTCCCGCGTATACTGAAATATTATTTCAATTTCCTGAACACTCCCTCCCTATAATTATTTTGCTGAAAGACGGTTTAAATACCGATTCAAAAGGGCAGGCACTTCGAACAGGACTCGGAGGTTATTAAATAATACCATCTTGAATTCATTATTATTCAAATTGCGTGGAATAAAGATTTATGTGATTAAATTCAAATTCTTCCTTCCGATTGAGATTTACACAAATGGATTTTTCTTTTCGTTTTATCTTTTATTTTTTCTTTGATCGATGGTACTATTGATTTGTTTTAAATGTGACAACAAAACGATCACGTACCTAAATAGGTTTAATTTTTTTCCACAATAAGTGATGTGGATTTCAGAAGGGAATCGTATCCCCATTATTCTGTATTACACTGAAGAGATAAACCGATGGAAGTGTGTTGTGGGCGTGTCCGTGTACCCAAGTGTTTTTATTTACTGCTGGTAAAACATTCCAATACAATTTCATTACCCGGTCCTATGTAAACTGGTGTTATCCGCTATATTTTAGATAAAAATCCGAGCACAGTGTTCGGAACTCGTAGTACAAGCGGGAAACTAGTGAATCTACATCGCGAAGAGAACCCAAGATTTTTTTTTCGATGTGAGCATTATTTAGATTTTAGAAGCATGTTGATATTAACCCCCCAATGACCAATTATTTGGAAGACATGTTTATATTAACCCCCTAACGACCAATTATATAGAAGACATGTTGATATTAACCCCCTAACGACCAATTATTTTCAATATTTTCATAGGTAAATTCATAGGTAAAACTTGCAGAAATTTTGAAACGAGGATTTAGAAACATTTGAGATGTCTAAATAGCAACAATTATTCGGAATTTGCTAACTATCTAATTGAATTCAACCATTCATTTGACATAAATACTGGTTTTAAAATTTTACACACTAATGTTAGTGGTTTTCAGTTAGACCTTTTAGAAATATTAGAAATTAGGAAAAATGTCAATAGAAATTTAAATATTATTAATAATCAAATTAATTTTGTGAATAACCCTGTCTTAAACATATTTCCATTGTAATTTTTTGTCTTTGATCTTCTAAGCACCTCCCCTTTCCACCTCTCACCCCTCCCCTCCACCTCCCCCCCACACTACTTCCTTTTCTACCCACATTTGTCTCTATATACTTGAAAATTTAGTTTTTAGTACATTAATTGTCCTGATGAAGAGAACATCGTTCTCGAAACATATTGACTTTATATAAAAAATAAAGATTATCGTGGTAAAAACAAAGTGTTTTAATTATTTTATTAATTATTTTCAAATTTGACCTATAGAATTCTTATCTCGGACTCGATTTACCTGTAAACGAAAACTCACATTGAAAGTCATCAAACAAAATTGAATCCAAATGTGATGTTAATTCCTTTTCCAACTCCCTTTGTTTTGGAGGGAGTTGGAAAATAAAATGAAGAGTGTAACAAACCGCAATTGGGAATGATATACCTAGTACTTATGGACTGCCATTTAGAAAATAAAAATTCTAGGGATTATTTTATATATACTATAACAATTTCCCGATCCATTTTCCCAGCAACTTTCGAGCAGAATTTCTCAAAGTTTAGAAAATTTACAAACTTCACATTTCAATTTCCCCACCAATTTTCCAATTTAACTTTTTTATTTATTCAGATTTGTTACAAAACGATAAATATTGAAGTGAAACTTCTTTACGCGCGTCATGCAATTTCGAGGACCGGAGTAAAACCGACTCATGACCGAAACGAAAATGCGGGACCACCGATTAAAGTTCATTTGATCTAGTCAAAGTTTTGAAGTAACATATAAATGCTTCTTAGCTCATCCCGACAACTGGCGTTGGTGGTGTAATGGTCAGCATAGTTGCCTTCCAAGCAGTTGATCCGAGTTCGATTCTCGGCCATCGCACATTATTTTTTTGTTTTTAACGCCTTTTTCATTCAATATCTTATTTTTTAGTAGGTCAGAACATTTTTTAAAAGAAAATAATATTGCAAAATAATAAAAACACTTATCTCACTGTGATAAAACATTACTCCGCTAGAGCGCGCTTTGCGTTATTGTGTTGGATTAAAATTATTATCTAATCCGTATATTATGATAATTGTATTACATTTATTTAATTAATTTATTTATTTTGATAATATGTAATAATTTACAGAAAAAAAAATTAAAACTATCTCCCTCTGATAAAATATCCGTTCGCTAGAGCGCACTACGCGATCTTGTGTGGGATTCTATTTCTGTACATTGTACATTATTTTTAAAAATATATTATATTTTGGGTGTGATGTAGGTAACATTATAAAACATAACAAGCTCTCATATTTTCAGAACCTACATAATATAATCAATTTATGCGGCTTTGCTTACAGTTGGTGCTCAGCGTGGTTGGCTTTCAATCAGTTAAGCGAGGTTCGATTCTCGGCTGTGGCATTTTTGAAGTGAAACCTTGTTGAGGTGGGGGAGCCGCTCACGAACGTTCTCTCTCTTCTCTTCTTTCCTCTCTCTCAGACACCAGCGAACTGCGCCACGCCAAGCATCAGCTGAAACTAGAAGTTTCACTTCTGTCTTGCGTAGGCTTGACACACCCACTTTTTTTTTTTATTTATTCGTGACCCATTTTCCAATATTTTCTGAAGTACTTTTTAAGTAAAAATAAATTTTCCAACACGAAAAATTTCCAACCGTCACAAAAGTCTAAAAGATAAATGTTTATTTTATGAATATTACCGACCCATTTATCCGAGCAAAATCTTCGATTTTCCAATTTTGCTGGAAGATTTTTTTTTAAATAGAAATTTCAATATCCTGTCCTGGAACGGAAACTTTTCTAATTGGACAGGCAAAGCTTCCTTATAATATAAGCAATATTACATATTATGTATTTGTATATTGTATGGTGATTTGAATAGCCTGTGGGGCGATCAAAAGGTTTGGAGGTTTTGCACACTTTGTGCACTCTATTAATATTGCCTATCTGTGGACGATTTAAGTAGCCTGTGTGTGATGTGGCGATGGGTGTTTGCACACTTTTATTATATACGCTGTAGATAATTCCGAGTTTTTTTATGTGATTTTGATGCAATTTAAAGTTTTGCGTTTCACTAAAATCCAAAAGATTCTTTAAAAGAATTTCGTCGGAATCTGATTGTCCGGTCGCGGACGGTGGGAATCAACGGCAACGACCTTGGGCCTAGAAAATTCTGGGGGAGGGGCATTGAAAAAAAAAAACTCGAAAAGTGGGTTCAAACTTCGGCTCTATTTTGGATAAATTTAAAACTATTGATACTGTAGAAAGCCATATATTTAATATTTTCACTTTATATTACACATAAGGCCCAGTTTGCTAGACTTAATGTGATAATTACTTTAAATTAATTCAACCAGTACGACTGTTCGAAAAACTATTTAAACCTCAAACTACAAAACCTCCGTTGAAAAAATAGTTAATTGAGAAACACCACTTTTCCTTTAAGCAAATGATCTTATAAACAGTTCAGCTACAGTCTACAGGGGGTTGACAACCTCGATGATATCCAACCTCCGAAAGGAGAAGAAAAACAGAAGAAGACGAAAATTTCTGATTTCTATTGATTGAAGAAAAAAGTTTTGTTCCAAACAAAACGTTTTATTTTATTTATAGAATAACATAATTAATTGTTTTGTTTGTCAAAATATTTGAATATTGCATATTTTACATCCTTCCAAACGAGTTTATACGAGTGGTTTTATTAGCAGTTGTAGAGGAACACGGATAATGAGAGTGAAAGCTTATTAGAATAAGTACCGAATCAACTGTTTTTATTGATTATCTCCGAAAGATTTAGGTTGGACACGAGGTTTTTTTCTGGCGGTCTTATAAAAAAGTGATATTGATCTTTCTTCCTCCCCGGAACGTGCTGCAAATATTCCCTATACCATTTTCAGTAATTTATGAAATAACAGACATTACTCAACTAAAATTTACTTGCGCACGCCGGGAATGGAATCTGTGACCTCCGACTTGCTAGTCGAGAGCCTTACCCCTTGATTACAGAAGCTTATAGATTACTCATTAACTGCCGGTAACTTATAGAAGGTAGATAAGATACAGTACTTTAAGAGGCTACCCATAGATGGACATAGCTGAAGGTCGAGGTGCAGAATAATTTCTACCGCCTGCTAAAAAAACCATCAATCTTCATTGTGTCTATCTATTGCAATAAAGCCCAAGTTGTTTTGTTAACCCGGAGTTTTATTTTAAAGGTTCTGAGACCACAGGGTTTAAAAAACAATCATTTGCAAAACAATGCAATGAAAAGTAATGTTACTCGATGTTTCGTTATATTCGAGAGTTTGATGATATAATCTGTATAATCTCAATAATCTGGGCTCCATTTTATAAGACTCATCAACAAAAAATCGAAAGAGTACAACATAAATTTCTAAGGTTTATTAATTACATACTTGGAATACCAATCGAAGAACTTAATTATACATGTCTAATGGAACTACTAAACCTAAGCGATTTAACTACAAGACGCACAGTGAGTGACTTAGTTTGCCTTTTCAATATATCTAATGGCAACCTGGACGCCCTCGATTTAACGAGCTTAATTAATTTGCGTATACCTACCCGTGATACCCGTTTAAATGCTCTATATTTTGTTACCAAATCTTCCAATAATTACTTCGTAAACTCTCCAATTCAAAGGCTTCATACACTTGGAAACAAATATAGTTCATTTCCAATCGGTTTCCAAATTTAAAACCAAAATATTAGAACTTTTAAAATAAAACAATAAACATCTAGCTATTGCACCTCTTATTGAATTATTTCCTCAAGATTGACAAAACAGGCTTATACCTACAAACTATCATGTTTAGATTTGCCTTTTGCTTGGTTTTATATGTCTAATGGTGAATGATATATTATTGCTTTAATATTCTTTATTTATAATTTTCACAATATTTTTTTTAATATAAACTATGTAAAATGGCTGACCGATCGCCCTCGATTTAGCAGGCCTCTACAACCAGTCAAACGCAGTATATTTGTTAACAATACTGCCAATAATAATTATGTCGTTAGCTTTCTTACTCAAAGGCCTCATACACTATGTGTCGTATTGTATCATGTTACTGCCGCCACTACCTAGGATTTACATATAAAATTTACATTTCTTATTAACTAATTTAAGTCTGTATAACTTAGGAGTAGGAATATTCTTATTTTTGTACTATTTACTTGCTGTTATAATATGTCAAATGGATATGGTTATATGTATTTTTACTATTACTTTTGTGAACTTGCAATCTTCAGAATATTATTTTTTTAATAACTATGTATGTAAAAGCCCAATGGGATTATCTCCTTTTCTGTGAATCGCATTATCTCACGAATATTGTTTTAAACGTGAAGGACCCCATCATAATAGGGCACCACTGGTGTCGAACCAGAGTGCAACAGGGTTAGGATAGCTCATGGTAGACAGGACTCTCTGATCAACAAGACGTAGGAGACTCTTCGTTCGCTTCACCGCCCTCAACGGTCGGTCACATGGGGAAAGGTCACTTTAATTATCACAAAGCAGAACTTGTAGGACAAAGGTTTATTACAGTAGAATTACACGGGGAGCACATCTTAACTTTAAAGACACATTATCGAATTCTCTCTCTCCTTCAACAGGGTGAATTGGCAACTAGTTGAATTTACGAATTGAACACAAGTGAAAGGGGGAATAATACAGTGTGCTTACAGATACGCCAAGTCATGCTGTAGATTCGTGGCCTGGTTGGACCGGGCAAACGATGTATTGGTGCACACGCGATTTTAGTGGCAATAAAACTCCGAAGAGTCGAATATATCGGAATCTGGTTCATGATTAAAAATGGTACGGCAGTATATCGTTTTCACAACAATAGAGATTGTTTATGACGTGGGTTAACCGCGTGGATTTGCCATGAGATCGTGATTGTTAGCAGCGTGCTCGAGAGAGGCGATGATTCTCCCGACCGCAGGACACAGTGTACGAACCCGATCCCGGAAATTGATTGCGCGGGACACTGTGTGTCCGAGGCTGATGCCGATGGTGGGGGAATTATGTACCGCTCCAGGGTGACCGTAGTTTAATGCGTAATAGGGTGACTGTGCTTCATAACAACGATTAGATTCTGATATATGTTGTTAATTTTTGTTTTCAGGAATAAACATGACTGAAACTTCTCTCCACCGCGTCAACACGGGAACAACCTACATCAGCCTCCGGAGACGAGCTGTACGCTGCTCTTGTTCCCCCACCTTACTGGCCTCAACCAGTCCCAACTGCTCTCCGCGCAGTGTTTGCTCCCGGAGCACCACCTGTTCACCCAGCAAGAGTACTTGTTCCTCAGCTGTTGGTTCCGTATCACCAGCCAAGACGAGACACTCCATACCAGATCAATGCCCGCACGCGAAAACCACCTTCAACAACACAACATGCGGGGCAGATAACTGCATCAACAGGACAAAAAGTAAAACATCATCGAATACGTTTTTACCAATCCCTGAAACGTGTGACAGTCAGCATCCCGATCGCTGTGAAAGGAGGAACAGCAAATCTTCGCTATCTCCAAATTCTTGCATTCAGGAGTCACTGGCCCATGGTAGGGGCAGTTGCCACTCTGCGAGTCCTTCGAGCAGGAGTCAAGGCTCTGGGAGAAATGGTGCCTTGCCTATGGATAGCCTTAGTCCTGTGAGAGCCGCCAGCCTGCTTACCCCACAGGGGGTGGTAAGAGTGACAGATCGACGACACTTCAAATATATGGAAGATCAACTGTAAAACTTTTCAAACCTAAATATTTGTACTTTTGGTTTTAATTCGCCCAGAAGAACACCAAGGGATTATTTATGTACGATTGTTTCACTGATTCGCGTAAATAATGTAGTGCCAAAATTATTCAAATAATGTGTCCCTTTTCTCATACTTCAAAATCTTTTCATGTCCTTCTAATAGTTCCATCAAATGATTTTAATCTTTGAAATGTATATTTTGTTAGACGAGTTCTCCAACAATTATTTGCATGCCAAAATCTGTAATATAATGTAATATAATATAATAAAAGGTACGTTCATAAAAAAAACACATGTGTACTATAAATAAAAATATTTATGATTAGAATTAAAGTTGAATATTTTTTAAAAGCACATAATTAATTATGTCTTAATTTTCACCTTCATTATAAAATAAATACTTCTGATTAAATGTAAAATAATTTAATTTAATCTGTGATGTGAAAATAATTCGTTTTATTAATTTAAAGACCCTTTATAAAACAAAGAATGCTTCTAAAGTCAAAGCCCTCCGTCAGTGGAGAACAATGAATAAAACTTACTTTAAATTTAAATAGAATGAATACTATTTGAAGTGTTTTTACACAAGATGAGGAATGAAGTTAATATCCAAAACTATAAAAATATTTCAGGCGGAAAATTTAATCGATTAATCTAGAAAATGTGTCCTAAAAATTCTTATTAAATGCCTTCAAATTAAACCAAATTTAAAAAAGTGTCATTCCTACTACCTATGCTGACGTAGGTATCAAAATTATAATAACATTCAAATTGATGATATAATGGGTCAGCAACATGCTAAATAAATGCACACGATGAAAGCGTTTTAAATCTACGACCTTTTTTTTTTATTATTGAATCATAAATAATCAAGTAAGTATTATTATTATTGTGAGATATCACCTCAGGGGCGCTTTACAGTTGATGCAGGTATTACCAAAAATATAAATATTACAAAAATAAGGAGAAGTTAAGTTCAGAAAAATGAAGTATAGGAACAAGTGACGCGAAGATAGAAGATGGAGGCTATGCAGCAAGAATCTAGGTGGTGAAGAAACTGGACCAGCTGCTGCAGCAAAAGAGTCCACCGCGTCCACCAACAGTGCCAGCACGAGCTTCGTCATCCGTCCAGGTATGTGTCTGCTGCTAATAAAGCGCTGAAACACTATCCTCTCACAGATACCAGACCTTGGCAGCACCGTTGTGACGTTAGACGAAGATAAAAGATGGAGACTCTGCAGCGAGAATCCTAGACGGTGAAGAAACTGGACCAGCTGCTTCACCGAGAGGGTCCACCGCGTCCACCAACAGCGTCCAGGTATGTGTCTGCTGCTAATAAAGCGCTGACACCTTACATAGATAAGAGACCCTGGCAGCACTGCTGTGACGATCGGCCATCATTCATCTCCATGTAATCCTGTTCCTGGTGATTGTTGAAGTGGTGCATTCTGCCCGCAATAAAAAACGACGGTCGGGATAATAAATTACCGTGGGCTTAGCAAAACACTTGCCTTCAGAGTTTCCGAGAATTGAGTTGAAAACATCCTTGGTGCATTTACCGATCGACGTTCGTTTCGAATGTCAAATAGTTTTGAGCAATATTTCCGAATATTCACTTTTAAAATACTGCATTCAAATCACATATTATAAAGTTCTAATAACTGGTTATTAAGTTTATTTTTATTTAAGTTATAATGTTGATTGAATGATTTTTAAAATAATTTCTAAGGGATGTTGCCTCATTTCCCTTGAAAATACTAAAAAAACACACAAAGCGGTTGGAGGACGCGTTAGGACGCGTCATGCTGCCACGAAGGGCGCTATACAACTATTATGAATAAAATTAAGCTGTTGTCGGCAAGAAGGTTGATTAATAACTTCGATATGTCGGTACATTATAAAAAACTTTAAAAAAATTTGCTCAAATTTGGATTTCTGACTGAAATGATTCGCTATGCTCGTTTACATTATATTGCCGACGTGGCGGTTTCTACCAAACTTTCATCATTATAATAGGTATACCTGCATAAACCATCACGCCATTTCCTCACATGGGTAGCATCATCCCAGACACGAGGAACTGTATACCTATAAAGTATTATATTGTGGAAGTGGCTGTTCCTACCGAACATTCAATATCTCTCATATATATAAAAATCTCGTGTCACGGTGTTTGTGGTCGCACTCCTCCGAAACGGAGCCGTGTTGCGCAAACTCCTTATTTAGCCAACGTTTCGGACAGCATTTATTATTTAAATAACACATCTGCCCTGATGATAGACACTGCAATGCTGTCCAAAACGTTGGCTAAAGAAGGAGTTCAGAAGGAGCGCAAAACGGCATAACACCCCAAAAACAAAATACAAATATGCTTTTGGCCGTGAAAATCTTTAATCATATTTGAAATCAATTTCTTTGTTTTTCTTAAATTTCGGCACACTATGTTTTTCACATGGACAATTATTATAATTGTGTTAGCAGCGCATTCAAGTACTGCCGCCACAGTGTTTAGTTCACCAATTAGCCGGCAGAGGCGCTGCTGGTTGAAGGCGGGAGCGACTCCACCGCCACCTACCGGACCCACGCGGGACGAGCACGGCAAGCGGCTGGAACTTGGAACTGCGCAATGCGCGATATAACCTTACTGAATATTGGGTGTTATTATTGTAATAGACCGTGAAGACAATATAATATTTCAACATAACCATTTACTTAGCGTTTTATTATTGCTAACAATTGCATCTTCTCGCATGGGCAAGCCATCGAGCTTATTTGTGTTAGCTATAGACGGACTGACAAAAATATTGTACACTCAATTGCTCTTCGAAATTAATATTGATTTTCTTTATTTCATTTTCCTACTTTAGGATAAAAAATATATTGTTTTTTTTCACTTTTCATTTAACTTTTAAAAGATCGACCATTGAATATGTTCGTTACTTTAACACTCGCGCACCGAACAAGGGGAACACTGGTACACAAAAGAGTGTTTTATGTTTTATCTCAGTTGTTTTTTACACCACATACTCTTTAATTTAGGTAATCCTAGAAAAACTATTCAGTTATCGATCTACATTTAAAAAAAACATATTGCATTTCTATTTCTTTAGATATTAAATAATTTACAACAAATTCTGGAAATTTACTCCCCCTCCCGTCTCACTTCAGCTCAGTAACATTGCTGTAGTTGCCCCGCTCGTATCCCTTCTATTAAAATATTTGCCGAGCTATGCAGGTGGCGAGATCCCGCGAGATACGAACTCGACCGTAAAAGTTGCATTTTAATAGAAAGGGCTGTGTCGTAATATTTGAGTCACGTTTGCTTTCCTACCATTACTTTTTACCTTTTTGCATTACTTAAATGATTGACCACTAGTTGAAATATGGGCGTCGGCATAAATGGACAATACTAATGTAGCTACTAATTTCGAAGTTATACAGAAAGGGCTAAATTCCGGTCGCTTACACTGCATATTTCGTATGTCCTTTTGCTATACTAAGATGTTCTCTTGCCGGGCCAAGATGTCGGCCTGTCTGGAATACATCCGGTGTGTGTCACAAATTTTATGAACAAGATTAAAATTATATCTGTTTCTATTTCTCACATGAAAAACACATGGACAAAGACATTTATTTTAAATACAAATTTTGAAGGAAAGTGTAAACAAGGAGTTTAAAAAAAGTACAGTATGGTTTTAAAAAGTTTATCGCAAAAGTGTGTTAGCAATAATTGTGTTTTAGTTTTTGATTCTTTACTTTATTGTAAATAATTATAATCTGTGAGACCGAACCAGTTTCACTCTGCTACATCTTCAGACTGGTAAGTACATTTTAAACTTTGGCAATGGTGTTTTTTAAATACTCTTAAAGAGGTGTAAAACATTTACTCTGTACGATATTAAATTTGTATGAGGAATGTGGAGATCCGCAAAGAGTGCAAGGCTGATGAAAGCGTAATGAGTAAGATTAAAAAGGGACGCTTAGATGGTTTGGGCATGTAGAGCGAATGAGTGAAGATCGAAGTGTAAGGAGTATATATGATGCAAATGCGAATGGTACCAGAAGTCGGGAACGCCCGAGGAAGACATGGTACGATCAAGTGAATCAGATACTCGAGTCGGGACATGTCAAGAGTCAAAATAATAGAAGAGTATATATGAGACGATGTATGAATGTGAATGAGGCAAGAAGTGTGTGCCAAGACCGAGTTGTTTGGCGATCCGTCCTCTCTGCCTACCCCTGCGAGGAAACGGCGTGATAAGTTAGATATTAAATTTTGCAATTTAGTCGTTTGATTTTATTAATGAAATAAGGGTCGGAATTTCCATCTCGGTATCTAACTGCATATGTTTGCAGCTTATTATGGCATCTTTAAATAAGTTGTAAATTTGGTTCGAGATTCATATTTATTTTATGATAAAAATATTAGATATGATTAGATATAGATTATGATTTTCTTTATTCATATCAATAAAGCACATTTACTTTTTTAAGGCATTTTTATTTGGTGTGCCACGGAACAAATCACATTCATGGTTAGGAGCAGTTGGGACTCTTGTGGTGTATTCACAGAAAAAAAAACATCAATATAACTTCCACGTTTCAGTTTTAAAATACCTTGTTTTTTTCACTGTTTTAATCCGTTTTATTTCGAACCTTGACAGAAGGACGCGTTCCCAGATGGTCGCGTTGATTTGATGTCATCTGCAGTTCAAAACCGTTCACCGTTAAAAATATAAGTGTCCTAAAATGAAAAACTTTTAACTGAATATGTAAATATATATATATTTTTAATTATCTATTTACGCTCGTAATATACCTTCAAACGAAACCATCATTTATCGTAAGGCAAACACTACGATTTGATCCTAAATGTAAATATAATATATCAAATCATAAATTAGGAGAATAAAGAATTTAATACCATCATTAATATCTAAATAGTAGATTTATTTAAAAATATTTAATATATATTAAATAATAATATTTTAAAAAATATATTCATCTTTTACAGACCACCCTGTGCAGCTAACTAGCAAAGTAGCTACGCTACGCTGTAATCGCCAATCACCAGTCGAGATTCAGAATCATGGAGTTGTGCCCGTTATCGGCCCGCCTTCCCCGTTTTCTATGGAAAAATGCGAATTCTTGTCTAAATTCATTAGAATATTAACTATGATTGTATTTATGAAATTATTTAGATAATGACTACTGAAACACGATGAATTTTTTTATGGAAAAATACGAATTCTTGTCTAAATTCATTAGAATATTAACTATGATTGTATTTATGAAATTATTTAGATAATGACTACTGAAAAATGATGAATATATTATTTTTTCCCCCCTTATTATTGCTAAAACAAATTACATAAGATTATGTTACTAACACCCTTTAATAAGCAAAACAAATTGGGGGACCCTAGTGACCCCCCTTCGGATCTAACGTGATTTTTTTCGTTCCGGGACGAAAAGGTTAATGAAACACATTGAATTAAGAAAATGAATGGTTGGCGATTTTTTTGTTTTTATCGGCGGTCGTCGTCTTTATGGCTCCATTCATCTTTCTGCCATAGATCCCATCCCCACATACTTACAATACATTCGTCATTTTTTATTTAACAACCGAAATATTCACTATAAATAATTTATATGGCAGAACAACGTTTGCCGGGTCAGCTAGTTGTAATATGTAAACCTATATATTATTTAAAACAATAGGTCTGTTTCAGTGAATATGAATCATGCTCTTGGTACCCGTTTCATTACTAAGGACAGCACGCAAGTGACTTTTACATTTACAATTTCACGTCAATCGACCGGTCGGTGGCCGAGTTTACATCGCGTTTGGGTCCCACTCAGGCGTAGTGTGTTCAATTCATCGGCTGGCTAAGTCCTCCATCACATCACAAGCAACATTTTCAGGTTACTGTGGTGGTGGTAGAAGACTTTTAAATATTTTCAGATTATTCGTAACCCGGGAATGTTTGTCTTTCTTTAAAAAAAAAAAAGTAAATAGGTATTCCAAGCGGTTTCTCGTCAACGTAATATCATGTTCACCAAATTCCCAACCAATGTTTATCTTACGGCTACCAAACATCTATGTTATAACAGAAATACAAATAGGAATAAGAGGAAATCTCTGTCAACATAACATTAATTGTATTTTAAATTCTACAACACGCATTTGGGTTTATAAACTCTGAAAATATTTTCTGCTTAGTTTCAGCTTTTGGTTCTAACTCGGGTAACAACAAATCCCGTACATGATAATATTCTTACGGTATGTTTAATATAAATTCTAAAACATGTTAATTTAACGCACATATGAAAAGCTTCACTTCTTATAATTTAATGTGGAATTACTTCACCTCTTAATTAGATATTAGTGATTTGGTTAGCGTTTTGGTGATGTTTATCCATGTATTTTTTTTTCAATATTTGGAAATGGTCATTTGTATTCAAATAAGATTATTGAAATAAAAACTACGATTGCAATCAATACAACCTGATTTTACGTACGAATAATATTACGAAACTTTTCGCTTGGCAGAAGTTTTAGAAAATCGGTTAAATTTGACATAATTTGTATCACAGATTTAATGATGGTGGAAAATGATTTGTCACACTATCATTAGTTAGATCCTGTAAATAATATAAAAGTATCACGAATGTGACGATAATTTACAGTGCAAAGTAAAAGTTGAAACTTATGTTAATTCCTCGGCTGGCTAAGTCCTCGATCACAACGCAAGCAACATGTTCCGCCAACTGTGGTTGTAGTAGGATATTTTCAAATATTATCATTCTAATCCGAAAATGTATGTCTTTTTAAAAAAAAAATAGAAACTCACTGTGGGAGCTAATATGACCAAATAATACTGTCACCTTCGTGCAATTAGGTATTGGAAATGGAAAGGACCAATAAAAGAAACATGGTATTCCTCAAGGAACTGTCCTAGGGCCACTACTCTTTCTAATCTACATCAATGACCTATGCAATATTGCAATACCAGGTAAAATTCTCTCTTTTACCGATGATACTGCAATAACAGTACAGGGTAAAACGTGGGAAGAAACAACCAGTAAAGCCAACAAATGTATTGCAACAGTCAAAGACTGGTTTGATAGAAATCTCCTCAGTCTAAATTATGATAAAACTATCTCTATTCCCTTTTATAATTCCCAAAAGTCATCCCCTAAAAATAATCTTAATCTGAAGTTCCACAACCCTAATTGTAACTTTGCGACATGCTCAAATTGCGAAGACGTGAAATTCGGACAATATATCAAGTATTTATGTGTAACCATAGACTGCCAACTCAAATGGACTTACCATATAGAAAAGACGGTCAATAAACTGAGATACCTAAGTTACATATTCAAACGAATGAGCAACATTGTCAATATAAGAACCATAAAACTTGTTTATGACGCGTTAGTGCTTTCATCTATTTCCTATGGAATAATTGCCTGGGGAGGAACTTACAATAACCACGTAAAACCCTTAGAAATCGCTCAGAAGTCCATCATTAAAATAATGTACCAAAGGACCAAGACATATCCCACCAACCAGTTATTTCAAGAAACTGAAATTATGGAACTAAGACGGATCTATTGTATTCAATGTCTCAAATTTATATTTACACGTACTATCAATTTCACCAAAAACACAAATCGCTCGAGCCAGAGACATACCACATGCGTGTTCACAGTCCCTCACTGCAAAACTAGGCTGGGCCAAAGGCACATCAACTATATTGCCCCAAAATTGTTCAATTCTTTACCCAATTCCATCAATATGTGTCAAAACCTGAACTTATATAATAAAAATGTTAAAAGTTGGATAAGAAATAATTTCAAAGCGAGTAACTTTTTTCTATAATTTAAGCTATCTGTTTCTAAATAACTAAAATACCACATGTCTTTCTGTAAATTAAAGATAAATTTCTTTTTATCAAAGAAATATACATGCATCTAAATTTTGTTAATAAATAAAAAAAAAAAAAAGCTGTCGGCTGTAAGAAATTAAGATTTGATTTTGATTTACCTTTGACCAATGTCTCTCCTGAATGATTCTAAGTCTCTTATAATAGAAAATCTTTATTTTGGAACGAGGAGACATCACCAAACACCTGAATTTATAAATCAAAGAAATATACATGCATCTAAATTTTGTTAATAAATAAAAAAAAAAAAAAAGCTGTCGGCTGTAAGAAATTAAGATTTGATTTTGATTTACCTTTGACCAATGTCTCTCCTGAATGATTCTAAGTCTCTTATAATAGAAAATCTTTATTTTGGAACGAGGAGACATCACCAAACACCTGATAATAATCCCGTGAACCTTATTAACGAGACTTGGCTACTGTTAAACGAATGAGTTAAGAACGGGGAAATAGCACGATGGACATGACCATCTCCAGGCGATCTCCGTACTACAATAATATATTTGTATTTTAAGGAATGAAGATTTTTACAGGATTTAAAAAAACAAACGTCCCTTGACCCCAAGAGTTATTTCTACAACCACATAGTAAAAACAGTTTTAGTTGGAAAAACACTATGTTTTATACAATAATAACCACTCACTCAACAACAGTAAACTAAACCAGTCACGAATTATTTCTGTCCACAAAATATTTAAAATAAAACTTATCACACTATTCCTGTGCCATTATGTTCCAGTGTAAAAGTTGTGAATCTGTTCATTTCTTTGTGTCCTCAACAACAAAATAAAAGCCCGAAGTTTTAATAACAAATAATAATAACTTTACTTAAATTCATTATTTAATATTATTGTTGCACCAAAAGCAGGTAACCTGCATTTCCGCACGCCTTGTGACCGTAGTAGGTACTGATACTACCTGTAAGTGAACCTGATTCCAATCAGTAATCAGGGGAGTTCAACCTACTATTCATTTTTAATTTTTATTAACCTAAATCCGAACTCATCATGGATGCGCAGACATACATATCCCTTGCACAAGATGCCATCAATGCACTAACAAATATTGTGATGGATCCCAATAACAAATTTACCAAGGAGCATATTGCCAAAATAATGCCCAAAACTAATAATATCCTAGGATCCATAGGCCAAATGGCTGCAAGAATGGCTATCCTAGAAGGCGAATTATCAGTGTACAAAAATATTCCTCCTGCTGTTACCACTACTAATTTCCAAACAAATAACATCTGCGATATTATTGCTGAGATGAATGATCAAAACTTAAGGGAAAAAAATATTATAATATGTAACTTCCCCGAGAGCAAAGCAATAACCCAGACTGATATTATGAAAGACGACACTACCAGCATAAAAAAAATTATTTTCGACCTGGACAACTCTACCAATTCTCTTGACCTGAAAGTTTACAGAATCGGGAAAAGGGATACTAATAAACCGAGGGGTGTAAAAGTCGAGTTCGCTGAGTCTAAATGGCCAAAAATCCTACTCGGCAAAAAACACTCGCTGAAGAATAACATCCGCATGTACCCTGATCAATCAGTTGCTCAAAGGAACTATCTAAATAATTTACGAATCGAACTAAAAAATAGGCAATCATCGGGTGAGCAAGACATTACAATCAAGTACATTAATAATCACCCAACATTTGTAAAATTAAATCCAAAAAACTGACCCACAAACTAATAATATATTATCAAAATGTAAGAGGACTGAGAACGAAACTTCAAGAACTAAAATGTACATTACCAACGATGAATTACGAAATTTATGCCCTTACTGAAACATGGCTAAATGCTGGCATAAACGATCAAGAACTGGGGTTTTTAGATCATTTCATTTACAAAAAACGACAGATGTCAAAGTTCCAGCAATAAAACAAGAGGTGGCGGCGTACTATTGTCAGTATCTACCAAACTGAATTCGAAGAAACTGAAATGCCTTCACAAACATCTTGAACAAGTGTTTGTAATGGTTTCCTTAAAAAATGAAAAACTTATAATCGGTTGCACATATATACCACCATCCTCCGGCCTGCAAACATATAAGGAACACCACCTTGAAGTTGAAACTATGCGAAGAAAATTTCCTGATGCTACATTTATTCTGATGGGTGACTACAACCTCCCAAATATTGTATGGGACATTGAGAACATCGCGTCCTCGAGTCCGGACAACATCAATCATGGCTCCCATGAAATTATAGAAATGTCGAACTTTTTAAATCTGCATCAGAAAAACCATGTGTACAACATCAATTCTCGTCTTCTCGATCTTGTCTTTACAAATTCTTCTAGTGTTAATGTGTATGCCTCTGATGAAATGATTCTTCCATTCGATAAATACCACCCCTCTCTAATAATCAATTACATCAATACTTATGTTAAGGTAATTGACCCCACGATTGTTAAGCGTAATTTTGAAAAAGCAGATTACCCAAAGATAATAGAATTTTTATCTACTTATAATTGGGCTTATGATCTCACTTGTAAAAGCTCAAGTTTAAATGAGGCCTTAGAATACTTTTACAATGTAATTTATCAAGCAATCGATAGATTTGTACCCCTACAAAAATATTACACTTCTAAATTCTCTAAATGGTTCGATTCTGAACTAATTAATCTAACGTACGATAAAAAAATTGCCCACAAACGTTATAAAATAAATAGGACGCTAGATAATTATATCGCATTCTCCATTCTGCGTAAAGATTGTACTAGGAAATCGAAAGTATGTTTCAAGAAATACACCAACAATGTTGAAAATTCTATTTTAACAAACATTAATAAATTTTGGAATTACGCTAAGTCCTTTCGGAAAAATAACTCTAACTTTCCCGGTACAATGTTTTACGGGAAAAAAGTGGGTCATGACAAAAACGATATTGTAAACTTATTTGCAGATTTCTTCAAGAGTGTATATGTTGAAGACAATGACAACATATTATCTGATAAACCCCAATTTACCGAAAGCTCACTCAACTTGCATAACATCCACGTGGTAGTAAATGATGTTGTGACTTTTATCAAACAGCTGGATACCAGGTCGAATTCGGGGCCAGATATCTGTACCCGAGAAGCATACGGATGCAAGTCCAAAAAGCTAAATGTTCAGGAGAGCCAAAATACTTTTTTTTCTGTAAGTTTGGTCTCATATCTTTTGCGGATATTCATGAAAATTGATTTTTATTTTTTATCCTATTGAATCAATTAATTTTGTGTTGAAAATGAGAAAATAAAATCAAATATTTTATATGCAAACCCTAAAAAAAAATCTTTTAAAAAAAGCATTGTGGACTTGAGTCCTTCTGCTTCAAAATGATATTGAATATTTTGGTATGACTCATGGTATATTATAAAAGGATCAATGTTGAAAACTTCATTTGGAAGTAAAATAATAACTATATAACAGGTAAATATAAATATCTATTTTATTTATATTTATATTTACCTATAAATATAAATAAAATAGATATTTATTGGTAAATATAAATATAAATAAAATAGATCAATGTTGAAAACTTAATTTGGAAGTAAAATAATAACTATATAACAGGTAAATATAAATATCTATTTTCCATATCTTCGTCATCTGACACAGAAAAAATAATTTAAAAAAAAAATAAGTGTAAAAAAAGTGCAGTGGCTCTGGTACCCACTGTAACATCTTTTGTAGATCACCAAAATTTGGTGTATTTAATGCGATTGGATTTGTATTTACCCGGGGTTAATACCTCTGGGGTGCTCAAAACGGTTCCATGATAAATCAACACATAGACAATTCAACTCACCTTTAAAAAGTGATATAAAGTCATTAGAAACGATGAAAAAATAAATTAAACCTAACCTACTTAACCCAGTTAATAGAGATTTTGTTTCATCACTTTTCATGACTTTATATAACTTTTTAAAAATGCGAAATTATTATGAATTATCTTTTTGATGATTTATCCGGTCACCGCTCAAAACACCTCTCCTTTTTCTTCTAATATAATAATATTTAAATTCAGTTTCCTGAAAACCATTTTTATACAGTAGCATCCCCGACACATTTACGTCAGCTCGTAGCCATAATATCGTTGATATTAGGAAACCCTCACCATTCATATTCTTCTTTCGATATACAAAAGGTGATTGTGAACCATTTTAAAGGGAATTTAAATATTTGAAATTTTCTAAGTTCATTGAGTGTACAATGTACTGATTATTAGTTTTGCAATATCTGATGAATTGTTCCCGTTAATTTTTTTGTCGTGCGGTAAAATATTTTGAATTGGGTAGTTTTTTTTGCCCTTTTAATCGCTGAATGGACAGAGTCTACTTCCAGGTGAGTGTGACCACGTAATAAAAATTTATGATGAATGATCTTGAGGTTTTTAATTTTTTTTAAAACCAGCCATACGTAGGATATGGCTATTGTTATATTTATATTTTGACCTGCACAGTTGTCAGACCATACGGTTATTTCTTCAACATTAACCCCATATCGCTGTATATCCACTTGAAGAGGCAAGAAGCTACTTCATTTGCCCCCTGTTTTCCATCCCTATATAGTCCATTCAGTAGTATAATGATGAGGTAAGGTAAATTTAAGTAAATAAATAAATAAGTGACATGGTCAGGTCTTCAATAATAATATCACCACGTATGTTTCCATCAGTCTCTTCAGAAGAATTCTGTTTCTTGAGCCTCGTCATCCATTCATACACGGAAATACTCTTTTTCATTTTTATTTATGCATTAAATACACCAAATTATTAAATACTCATCATTATTTATTGCATGCATTCCTGCAATAAATAATGATGAGAGCACTGGGATTGTTCTGTTTAGTTCCACAGAAAACATAGAAATTAGAGGCAGAAGGACGCAAAATGGACTTGAGTCTACATTCGAATGTTTACTTCCATGGAAAGCGTAGTAATGTTAGAGGCAGAAAGATGCAAGTCCAATGTACATCTTTATGCTTCTATGATGTAATGGTTCTTGCATCCTTATATATTTTTGAAAATACCAAAAATATTCAAGATAGGGCTTGCATCTTTCTGCCACTAATGAACATGATAATTTACTTCATGTCTTCATCAAAAACTCATTTCTTCAAATTTTGGACTTGCATCCGTATGCTTCTCGGGTACAGATATGATTCCCTCAATATTACTTAAAAACTGTATTCATGTTCAAGCTCTTCCTATTACTATAATTTTCAATTTATCCTTATCTACAGGTTGTTTTCCTGAAATTTGGAAAAGTAGCTTTATAACACCTATTTAAAAAAAAGGAGATAAATGCCAAATTGAAAATTATAGACCCATATGTATTATGTCATCACTACCTAAACTTTTAGAAAAGATTATATTAAGTAAAATCATGCATCAAATTAAACCAATTATATCAACATTTCAACATGGTTTTATGCCAGACAGATCTACGTCATCTAACTTATTGCTTTACGAAAATTTTATTTCTAATGCACTGTCCAAGGGTCTTCAAGTTGATACAATTTATACTGACTTTAGCAAAGCCTTTGATACTGTTTCTCATCGCATTTTAATGGAAAAATTAGAACACTTGGGAATAGGCGGCAACTTTCTCGAATGGCTTAGAAGTTACTTATCATACAGAAAATTATCTGTAAAAATTACATCCACAACTTCTTACACTTTTTTGCCTCAAGTGGGGTCCCCCAAGGTTCCCACCTAGGACCAATTCTGTTCCTACTATTTATTAATGATATTTCACTAATTTTCGATAATATTCACTTTCTTCTATTCGCCGACGATCTAAAGATGTTTAAATCGATCGGTAATTCTTCTGATTGTTTAATTCTACAAATGAACTTAAATAAACTTTATGAATGGTGCATCGTAAACAAATTACATCTTAATATCAACAAATGCCAAACGATCAGTTTCCATAGATCTAAAACCCCTTTATTATTCGACTACTCAATTAACAATGCCAATCTAAAAAGAGTTTTTGAATTCAATGACCTTGGAGTTATCTTTGACTCCAAATTACGCTTCTTGAATCACATTAATAGCATTACCAGTAAGGGATTACAAATCCTTGGATTTATTCTCAGAATCGCTAAAGACTTTAATAACATAAAAACTATAAAATTATTATACACGTCTCTGGTTAGAAGTCAGGTTGAATACAATGCAACCATTTGGTGTCCTCATTTCAACTCTCATTGTTTACAAATTGAAAAAATTCAAAATAAATTTTTACGTTTTATTAATTTCAAAATTGGTATTCCTATTATTGAAATCAATTATGTCAATTTACGCAGTAAACTTAACTTATCGAAATTATCTGAAAGGCGAAAAATATTTGATCTCCTTTTATTATATAAAATTGTTCATTCAAGGTTAGACTGCCCTGACACTATAAACTTGCTATCTTTACATATACCTCCAAAATATACTAGACGGAATATTTTATTCTACAACAATAACTTCGCTACGAATTCTGTGTTAGAAAGAATACATAGGTCGGGCAATGAACTTAGTGATGTCGCTGACATATTTATTTTAAATTTCAATACATTTAAAGCCAAATTAGTCCACCACTTTTTAAATGTAAATAATGTATGAGAAATCATTATATTTTATTTCGATTTTCTATTGTTTGTTTTATACTGTTGTAATTTAAAATTTGTAATTTTTTATGTACTTAAAAGCCCAATAGGGCGTCAATAAATAAATAAATAAATGAGTACTAAACGGAAGTCATAAATGAGGATTTATTTGGTGCTTGGAAAATAACAATAGAGAAACTGTCACAAAAGTAAAATTTGTGCAATATAATGTTCACTTTGCCGACAGAGTGCGTATGGAAAATTTTGTGTATTTATTTTCAAAGCTTTAATAAAAATTAGAGTCATAAAGTCAGAAATAAAGAAGCCCGAGATAGTCAAAATATTGTATCGAACGTCATCAGCATCATCAATATAACATAAACATCAAATATAACAAAATGCCGTCATATTTACCGCTGTAGAAAACTATGTAAAACCTTCCATAAAACTAATGTTGATAAACCTGCCCTACATATAGGTAACTCATATTTAAAAACCTGCCCTGCCGTTTAACGGTAAATTTTATCACAACAATTGGAAGAACAGTTGTTTCGCCTTAACGCAAGTAACTATTTTGCTCTCGCAAAGCAAACGCTCATTGGCTGAACGAAAAGGCCCGTTCTCCCGTCAACAGGCAATGATTGATTTTAAAAAAATACTAGAATCTGCAAGCCTTTTCTGTAATAATAGGAGAAAATGTTAACTAAATAGTTTTATACAAAGATACTTACATGTTAATTAAATAAGCTCGAATAGAAATAAAATATGTTACACGTAAGATAATTATGTACTCAGCGAAACTCTGAAAATGTTGCAGAGATTTGACCACTTGTCTTGTAGAATATGTCTTATTATAACCAAATAAAAAATTTTGCGACGACGTGGTTTTGGCAAAACGACAGCGGTAGACAAGGTCTAATATTATAAAATATTCCCATATTTCTGAGATAAACAGATTTAATCCTAGAACGTGGCGAGCTTCGTGGCAAAAAAAGCAAGCTCGTTATTAAATTTGGTATAACAAACCAGGGTCGGTGAAGCGGTCGTAATGAATCTTATAAATACGCCGCAAAAACCGGTCCCTGGGCATTACGCTTCAAGCCCTGGACCGAGCAACATCTACCGCTGTCCGCTCTGCCCAAACTCACTTCGCTACCTGGGAACTAACTCGCTGTGTTTGATTTCAACCCGGTTCTCCCTCCCCCCCCGCTCCACTTCCACTGTCTACCGAACCTGCCTGCTAGCCAGCCTCGGAGAGGGGATCTAATGTTACTGACTGAGCCTGCCTGCTCACTGGCCCCGATGTCGCAGAGTCGTTACCGACGGAGCCTTCCTGCCAGCCAGCCTCGGAGAGGGGATCGACCGTTGCTGACTGAGCCAGCCCGCCAGCCAGCGACTCGCAGAGCCGTTACTGACTGAGCTTAGGCGGATACAAGAAGTTGCACCCTCAATAAAAGCCAACTGTCGAATATATCGTTTTTCTAAAGACGCAGTCGTTTATGCAAACATATTACAAGAGTAGATATTCACTGCATTTGTATGGTATTTTAAATAACTCTGTAACGGTTCAAATGAAATACCTCAAGTGCTTTATTTGAATCATTACAAAGGACAAAGGTAAATGTGTGCCGGTTCTTATATTTTACAGTTTTTTCTTGTGCAGGTGAACACGTCCCGTACAATATTTATTCTTTAATTATTTAGAGCATGGAAATTTACTTCCTTACTTCATAAATTCGTGTCTGCTGGAAAAAATTATAAAGTCCTTACTACTCGGTAACAAAGGTTAATATGGAAGCCATTCATTTGAGATTGTGGCAAAGACAAGCGGAAGCAATAGTAAATAGGCAATAGAAAAGAGGGTAAGCGAATAGAGAAAAAAATAAATAACCTGAGTTTCATAGCTAATCAAATCATATCAATAATGTTGGATGATGGTCTTTTATGAACATTATGGTGAAAATCACACACCTATGCTGTCGAAGTTGATGGGAGGCAATTTATGCAATTGTTTAGCAGCGAATACTGGTAGCTTATCAGGATTTGTCTCCTTCAATGCTCTCAGGATGTCCTGGAGGTCTCGGCTGATTCTGCCATCACCTTTCCGCAAAGTACGTTTATCCGGAAGCTTTTCAAACAGTATAGTTTTCGCCTCCTTTATTTCCTCTTCGGAGTAAGTAGAGATTTATAATTGTGTAATAGCAATCTCATCCAGAGTGTCTGCCTTGTTTTGAATAAAAGTAAGACACTCGTTTATAATTATATTACATGAGTTACACGACATAGCGATGCGATACGGTCTTCTGTCGCGACAATACTGTTCAATAGATAGGGACCGTATACTTACTGGTTAGATGAACGGAGGCGGTGTGCTAGTAGCAGTGCGCAAGAAGCTCTCAGCTTCCCATCTCGATGACTGGGAAAAAAATCAGATTGAACAAATCTTCGTATCTATTCCAGTAAGGTCTCTCAATCTCATCATATGTGCTGTATACATACCTCCTGTCTCGCAAACAACGTTTTATGATATTTTCTCCAAAAACTTGGAATCCGTTTTTTCATCAGAACCAAATAATATGTTTTGTGTTCTAGGAGATCTGATTCTACCTACTGTAACATGGTCATTTTCCGAAGGCTACAATCATGGTCTTGCCTCCTCAAACACGGCTACATCGGATACTTTGCTTCAAACAATGGCATTGATGAGCTTACTTCAATATAATAGTATACCACAATAGAGGTAACAATAAAATGGTACACACTCCACGGTTCGCTTCGGGTTTATTCTCAAAATATATATCGAAAAAGTCACCAAATCCTATGATTATTTGTCCCACATGTTAAACAGTGATTAAACCAGTGGTGAATAGTGTTATAGCATACGAAAAGTATAATACTAGTGGTAAAATCAATCTTTCATAAACAAAGTGACAGGTCATTGAACCAAGAAATTTACCATAGACAATTGGATAAGAAAGATTTCCATAGAAAATAATTCATAGATACCGTTTCTGGTTCAGATTGTTCAATACGTCAAGGTCAAACAGCGTCATAACATCTCCATAGAAAAACACATAGATACCGTTTTTGGGTCAGATAGATCACTACGACAAGGCCGAACATCAGTTATCCAAATAATAACTTCCTAATAACCACAGTCAACTCTGAATATACAATGGATCAAGAAAATACTGCGCAGCAATTCTTGGCGAAGGAAACCTCTGTATTAAATAATGTAAACATAATAATACTGGATTCCTCTAATAAATTCACAAAGGATCAGATTTCCAAGCTTGCCCCTAATTTCACAGATCTGTTAGGAGATATCCGTCAAATGGGTATCAAACTAGGCATCCTCGAAGGCAAAATTATGACAAACAAACATCTGTCATCAAACCAATCGCCCGATAATTCCAACAGCACGTGGAGCTTGATTGTCTCCAACCAAACCCACCCTAAAAAATTATCCTCCTGACATCAGAAATAATTTACTTATCCTCCCTGCAAGACCCGCAGTACTTATCTACCCTAAAGACAACATAGAACTTACCTCTAATAATACCCTTGAAACACTGAAGATGTCCACTAATCCATCATCATTGGGAATTACAATCACGGGAGTACGAGAAATAAGGAATGAAGGTGTAGTCGTGCATCACAGTACTGATGCCGAGGCAATTAAACTGGCCAATGCACCGACCCTATCTGACGCCGGTCTGAAAGTGGCCGTTGCTTCCCATAAACTTTCTCGGATAGCTATCCACGGCTTACCTCAAATTGTACCCCTCGAGAACATCACCTTGGCTATACATCAACAAACTCATGAAGAAACTGGTCTACAACTAGATGATTTAAAAGATAAGTTGCAGTTCTCACATAAAGTTGGACCTCACACTTGTGGAAGTTGGTCTACATCATACTGGTCCACAAGGGTGATTCGCGTCAACGAGTGGAAAACTACAGGCCAATATCCATTCTCTCAGCGATCCCTAAACTGTTGGAAAGACTTGTCCATGCTAATATATATCCTCAGCTTCCTGCCAAAATTACAGACCAACAACACAGGTTTGTCAAAGGCAAATCTACCGTGAGTAATTTACTTATTTACTCTAATTTCTTGTTTACTAGCATGGATCGAGGTCATCGGGTAGATGTAATTTACTGCGATTTCAAAAAAGCTTTTGACAAGGTTTATCACCTTATTATTATTAAAAAATTATGTACAACGGAATTAGGGGAAAGTTATTACGTTGGTTCATCTCATATTTAACAAAAATACAGCAAGTTGTATCGTTACGAGGACATACTTCCGTATGGGAACCAGTTACTTCTGGCGTACAACAGGGATCAATCCTAGAACCGCTGTTATTTATACTTTTATTAATACCGTTTCTGAATGTTTCATGCATTGTGTATTTCTCTTATACGCCGACGACATAAAAATATTTGCCATTGTTAGGAATTTAAATGATTGTCTGCTCATCCAACGAGACTTAGTAAGGTTCGAAGCGTTTTGCAATGAAAACAAAATTTACCTAAGTTACAACAAATGTAAACAAATAAGCTTCACTAAAAATCACAACGCTATTATACAAAATTATTATATTGGTAACTATTCACTAGATCGTGAATACTGTATAAGGGATCTTGGCGTTCTTTTTGATTCCAAACTTCATTTCGATGCGCACATTAAAACCATTGTGAATAAAGCTTACTGCATGCTATGGTTTGTTATCAGAAACAGTGGCGTATTTCGAAAACCTGAAATCTACCTTCTGCTTTACTATACGCTGGTCCGTTATCAACTAGAATACTGCAGCTCTATATAGACTCCACTTTACGATATCTATAAAGAAAATATTGAAAGTATCCAGAAGAAATTTCTGCGTTACCTCAACCACAGAATGAGAATGAACGGGGATATACAAATTTGCTCTCGAAATATAACGTCTCCACTCTTACTAACCGGCGAACTTATCTTGACCTAATGACCTTGTACAAAATCTGTTACAACTTTTTCGACTGTTCTGGCTTACTCAATCTAATAAACTTTAAAATACTACCAAGAACGACGAGACTTAACGACTTATTCAGGGATCCAATCAGAAGAATGTGCGAATTATATAATAAAAACCAAAACCTAAAGGATTCCGTCATATTTTTTGATACATATAGTACTTTTGGTAGGAAATTGAAGTCTGTTTTCTTATAAAAAAAAGAAAATGTGTACTTACTTCATTCCCTATACTCTTTAAGTACTATTTAATGATTTATCTCTAAACTTGTTTAAAAAATATTTGTACACTTTTATTTGACATTAAGCATTATCTAAATACAAAATAATTTTCTTTTAGACTTTTTTCTTATTTATAGGTAAAAAAATATTTAAAATTGTTATCTACCAATCAATCTGTAAGAAATAGTTAGGATGCAGGCGAATTCTCAAGTTATTGTTTTACAAAATTATCTTTTTATTACTCTCTGTATCTGTATTTTCTCCTTAAATAAATAATAATTAAAAATAATAAATTTATTTCACATGAAAATCATACAATAAAACATGCGGAAACTTTGAATAGCCAACTAGGAATGGATCCTGTTTTAGGCCATGTATCATACGTATCCAGACCTCCAGAATTTTGCAAGAGAATTCATAATTACGCCAAAATCTTTTTTGATTTTTTTTGATTTTATGGATTCTTTCGTAATCCTCTAACTAGCTAGGGCTTATAACAATACCCTTCATGTTTCTAGCTGACTAGTACTGCGGCTCATTTGGCCTTATTACTATTACCATCTGATGGTTGTATTTACTTGACTGATTTTATGTTACATTAATGAGTTTTATGAGGAAAAATTCTTAACTGGATAAAAAACCTCATACAAATGACAAGAAAAAGAAAAACAATAAGTTCTGAACTTTTTACTCTGTTTTACATTTATGATTTACTGAATGTAAATATTTCATTTTTTCATACTTTGGCTGCGTCCTTTTCGCTTCGGAGGTCTGTTACATCTACCTGTGGTGAGAAAAAGGCATTTGGAAGAAAAACGTGTGGGATAAAAACATTTTATTATGTTAAAAAGGATACTTTGCGCTAATAATCTTCGTCTTCTAATTCTTCATTGGCGCTGTCGACATTCTCATGGAACTTCATGATTAGGTGCTTGGGCATCCTGTGTTTGTAGTTGAATGCGAGATCCGCTGGCGAGTTATAATTACCCAGCGCTTTAATTAACGGATTATCCGGGTTCAGAGTGTTGTAGAAACGTGATGTGAGTTGGTATGCGTGCTCCTGTAATGTAGGTATATCTTCTCGTTCGTGTATTTTTTTGAGGTTTGTGTATCGTGGGGTTTTGTAGGCTATTTTAATGCATTTGTTTTGAGTAACTTGAAGTTTGTTATATGTTGTGTATGCAATATTACTCCAAACCGGTAAAGCGTACGTTAGCGCCGGGCGAATTAGACTGAGGTACAGATGTATTTTTTTCCTTTTAGCTAGCGAGCTCTTTCTGTTGAATATTGGGCTTATCGAACCTATCGCTTTTTGAGTTTTTGCCGTTGCTATGGCAATGTGAGTTTTCCAATTCAGTTTTGTGTCCATTGTGAGTCCCAGGTACTTAACTTCGGATTTCCAATCTAGATGCTTTCCGCCCATGAGAATTTTG
The DNA here is from genome assembly GCA_026573805.1 of Hesperophylax magnus. Taxonomy (NCBI): domain Eukaryota; kingdom Metazoa; phylum Arthropoda; class Insecta; order Trichoptera; family Limnephilidae; genus Hesperophylax; species Hesperophylax magnus. Next base: position 11,010,175 of record JAIUSX010000068.1, read on the forward strand.
TCTTGCGGGATGTTATTTTTGCATTTTCGTGTGAAGGTTATCGCTTCAGTTTTAGTCTCGTTTAGCTTCAGCCGCCATTTTTTGTAGTATTCGGTGAGCGTGTCGAGGCCTCGCTGTACGTATTTCACTGCCATTTTGGGCTTTCTTGAGGTAGCGTAGACTGCTACATCGTCGGCGTAAATTGCTTTGTTGCATTTCTCATTTAGCGGGGGTATATCGTGGGTATATAGATTGAAAAAGTGCGGTCCGAGTAAACTTCCCTGCGGGACTCCTTTAGGTATTTTTCTTCTTGTTGATGTAGCATCGCCCACTTTGACCGTGAAGGTTCGGTTTTCTAAGTACGACTGCGCAATTCTTATGATGTATATTGGCGTGTTGGTAATGTACATTTTGTATATGAGACCTTCCATCCACACTGTGTCAAAGGCTTTTTCGAGGTCCAATAGTGCCATTACGGTGAAACGTTTATTATTAAATCCTCTAATAATTTGTTCTGCGACACGTGTAAGTTGGTGGGTCGTTGAATGCTTTTTTCGAAAACCGAATTGTTCGTCAGGAAGGGTCTTATTTTGCTCGTGGTGAGGTAGGTACCTGTTTAGGACGACTTGTTCAAGGACTTTGCTCAATGTTGGTAATAAGCTGATAGGGCGATAATTTGACGGATTCGATCGATCTTTGTTTGGCTTGTGAAACGGTAGTACTGACGCATTTTTCCATGATGTCGGGAAGTGGCCAAGTAGAAGGCAGGCGTTGAATATTTTTACAATATAAATTATTGCTCTCTGCGGTAGGTGTTTTAGCAGTATATTATTTATTTGATCTTCGCCTGGGGCCTTATTTGGTTTGAGGCACTTTATGATAAGGGCCACTTCTCTCGGGGTGCAAAGTTTTATGTCCTCCGTTTCGGTCTGCGTTTTTTGGTTCAGTTCTTCCACCGTTTCTGCCACCATGATGTTTGTTTCCGGGTCTTCCATCCCGTCTGTTGTCGAGAATGCTTTTTCGAATCCGTCTGCCAATAAATTTGCTTTTTCCTCGTTTGAGAGTGCCAGGACCGGAGAGTTTGGCCACTTCAGGGGCGGAATGCTGTTGTCTTGATGTCGCAGGGCCTTGGACATTCGCCATATTGAGTTGTCTTGAGTACTGAGAGATTCGACTTTCTTTGACCACAGAGTATTTTTCAACGTAGCAATTTCTTCCTTTATTTCCCTTCCGAGGGAATTTACTGCTACTTTGAAGCATGCCTCTCGGGTACTGTGGTAGATCCTGCGTAGTCTATTTTTTTCTGTGATCAAGAATTTTATGTGAGGTGTGAGCTCTACTTGAAAGGGTTTAATTTTCTTATTCTTGATGAATTTATCTCGAGCTTCTTGAATACTTTGAGTGAGGATTGACACGGCTTTTTCTATGCCCTCCGTAGTTGATAGTGTCTCGGATGTTAGATAAATTTTTTCATTAATAAATTTCTTGAAACCCTCCCAATCGGCGTTTTTGTAGTCGAGTTGAGTCCTTGTTATTCTCTCGTGAATTCCGCCTATCGAGAAGCTCACAGGTAGGTGGTCGGAAGGTAGTTTATCCTGTGTAATCAGGGGAGAAGTTGTAGTAATATTTTTCGCCAGTGCAATGTCAAGAGTTGCAGGAAATTTGCTTTTTGTATCGTAACGAGTCGGCCTGTCCGGTGCGAGTAATCTATATTCGTGATTTTCCATATGTTTATATAGAATATTGCCGTTCTTATTGGCTCTGAAATTATTCCAGTACCTATGTTTGGAGTTTAGATCACCTGCTATGAGTACTCTCGTACCTAGTGCCAGTAGTTTGTTAAGATCGCCTCTCGTGATGTTGTTTTTGTTCGAAGGGCAGTACGCCGAGACAATGGTGTGCATCTGGCTATTTATCTCCATCCTGATTACGGTGGCTTCCATATTCTCTAGTACTGGCGTGGGTATCCTCGTTGTCCGGAGACCCTGGCGAGTGAGTATAGCAGTTCCGCCTGCTCTACGAGTCGATGTTGTAGAGGATCTGTCATTTCTGTGTACGTCGAATCCTGGCACTCTGAGTCGGTCTTCTTCTTTGAGGCATGTTTCGCAGAGTAAAACGATGTCAGTCCGTAAGCTGCTAGTGAGCTCTGTTAATTCCTCTATCTTGGCTCGGATGCTACAAGCATTCCACATTAGGATTTTTACCACTGGGCCCTCTTTATCCATTGATGGTGTCGGTGAGAAGTTCCATGAGAATGATCAGCTTCTCTTCTTTGGATGAGCAGGAGGCCAGTCTTCCGCGTACTCTGATGAGGTTGCGGAGTAATGAAATTATGTCCTCGTCATCAGAGGAGTTTCCGCTGTTTGGCGCTTGGCGTTGTGTGTTTGGCGCTTGGCGATATTCCGGTGAGGGCGGTGGGGCCCTGCGTGGTTCTTGAGTTTCAGGAGCCTGTTGCTGTTGGTTGCTTCGGCCCGCCACGTCTGCCCAGGACCGGCCATCTACTCGGGCCGCAGGTTTCTGTACACGAGGCTCTGCCTCTTTGCGCCTCTGGGCGTTGGTGTACTCTTGTCTGCGTTGGAGAGCAGCTACATATGCCACCCTGTTGGGGCATTCGCTGTAGTTAGCGGGGTGTGCTCCGCCGCAATTGCAGCAGACGGCCGGCTCTTCTCTATTTGTTTTGGGGCACTCCGGTGTGGCGTGAGCTCCATCGCATTTTACGCAGCGGGCTACGTGGGCGCAATTTCTGGACCCATGTCCGAAATTTTGGCACCTGTGGCACTGTGTGCCGTATTGGAGGTGGTTACTTCTGTATTTGCGCATTGAGATCCTGCAATGGCACAGGTAGACCACTGCGGCTCTCAAGTGGCCCATATTTGTTTCCTGGCCAAAGTGGGCCAGGTAAAGCGGGTATTCCAGTCCCGGGGTGGTCATCCTGACGACAGTCCTTGCAGGGAAGCCTTGGGCCTCCAAGTCTTCCATTATTTCTTCTGGTGTCATATCCGGTAGTCCCCTGATGACGGTCTTCTTGACTTTGTCAGCTTCGGTGGTAAAGGGCCTTTCCTCGCCTCGTAGAGCTGTTGATAGTTGTTTGTGGGCATCTACGGTGCTCACAACGACGCTAATTTTGCCACCTTTATTGTAGCGGAAGTTGAAGCTGGCATTTCCTATATGCCTCTGAACTTCTTCAGTGATTTGTCCATGTGTCATGGATCCTATAGTCATTATAATTGGAGGCACTCTTGTACTCTTCCTGAGTGTGCTCGTAGTCGCTTGCTCTCGGCTGGTGGATGCCACTGGTCCTCTTCTGGTGGACGCCACAGGTCCTGGTGGCGTCGGGCGTCTCTTCTGGGCTGGCGGCGCTGTCTCATGGGATGGCTCGCTTACCTCGTGTAGCGTCTCGTATTTGTTAGGGTGCACCAGCCTAAATACGGGCTTTGGAGGGGAATGAGGGCGCTTAGAGGCCGTAGCCCTGGTCCATTGCACCTCCATTGGTGACGTCGGTCTAGGTGATTGAGATCCGGTGCTGGTGCCGGGCCTCGACGGTGGTCTTGAAGCGGCGCTGGTGCCGGGCCTTGATGGTGATCTTGAAGCGGCGCTGGTGCCGTGGCTCAACGGAGAACGTGGTCCGGCGCTACTGGCCACCGACGTTGCGAAAGTAAACTCTGGTCTGTTTGTCAAAATGTTAATGCGATAGCCTGTGGCACCCTCCGGGAATGTCGTCGGTAGTATTTTGGTGCATTTACTCCTGCGCTCCTTGATTGAGGCGTCCAGGAAGGCTCTCTTCGCGTGTCCGTTCATTATTCGATGTTTGGAGTATTTTGCCGTACGTGGGAGGGGTAGGGGGGAATTCTGAAATAAACTGCAGTAAGATTAGTTATTTGGGCCGATCTGAATGTTGGCAGTGACCGATTGCACCTAGCGCCTTGCGGCTCCAGTTAGCGTCGGTTTGTCACCATTCAGGTCTTCCTTTAGATTTTGCCTATTCTCTGTGTTAACAGTGTCCCAATCCGCCGTGGAACCGATCTTGTTAAGCCGCCAGAGAATCAGGCTAATCGCAAATATTTGAAAAAGTTCGCAAGAAATCGCAAGTCTCAGTTAGGTCCTTTGGGCCGACTTGAAAATCGGCTAGACCGATTGCCTCGGGCGCCTTACGGCACCAAATAGCGTCGGTTTTTGCCACCTTACAAATCTTCCTTTCAACTTGGTCTATTTTCTGTGCTGACAGTGTCCCAATCCGCCGTGGAACCAAACTTGCCAAACCACCAGAAAATACAGACTAGTCATAAATTCTCTCAACTTCCTCCGGCTCCATCCTATCCTCCTACGCCAAAATCACAAAAACACTCGAACCCCGAAACCGCTTGATACCGTGTCGCCGACACAATTGGAAATCTTTACATCACAATTACTAAATCAAATGATGTGCTATATGTGATTAATCAAGATAATTACATATCAATATGATAGCAAAACCTGAAAAACATCTGAAAATAACCATCCACCACCTCACTCGGACACACCAACCCACGAAGTGACCACGGCTAGGAAGGCGACTCAGTATTTACGTAGGACCCCCTCCGCTACTCCCCGGATGGAATTCCATGATGGCCGCCGTCTCCAACCAATCACAGCCCAGCATGTCACCTTGAATTTCTTATCAAACACTGATAACAGATTCAAAGGTGATTAATTGTGATATCATCAGACTAGATTTACGGGAAAATGATGCAAGATATAACTACGAAATAAATTTCATCATCAAGAAATGATTAAATACTAATATAATAACATGAAAAATTATATCTAAATATATTTGTTACTCTTTGGGAAATGTTCAAACCAAAGATATTTAACTTCAAACCCAATATGAAAGTTTGTATAATTATTTATAAAATAAATAAACGAGACTGGGGGAGATGGTTTTGGTAGATTGAACTGACTTGGTTAAAGGTATCATATTAAAATATAACTTTCCTCTCAACAAGATAATTGCAGAGAGGAAACATACCTAACCATTTTACTCCTCACGAAAGAGGATAAAACACCTCCGAGAGGGCTCGATTTGAAAACGTTCTATAAATAGAGAATCGAATCCCATACAAAGTCAGTTCAACAACTACCTCTGAAAGAGAATCCTCTCTCCTGAAGAACCATCTCCAAGTCTCCAAAGTCTCAAGAAATATTTTCAAGTGTTTTATTCAGTAGTAAATTCAGTTTTTGCCAGTAATAAATTCTTTTTTTGTTTTTAATGAGTTTTTATTATTCACAATGTACATTTGTTACGTATAAATTTTTTTTTATTTTTTATAAAATTAGCGACCGGTTTCGACACGTCCGTGTCATTAACTAGCTATTTTAAAACTAACTTAGTTTTAAAATAGCTATTTAATGACACGGACGTGTCGAAACCGGTCGCTAATTTTATAAAAAAAAAAAAAAAATTATACGTAACAAATGTACATTGTGAATAATAAAAACTCATTAAAAACAAAAAATGTCTAGAAATTGTTACATAGTGAATGCCAAAGAAATACAAAAAAAAAAAAAAAAAATCTTTTCGTCAGTTCAGATCTGGAATAAATTCCACTCTGATCGTGGCATTAAACTCCACCACAAAAGCTCTACAACATCTACCAAGACTGAAAACGCTGAAAAGTGTACCCAGCTACCTTCGTATCTACAGCGCCCTTTGTGGCAGCTGGACGCGTCATGCCGTCTCCAACCGCTTTGTGTTTTTTTAGTATTTTCAAGGGAAACGAGGCAACATCCCTTTGAAGTTATTTTAAAAATCAGTGAATCAACATTTTAAATTAACTTACCATTTAGTAATCAGAACTTAATAGTAATGTGACTAGAGTGCAGTATTTCAAAAATGAATAATCGAAAATTGTGCTAAAAATATTCTAAATTCAATGAAGTTGAACTTGGGACGAGAATCGGTAACTCTTGGTACGCCAGATGTTTTCAATGTTATTCTTGGAAACTCTGAAAGCCCTAACAAGTGCCCAAGCTGATTTATTATCCCGTCCGCCGCCTTTTATTTCGGAACAATGCACCACTAACATAATCACCAGAAACAAGTGTACAGAGAGATGAACTTTCCGAATGTCACAGCGGTGCTGCCAAGGTCTGGAATCCATGAGAGGACATTGTGTCAGCGCTCTATTAGCAGCAGACACATACCTGGAAGGATGACGAACCTCGTGCTGGCACTGTTGGTGGACGCGGTGGACTCTCTCGCTGCAGCAGCTGGTCCAGTTTCCTCACCACCTTGGATTCTTGCTGCAGAGTCTCCATCCTCTACCTTCATCGAATGTCACAGCGGTGCTGCCAAGGTCTGGAATCCATGAGAGGACATTGTGTCAGCGCTCTATTAGCAGCAGACACATACCTGGAAGGATGACGAACCTCGTGCTGGCACTGTTGGTGGACGCGGTGGACTCTCTCGCTGCAGCAGCTGGTCCAGTTTCCTCACCACCTTGGATTCTTGCTGCAGAGTCTCCATCCTCTACCTTCATCGAATGTCACAGCGGTGCTGCCAAGGTCTGGAATCCATGAGAGGACATTGTGTCAGCGCTCTATTAGCAGCAGACACATACCTGGAAGGATGACGAACCTCGTGCTGGCACTGTTGGTGGACGCGGTGGACTCTCTCGCTGCAGCAGCTGGTCCAGTTTCCTCACCACATAGGATTCTTGCAGCAGACTCTCCATCTCCGTGTCACCTGTTTCTGTACTTCATTTTATTTAACTTAATTTCAATTTCAATTTGTAATATTTATATATTTTTTTGTAATATCTGCATTAACTGTACAGCGCCCCTGAGGTGATATTTCGCAAAAGCGGCGCTATAAAAATCATCCAATAAATAAATAAATACAGTTATTGTACGGACGGTATATTTTTTCGAACATTTGGTCCTTCGAGCTGGATTTACACACGTCTTCAGTCTCACCTAAAGTAGAGATGCCGTCACTTCGCAGCGGCCGCAAAGCCTCAACATCATCTGAGACCAGCCGAAACCGAACCCAGCCTATCAACACTGGTCAAGAAGAACCTGCTACTGAGAACCCCCAAGAGCCCGATACACCTTCTGAATCAACTGAAGACTCCCTCCAAATGCTAAGCCGAGAAATGTGCATTCGGGAGGAGCAACATACTAAACAAATCGCAGAACTACAATCGGCCCTGAACGCAGCAACACGTCAAACCACTACCCAACCGATGCACAACTTAACCGCACCTGAAGAAACTTCAAATGTACCCCCGAGCCCAGCAGCTAACATCACCATATCAGGACAAGGATACCCAACTCACCACACAATGGAGTATCATCCACAGCCATTCCTGACGAACCTGGACTCTCCGCTCTTCCCACCACCTCCTACAAATGATAAGAAGGCACAACATACTCAAGAATGGTTACGACAAGGCGCCCACCCACTGACTCAAATAGCGTCGATAATGGCAGACGCCATCCGCTCCACCAGATCCCAGGACACCCCTCGAACACTGGAAGATGACTCAAGGATGGCAGCACTCATCGCCAGACAGTCTTCGGCAAAGGATTTGCCCATATTTTCCGGGGACCCGCTCGAGTGGCCTACCTGGAAAGCGCAATATATGCAGTCTACTACCACCTGCCAAATGACCGCCAGTGAGAATCTCATCCGACTGCAACGCGCCCTCAAAGGCAAGGCACGAGAGACCGTATCACCTCTGCTGATGGATCCCTTTCAACTACCCGAAATCCTCAGCGTACTTGAGCAACGGTACGGCAACTCTGGAGCAATAGCCAAATTTATGCTCGAAAAAGTGAAAAAGCTGCCCTACCTTACACCTGACGTATCTCTGGAAGACCTGGCCGACTTCTCCGGGACCGTACAAAATTTGGTGGCCTCCCCCGGATCCTGAAGACCGAGGGTTACCTCACCAACCCAACATTGCTGAGCGACATTACCGACAAGCTGCCAAACACTCTGCGTCTAGCCTGGCTGATGGAAGTTCGCGGACAGCGCGCCCCAGCCACCATCACCCAACTCGCTGTCTTTATGAAGGAGATAACTAACGCAATACCAAACAGCGGGATGGTAGACCGTCCGAGACCTCGCCCACGCCGAGACCAAGTCCATGCAGGATACCAAGGGCAAAACAACAACGCAGGAAAGACGCCATACACCCTCAAACGCAAGGCGATCACATCACCCAGCTATCCCGGGATAAACCAGAAACACCAAGTAACCACAAACAGTTGTGTTCAGTGCAGCGGTGACCACCCCACCAGAGAGTGCCGAGAGTTTGCGGCCAAAACCATCGCCCTACGGTGGGAGACAGTTCATGCAGCCAACTTATGCAGGAAATCTTTGGAAAAACATCATTCTTGAGACTGCAAGGAAACAAAATGGTGCAACATAGAGGGATGCTATTACCCACATCACACCTTGTTACACGGACCCCCACAAACACCTCAAAATACCGTGAACCTGTGACGCCAGAACACAGACCAGAACGTCCTTCTGAAGATCGTACCAGTCATACTCAGTGCACCAAGTCAACACACATGTTCAACATTTGCACTTCTCGACGAAGGATCAACCGTGACACTGGTCGACACCGATACAGCAGCACAAATCAGAGCATACGGCCCAGTTCACTGCCTACGAATCCACGGTGCTAAAGGGATGTGCACCTCTGACAAGCTATCCCAACGAGTACGGCTGACAATAAGAGGGGTGGGCCAAGGCAACACGTATCAAATTACCGCCAACACAATAAGCAACCTCAACCTCCCTCAACAACAAATCCACGGAAAGCCCGTCATCCCGAAGATATTAATAGGACAAGATAACGCCCACCTAATTGTATCACGAGAAGTGCAAGAACACAATGACTCAACACGAATAATATCACGCACCGCACTAGGATGGATCGCCCATGGTGGCTCAAACCCAGGATACGAGCACCCAGTCACCACATTGGCACTTCAACGTGAGACAGCCTCAGACATACGATTAGAAGAACTGCTAAAAACAATTTTTACCGTCGACTCACTTGGCGTAACCGCAGCAACCCGAGTCAACACAAACATACAACGAGCAATTGCGCTTATGACTGCTACAACCCGACCCCTCCCTACTGGAAGATGGGAAACTGGTTTAATATGGCGCAACCCAGAAGCCACCCTACCTGACAACCGACAGTGCGCGCTGAGACGACTCATTTCCCTAGAGAAGAAATTATCCAGAGATGAAGCCCTGAAAACAACCTACACCGACAAAATTGAGCAGCTGATAACCAAAGGCTATGCGAAAAAACTGTCAGATAGAGAAGCATCCACACGTACACCCTGACGATGGTATCTGCCACACTTTGCAGTGACCAACCCCAATAAACCAGGGAAAATCAGAGTGGTGTTCGACGCAGCCAGCCGATGCCGCGGGACCTCACTCAATGACCAGTTGCTCACAGGCCCCGGCCTGCTGTCATCTCTCCTGGGAAACATCATGCGCTTCCGGGAAGGAAACATCGCCATTGCTGCTGACATCAGAGAGATTTATTTATTTATTTATTTGTTAAGACATACACAGTACAATAAGATACAGTTAGATATTTTTAGTTATTACATAGTTGTAGTACCTATTACGTATGTCCATAAAATATCATTACGTAATTTCGCCTGAGATTGTTATAAAAGAAAGGAAGTGTATGGATAGATAATAATAAATGAATTGAAAACAAGAATTATAATAAGCTCACAAATTGTAATTGACTGTTAATACATAGGAGTTTTGCAAAATGATGTGAAATTATTTTTGAAATATGTCATGTTAAGAAATTTAATAAGTTAGTTTTGTATGTTAGAAAGGAATCATGAAAGATGTCTAAATGTAGTAATTTTTCGTAATGGGTGTATGTTGTGATTGCTCGAGTAATTACTGAGTTGTTTGCTGCATTGGTATTGTTGGCTTCAATGTGAAATAGTGTAGTGTGCCTGGTACGCCTCGTTGGAACATTTAAACCAATGACGGATAGCAATTCGGGACTATCTATTTTATTATTTAGCAGATTATGTAGAAACAACAGGTCTGACAATGTGCGTCTTTTTTGTAAAGTTAACATATTATTTGTAGTTTTGTTGTTCTTGAGTAAATGTTTCGAAAATTTATTCTGTATACTTTCTACTAAATCTATGTATACCTTATATTGAGGATTCCATATTGTGGAAGCATACTCCAGTGGACTTCTGACCAATGAACAAAACAAAATTTTCAGAGTCTTAGCACTTTTGAAAACTTTGCATATTCTTAATAAGAAACCTAGCATTCTGTAGGATTTTGAAATAATGTGTTCAATGTGCTTGTCAAAAATTAATTTGCAATCTAAGTAAACACCTAGATCTTTACACGTAGACATAGGTTGTAAAGGTTTGTTATTCAAGTTGCATGGATAGATGATTTTGTTTTTATTTCTAGTAAATGTAATCGAGTGACACTTAGATATGTTTAAGGACAATAAATTTGATTCACAATATACGCACAAATTATCAAGATCGCTTTGCAATTCCATACAATCAGGTAAACACTGTATAGCTTTATAAATTTTCATGTCATCCTCGTATAAAATAAAGTAACTATTTTTAAAGCATACGTAAATGTCATTTATATAAATATTAAATAAGAGTGGTCCAAGATGCGACCCCTGGGGCACACCTGAGACGTTTTCCGTTAAGCAAGATGCAAAACCATTGACAACCGTGATTTGGTGCCGATTATTGACGTATGATGCGATCCATCTATAGAGGTCACCGTGAATTCCTAGACCTAATAACTTTTGTAAAAGAATATAATGATTAACACGGTCAAATGCTTCAGAATAATCCGTATAAATGGCATCTACCTGGTATCATGAAGAAAATTGGTAAAAAATGCAAGATTTGAAGTTGTAGAGCGATTTTTCATGAAGCCGTGTTGATTATTTAAGAGTGAGGGTGAGATAGTAGAATATAATTGATCGTAAACAATTTTTTCCAATACTTTACTTAATATCGGTAATTTGGATATAGGTCGATAGTTCGAGACATCATTTTTGCTGCCATTTTTATATATTGGGGTAATCAAGGCTGTTTTCCACTTGTCGGAAAATGTTCCTTCAGATAACGATAGTTTGAAAATAGCAAAAATGGGGGGTGTCAATTGTTTACTACAATAATTTATGAAGATCCCTGGAAGTTGATCATCCCCTGGTCCCTTTTTTATATCAATGGACTTAAGGTATTTGAATGTGATGTCTTCATTGATCTCGATTGAGTTGATTATGCTATTTGAATTAGAGCAAAGACTGGCATTGCTTGTATGTGCAGGTTGAGCATTTGAAAATACAGATCCAAAATACGTTGAAAATAAGTTGGCTACTCCTCTACTGTCATTAGCAGTTTTTTCACCGTAAATCGTATGATCAGGGATGGCAGGAGATTTTCTTTGAGAATTGACGTAGGACCATATTTTTTTAACATTATGCTGTATACCGGATTCTATCATAGAAATGTAGGTTTTGTAAGCTGCTGAAGCGACTGTTTTTTTGCCTTTTGCGAAGCAATAAAAATGAAAGATAATCAAGGGGTTCCGATGGCGCTTCCATTTTCTAAAGAATTTTAATTTTTCGTTTGTTATTTTTATTAAGGCTGCCGTGTACCATAGTGGGTATTTTCCAGATTTCACAACTTTCTTAGGAATAAACGCTTCGATAATCTGTTCAATTATAACATAAAACGAATTTAACGCTGTATTTACATCCGGTGCATTTATGACGGTTGACCAGTCGGTTTCTTTCAGTCTCTCATTGATCTCTGCATAATCTGCTTTATGGAATAATTTTATTGTTCGATGAGTTGAGAGGGTTGCAATAGTGGATGGAAAATCTAGTTCTACAATCAATGATTTATGATGAGCATCTTCTTTAACTAATGGGTGGTCGGCAAGCGACACATTAACTGAAGTGTTACAGAAGACGAGGTCCAGAATTCGACCGAATTTGTTAGGTAAATGGTTAAATTGGGTTAAATTTGCAAAAGATAAGCAGTTAAGTAACGCGAGTGCGCATTGATCTTTATTACTTGGCATTTGTTGATTATTCCATTCGATATTGGGCATGTTATAGTCGCCAATGATTAAAAACTTGTCATTGGGAAAACGGATTGTTAAGTCAGAAATAGTATTGGTATGACTAGTAAATAATGCTAATCTTTCTGATGATGTTAATTTTGGACCGACGCTAGGTAAATACACGCAGCACATATGAATATTATAACAATGACGATTCGATTTTGATGTATTGACAGATATCCAGATATCCTCAGCGTCTGATTTCCAAGAGCGAGGGGTAACAAAAAAATATTTTTTAATTCCTATGAGTACGCCTCCGCCAGTTGATTTACTAGTGCGGTGTATATCCCTATCATTTCTGTAAACAGAATAGCGATTATCAAATAATTCCTCGTCTCGGATACTATCAACCAACCAACTTTCGGTAATGAAGATCAAGTCATAATTATTAAGCAGTATATTTTGATGAAATTCCTGTGTTTTCGAGCGCAAACCTCTTGAATTTTGATAAAAAATTATTAATGAATCATGCATTGCGAATTTTCGGTAATTACATTATTATGTTCGGTTTCTGTAGAATATATTTGAAGAATATTATATTTTAGAGTTATGTTATTAGTCATGAGTCCACTGGGCTTAGCAAAGCACAACATACTATTATTATCAATTAAAGTGAGTAAGTATATTATAGAATGTAGTAGTGAGCAGTTAGTGTAATTCTTAGCATGTGGGGTTAATGTTGAAAAAATTATGAAAAAAAATACGATGAAAATAGTAGTTATGAGAGGAAATGTTTCTATGAAAAAATTATGTTATGAAAAAATTATGAAAAAAAATACGAAGAAAAAACTAGTTATGAGAGGAGATGTTTCTACAAATAAAAATAAAACCAGAGGACCAACAGTCACAGCGATTTTTGTGGCGAACATCAACCAAGGACGAACCCGAAACATATCAAATGACTTCAATGATGTTTGGCGCCACCTGTTCCCCAAGCAGCGCCCAGTTTGTGTTGAACAAGGTGGTTGAAAGGTACCAGCACGAATACCCATCCGCCGCAGCAGCTATTCGCACCAAGTTCTACATGGACGACTACTTGGATGCAGTAGACACTCCCCAGGAAGCTGCTCAACTCACCCAAAATGTGAGCACCCTCCTCGCGAAAGGAGGGTTCTATTTGACCAACTGGGCATCCAACAATCCAGCAGCTATTGCCAACTTTCCTGACGAAGATCGCACCAATACCACCATAGCCATCAGCAACGGGAGTCCAGAAACAGAACGAGTACTCGGACTAATCTGGGACCCTTCCACGGATCACTTCCTATACTCATTTCACGAGATGACTCCATCCGAAGCGACTACATTACCAACAAAACGACAATTGCTGTCAACAGTTATGAAGATTTTCGACCCCGTGGGCTTCATCGGCTGCCTGACCATCAGGACAAAAGTACTTTTACAAGAAGTATGGTAATCAAACGTCGGCTGGGACGAGTCCATCACACCCGAACATGCCCAGAAATGGACAAGCTGGTTGAACTTACTGCACACGAACAGCATATCAATCCCGAGACGTTGCCTCTACAACAAACAAAGCAACGTAACCCTACATCTTTTCTGTGACGCATCAGAACAAGCCTGCTGCGTCGTAGCCTACTTCACCGAAGACATAGAAGGGAAAATACAGACGACATTCCTTGCAAGTAAATGCAAAGTCGCACCACTGAAACCTCTCTCCATTCCCCGCCTCGAATTGCAAGCTGGCCTCATTGCAGCAAGACTCGCCCAAACCATCCAGAAAGAGAGCACAGCCAACATCCGCCGCACATGTTTTTGGACAGACTCCACAACAGTGCTATGCTGGTTACGCACTGATCCACGAGCCTACTCAACATTTGTGGCCAACCGACTTTTTATTTTTTTTTTTTATTTTTTTTTTTTTTATTTTTTTTTATTTTTTTTTTATTGAACAACAGATAGATTATCCAATTACTGTACAATTCTCAATTTGACAATCTTAACACCTATGAAGATAATTATTATAAAAAAAAACTTTAGGCTATTTAAAGAAGAATTATATATATCTAGTGCTTCTGAGATTTCATTCAATAGCACCATTCCTCTTGTCATGCTTTGTTGTGCTAGAATATCTGTTCTGCCGTATGGTATTTTGAATAAGTCGTGTCAACGACTACGGCTGAAGTTTTCGGGCACGTATAAACCATAGCATTCCAAGAGGAACGGGCTATCAATATAGTTATGGATTATGTTAAAACTAAGTATTGCAAGATTTGCATGACGTCTAGTTTCCAAGCTAAATCTATTTGTTGCCTCAAGTAAGTCCACATGGTGCATGAACCTTGGATAAGTTCCACGCATCCGCATATAGACATACCTGAGGAATTTTTTTCTGGATTTGTTCCAGCATATTAATATACTTAGTTTGTGCATCCACTGGCGTGGCAAAATCGAATCCCACCTCTCCTGCTGACCCCGGATGGTGCTGACATTGTGGAGCCGTTGCGGTAGCTCCTCACTGACTAGGCTAAATCTGGACAGCACCCCCTCTCTCCATCCCTCTACCTCCAACCTGAGAAAACATCAAAAGAAGACACGTCTGATCAAATAGCTTAGTACAGGCGAGACTGTACGGGGGGAGTGTATCATACTATCCAGACCTCCAGAATTTTGCAAGAGAATTCATATTTACGCCAAAATTTTTTTTATTTTTTTATTTTCTAGATTCTTATATTCCATGAAGTGGTGAATCATTTAAATTTACTGAATTTAAAGTTAATGTTCTTTATACAAATAGAACGGCGTCATATGCGCCTCACAATTTTTACCTCATATGGGTTTATTCAAATATTACCTGGCTTTTATAGACTTAGAGGCCTTGTATTTTCTCGGTAGGGAAAAAATTTGTTACCTAAAAACCCTACTAAAATTGCATGTTTTCATCCAGCATCAGCACCACCAGCGACCGACAGCGGCCATATACTACATACGTGTCTGTTTGTGTTGTGTTGGGAATGGGGGGAGGAAATTTCGGCTGCGCCCTATTGTTGGGATCCTTCCGCATTTGCCGTTGGGAGTAAGGAAAATCGCAGAAAACCTTACCCGGAAGGAGCGGCCGAACGTCAACTTGAAACGTATGCGGCCTTCAGTAACATCGATATATGATGTCCTGCATTTTTGAGATGTGTGTGTGTGTGTCTGTTTTTATGTTAATATATACTTATGGGAGGATAGAAAATAAACATACATATACATACAAATTATAAAATATTATATAAATATATAAATAGATATATAAACATTATATATTTAGGAGGAAAGTCGGGAGTTTAGGAAATACCTACTGCTCGCTATTCGTCCGCGTCTGATTCTGGTATGTACCATATGTGGTCATGGTCCATGAGGATGTGTTTAGGTAGTCTGTGTGTGTATTTGAATGTCAGGTCGCTCGGAGCATTGTATTGTCCTATGTCTCGTATGAGTGGATTTTTACTAAGTGTGAGTGATTTGTAAAAGCGTGCAGTCAGTCTGTGTGTGGATTCGTATAGAGTTGGAATTTGTTCTCGTTCGTGTAATCTCTTCAAGTTTGTTCTGAGTCTCGTGTTGTATGTGATTTTAATGCAGAGATTTTGAAGTATCTGTAGTTTCTTGTGGTCTGTGTGTGAGATGCTGCTCCATACGGGAATCGCATACGAGAGTACCGGACGAATGAGCGAGTAGTAGACGAGGAGTTTGGTTTTGGGAAGTAGCGGACTCCGTCTATTGAAAATTGGCTTCATCATGCCGATCGCTTGTCGCGTGCGCGCGTGCATCTTTGCTTGGTGAGATTTCCAGTTGAGGCGGGAGTCCATGGTCAGGCCGAGATATGTAACTTCATCTTTCCATTCAATGCTGTGTCCTCCCATTTCGATGTTGAAGTCAGGTGTTCTATTTATACGTTTTCTCGTGAACATGATGGCTTCGGTTTTCGCCTCGTTCAGTTTCAGGCGCCATTTCTTGTAGTACTCTACGAGCGCGTCGAGCGCCCTCTGTAGGTAAATCGCGGCCATGTTCGCTTTCAGCGAGGAAACGTATAGTTTGACGTCATCTGCGTAGATAGACAGATTGCATCTCTCGTCTCGGGGGATGTCGTAGGTGAACAGAATGAAGAGAAATGGTCCCAGTAAACTTCCTTGCGGCACGCCTTTTGGAATCTCACGCATTGAAGATAACACGTTCCTTATGAACACTCTGAACGATCTATTCTTTAGGTATTCCTGTATCAGCCTCGTTAGGTATATGGGCGTGTTAGTGCGGTGCAACTTATGCACGAGCCCGTCTATCCATACGGTGTCGAATGCCTTCTCTAGGTCGATGAGCGCAGCAGCGGTGAAGCGATGTTCGTTAAATTTTCTTGCGATGTATTCCGCTACTCTGGTGAGTTGATGGGTCGTGGAGTGCCTCTTTCTGAAGCCGAACTGCTCGTCTGGCAAAGTCTTGTGTTCGTCGTGGTGTGGGACAAGCCTGTTGAGTATAATTTGTTCAACTTAGATAGTAGGCTAATCGGCCGGTAACTTGTCGGCTGCGTTCTATCTTTATTCGGCTTTGCGAATGGCAGCACGGTCGCCGATTTCCAAATCTGGGGAAAATGCCCAGTCATGAGGCAGGCATTGAACAATTTTGTAGTGTAGATGATGGCTTTTTGAGGAGATGTTTGAGTAAAATGTTGTGAATTTGATCGCTTCCCGGCGCCTTGTTCGTTCTGAGTCGCTTGATTGTGACCGCAATCTCGCTCGGGGTTGTGAAATGAATATCTTCAGCGTTTGTCTGCTCTGCTTCGTTCAAATCTCGTAGAGAGTCAGCTACGATCCGGTCCGTAGCCGGGTCGGAAAGGCCGTCTGTAGCGGCGTAGGCTCTCTCGAAGCCGTCGGCGAGTGTGTCAGCTTTTTCTTGTAGCGACAAAGCCGTCCCAGGGCCGTTCAATTTCTGTAGCGGGGGGATTGTGAAATCTTTATGTCTCAGCGCGCAAGCCATTTTCCATAGTGAATTATCCTTCGGCGTGAGCGACGCGACTTTTTTGTCCCAAAGTTCGCGCTTGAGTTCTGCGATTTCGGTCTTGATTTCCCTCTGCAGGCTGTTGTACGCTGTCTTGAAGTATTCGTCACGCGTGCGGTGGTACATGCGTCGCAGGCGATTTTTGTCCTTGATGAGCGATAAAACGTGCTCGGGAAGCTTGATTGTGTATGAATGTACGAGTACTTCTTTGAGAGGAATATGTGTATCTTGTGCTGTTTGAAGAATCTCTGTGAGAGTGCTCGTAGCTGCGTCGATTTCTTGAGGCGAGCGCAGAGTTCCCGAAGTGAGATGAATTCGTTCGTTGACTTCCTTTTTAAATTCTTCCCAGTCCGCATCCTTATAATTGCGCTGTTTTCTGGGGGTCCTTGAAGTTGTGCCGCCTATAGTGAAGCACACGGGCAGGTGGTCCGATGACAGCTCGTCTAATGTGCGCAGTGGAGATATTGTCTTAACATTTTTCTCGAGTACTATATCCAATGTACTCGGATATCTAGAGCGTTGCGAGTAGTACGTAGGTCTGTCGGGCGCCATTATCGAATAGGTATTTGTCTGCATGTGTGTAAAGAGCGTATTTCCGTTCGCATTACCTCTGTAGTTATTCCAGTAGTTGTGTTTGGCGTTCAAATCGCCTCCCATCACAACGATTGGTCCCAGATTGAGCAATTTATTGAGATCTTCTCTCACTAGGTTACTTTGGGTGCAGTATACGGAGATGATGGTATGCGCTCTACCCTCTATGGTGACTTCGATAATCGTGGCTTCAGCGTGCTTCAACTTCGGAGTGGGAATTCTTGTGGACGTCATAGATTGTCGAACGAATATTGCGGTTCCTCCGCCTGATCTTCCCTGTCGGTCGTCTCGGTGAATCTCGAAACCTTGCACTCTCAGCGGTACGCTTGGATTCAAGTGGGATTCTGATAAGAGAATAATGTCGGTGTTTAATTCATTTGCCAAAGCGAGCAGTTCGTCTGTCTTGTTGCGCACGCTAAATGCGTTCCATACGAGGACTCTCACCTTCTCGGGATTAGACATCGAGGGTGGTCGTGAGGAGCTCCATCAGGACGACGAGCTTCTCTGCTCTTGATGTGCAGCGGGCGAGCTGCGATCGCATCCTCAGGAGGCCTTGGAGCAGGGCCATGATGTCCAGGTCGTCCTCTGTAGTGGTGGGCGCGCGCACGGGCTCCTGCTGTGAGCGGGGCTGGGGGCGGGGCTGTGGGGGTGGCGCGGTCTCGCGCTGCTCTTGGGCGGGGGCGATGCCTCCGGCTACGTTGGCCCATGTGCGTCCATCCGTCCTCGGCTGAGGAGGTGGCCTGCTCGGGTTCTGTTCTGCCGGTGGGCGTTGGGGCCTTCTGGCAGGTCGCTGCTGTATTGAGGCGACGTACGCTACCCGCTTGGGGCAGCCTCTGTAGTTGGTGGGATGCGGGCCTGAGCAGTTACAGCATGCGGTGGGCTCGTCTCTCGTCTTCTTGGGGCATTCTGCCGAAGCATGCTCCAGTAAGCATTTTACACACCTTGCTGTGTGCGAACAGTTTCGGGACCCATGCCCGAAGTCTTGACATCTGTAGCACTGGGTGCCGTGCTGAAGGTGATTGCTCCTGTGCTTCTGGAGTCGAATGCGGCAGTGGCACAGGTATTTGACGGCCACACGCAGCTGTCCCATGTTGACTTCCTTATTGAAGTGAGCTAAGTATATGGGATACTCATTTGAGGCAGTCATCTTGACCACCTTCACAGCTGGGAATCCTTGCGATTCCAGATCCGCCGCGATGTCTTGTACTTCTACTAGTGGCAGGCCCTTGATCACGGCCTTTTTCATTTTTTCGGCTTCGGCCGTGAATGTGTGGAAGCCGCGCGCCTCCGCTCGCAGTCCATTGGTGAGGGTGCGATGGTCCTCCATCGAGCGCACGAAGATGTTGGCCGTGCCGCCCCTGTTGTACCTAAAAGTAAAGAGCTTACCAGCCCCCAGATGTCCTTGGACCGCAGCTGTGATCTGCGCGTGTGTCATGTTCCCCAGGGTCATCACAACCGGGGGAACACGGTCTCTCCTTCCGGTACCTGCGGGGGAGAAAGAATGATTAGTATTGGCACGCTTATTACGCGGCGCGCCGGCACCTTCGCTTACCTCGGGCAACTCTTCAAATCGGTTGCCACATTGGAGCGGTTGTGGTCCCCGTGGGGACATGGGCCTCTTTGCGGGGTTGGACGGCCTCGTCCAGCCTCCATCCTGGGGGGCAGCCGTCTCCATCGGCTGCTGGGGCCTCGGGGGCGCCACGTAGGCCGACGCTGGGCCTATCGGGGGGCGCCTGGGGGCAGGACTGGGTCCTGTTGCCCAGGAGGGGCTACGGGCTCCGTCATCTCGGTTTCGTCGGGCGTGGTGGCAGTCGTGGTGGTGGATGGTCTCCGGGTCCTTGGGTCCTCGGAGCGGGGCTGTGGTGCGGGGACCGTAAGGCGCACGGTCCCGGTCTTCTTGCGAAGCACAATTTGGTGAGCGCCGGGTGGTACCACGACCGGGGAGTCCTCGTGGTCAGCGGGGAGCATCCTCGTCGGGAACATCTTGACAGGCGGTAGTCGGTGCCTCCTCTTGAAGAGTGAGCACGTCTCTGGAGCTTGCGGGCGGTTTGTGGGGGCCAGCGTGGATCTGCGTTGTTGAGTAATGCGCGAAAAAAGTGTTGCCTTGATAAAGGCAGTTGGGTGGGCGCGAGCGCCTGCTCAGTGGGCCGGCGGGATTCCTCCGGCCGGCAAAAGTAGCGGGGCCTGGCTGAAACTCATGCCAGACAAAAAGACTTTTTTGGTTGTATTGCAAACCACAAAAAAACTCTCGCTTTTCTATCTATCTATCTTTGTCTATCCTCCTATCTATCCTATCCTTTACGTCAAAATCACAAAAACACTTGAACTCCGAAACAGCTTGATACCGTGTCGCCGACACAATTGGAAATCTTTACATCACGATTACTAAATCAAATGATGTGCTATATGTGATTAATCAAGATAATTACATATCAATATAATAGCAGAACCTGAAAAACATCTGAAAATAACCATCCACCACCTCACTCGGACACACCAACCCACGAAGTGACCACGGCTAGGAAGGCGACTCAGTATTTACGTAGGACCCCCTCCGCTACTCCCCGGATGGAATTCCATGATGGCCGCCGTCTCCAACCAATCACAGCCCAGCATGTCACCTTGAATTTCTTATCAAACACTGATAACAGATTCAAAGGTGATTAATTGTGATATCATCAGACTAGATTTACGGGAAAATGATGCAAGATATAACTACGAAATAAATTTCATCATCAAGAAATGATTATATAATAATATAATAACATGAAAAATTATATCTAAATATATTTGTTACTCTTTGGGAAATGTTCAAACCAAAGCTATTTAACTTCAAACCCAATATGAAAGTTTGTATAATTATTTATAAAATAAATAAACGAGACTGGGGGAGATGGTTTTGGTAGATTGAACTGACTTGGTTAAAGGTATCATATTAAAATATAACTTTCCTCTCAACAAGATAATTGCAGAGAGGAAAAATACCTAACCATTTTACTCCTCACGAAAGAGGATAAAACACCTCCGAGAGGGCTCGATTTGAAAACGTTCTTTAAATAGAGAATCGAATCCCATACAAAGTCAGTTCAACAACTACCTCTGAAAGAGAATCCTCTCTCCTGAAGAACCATCTCCAAGTCTCCAAAGTCTCAAGAAATATTTTCAAGTGTTTTATTCAGTAGTAAAATCAGTTTTTGCCAGTAATAAATTCTTTTCGTCAGTTCAGATCTGGAATAAATTCCTCTCTGATCGTGGCATTAAACTCCACCACAAAAGCTCTACAACATCTACCAAGACTGAAAACGCTGAAAAGTGTACCCAGCTACTTTCGTATCTACAGTTATTGTACGGACGGTATATTGTTTCGTACAGGCCAGTCAAATTGACAAGTTTAGTTCATATCATAATTTAGCACTTTATATAAAACAAAACCGGTAAAGTAAATAACAGCCAGATAGTAGTAATAAAAAGACAGATCACCACAGGAGTTGTAAGGTAGCAAAAATGGGAAGGGTAGTTTATAAGTTTATAATATAGTTGGGTGATTAGAAAATAATTGATAGCATTGATAAATAAAGTATATATTAATACAAAATAGACAATTGTGTTCAGAGGTGATAAATATGTGTTTTTGTATTGTATGGACTTTAAAAAATTATGTATCAGTGTTTTGACAATAATGTACATTTTTATTTTTTATAATTTTTTATAATGAGATTATCTATTGATCAACATATCTTCACTTTTTACCGTCCCTAAATCAAGGAGCCAGTCGTTGACCAATTTGCGCAAAACATTTGTGCTTTTCGTTTTCCAAGCATTAGGAATGATATTTAATAATTAAGGTCCTAAGTACGAGAATTGCCGTTGCCCAAGGGACGTCGTGGTTTTTATTAAGACTATTGGATTATTCCTTGAAAGTCGGGTGTCGTGAAGGTGGTCGATGAAAGGGAAGTGCTGACGTTGTTTTTGTGCAAGTAATATAATCTTTCTAATATATAGTTGTCTAACATCGAGAACCTTTATTTCCGTGAATAATGCATCACTGGGGTACCTAAATGGTTTTTTGAGGATGACTCTTAGTAGTGATTTCTGTGTTTTAACCAGGGAGTCTAATATTGTTTTGACACATCCACCCCAACCTAGGGATGCATATTCGAGTAAAGAATTACACATGGAATAGTATATTGATTTCATATCTTTTACAGAGAGAATATTTCTGATGGTCATAAAAAGGTGGGTAAGTTTTCTGACTTTTGAGGCAGTTGAGTTAATGTGTTTTGCCCATCTCAGATATTTGTCTATGGTGATTCCTAAATATTTTTTAACTATCCACGGAATCTAGGTTGTTGCAAGTACAAGTATTCGGTTCATTACAAATGTGAATACTAATATTCAGTATTTCCTTGGGTTGTCCCGCTTGAGTTGCACTAAAACGTATAAATTTTGTCTTTTCCGTGTTGAGAGTGAAGAGATTATTATCTAGCCAATGTTTGACATTGTTTATCCCAATTTCGGCTTTTCTATGCGTTTCGTACCAGTTTTTCGCCTCAAATTTTAAGAAAGTATCGTCAGCAAAAGTGATGATATGATCGGCAAGGTTACCAGCAGATCGGTTAAAGTGCCACTAATATTAACTCTTTGGCTTCGATTTTCTAGATAAATAAATAAATAAAATAAATAAAAAAATAAAATAAAAAAATAAATACGAGATGTTCCTAAGGCTGGCCGCCCCCGGAGCAGCCGTTCTGCTGAGAATATCGCTGATGTTGCCCAAGATACTGACATTATTGACTACCGTCAGGGTCCACGCCACGACTTGTTCTGTATTCCACACGTCAGAACGGACGTTCTGGCCCAGCATAGCTTGACAAGAGGTATGATGCTGCTAAATGATACCTCTAGGTCTCTTGATATTTTCAACATTGGCCTTGAAGATTTCAAAAGTCATTTTAGGCAAGAACTCTAAGATATCGATCATTGTAAAATGTTTCATTTAAAGCTTTGTATATTTCACGTGTATTGTAATAGGATTACATCATTCTGTTATGCACAAAAAAAAGAAGTCGAAAATGAGAATGACCAGACGATGTGCAACGCAATTGGGCATTAGCCGGTGGTCCCTACGCAGAATTTTGGTGAAATATTTAAAGATGTTCCCTTACAAAGTGCAGACAGTGCATCAGCTGTTAGCTGTTGACCGCCAAACGCGTTTAACCTACCCTCAAGCCATACTGAATCTCAACGAAGAGGTGGACGATTTTTCATCGAAAATTATCATGATTGATGAAACCCATTTTCATCTTTACGGTTACGTAAATAATTGTTTCTGACGATCGACGACTGGTGGACGGCGGGCGCTTTAGAGCCATGATTACCAAATTTTTTCTTCCTCAATTGGATGAATTTGGACTGGAAAATATGTGGTTTCAACAGGACGGCGTAACGGCGCACACTGATCGAGCCACAACCGATATTCTGAAGGAAGAATTTCCGGGTCGCTTAATCTCTCGTTTTGCTGATTTGCACTGGCCGGCCAGATCACCCGATATAACCATTCCAGACTTCTTTTTATGGGTTTTTTTGTCGCGTGTTTACGTCAACAAGCCTTAGAAGGCTTGGCTCTTGAAGTCCTTAAGGAGAATATTCGCCAGGAATGCGAGAACCTGTCGCCCGAAGTTCTGGCATATAAATAATTAAATAAATAATATATATATATAATTTACGTATATTTTTTTTATTATTGTAACACAAATAATATTTGTTACATTTATACTTAAATATCAGAAAAAAGATTATATTTATCTCTCAACACGCTACATTGAAATAAAATCTGTGGCATGAGCTGACCACGCTCCTATTAAAACATTTACTGTCGTACTACTTGCGCAAGTAGGTTTCGAAGTAAGTTTCAAAATGAAGTTAAAGCAGAAAGAAACAAATAAAAGAGTTATCAGCGTAAGCATCAGAAAGGCGCACACTTTAAAAAAATTCCCTCTGAGTGGTTCGTTCATCAAAGTAATGCCTAAAACGTGAACGTTAATGCGTTGTGCAGCGTTCTATGAAGAATTATATTTTAAACTACTAACTTTGCATGAATTAACAAGAAACTTTATTAAAACAGATTAATTAAATTTGATAAAAGTATCGTTCTTTTTAATGTTCACGAGTAATTTTATTTTGTCTTTTATAATAATTATAAAATATTATTTTTATTCCAGGATGTGGGGATATTAATTAAGGGGGAAGTATCATAAATAGCGCTAAACATCACTTTGTATTTACCTAGTAAAAGGAATACCACAAATAATTTATCTAAAAATTCTATAGGGGTAGTTAGAAAAATGTCTTATGTTACCAGTGAATTAAATTTTTTTATCGTAAACTTTTTTATTCTATATGAAATACACATTGCAACTTTACGTAAAACTTCAAAAATGCCTTCGCTGGTAGGGAAATAGCTCCTATCTGAGAGATTTTTTTTTAAAATCCATCGGTAATCTCAAAGTAAATATGATACAGAACATTTTAAATAAATAAAAAACACTTAAACATTTATGGATTTTTGTTGTGATTCAATTAAACTTCCCGAATATTACAATTATTTTCCGTCATACAAAATCCTATGGATGAAATCATTGTCCATGGCTTGAACGAACACCTGCCAGTCACTGCCAGTCGCGAGGTGAATTCGGAAGTGAGAGCACGCTTGTTTTGTTTATTCTCCAGTCCGCAGCCAACTTTCAAATTTCTAATAGGAATCCAGAGGAGATTGGTGCTATAGCCAAGGGGTAAGTGGAAATTAAATATTATTTATTATCTAATATATAATTTGAAACTTGTTTTACGGTCTCAATTTTTTTTAACCTTTTTCAGGTACCAATACGAAATGGGAAATAATAAAGGGGCTCGCGCGTACAGCGCCTTAAGGGAGAGTCCGCTCCACTGGAGGAAAAGAAGAATAAGGTTTGTCAAAATACATCATTCCGATGCACACGTTTTCTAGAATTTTTTACCGACTTCTATCGAAGTCGGTACAACGGAGTCGGGTGGTGGCTTGAACTCGGATCTAATTTCAAAATGCATTATTTCGGCATCAATCATGAATTTCTCCAGTTCTCTACCGATTTAGTTCAAAATCGGGATTAGGGAGTTTGGATGTGCATTGAACTCGGATCTAACGTCAAAAAACATAATGTTGTCATCCATTTTTAATTTCTTGAGTTTTCTACTGATTTGGTTCAAAATCGGGATTAAGGAGTTTGGATGTGCACTGAACTCGGATCTAATGTCAAAATACATAATTTCAGCATCCATCTTGGATTTCTCCAGTTCTATACCGATTTGGTGCAAAATCTGGATTACGGAGTTTGGAGATGGACTTATGCAAGACTAGTGTGAAGGTGCTTTCAACGATTCTAGCGATTCCTTTCAAACTCTCGCTAAGATTGGGAACAATGTCTATCAGAGCCATTGATAAATGCACTGAATTTCGTTGATAGCTAATTCCGGGTAGTAGTATTATAAATAAATTATTAAAAAAACAATAATTACCACTACACAAACGATACAATCAAATACATGAACCAGAAATCTTTTCCAAGTCAAAACACCATTAGATAAACCAGTAAAAAATTGAGACGTCAAAAAAGGTCCAGGGCGTAAAAGATGTGTCTGTATATCCATTATTTTGCTAATCAAGTTGTATCCATTATTTAGTAAATAAATATAAATTTTATAAAGCACGTGTATATTTATTTCGTATTTTATCAAAATGCTGACTGATTTATCAAAACTGTGTCAATCATTCCCCTATCTACTCAAAAGACGCAGCTGTTCGCGGCGGCCGACCAATTCGTTTACAAGTAGCAATAATACCTAACTGTACTGAAGTCGAGATTTGATACCGTCCCCTTAAATCCCACTCGTCCCATATAGATATAAAAAAATGATTGTGCAAGGGATATTTGAATATAACGATTTTTTTAATGTACAAGTAAGTCTGAAAATGCATGCAAATAAACAGTAATTATGTGAATAAAGCAATATACAAGAAACATACAAGAGATCTAAACATAAATAACAATTACGTGAATACAATGAACTTTATGAGATAGAAGAAAATCTAATAACAGATCAAATTTCATTTTTGCTCGTACCCGTGCTGAGGCCCCATCTTAAAATTTTACACAGAATGTTGTAACGGAGAAAACTACAAACCCCGGACTGAGATCGATTCTTCAAGATATCGATCGATGAGAGACATCTTTATTGCTACCCGTGAGCTGCGCAGCACATTGCGCAGAAAAGAGGAGAATCATTCATTTCTCCAGCCAGTCAGATTTTGGGAGCGGAGCAGACTACTTGTGACTTGCGGAACCATCGGCGACCAGTACCACAACATGGCGGGTTGGAAGAAACTTTCACGTAAATCATCATTTAACTTTAGATAGTTTTTCGGGTTATCTTTATCCTTTTAAATCTTTTTATTTCTAGAAGAAATAAATGGCGCCCTTTATATAATTAACCTCTTAACTTTTATGATGACTTTCATTTATAAAATTCAACATGCAGAAGCTCTTCGAGTCCTGCACACGGCCCTGAGAATCCTTTAGTTTAAAAAATAGAGTCTCCTTTGCTACTTCATTTATTTAATTAACCTTATATTGTACTAGCTTCCATTCTGAATAAACGATTATTTGTTAAACTCATCCTTCTTTAATTTACAGTTGATTGAATATGTTTTATTTCAGAATACACGCAATCCATATTTGATTTACATTTTATTAGTGTTGCTCTTGGGCATAACTAATCATGGATTTTTTCCTTACAAATCGTTACAATGGCGCCTGCAACGTGTGTATATCGGTTGAATTTTTTTTGTAAATTTTTCATTTTGAATGTCATCTTTTTCACCCTAGTAGGTAGAATTTTTTTTTAGACACGTGTGGTCAATATCATTTTGGTCGTGTTTAAAGTTTTTTTTCAACGTTGTGGTTTGGTTCACCGATGATTTCGTAAGTTCACACTTTTTTTCTTCTACTTAGTTTAAAATTTATTTTATTTTGGTTCCCGCTTTCAAATCTGAACTCATCTTGTGTGCCTCTAGCTATATCTTGAGTATTTACTCATTATTTACCACGTTTTATACGTAGCTTTTTAAAATCCTAACGAGATAATGGTTATTGTGTGCTAATTTGTTTTATTTTGTCCGAACAGAGTATTTAGGTACATATTTCATCGTTCACGAATGGCGCTAGAAATGATCATGATGCGGACAGTAGTTCTTCGCATCTCATTTTTAAAAAAATACGGAGTAAGTTATTTATTTAACTTCTACTATAACTTTAACATCATGCGATTGTTAATTTTTCTTTGAATTTCAGTGAATGAAACTATATTATAGGTTCCTTAATTTCCGTAATTGTATTATTTCGAAATATTATAGCTATTGATATAATATATATATTGATATTAATAATATTAATATATATTGATCCGTAATTTCCTTTCAATAATAACCTTTTTTTTCACCTTATAAAGTTAATATTACGTTTTAAGTCATGTGGATGATTGTTACATAAAAGTGTTTAACTCTTAGTAAACCATTTACACATATTATTGTGTTCTTAAATTATAAAAATATAGTTACAAAGATTTATGATTTTTAAATTTGGAATTTTATTGTCACTTTCAATATACTTTAACATAATATATTTTTTTCTAATTCCTGTATTTTAAAATTAAAATGTTGCATTTGTTTTTACTCAATAATGAAATACACAAAACATGCTTTTCAGAGTAAATGCTGTTTCAACATTGGATAAATGCTTCAGGACTAGGAGCGAGACGTCACACCTGCCTGATCTGCTTTTTCCTTTGCTGTCGGCAAATTGCTTTTTGAAGGTTTTCTTTTATAATTTATTTAGTTTTTTAACTTTTAATATACAAGATAGGACCATTAATATTCAATGCTCATATTTTGTTTATTATGGGAAAAGGGTTTTCAACAAACAGGGAATGTTTTAAATCTTTTTTTCAACGAGCTCAGTTGGAACTAAATTTTTTATAGGTTAATTTTTATTTGTCGGCAATTGTTTTCAAGTAATTCTGAATTTCAATTCTTTCAATTCATACAAGGTTCTGTTTTTTTAATTAATTATTAAACAAAACATAATTTTTCACGTACGACCATATTTTTTTAGTTTTTGTATGCTTGTCCAGGAAAATAGTTTTTACAGGTTAATAGTCATTGTGTTAAGGCGTATAATACAATTTTTATGATAATAAAAAGGGAAACACTTTGTTTACAGTCACTTTATTGAAATTTTTAACGTCTACCGGTTTCGGTACCTCCGTACCATCATCAGGACAGTTATAAAAATACTAACAAATACAGAATAATACACATATATATAAACAAATAGTTGAGAGAGAAAGAGATAAAAAACAGAGAGAGACAGTATCAGTTGTGGGCGGGAAGTGGGGGAGGGGAGTTAGGGATAACAGGAAACATATTTATTATAGGGCTGAACGTTAAATTTAGTTGATTATTGATAATTTCAGCCTTTGAATTGACTGATTTTTTTATTTCCAACGCTTCCAAGTTGTTAAGTCGTAAACCTATCTCATTTTTGTGAAGGACTTTAATACCCGTGTCACGGTTGAAAGTATGATCTTTATTAATTAGATGTTCTGCAAATTCTGAAAATCCCGAACTGGTTAGACATCTTAGGTGTTCTTTTATTCTAGTTTCTATATTGCGTGATGTTTGCCCTATGTAGAATGCTGGGCAATCATTACAACTAATTTTATATACGCCTGAGTGGCTAAGAACATCTTCTTTATCTTTGGCATTAATTAAAAATTTTCCTAGATTATTATTAGTATAATACGCTGGTTTAATTTCTGGGGGGAATTTAACTGTACATGTAGAGGAAAGGTTATTAATATACAAAATTCTTCTCCACTGTTGGTTGGAGTTATTATTGTTGAGAGTTGGTGGACTACTGTAGACGTATTTATTTATGGCAATACATCTTAATTTTTTTGTAAGGATTCTATCAATAAGGCCTATTTCATATCCATTATTAAGTGCTATTAGTTTAATTGTACTTAACTCATTAGCGTAATTGACATTTGATAAAGGAGTAGTGACTAAACGGTGGATCATAGAGTGGAATGCCGAATGTTTGTGGGAAATAGGGTGGTTAGACGTATTATGGATTGTAGTGTCTGTGAAGGTAGGTTTTCTAAAAATATTAAACTGAATTTTATTATCAATAATCGATAATGACCTTATGACCTTAATTAATTTAAAATATCAAATCTATAAGTTCTACAGGAATTTCCATTCTAAACATTCATTAAACAAGATATTTTACAGAAGGTTTTACCCTTTTTTACCTTTTTCTTTGTAATTTGGGTTTTGGATTTTTTTATATTCAATATTGTTTATTCGATATACTTTGCAATCGTTTTAATCTTTACATTTAGCTTAAAGGTTATTGCCGTGTAATTTGTTCTTATTCAATAGATACTATTTGAAAAGAATTTATTTCAATAACTTCCACATGACTATAATTATCATAAATTTCGTTTTAACGTTATCCGTAAATATCGTTTTAAATTTTTGTTGTTTTTGTTGTTTGTTTTTGGGGTGTTATGCCGTGTTGCGCTAACTCCTTCTTTAAATGTAATGTCTTTCGTTTTAAATGTAGAAAATTACTACAAATTTGATCATTTTAAGAAACAATAATTTCTTTGATACTATTCTTATAATTGGCACAGAGTACCTTATTCTCAGGCACTATTAAGGACATTATCTTGTCACCTTTTTTCAAACGTATCATGCTAATACGCATGAGGTCACTTGCAACACATGGTTGATGGGTGCAAAATTTTCATGTCATTGTTGCATGAAAAGTTTCTTTTTATCTTTAAATTCACTTTATGTTTTGGTGGACGACATTTCTATTTGCCGCCATGAATGGGAACTGTCCATCCTCCATTTGTGTTTGTTTTGTGATGTCATGTTAATGTCATGTACTGTCATGTTTTGTCAATCTAGTGGAAACAGTTACAAGTTGTTACAACCGCTGAGAACTGTTATTATCCCACATATACACGAGTCTTGTGATAGGCTTTGTTTTGTATGCATTGTTGATATGCGATAGTACGATATTGTACTTTCAGGTTTGATTCCTGTCTTTTTTATCATTAGTCCATGGGGACCCTGTCACTGAAGAGTTTTGAGGTTACGGGGAGGCCATGTACTATTTGATATTGTTTTGATACTATTTGATAGTGTGAAATCTTGGTAGAAGTTTTATTTACGTTCATATGCGCGTACTAAATACGAACGTCACGTTGTATTTTTTTAAATATATTGATTAGGTTTACCTTCTCTTTATGAGGATCTGAGGTACAAAACCATCAATACTAAATCAATCAGACTTTCTGAGTAATTTTCTGATTACCAAAAAGTAATTTTGTTTTTCGTATCAACTGTTAACCTTCGGGGTCTGTTTTAACAAGTTGGCGAAATAAACGGTACTGAGTTTTTTGTATTAATTTTGCATCGCAAATTAATAATCTTGTACCTGAGTAAATTAATGTTTTTTGTTGAATGTTATATGTTGTGCGTTCATTTAACTCCTTCTGCAAATATCCTTACAATTCTGATATTTGCATAATGAATTAGTTTGTTGTTTTATGGGGGTTTTTTTTTTTTTTTCGCATTGAATTTTGTTTTGGATATCTACACAAATATCTTAAATTCTTAAAATAGTTTATTCTATTTGAACTTTTGTTTGGTTTTAAAACACAAGTACTAGTAATATTTTATTAAATTCTTCCGAATTTTTACAGAGCTGACATCTATCGGATGTTTTTAAAAGTTGTTATTTTATATCGATTTATTTATTTTTCAATTGGTTTTGTCTTAGATCTATTGATTGGGTTTGGGTCCTTGATATCAATATGCTTGCAGGATAATTCACTAGATGGTGTTAATTCTAACAAAACATTTTAATAAATAAATTTTCTTTTGAATTTCATTTTAATAACAAAAAAAAAAACTTAAAAATATTGTTTCTCCAGGTTTACATTCTGTTACTAGAATTTTTGTCATTTTGCTACATTATAGTAAAAGGGCTGCTGTGTTTTCCTTTTGAAAGGCTTTTCGGTTTTCAACATTTTATGAAATTTTTTTTCTGTATAATCTTGTTTTTTGTTGGTTAACCCGTTAGGTAGATAATTATTTAGGGAAAAGAAATTGACTCGCTCACCCTGATGAAGCGGAACTGGCTGCTCAAAAATATCTGCTAACAAGACAAGATTTTTATATTTTCACCATCATCTTTGGAAGTCTTCATGGTTTGGGACTGCTGCTGCTGCTTACAGAACAATTTCAAGCTAATATTCCCTGTTTTCATCGTAGTTGGTCAACTAGTTTAACTGCTTCAATTTGGAGGATGGAAATCTCAACATTTGTAATTATACACATCTATTGAAGCAAAACTATGACGCCTGAGGGTTCCTCTACACCACCAACACCAGGAAGAAATCTAATGCAGTCATGTGCTTCGGAGCCAGGTGGTCCGTTCTTTTCTTTGGTGGAGGGGTAATGTAACGGAGAAAACTACAAACCCCGGACTGAGATCGATTCTTCAAGATATCGATCGATGAGAGACATCTTTATTGCTACCCGTGAGCTGCGCAGCACATTGCGCAGAAAAGAGGAGAATCATTCATTTCTCCAGCCAGTCAGATTTTGGGAGCGGAGCAGACTACTTGTGACTTGCGGAACCATCGGCGACCAGTACCACAACATGGCGGGTTGGAAGAAACTTTCACGTAAATCATCATTTAACTTTAGATAGTTTTTCGGGTTATCTTTATCCTTTTAAATCTTTTTATTTCTAGAAGAAATAAATGGCGCCCTTTATATAATTAACCTCTTAACTTTTATGATGACTTTCATTTATAAAATTCAACATGCAGAAGCTCTTCGAGTCCTGCACACGGCCCTGAGAATCCTTTAGTTTAAAAAATAGAGTCTCCTTTGCTACTTCATTTATTTAATTAACCTTATATTGTACTAGCTTCCATTCTGAATAAACGATTATTTGTTAAACTCATCCTTCTTTAATTTACAGTTGATTGAATATGTTTTATTTCAGAATACACGCAATCCATATTTGATTTACATTTTATTAGTGTTGCTCTTGGGCATAACTAATCATGGATTTTTTCCTTACAAATCGTTACAATGTGTATGTGATCGATAAACCAGCGCAAAGAATGGACAACTTCATTACTTCAGAATCTAACCGTTTTTAAAATCAAAGCCAGGCCAAAAAGCAAGCAACACCCCATGGAGACTTGATTCTCTACTCAAAGTGTCTTCGCAACTTCCATTGGAGTCTTATGTATATTTTATATTTCACCGCAGTTCTAGATTCAACATTTGCACTGTGGACTTATACATGTAAATATGATGTTATTCATAATTTGGATTGCTTTTTATTGTACTTTTTTTTGTAATAATAATAATAACATGGCAATTATATGGCACAGTTTAGTGTCATTTTACTTCAAGTGCACTTGTAAGTATCACTATCTCGTCTGGGCGTTTTCGGCCCTCTGATTGGTCCAATTCAAATCGTATGTTTTGAGTAAATTCCGCATAACTTTCGGGCAAAAAATAAATAAATTGAGGGTCTGCAGGCAAAAAACCCACTCTGCCCCTCAATTTTACCCAACCGTTGGGTTCATTTCGGTTTGCAGGAGACTGGACCCAAAAAATTAAGACTTGAAAATTAAGACCGGATTTCATACTGAAATACCGTTACAAAACTTACCTGAGACCCAAACTTTAAAGTCTCATAACTCACCGAAGAAATTCCGCCGTAGTTATTGTTAGATAATGGGTTTCCACAATTCCAAAAATACCGGGCTAGCTCAACCAAGTTCCGTGTTCTTTGTATTAAAAGAGAACAGACGCTTTCTAGAAGTGAATGGAACAAAGGGGTTTCTTGGAAATAAAACACTATTATTATGGTGCTTTTAAATGCCTTCAAGAAGACCTATATTACAGCACTCTAATCTACGCGTAGGAAAAGCTAAAATCTCTTTGTGGACGGTTAAAAGAATGAAAAATGATGTAAAATTTATGGGAAGAGAGCAGAGACAGAAATTAATAGAATAAAGCATGGAACATCCAGGGTGGCAGGCAGGAGAAAAAAATAATCGAAATATACTAGTAATTAATTTTTCAAAACACTGTTTAGCAAAGCAAACCTCAAATTTCCAGCGGAGAGCGTAACAACCTCTCGTTACGAAAACTAGAACCCAAGAGAGCTGGTCTCTCTTCCGTCGGAGCTGAGGACTGGTTTTCGCCCCGTCTGTCTCCCCCGATAATGGTCAACGCCCCCAAGGGGTTAACAATATGAAAATATTTAAAAATACAAAGTAATTGATTTTAAGAAAATACTAGCTTTTTGCCTGTTGAAGGCAAGTAATGGGTAAAAATACTGTTGAATGTGTGATTTGGCGTTCAATGCGAGTGGAGCGAGAGGTGTGCGCCTACTTTTATATTTATGATGTGATGTAATGCGTAAAAATGTGGTGAAAATATTAAATTAATATATATATATAACCTAACCTAAATGTTATTTTCTATGGCAAAAAATGCCCCTTTAATAACGCCTGCTCGCGTCCCCTTTAGAGTTACATACCAGTTTTCAAATAAAATGTGGGCTACGCTAGGTTTGTATAGACTGGTTTGTGATTTAATTCTAATACCTATTTTCCATGTTATTTTCTGTAACAAAAATTGCCCCTTTAATAACGCCTGCTCGCGTCCCCTTTAGAGTTATATCTCAGTATTCAAGTAGTTTGTGGGCTACGCTAAGTTTGTATAGACTGGTTTGTGATATAATTCTAATACCTCTTTTCCATGTTAATTTCTGTAACAAAAAAATGCCCCTTTAATAACGCCTGCTCGCGTCCCCTTTAGAGTTATATCCCAGTTTTCAAGTAGTTTGTGGGCTACGCTAGGTTTGTATAGACTGGTTTGTGATTTCATTCTAATACCGATTTTCTGTAACAAAAAATGCCCCTTTAATAACGCCTGCTCGCGTCCCCTTTAGAGTAACATCCCAGTTTTCAAGTAGTTTGTGGGCTACGCAAGGTTTGTATAGACTGGTTTGTGATTTAATTCTAATAACTTTTCCCATGTTCTAAACTAACATATATGTTTGCATATGAATGAAACAATGAGTGTGTGACCACAAATGTAATAAAATATATGTGTGTTTAGAAAGAAATGAATATTTTGAGAAAAAAAAGAGCCAAGGAGCTTACTGATCATTTTTTCACCGAGCCGTTCGGGTTGTGTAGGTTGAGACGCGTAATTTGATACCCATATCGTATGTACGGTTTTTGTCACCGACATTCTTCAAAAGTTGTTATTTTGGAAAAAGAATTGCTCAATTATCACGCAAAATATAAAAACTTTTAAAAATGTAATATGTATTTTGGCATATAAATGAAACAATGATTGTTTGACCACAAATGTATTAAAATATATGTGTGTTTAGAAAGAAATGGATATTTTGAGAAAAAAAAGTGCTAAGGAGCTTACTGATTGCCGTTCGGATTCTGTAAGTCGAGACGCGTAATTTGATACCCATATCCTATGTACGGTTTTTGTCACCGACATTCTTCAAAATTCCCAGCGAGTCTTATTTTGGAAAAAGAATTGCTCAATTAACACGCTAAATTTAAAAACTTTTCAAAATGTAATATGTATGTTTGCATATAAATGAAACAATGAGTGTGTGACCACAAATGTATTAAAATATATGTATGTTTAGAAAGAAATGGATATTTTGAGAAAAAAAAGTGCCAAGGAGCTTACTGATCATTTTTTCACTGAGCCATTTGGATTCTGTAAGTCGAGACGCGTAATTTGATACCCATATCGTATGTACGGTTTTTGTCACTGACATTATTCAAAAGTCACAGCGAGTTTTATTTTGGAAAAAAACATTGCTCTATAAACACGCAAAATGTAAAAACTTTTATGGAAAAAATCAAAATTTAAAATTTAAATTTAATAAAAATGAAGGGATCACACTTTTAATATGAATCGCTCCCGGGGCGACGGTACCCATGCCCGCCTGCGAAAATTAATAATTTTATAACCACGCGAAAAGCAAAAACTTTTAATCAAAAAATGTATATTTGGAGAAAAAAAAGAGCCAAGGAGCTTACTGATCATTTTTTCACCGAGCCATTCGTGTTGTGTAGGTCGAGACGCGTAATTTGATACCCATATCGTATGTACGGTTTTTGTCACCGACATTCTTCAAAAGTCCCAGCGAGTTTTATTTTTGGAAAAAAACATTGCTCTATAAACACGCAAAATGTAAAAACTTTTATTGGAAAAAATTATCTAAAAAAAAAACTTCAAACATGATATATTTAAAAAAAAAAATTATCAAAAAAATATTTTTCATAACGCAATTATGTAGGTATCTACTCGTTAAAAAATAAAGCGATAAAAACTTTAAACATGAATGGCTCCCGGGGCGACGGTACCCATGCCCGCCTCCCAAATTTAATGATTATATTACAAACTCTCAAACTGGAAAAACTTTTGATTAAAAAATGTTTATTTTACAAAACAATTAACATCGCTTCACCCTATATAACTTCTGCGCTCCTGGTACAAATTATAAATTTGCGTGACGCTATTGATGTAGTTTTTAACTACGGGGCGACGGTACCCGTGCCAAATTATTTTTCCCCAACTTTATTTCGTTAATAATTAATAAATTTTATTTCGTTCAAAAGCATTATCGATTTTAAAAAAATAAACTGCCAAAGTAAGTACCTACACAGATTTTATCGTTTCTTTGAAGTTTATTTATCTAATAGTATTAATGTCCCAGCGTCTGGACGATGTAGGCCCTGTGATTGGTCAAATTCAAATTGTGTTTAAATAAGACTTTAAAGATTAAGACACGATTTCATACTGAAATAGAATCGCCACATGTAATACGATATTTATTCAAAAATATCGTTTCTACTCATACAATTTTTGGATAATATCGAAGAAAATATGTTTTAGAAAGTTCATGATCTATTGGATTAATTACATTACAGTGAAAATTATCCACAATTACGTGATTACGTTTGACGTTTGACGAAAAAAGCACGCGTTCATTCAACATGGCCGATACTCACCGCGTCAAAGATAGCCGACAGAGCGCTCCTCTGGCGGTGAAAGAACGAATCAAGGGGCTGGCGCGAATATTTAAATATGCAAAATAAAAAGATTTCTTCTGGAAGTTTATTTAAACTTTGCAATGTCATCGTTTCTAAAACAAACATTTGATTCAACTTAATGACAATAAACAACAACTCTTTGCATGTACGATTTTGAAAAATATTGATATTTAATATTATTTACGTAAATAATAATTTCGCATTATTTTGACAGAACACCGATATGATATACGCGAAAGTATAGGCACTGCCAACCCAATAAAATAACATGAAAGACAATCGGAAGATAGAAACGCTTCGTTGATTGTAAAATTAGCCAACAAATCTCTAATCTGACATGTACTTATATGTATAATAAAACAATCATTTTGCCAGGTATAAATATTTATATAATATATATTAAGGTATTATTCGGAAACGCTGGATAAGGATATTACGAAATATTTTTAAGTTAAACCTTCGGATTTACCTTAATTAATATAGAAGGAATCTGAATGCATTCGGGAATTTTTGATTTT
Source organism: Hesperophylax magnus (assembly GCA_026573805.1). Taxonomy (NCBI): domain Eukaryota; kingdom Metazoa; phylum Arthropoda; class Insecta; order Trichoptera; family Limnephilidae; genus Hesperophylax; species Hesperophylax magnus. The sequence goes on from JAIUSX010000068.1 coordinate 11,046,715, forward strand.
TAGCATTTTAATTTTTAATCACGTAAAATTAAAATTTGCTTTCGTTGTATTGGATGACAGCCGGAATAATTTCTATTGATGACATTTTCTTTTTTTGGTATTCCTGATATGAGTGTCTAGAATTTTTACCATAATTTACTCTATGCAAATATTATTTTGGTATTTTGGTTTCTTTTACAAGTAAGGAAATATTTAAAAAAAGGTTATTATAGGTTAGGATAGGATAGGTTGGGTTATGCTAGATTAGGTTAGATTAGGTTGGATTAGTATAGTTCAAGTTAGTTTATAGGTAAGGTTAGATTAAGTTGGATTATTATGGGTTAGGATAAGTCAGGTTATGTTAGGTTAGGTAACGTTAGTTTGGGCTTTTATGGGTTAGGTTAGGTTGGGTTATTATAGGTTAGGTTGGATTTGTATAGGTTAGGTTAGGTTAGGATAGGTTAGGTTAGGATTGGTTCGGTTAGGTTAGGTTAGGTTAGGCTAGATTGGATTATTATAGGTTAGGTTAGGATATAGGTTAGGTTAGGTTGGATTATTATAGGTGAGGTAAGCTTAGGTCAGGTTAGATTATTATAGGTTAGGTTGGATTATTTTAGGTTAGGTTGGATTATTATAGGTTAGGCTGGATTATTATAGGTTATGTTAGGTTATTATAGGTGAGGTTAAATAAAATAATAGTCAAATTAATCATTTGTGCTAAGTAGGCCCTATTTTGCCGGAATATTGTATTACATTATATTTTTTTAATTTACGTTTTTCAATTGTCTCTAGCCGCTCATTTCAGGAATACCGACAAAAGAAAATGTTATCAACAGAAATTATTTAGGCTGTCATCCCATACAGCGAAAGCGAATTTTCATTTTACGTAATTAAAAATTAAAAAGCTAAAATTAAATTTTTCCCAAATGCTGTTCGATTCCTTTTATAGTAATTAAGGTAAATCAGAAGGTATTATTTAAAAATATTTCCAATTTTCCGTGTCCAGCGATTCCGAATATTTACCTATATTAATTTACCTTTAGCCATTTAGGCAATTATTCGGGAAAGGTAAAGTTTTACCCGAACAACTGTCATTATTATTATGCCTAAACGCCTTCCTGTTCCGTGTTTTAACAATATATACTCACCCTCTCTCTGTGAATGACCTAATATCTACCTATTAAATGTAACTGTTGTTAGTATCACTTAAACTGGGCAAAGCCCAACTAAGTGCCGCCCGCAGGGCCTAGCAGAAAAAAACCCGCGGAGCGGGTTTTTAACTGCTAGTTTATTTATTTATTGTTTGAAACATTTACAGAGTGTTAACAATCATTACATTTATATTATTTCGGTGGGAATGTGCACAGATATTAACACCCCAATTAAAAATGTTCACAGCATGCGTAAACAAGGTTTAGTCGATATTAGGCGGAGATGCTAGTAGTGAAAGAAAAAAAATACAAATATAATAATAATTACAAAGAAATATAAAACATGAGTATTAAGTATGAAATATAAAATATAGTAAATGTACAGAGAAAGGATAAGGAAGAAAAGTAAAGAAAATAATAAAGCAATTATATCTCTTAACTGTTCTCCATAACATATCATGGTAGAAGATGGTTGATTTGTTTTTTAAAATATGCGAGACTGTTTGCGAATATATCTATAAGGTCGCATTCAACTGTATTGTACAGACAACACATTCTAGATAGTGGATTGAAATATGCAATATTGTTATTAAATATATCAATATGGAATATATTTTGGCTCCTTAAATTATGTCTATTAGGGACCTTAATATGAATATTGCTCAGACAATTAGTGGTAAGAAGTTTATCATGAATAATTTTATATAAACATATTAAGTCCGCAAATTGTCTTCTTTTATCTAATGTCGTAAATTTGAAGTTTAGTAGACGTTCTTCATAAGATTTGAATGAGGCATTTAATCCAAGTTTATATGATAACAGTCTTAGGATTTTTTTTTGCACAGATTCAATACTTTTAGAATATTTTATATAATGTGGGTTCCAGATAACACTCCCATATTCCAATTTGCTTCTGCCCAACGAGTTGTATAATGTTATAATGGATTGGGGGTATTTAAATGGTTTCGATATTCTATGAATGAATCCAATCATTTTCATTGATTTACTTATAATATCATTTTTGTGTACATCAAACATAAACTTTGAATCAAGAGTGATTCCTAGATCTCTTATAGTGGTGACTGCATTTAATCGTACATTATTAATGGAATATGCAAAATCCTTTCGTTTTCTGTTACGAGTAAAAGTAATAATGTAACATTTTTCAATATTTAAAAACATATCGTTTTGAATGCACCAGCTATTTAGTGTGTAAAGGTCTTCTTGAAGCTTAACATGATCACAATCAGTGGAAATTTTGCGGTAAATCTTGAGATCATCGGCAAATAGAACAAAATCACAGCGTAACATGGGGCCAAGGTCGTTAATAAAGATTAAGAAAAGCAGTGGGCCAAGATTGGACCCCTGGGGTACGCCTGATGTTACAATTATGGGAGGTGATTCGTACCCAATAAGTACTAATTGTGTTCTATTTTCTAAGTAAGACTTAAGCCATCTAAAAAGATCACCGTGAATACCTATTCGATCAAGCTTCTGTAGTAGAATAGAATGGTTAACTTTATCAAATGCCTTTTGAAAATCTGTGTAAATGGCATCTACTTGAGTTCTTTCATTGAAAGCATTACAAACATAATCACAAAAGTCAAGAAGATTTGAATTTGTAGATCTTTTGGGAACAAACCCATGTTGATTGATGCATAATTGGGGTTTAAAGTGTGAAAATACAGAAATATATATTATAGATTCAAAGACTTTCGCAAAACAAGATAAAATGCTGATTGGTCGGTAATTTTTCACAAAAGATTTATCACCAGATTTATGTATTGGAACAATATGTGCATTTTTCCACAAGTCTGGGAAAGTTCCTGAAGATAATGATTCATTATATATTAAAAGAAGTGGGTTAATCAACGCGTTGGAACAACATCTTACAAACAAGGGAGGTATTTTATCAGGTCCTGGGCCTTTGGATGTATCGATTTTTTCTAAACAAGATTTAATGGTTTCCTTGCTAACATTGATTTTTCCAAGATTAAATTGGTTGTTTTGTGAAACTTTTGGTATGGCAGTATATAACAAGGGATTAGATTGAGTATAAACGGATGCGAAATAATTAGAGAAAAGATTGGCAATGTGTTGACCATTATCTGCAGATATAGAATCCAGGTGCTTTAGGAATGCAATTGGTAGTACGCAACGATTTTGAGTATGCCCAGAAAGCTTTTACATTTACTTTTATGCCTTGTTCAACAGAATTTATATATGATAAATAGCATTCTTTTTGCATTTTTTTCGATCTTTTTCTTAGAATACCAAACTCAGCATAGTCTAGTGGGTTTTTATATTTATTGGCCCGCAGTCTTACTTTATTTTTCTCTTTGAGGAGCTTAATAAGAGTCTGACTAAACCATTTGGGGTAGTGATTTCTTATTTGTGTTTTTTTTTTCGGGATATGTTTATCAATAATATCCCACAAAGTATCGTAGAATAATTGTACCTTATTGTTGACATTCGAGTTACTGAAAAGTGAGATTCAATTAACATTTGACAGACCTTGATGACAAGCTTCATAATTTCCTTTCTTAAAATTGTATTTAATAGGGCAATGATTATCTTTTAAGTATTTCAGTTTTTCAAGTTTTAAAATCATTTTGAAAGGGGGATGATGATTGTCGACTTTTGATAACCCTGTTGTTCTAGACAGAATAATATTAGTTTCATCACAAAAAAGTAGGTCAAGAATATTAGAATTTCCATTAAGAATATAATTGAATTGGTGAAGGTTACACATTGAGGCCAAGTTGACAACACAGTGAGCTTTATGACTAGTGTAGTCTGACGGAGCTAGTGTTTTGTTGTTATATGCTATGTCAGGTGTCCATTTAATCTCAGGTAAATTAAAGTCGCCGATAATTATAAATTTAGATTCCGAATTACTATGTTGTAGATAAATATCCTGAATATTCTTGATTCTATTACATTAATCATCAACAGATAAATTGGGAGGAATATATAATACACAAATGTAGATAAGTGAGTTAGAATATTCGTGCGGTTTTATCTATAACCATAAATCTTCACCATCACTCTCCCAAGATGATTTGCGTGTTGTTATTAATTTTTTATCGACTGCTACTAAAACTTCACCGCCTTCTCTGGATGCTGAACTAGTGGATTCGCGATCTCTTTGAAAAACTAGGTAACGCTCGTCAAACAATTCATTACTAAATATTGATGAATTTAACCATGTTTAAGTGAAGAAGATTATATCGTAATTGTTGATTGAAATTTCATTTTTTATGTCATTTGTTTTAGTTTTGACTCCTCTAACGTTTTGATAAAAAAATTTCAGTTTCATTTTGTTTTGTTAAGATTTTGACAGATTATACATTCTACAGATAAATTAAATTGGGAAATTTAGGTGAGAGAAACCAAGGAGTCATGATCACGGATCAACAGTACGTGAGCAGAGTTTTCATTTTTTCGTACAAAGATCCGTCCATTTCGGATCCATACGAATTTTTGATGAGTTTCTTTGGCTTTCATCCTAGTAGCTGCATACAGGGCCTTATTTGCAGGAGAGAGATGTTCACTGACGTAAATTGGTGATTTCGTGCCATCGATGCCTATGTGTGTAGAATTTAGTTTGTTCGTCTTGTTTTTTTTTTTATTGAAAATGGCAACTGCAGCCAGCACTTCATTCTTTACCCTCACGCTTGGAAGCTTTACTATTATTGACTTGGGACGGCTGGATTCAGGATGGACCTTGGGGACCCGATGTAAGTGAAGTATTTCAGTTTCAGCAATGGGACGGGAAATTACGCTTCCAAGTTGTTTGATGATGGATACTAAGTTCTCAGATCTATTTTCAGGAACACACTGAATCTCTAAATTGGTTTCTCTGGCCATCTGTTCCATTTGGGATACGCGCGTGTTAAGATTACGCATTTCCTTGTGAAGCCTCGTATTTTCAGCTTGTAAGCTTTTGATGGTGGCTAGTGATTCCGAGAACATTTTTTTAGGTCCTCGTATTCAGCGGAGATGAAGTTGACGGACTTTTTTTAACTCCGGTAGAATGTTGAGTTTGTCGTGAAAAGATTCGAACTCCGATGCAATACATCGTTGAACTATAAGCATTATCTGCTCGACATTCGGGTTCTGAGGCGACTACATACCGCACGCAGGAGAAGCAGTAGACACTCTGTTCCCGCTCGAAGATTGGTTGACTTTCAGATCATCTTTGCAGTCAATACAGGTCCAGGTATCACGCTTAACACCCATCTTCTTAAAGTTCGTTTCTTTCATGTTCACACAGAAGAAATGGTAGTTAAGCAGACATGTAGAGCATTTAATGCCATCACCGGAGAGTATTTTACTCTTACAGTGTTTTTTTTATTTTATATGTTCTTTATTCAGTAAAGTTTATACATTACAGTAAACGGGTAAATTTTTGGCCACCACACTAGGCACATGCCCGTGTTGTGGTGGTCAATTTTATGTTAAGTATAATAATACAAATTAAAAATAAGTTGAATGAAAACAAAATAATATAAAATAAAATAAAATAATTTATACATCTAAAACAAGTATGAAGTATAAAGGAATTAAAAATAATGCAAAATATCTACATAAGTTTAAGATATATGAATATAAAAAATAGGTGTGGAAAACAGAAAAATTTAAAATAATATAAAAAGTATATCAAAGAAAATACGTATTATTGAATTAAAAATAATACAAGGAGCATGTATCAAAAAAAAAAGAAAAAATACAAGTACATTTGTGTAATTAAAATAGAATTAAAAGTGTAGTAAAAATACAAGTACATTAAGTACAAGTGTATTTCTAAAAAAATAATACGTCTATTCTTTTTTTTTTTGATAATATGTCTTGTAAGAAGTTTACAAGACATATTTATATAAAATAATTTATTGACCCGGGATGTTTAGTTTTTTAGCGCCTGTTGGTTGGCAAACTCCGCAGCATCTTTGATAACTGATACCGATGCCTGTTGGCGGGCAAGCTGATGGTGTGAGTTTATTTAAAAAAAAAAAATTCGCCGGTGTAAGGATCGAACCCCGAGCGCTGACGAGTACAGTATCGGCAATGGTGCATTAACCCACGTTGCTATGTGTCTCTTATACGGAATGGAGAATTTTGCTCTTATATTCTTCGGTGTTGGTTTTAGCGAACTTGTAATTATTACGCTATTTCAAATTAATTATTGTGGCATTTGTAAATATATATTTTTATAACACAATATTGCACTTAAATAATGTTATTTATACACCGTTAAACGGTAAGAGCGGAAAGGATGGTTTAGTTCTTTTACACTGCACAAAATAGTGTTTTTTTTTTAAAATATAATAGTGTACAAGATAGCGTTTGACGTTTGACGTGCGTGTTTCACTTGTGAGACTTTTTAAATTGTTTTTTTTATAGCTTGTCGGTAGAGAACCGGAAAAAAATATTATGGGGCGGAAGCCCTCGCAAAACACTATCCGCGAACTTAACTTTTCGTACTTAACTTGTAATAAAAATGTATAAACAAACTGAAATATGCAGAGTGAGAAATAATGCAGCCTATGTATCAACTGACGAACTATGAACAGAAAGTTACATCACTATGTAATAAAACATCTCTTCGGTGCTAGTCTATGATTGGCTGATTTCTGACTGGCCAAAAGCCCGACTGTTGGCATTTTTCGGTTCAAATCGCAAATGTAAAAACTTTAGCCGGTTATTGTGAGACATTTTGAACCGAACTCCATTTGTGGGACGGCCGATTAACTTTCCTAAACCTTCGGAGGATGAATTTTTTCGATAATTTTAACCGCAGACTGCGTGTTTGCTACGGAATTCAATCATCAGGTTGACCGTGTAGATTTTTTAAAAAAATCGTACCACGTGGTTTCGTGGTGACCACGTGACTAATTTTTTTCCAATGATACCATTATGCAAAGAAAAACATTTCCACTTAAATTAAAACTCTTTCCCTGAAACAGGGGAAATTTCATAAAATTTTGGGTGAAATTAAAAAAAAAAACAACGATACCTGATTAAATCAAACCCAACGCTCGATCAAAATCAATCGTGTTTTTAATGTTCTTTAGAGTTATGCGAAAAACGAAATATTTTCGAGCGAGAGAGGCGCACGAAAAAAAAAAAAATCATTTCGCGTTCGGGGTGCGTTCGAAATTGAATAAAAATATAAACGGTGAAGGAGAAAATTTATTACAGATCGGTGGCGATCGATGAAAACGAAACATTGCGAAAATGCACCAAAATTTGGCCGTTTCGAAACACTCGCGGGGAAACATCGCCGGGAAGCTCTCCCGATTAAACGGCCGCAAATAGACTTTTTGTGTGTTAGGACATCCTGACGGCCGGAGAGAGTACTGCGGCACTTTCGTATGGCGCGCCGCGAGCGCTTTCAGTTTCCGCCGCCAGAGGCTCCTCAAATTTTTGTCGACATCTTTCCCCGAACGAATATATAAGTAAACATTTCCATACAAAATCCGGATGACTCGGTTTTTCGGGTTTTCCACACCGAATTGAACCCCGGGTTTTATGCCGACAGAGAGGCGTCTCGGTCGCTTTTCGCCTGAAGCCCGAAACAAATGAAAGGCAACTTTTTTTAGAAACGCCGCGCACGCCAAAACGAACCTCGAGTCGTATCGACTTGAGGGGGAGAGTGTTCGCTTTTTGCCTAAATGCCCCCGAAAAGAAACAAATGCCAACAAGCTATTACTATATACTAGCTTTTTGCCCGTTGCAGGCAACTAATGGGTAAAAATACTTTTGAATGTATGATTTGGCGTTGAATGCGGGTGGAGCGAGAGGTGTGAGCCTACTTTTATATTTATGATGTGATGTAATGCGTAAAAATGTGGTGAAAATATTAAATTAATATATATATATAACCTAACCTAAATGTGATTTTCCATAACAAAAATTGCCCCTTTAATAACGCCTGCTCGCGTCCCCTTTTGAGTTACATCCCAGTTTTCAAGTAGTTTGTGGGCTACGCTAGGTTTGTGTAGACTGGTTTGTGATTTAATTCTAATACTTATTTTCCATTTTATTTTCTGTAACAAAAATTGCCCCTTTAATAACGCCTGTTCGCGTCCCCTTTGGAGTTATATCCCAGTTTTCAAGTAGTTTGTGGGCTACGCTAGGTTTGTATAGACTGGTTTGTGATTTGATTCTAATACTTATTTTTTGTAACAAAAAATTGACCCTTTAATAACGCCTGCTCGCGTCTCCTTTAGAGTTATATCCCAGTTTTCTAGTAGTTTGTGGGCTACGCTAGGTTTATATAGACTGGTTTATGATTTAATTCTAATACCTTTTCCCATGTTCTAACCTAACCTAACCTAAACTACCTAAACGGAATACGTTTAATCACATTTTATTCTATTTGGTTGTTATTAGGGTTATTTCATTTAATTATATGTTGATTATTTGTTTTAAATAATACATTGACTTACATATTAATAAACTATACACGATGATATTATTTATTTTATATGGCAATACTTAATTTTTTTTGGTTGGCAGCAGTTTCTATGAAATATTTTGTATCGCGTAATTGACTATGAACGAAGTTAAAATTAAAAGTGCGTATTTTTCCGACTCCCCCGACATAATAAATCATGTTTTGAATTAATAAAGCTTAATCCATTTATTTGAAAGTGAAATATTGCGTATTAAGAGTGAAGCGGAGTGTGAGAAAAATATTAAAAATGTTTATAAATGTAATATGCATGTTTGCATGTGCATGAAGCAATGAATGTGTGTCCACAAATTTATTCAAATATATGTATGTTTGAATGTATGTGCCTAAAATTAGCTTTTTGCCTGTTGCAGGCAACTAATGGGTAAATGTGCTAAGCCATTTGATGTTTGGGTGTAGATGAGACGAAGAGTGTGGGACTACAAAATTAAAGAAAGAAATATACTGATCATTTTTTCACTACGGGGTGACAGTACCCATATTTAAAAACTTTTAACTGAAAAAAGTTTATTTGAATAAAAAAAAACAATTATATAAACCGTTTTTAATAGTAAAGTACTTTCCCAAACGTCTGTGCTCCTGGTAGATTACAGCGTCGTCGAGCTAATTTTTCGCAGAAATTGCTTTATAAGAATTATCATTAGTTTAATTAAAAAATATATATATATATGCAAAACGAAATATGTTACTTACTGGTTAAAAAAATAAAGGGATCATGCTATGTATGAATGGCTCCCGGGGCGACGGTTCTCAAGACCGCCACCCTAAATTAAATGATTATTATTAATCGCGAAATTCAAAAACCTATAATAAAAATAAAAAATTTAAAAAAAAATTCGTTACTTCAACCTACTAAATATTTATAACGCAAAAAAATTATTCGTTATAAAAAAATTCAGAATTTGAATGAAGCATTACCTATGTTATTTTTGATTATTAAATGAAAAATCTTTATCATTGTATGTGAACCCAATTTATTGGAAAACGTTTTTAAGTTTGATTAGCCTTAAATATTTGTAATTAAAACTGGTTGTTTCAAAGCATCCATCTATCTATAGTTTATCTGTGGTTTCAGTATGACATTTGAGCCACTGCCGTCTCTATTTACATTTGAGCTGATGAATGTATTTTTTTGCAGGTTAATTCTAATCAGTTTGTCAATTATTTCATAATATTACACACTTTTCCACTTCGTTTCAATAATTGTTGCAAGAAACAACCATTTTATTAAAATAAAACTTCAAAATAGTGTTCGTTTATTCACTCGCTCAAGTCTCTTCGTATTAATTCTCAAAAAACCTACTCACAGCATCCCTAAAGATGCCATAAGCCCCGAGGGGAATTATCTTTTTCCGGGCCTCCTGTGCAGTTAGTGTGAAAATAATGTCCATGAAATTATGTACAATAACTGCAACGTGTTGCAACTTGTTACTAAATAAAAGATTTTAATCGTAAAAATGAAACAGCTATATAACTTCAAAAATGGATTTATTTTCTTAAAGTTCAATTAAAAACAGTTTATCCGATTACACTTCACATTCAACATATTCATAGTTAAAACATGAATAAATTTAATTAAAAATGAAACAATAAGGATATTATTTGTCTACATATCGTTAACGTAGCGTATATTTTTTTTATAAGTTAAAGACATTTTATAAATCGACCCCTATAATGGAAGTCTTTACCTATAATGAAATGCATATTGAAAATGATGGTGGAAAGAAACACGTTATAATATAAATGCTTAAAATATTTTTTTATTGGGTAACAAAACATTCAATGTACAGATATAGTTTGTTTGTTGTTTACAAAGAATATGCAAAACATGGTAAATTTGACAAATTTAACGTCTGATTTACACAACACTTGAATTGTGACGTCTTTGGGTTGTTGCACACTACTCACAATACATACAATAATAGAAAAATATGGAATAGTGGTTTTAAGGCTGTAAAAACTTTGAACTGAACAACGCGCTAAGACACTCATGTTTTGTTGCCTCGCGTGTTAAAAGCGTTTTAACTTTTGTATGATAGTCAGAAGTACACTGGAATATGCCTCGACAATTAGGAATCCACAGTATAAACCGTAGAAAAGAAATATACACATTTCACTCTCTTTACTTAAAAGTAAGACATTAAAAATATAAATATAATTGTTTACTACCTACAACTACTTGAACTTACATAAATACATTTTAATTTAGCTCGCTGATCTAACTGAGCAAACCGTTTATTCTATTTACTGATGTCAAGCTACCGATTGTATATGTGTACACCCTCGTGGCCCGTTTATTTGACCATGCTATTATTATCTATTATTCTCGTATACTTGCAATGTTTTTATAAATATTGCTTTCTTGTGAAAATATCCATTTTGGATTTTGTAGATTAATAGGCGGCATACGTTATATTCGTACAGTTTTCTGATTTTCAGAAATCTTGTTTCTTGGTATACGTTTTTGCTCGCGGTATATGGGTTATAATTAAAACGTCTATTCTGTATTATTTGTAGGTCGTTTAAATATGTAAGCTCCCGATTTGCGAACCGAGCCAGGAAATAAACGCAGCAACTGCAAACGGCGTTTCGAGCCATTTGCGGTTGTTTCATTCCTTTCCTATAAATCGAAGTTCAGCTCGCGTATGTGTTCATAGCATGAGGCTTTCTAAACGGCACAACTCTGATAAAAATAACAGAGGCCAAAGATTTGGATGTAGTGTTTCCCCAAAAAATCCCCACATAGTGACTAACGAAGCAAAGAATGTGTTTCAACACTTTTGCTTTTTGCCCAAAAGAAAGTAATGGGTAAAAATGTGGTGTGTTATGAAATGTTTGAATGTGAATGAAGCAAGATGTGTGTGCCAAATTACATATTTACGATTTGATGTTCGAATGTAAATGAAGTGAATGCTTTCATTTAAATCAAATAGCTGTAGGTACCTGACCCCCCCCCCCTGTGGCCTGTGAACAAATTTTAAATGAACAAATTGGCCGTCCAATTAAAAAAGTTGATCGTTTCCGATTTAAGTAGATATATTAACTGGCAAGCTAGTTATGTAATTAATTCCATAATTATACCATTCATGGATGATTAGTAACATTAAAATATAATTTAGAATATCATTAAGAAAGGGACGCTAGTTTTCTTTTTAATGAATCTACTATATTTCATTTTAAATAGTGGTCAAGTATATTTATAATTTTTAAAGTTGGTAGGTTAGTCGGGCTTATTTTTCGGGGTTATTTTTTCAGTAATATGAAAACCAACTGTTGACTTTAACTTGTTTTATAGTTTAAACAGAATATAAAAATAGTTGAAATGCATTTAGGAATCTATGTAATCTGAAACTAAATTTTTTCTGATGATAAAAATCAACAGTTTCCCCAAATAGTGATAGGTTTTGACAAATTTAATGATTAGTTCAAGTCACGCTGTATGTATTTTACCACGTGAAGAAATCAATAGATTAAATTTAAGAAAAAGCTTCAAAAACCTAATGTAAAATTTCCCTGTAAACAATATTTTGTTCAACTTAATCAACTCTGGCCTCATTAACACCTCGACCACTTCCGTTGACTGATGGATTGAAGGTGAATCTTCAACAGATGTATCCAGAGAGCTTGAAGAATCGAATCAAACACTTCTCAGGTCAAGTTAGGGGGGCAATCTGCAATAAAAAAAGAAACGTCATTATAGAAAAAGTTATGTCATACTGAAACTGAGAACTGGCGCCCGTAAAGATTAAAGGAACCGTTGTGTCTGCGAATATATCCGGCATGATTCTAGGCAAAAAATGAACGCTTTCTTTTTTATCATTTCACGTGACTGTCTTGTAAAACATTATCTGATAATTCCCAACCATCATACTTGTGCCATTATATACCTGTTCAAGAAACGCTTAAAGCCGGCTGCGATTGCAAAGAATGCTCTCGGGCGATGATTAAACGTTTGACGTTGCGATTTATTTAACGTCATCCCGTGAGCAAGTTCAACGGAAAACTTTAATTTCTAACTTATATTTTTAGATATTTCTGAAGTTCCACGACGCCCCGTGGAAATGTCCTCCATTGTCAATTGCAATAAGCAGACAGTAGAAATATTTCAATAGATGAAAGTTAGGCTTTTACTTACGTTATAATAATATTATGAACATGATACTATTCACCTTGAAAAAGTGCCAGAATTCTGCGCTGTCCTTTGTTCAGAACGTCGAGTCAAAGCGCTGAATGTCAATTGGAAAACGCAGACAGCAGAATACGTTTCAAAATCCTGCAAATGACATTTGATAACAGTTAGCAATTTTGATAATCATTTATTAATATATATTATAACATTATATTATGGGAAAACTCGAAAAACTTACTTTGCCACTGGTGAAGTTCATTTTCAATCTCACAGCATCGTCAATTGGAAAACGCAGACAGCAGAATACGTTTCAATATCTTGCAAATGATATTTGATAACAGTTAGGCATTTTGATAATCATTTATTAATATATATTGGGGTAAAATTCGGTTTAGGGGAGTCACTCGAATAACCGAAATTGAACTTGATTTAGACTTATTTAGGGTTGGGAATTAGGGAATTAATTAAGAATTAGGTGGGGGTCGGCACTATTAACTGAGTTATAGGGTTTTGAAATTTCGTACGCGATACACAGAAACCATGTTTTATTTATCAACTATGACTTAAGAAAATCAAATTAATGACTATTCAATATTTCGACATTTCAGAAGTGCAAACCAAAAAATAAAAAGTGTTGCCATATAATAATAATATCAATGCATGGAAAATTCAGAAAATTAAATATCATTTGCCAGATTTGTAGTTTATTATTTAAAATCTTGTAAATATTAAATTTAAATATATATATTTTGCTAACTTATGGATAAACCGGGACTCGAACCTGGTTATTAATTGACTAGCTCAGTAAACAGGTAAGCAGAGGAGACTCGTGTACGAACAGGGGTGGGCAGCTCCTATGATCATCGGCTCGTCCATCGGTTAGGAGGTTGGAAAGGTCAACACACAATTATAACACATGGGTAGAAAGGCACAAGGTATATTGATCATCTCGAGAAATACAGGGTTGACATAGATCTCTCTACTCTCTTCCTAAATTGACGACAGGATGAAGCGTGGATTTTACATGAATTTATTTGGTTGAACACAAGAAAGGGGGTATACAGAGAAAGCTTACGATTCGTCTCCAGTTGTGGTAGGGCGCTTTCATGCCGAGCTGGCACTGCCCGTGCCCCAAAGGGCCGGTGATACAGTGCTGGTGAGGTGAAGCCCAAGATGATCTGACGGAAGCGTGGTCCGACGAACAAAGGTTAACTTAGAATGCTGAATCATGTTAGTGACTTGACTGCGCGTGATATTAATTATTAACTGGAACAAGAACACGTCTGTTCCTATTATTACGTAATCTGCGCGCTCGAACATTGCGAGCGTTTGCGGTTCGCTCGCAAGAGACCCTGTCGATGTCCCGGAGGTCGGTTCTAGACTGCGGAAGCGCGGCGAGTGCCGACCCGTGTTGAGCTGTGAGCGCTCTGGGTGGTCCGTGCCGATCACGCGGGGCTGTGTGTCGTTTGTCACGTACACCGCGACTGTTTGCATGGGGAAAGTGGGGTTGGTGTGCATCCTTTTTATAGGGTGACTTGTATTACGTAACACATTCCCTCTCCGCCAATAAAAGGCGACGTGGTAATGAAGCTTTAGGCGCAAAAAATCCTCTTCACCTTGTCGTGAGGGAAGTAGAGAGAGAAAAAAAAACAGTGTTGATTTACAAAGAAACAAAGAAAAGATACATGGTTATGCAATGCGTCGCCCGTTCCGGTAGCGGTCACAGTTCTCAAGGAGCGGAGTTCGCTTCTCGGTGAAAACATTTATTATTATTTTTTATTAAATTATAGTAAGACGACCGACTCGCTAACTTTCAACGTATAACGCCATCTAGTGAGAAATGTGCACAGTACGTCCGATTTAATTCTACAAAACCGTGCAAACAAAAATACTACGATGACGGTAGCGAACTATATAGATGAACTTAAAAATGAAGTTTCCAAAATTCAAACAGTCAAGGATCAAAAAACAAAAAATACTATAGAACTCATAATAACGAAGTTGGAAGATGCAATTAAATCAGAAAATCTTTCATTACAAGACAAAATCATCAGATTACAAGAAAATATAATCAACAGTGACAGAAAATATATCAGTAATTTAGAAAACATTAAACATGATATTAGAAAAATAATCTTACCTGAAACCTATGCAGAAAAGGTAAAAAAACACGAACCAGTTGTTATCATAAAACCAAAAAAGAAGGATCAGGAAAATAATGAAACAAAGAATGAAATAAAAGACAATATTGACCCAGCAAATTTTGGAGTTACCGGCATGAGAAATTTTAAGGATGGAGGGGTTATAGTAGAATTTAAAAATGCCACAGATATTAACAAGGTTCATGATGAGGTGATAGCCAAACTGGGAGATAAATATGAGGTAAAGATTCCTCAAACAAAAAACCCATCCGTCAAAATTATTGGTTTATCTGAAAAATACAGTTTTGAAGAAATAGAGAGAAAAATAAAAACTCAAAATGAGACCATCTGTGAACAAAGCTCAAAAATAAAGGTGACATATATGAAAGAACTAAAAAACCAAAGAAATCAAACAACTTTTACTATATATGCCGACGTCGACGGAAAGACTTACGACAGAATGTTAAAAGCAGAAAAAATAAATATTGGATGGGACAGATGCAGGGTCTTTGACAATTTAAATATCATGAGATGTTTTAAATGTAATGGGTTCAACCACAAGGCTATAGATTGCAGAAACCTAAAATCTTGTCCAAAATGCGCAAAAAATCATGACGTTAAAGATTGCATGGATGAGGATATTCAGTGCATCAATTGTATAATGACAAGTAAAAGATTAGGACTGAAACTAAATTGTAGTCACTCAGCCATGAGTAAGGAATGCCCAATTTATAAAAGAAAACTTGAAGCAAAAATGAGCAGAATTTCTTTTTTATAAACAAAAGTTACGAGAAAGATGAAATTATATACTTGAACATACAAAGCATCATAGCACATTACGAAGAGGTCAAAATACTTTTAGAAGAGAAGAAACCTTTTATGCTTATGATGAGTGAAACACATGTGACTGAAGATATCCAAGATAGTGAAATTATATTTGATGATTATAATACCATCCGTTGTGACTCGCATAGCAGACATACAGGAGGAGTGATGATTCTCTTAAGTAATAAAGTTCCATATGAAGTGATATCAAATCACCAACATGAAAAACATTGTTGGATTTTAGCCATCAGCATTAAATCAGGAATCAAGAAAGGTGTATATACTGTTATTTATAGATCACCAAACACGAGTAAATGCGACTTCTTAACATATTTTCAAAGATGGAGCATGGAAAATTTGCAAGATGAAAATATTAACATCATAGTTGGAGATTTCAATATAAATGTTAAAGCAAATGCAGACATATACACAAAAAAACTGAAATCTATTATTCAAACTGCAGGTATGAAACAATTAGTTAAAGATTTCACACGAATTACTAATACCTCTAAAACATTGATTGATCTGGTTATCTCAAATAAATTTAACCTATGTGTTAATGTATTAGATAAACATAAAATTACCGACCATAATATGATTCAAATTCTATTAAATGACAGAGAAAACTACAACTCCAGTAAAGAAACACAAGTAATAACATTTAAAAATTACAAAAGATACAATAAAGAACTCTTCATTCAGACCTTAGAGACTATTGATTGGAATGAAATAAATCAAATGGAATATAACAAAAAAGCTGACCAGACGATATTAAACATTAAAAAATCCATTGATGAAGTAGTTCCAGAACAGAAGATACGTAAAGGAAACAATAATAAATGGTTCACAAAAGAACTACGCACAATGCAGCATGATAGAGATACATTTTACAAGAGAGCACGCCTTACTAATAATACTATGGATTGGAATAACTACAAAAAAATGAGAAATAAATACTCCAAAGACATAAAAAGAACGCATAATGAGTACATAAAAAATAAAATAAAATCGGAAGAAGGGGATCCCAAAAAAATTTGGAAAAGCATTAAAGAATTAGTACATGGCGATAACAAAAACGACATAAAAATAGTAAACTTCCCAAAAGATATAAACGAAGAAAACATGGCTAATAGCTTTAATAAATATTTTATAGAAAGCATCACTCAAATTAACAAATTAATACCTAACATTGTTTTCAACCCCACAAATGATAATAACAACTCAAACAAAAAATTATTGGTCTTCAGAAAAATAACTGCAGAATATTTATTTAACATTTTAAAGAAAATTAAATCAAAAAACAGTTCAGATGGATTAACTATTAGTGTGATAAAAGATGCTTTTCCAGTAATTGGATCTACTCTATTAAATATTATTAATCAGACAATTGAAGAGGGAAAATTTCCACAGTCATGGAAACTATCTACCATTATACCGGTCCCAAAGGTTAAAAATACCAGAAAATGTGAAGAATTTCGACCAATAAACACCTTACCGAAATATGAACAGATACTTGAAGTAATAATAAAAGAACAAATATTGCAATACTTAGATGAACACAATATTTTATACCAAGAACAATCGGGATTCAGATGTAATAATTCTTGTGAAACAGCGT
The DNA here is from genome assembly GCA_026573805.1 of Hesperophylax magnus. NCBI lineage: Eukaryota > Metazoa > Arthropoda > Insecta > Trichoptera > Limnephilidae > Hesperophylax > Hesperophylax magnus. Next base: position 11,064,035 of record JAIUSX010000068.1, read on the forward strand.
TAAATGTAATCGTTGAAGAATGGAAAGAAGGAATGAATAGTAATAAATTTATCTTAGCAATATTCTTGGATTTTCAAAGGGCATTCGAAACCATAGATCGAGAAATATTGATAAGAAAGCTTAAAGAAATTGGTTTCTCAACTCTAGCCATTAAATTAATAAAAGAGTATTTGAAAGACCGAATACAGGTAACAAAAATTAATAATCAATTTTCAAAACCAATGGAAAATAAATTAGGAGTACCACAGGGATCAGTCCTTGGACCTCTATTGTTCATACTCTATATTAATGACATGGTGAAAATATTTTCAAAATGCAAAGTACGACTATTTGCCGATGATACACTTATATATATAATTGGAGAAAACTATGAAGAACTAATAAATATTTTAAATAATGAACTAGATAATGTATCAAGATGGCTAAAAATAAATAAGCTTAAATTAAATACAAAAAAAACAAAATGTATGGTAATTGGTTATAAGAAGACATCCAGTGAAAGCAAAATCAAAATTGATGGTGAAATTATTGAAAATGTTACCGATATAAAATACTTAGGAGTTATAATAGATTCCAAACTCAACTTTAACAAACATGCGGAATATACCCAAAAGAAAATTGGAAAAAAGATATCTTTCTTGGGAAGAATTCGCCAAAAACTGTCCGAAAAAACTGCAATCACCATTTATAACTCCATTATTGCTCCACATTTTAATTACTGCTCAACTATCCTTTTCCTGTGTAACGACCGAGAGCAAAATAAATTTCAAATTCTCCAAAATAGGGCAATGAGAACAATACTCAGACGAAATAGATATTCAAAAGTAAATAAAATGTTAAACGAACTAAATTGGCTAACGGTGAAACAGATGTTGACCTTGAACACGATGATATTTTTACACAAAATAGTAAACAACCTGCTACCCAAATATTTTTCGAATCAAATTGTATACAACAAGGACATACACCAACATAAAACTAGGACGTGCAATGAAATCAGGCTACCAAAGAAGGACAAAGCGAATACCCAGAATAGTATATTTTATAAAGGGATGAAATACTATAACGCGCTGCCGGAAAACCTTAAGTCTGCCCCAATTGAAAAGTTTAAGATGTTGTGTAGGAGCCATATCAAGAAAGAAAAAAAAACATAGTATATTTAAATGTAATAATTAATTAGTCATTTGTAATCTTAAATGTACAAATTACTAAAATAAAATCAATAAATAAAAAATAAAATAATGATGAAAAGACAACATACAAGGTTATGCAGTGATAAAAAGAACAACATACAAGGTTATGCAGTGATGAAAAGACAACATACAAGTTTATGCAGTGATGAAAAGAACAACATACAAGGTTATGCAGTGATGAAAAGACAACATACAAGTTTATGCAGTGATGAAAAGACAAACATACAAGTTTATGCAGTGATGAAAAGAACAAAAAAGGACTCAAAAATTTCATTGGTCTGTAAGCTAAGTTTGAAGAGCGTAGTGTTTTCGTAGAGTACCAAGTAGACGTAATTTCACTGAAGTTATAAAAGTTACATTTTCACTGTAACTTGACCCATTTGAGATTGCACTCAAGTATCACTAGGGCCATAGAAATTGAACTGTGCTTCTTGGTTGTGGTTGAGAGATGGTGATGCGGAGGGCCAGAAGTATCCGGGTTTTGTTGTTGTTCCAGCGTGAATTCCATTATGCTGATGTGGTGGGGCAGTGGTTGTCAAGGTGAAATGAAGTTGGTAATAACATGGAGTAATTAATACCAGTAAGTTGATTGATGGTTGATGCGTGTAATGGTTATTATGTTGAGTTTGCGCATCGGCAAGTGGTTGGTTTGTACAAATGGCAAGTGGTTGATTTGTACGACGGCCAGTAGTTGATTTGCACAAACGGCAAGTGGTTGATTGCACAACGGCAAGGGGTTTTTTTTTTTTTTTTTTTTTTTTTTTTATAGTGAATACCTCACAAGAGTCCCAACTGCTCCCGTCTGGAGCCAGTGAGACTATGGCATCCCCAATTGGGGGATGTTGTGAGGCTGAAGGTAAGTGGGGAAGGGAAAGAGGAAGGTGGGGAAGTGGGGTTGATTTGTACAAACGGCAAGTGGTTGATTGCACAACGGCAAGTGGTTGATTTGCACAAACGGCAAGTGGTTGATTTGCACAAACGGCAAGTGGTTGATTTGCGCAAACGGCAAGTGGTTGATTTGCACAAACGGCAAGTAGTTGATTGCAGGAACATAATTAACCTTGAACTGGCATGTTCTGAGGTTGGTTCTTTGAATGTGGTTTGAATGATGAGACAACTTGATTTGCAACTGCACGCACGACTCACACCTAATTTGGGTGCGGTCGGGTGTTTTTGGTACGCAGAGATTGGAGAGATGTGAGTGATGGAAGTGAAGGCGGCAAAGAAGAGAAGCTCAGCTTGCAGGTGATGAGGAGGGCTGCTGGTCTTCTTTTTAATCCAGGGACAGGTTATTATTAGAGCCAAAATTCTTGAAGTTTACCTGCCTAGTAGACCAATGATGCAAAACGTTTGGAGAGAAACAAATTGTGTTCAAGAGAAAAGACAAAAAGACAAAAAAACGTCGTTGGTTAGAGAGGAGAGAGTAGAGTAGAGAGAGATAATATGCCGACTATGCCATGAGTATCCCGAGATTGGGGAGACAAAAAAACTATCACGACTGGCGTGAGGTTACCTATTTGATATACAAGGTATAGGTAAGTGGTTGTACAGTAGTAACACCAAGTTTCTGAAAGAAGTTGGCCTTCCATGGCCGGTGTTAGCGCTTGAGCGATAACAACTTACGACTTTCAAAATTACAAGAAATGTGTTGATTACCTAGGAATGGGGTGAAAAGGAGAGATTTGAAGCAAATTTCATGGATAAAGATTGTCTTATAGACAGACGATACGCTATGTGCATAGGGTACACCTTCCAGATTCATGAAATTAACCTCAAGGATAATGAGGGATGAAAAAAAAAAAAAAAATGGCGTTGAGCGAGAAGGTCTGCTGGTGATGGAGCTGATTCTCCGTTCGATCTCTTTTAGAGAACGAAATGTGGTCAACCAGCAGATTTCCTAGCTTTAACAAATGTACAAGAGTTTGATGGAGGGGTGAAGGATGGAGGATTGAGTAGCGAAAATTGATAGTGACTGAACTAATTCCCAATTCGATCTCTATGTGAGGACGAAATATATCAACCAGCAAATTTCCTAACTCTTTACAAATATACATGAATTTGATGAAAAGGTGAAGGAGAATACACAGTAATAACAATCTAATCTTTCACGTGTATTTGGTGAAAGATTAGGGGTCGTATTTAATCTTCTATAGTTTGTGAGAACATGACAGACCCTTGCTCAAGCTTCACAAACCTGGGAGTTTTTCTTATTCGTCTCCCAGACAACGAGTTAGGTGGTTTTGTGTCACTGTCTCAATTAACTCCCACGACACGATACCTCATAACCAACAGTGAAGCTGATGGCTAGTCCATGGTCAATGGATAGTGGATGGTTCTTGGGTCCGCTGACAAGAAGTCCACAGGTATCAGTTAGCGTAAAAAATTGCTGAATGCACAACTTCATGTTTGTTTGAAGAAAACAAAAAAAATTCTGACTACAGTGAAGGACATTTCCCTCAGTGTCATGAGTTATACAAAAAAAGGGTCCCAATTAAGGGTGACAAGTCAGGGTAAAATGATCTACGTCCGGTAGAACAAGTACATAGTGTCAACTTATTTAAAGAAAACAACAACAAGATATTGTATCGTTCGCACGAATCATGGTAAGTATTATAACGTCTTCACGTCTCATGTAGAAATTTAACGAATTACGAAAGAACCCTAGTATTGAAAGGAAAGGTACAACATAGATATTTATAACCATTTAATGGAACAAATTATCTCTTTGGCCACAGTGTATGTAAGCCAGTTAAAAGTAATTATAACGAACTTCTCGTATCATGGTAGATATTATAACATTCTCATGTATAGTGTTAGATTTTATAACGATCACTCGTCTCATGGTGGATATTGTAACATTCTCATGTATCATGAAAATAACATATCAACGTTCAATAATGAAAAAAGTACCATTTCAATACCGGAAAAAGATACATACACAATGTCAAAAACAATCAAGTAGTGGCTATTGGTATTATCAAAAAATGACGATGGCATAACCTTTGGTTGGGTTTATGCGTTTACAATTTGGTAGGCGGGAATGGGTACCGCCGCCCTGGGAACTATTTATTGGATGACCAACACCTCTGCCACAGGTCACCCCAAGTGGTTCGCTACGTTTGGTGACTTAGCAGGGGTGCCCGGGTTCATGGGTTAAGGTTTGCCTAGGTCTTGGTGGCGGGTGCGTCGGCCCACCTTCTGCGTGGCGGGCCGGTTGGGAGATGCTGGTTGAGGGAGACCCTTTACAACCGGTTACCGCTGTCCGGGCCGTTCGATAGTACAGGGGCCCGACCCTCAGGCTCACGACTAAGGGTGGGCTGCCCCATCAGCGAGTGAAAAAACCCTGCCACTGCTGTTGTGCCGGTTCGTGACCGGAGGGGACCCAGCAGCAGCGTTTGGGGCGCATTGGATGCCCTCTCAGCCGGACTCTCCCAGCCTATCGCCTAGCACCGCAGTGAGTGGGCCGGAACCAAACGCTCATCACTCCTGGACAGCCTGAACCCCATATTCCTACCCACTCCTCATACCTTTCCATTCCAGACCTTCCTTTCACTTCATACCATTTAAAAAAAAAAAAAAAAAGTAAAATCATGAATATACATAAAAACAAACTTAACGTCATTACAGCGGCGAGTAGCAGGCGTCCCCGGTGCGGGCCAAAACTGTTGGTAAATTTTGCCAACATTCGCGGTCTGCATACTAATTTAAATTCTGTTCATCACCATCTTTTGTCCCAACGTCCCAACCTTCTTTTCCTATCCGAAACTCAGATAGCCGAGCCGCCAGACTCCTCCTATCTGGACTGCCCGGGCTTTACCCTTGCAAGCAAGTTCCGACTCAAAGGAGGAGTCTGCCTCTATAGTCGAGCTGACGTCAACTGTGTACGATTATTGAGTCTGGAAAACTCCAGATTCGACGTAATGTGGATGCGCGTCAATCTTGCCAGTACGTCAAGATTCTACGCATGTCTATACCGCTCACCGAACCACAGCGAATCAGACACTTCCGAGCTCTTCAAACATTTGAGAGAAACTATTGATGATCTCTTGCCCCGCTACCCTTCGGTCGAGTTTATTGTTCTGGGGGACTTCAATGTTCATAACGAACCATGGTTGAAGTTCTCAGGCCCAACGGACTCGGCTGGCCGACAGGCGGAATCCTTTGCCATTTGCTACGGATTAGAGCAACTGGTTCAGGAGCCTACAAGGGTTCCTGATGTCTAGACTCACCGTTCCAATCTGTTAGACTTATTTTTAACTACTGTGCCACACGGTTATAAGATTGACGTCACAGCGCCTCTGGGATCATGTGACCACTGCCTAGTGACGACATCAATCCCCGTTAGCCTCAGACCAACCAATGAGAGGCTGAGGAGAAAAGTGTGGCACTATAGGTCAGCAGATTGGTTCGGTATGCGGGCCCATTTCAACGCTTTTCCGTGGTCAGCTGTTTGTTTTCGGACTTCGGACCCTTCAAGATGTGCCCAGGAGATTGGTGAAGTCATCAAATCGGCGATGGATGGCTTCATACAATCGACTACTTAAGAAACTGGTGTGGGCTCAAAGCCGTGGTTCAGTCGACAATGCTCCGAAGCAGTTCGACGAAAAAACGTGGCTTACCGAGCCTACAACACATCTCGAACGCCCGAAAGCAGATCAGCATACAACAAATCGGCAAAGGAATGCAAAAGAATCATTAATAGGTCAAAATTCGAACACGACCTGCAGATCAGCAAAAAGCTGGCTGCCTGCCCGCATGGCAGCAGAGCATTCTGGTCCCTTGCAGGCTCAATAGGTCGGAATTTTTGCAAACCCAGTTTGCCACCTCTTACCAGACCTGACGGCTCACTAGCAAACACCGCCACCGAAAAGGCTAACTTATTAGGGAAAATGTTTGCGGAAAACTCGACCCTCGATGACGGAGGTGCTGTTCCGCCGTCGGTTCCTCACTGCGGCTTCTATATGAAAAAGCTGAGGATCCGGCATCGGGATGTACTCCACGTTATACGGGGGCTCGATGTTAACAAAGCTAGTGGACCTGATGGAATACCTGCCCTGGTATTGCAGAGGTGTGCTGCGGAAATAGTTCCAGTTTTGACAAAGCTCTTCAAAATGTCCCTGAAGTATGGCACTGTGCCCTCTGGTTGGAAAAAAGCGGTCATTCACCCTATTCCCAAGAAAGGTGACCGCTCCAACCCGGCCAACTACCGCCCCATAGCGATCACATCAGTTCTGTCCAAAGTGATGGAACGTGTGATCAACGACAAACTGCTCACATACCTCGAGAAGAACAAAATTATCAACGACCGTCAATACGGATTCCGGCGGAACCGCTCGTGCGGTGATCTTCTCGCGTATGTGTCGCATGTTTGGGGGCGGTGCCTGGAACGTCACGGTGAGACCCAAACGGTCGCACTAGACATATCCAAGGCCTTTGACCGGGTCTGGCACCGAGGACTTGTCAACAAATTGCCTTCTTACGGACTTCCCGCATCCCTGTGTACGTGGATTGCTGATTTTTTAAGGGATAGGTCGATTCAGGCTGTTGCTGACGGTTTCACCTCATCCTCACACTCTATAAATGCTGGCGTCCCACAGGGATCGGTTCTGTCTCCGACTTTGTTTTTGTTGCACATCAATGACCTTTTGACATGTGCACCGATTCATTGTTACGCGGATGACAGTACAGTTCATGATAGCTTTTTGTTTGACAAGCCCCCAAAGGGCACACAAACTCCAACGGCTCGGAGGGCTTTGAAGCAGAGAATGGACGGTTATCTCGAGAGTATTTCCTCCTGGGGTAAAAATAATCTCGTCGAATTTAATGTTTCAAAGACCCAATCCTGTCTGATTACGTCTAAAAGGGATCTAAATGATAACCTAGTCTCCTTCAACGGAAGCAATCTTCCGAACAGGCCTTCCATTGATATGCTTGGTGTAACTATAAGTGACCAGCTCAGGTATGGGGGCTCCATCGAAGCCAGAGTAAAGCTGGCCTCTCAGAAGCTGGGCGTACTGTACAGGGCCCGCAGATACTTTAATAGTACACAACTGCTGACCCTGTACAAATCGCAAGTGCGCCCTACTGTCGAATTTGGCAGCCATCTCTGGTCCGGAGCCCCTAAATACCTGAAAAAAACCCTTGACTCTGTGCAGAAACGGGCGGTCCGTTTGATAGATTCCCCAATCTTAACAAACGGACTGCAATCTTTAGAGCACAGGCGTCAGGTAGGTATGCTGTCCTTGTTCTATCGGTATTACAATGGAAGATGCTCTGAGGAACTAGCGTCATTGATCCCTTCGGCACCGGTGCGTAGTCGGGATACACGCCAAACGCGCGCCCAACATTTGTACACGGTTGACATTTGTCACATGAGAACGGGTCGCTTCTACGATTCGTTCTTAAGTTCAACAGCTCGGCTGTGGAACGAACTGCCGGCCTCTGTGTTTCCTCCCTCCTACAACATGGGACTCTTCAAGACCCATGTTCACTCCTTCCTCTCCACAAAAAGACCCTCCACACAGCATCCCCAAAGATGACATAGGCCCTGAGGGAAATTATTTTCTTCAGGGCCTCCTGTGTGGAGTTAATATATAAAAAATAAAAAAAAAAATGCGTTAAGTTGGCAATAATACAAGACATATGCCTACAAGGATGTCTTAAACAAGACACACATATAGCAAAAGAGACCTATTTGGTTTTACTAACTCTTTGCTTACAAAATGTTGTGATGGCATAACCTTTGGTTGGGTTTATGCTTTAAGTTGGCAATAATACAAAACATATGCCTACAAGGATGTCTTAAACAAGACACACATATAGCAAAAGAGACCTAATCGGTTTTACTTACTCTTTGCTTACAAAAAGGTTTGTAGTGGTTTATTTAAGACCTTTTAGGATTTTACTTACTTAAAATGACCAAACAAAAACAAGGAAACACACTTGGTGTTGCCAAAATTGCCACAAACATGAATGTTGTGAACTTTATGATACAAATTTGATAGAGAAGGCACCTAGAGACACAGGATGACTTAATATGAGTGACCTGGCTTGGTGTATTTGACAAGGCAAATTAATGCTTATTTAAGTCAAAATATAGTACATAATATAACAAATTGGGGTCAGGAAGTTGAGATCTTAAGATTTTACAAACTCAATGTGACCGAAAGGTGTTATGTATGTTACAATGTTATTGATGAGGAGGACAAATCGGCGTTTGTTCTCCTTCACAACAACCTTTTTCAGAATTGACGTGTCAATATCAAATTCTGAAAAAAACAACAAATTAGAGCAAATGGGAATGTTGAGCGCCATTCAATTTTTTAGACAAAACTGAAAAAACTTTAAAACAAAGGTAATCGTAACTTTTTATTTGTTACACCTATGTAAACTTGAATCAAATGACGATACCAAACTGGAATTTACACACGCATTATGATTACAAGTTACAGGGGTAGAAAATTCACCTCAATTGGGTGTGTGTTGCAAAGGGTCATTGTTTTATGTATGATGGAACCCATTGGAACAAATGTGAAGAACAAATGTGAAAGAACAATGTAAAGAACAATGTGAAAGAACAATGTGAAAGAACAATGTGAAAGAACAATGTGAAAGAACAAAAAACATGAGAGAAAAAAAAAATATTTACAAAACAATGTTGTACGTGACTTTTTGTGGTAGTTATGACAAAAAATAGTTATGTATTTAGTGTCGTAAGTGTCAGAATGGTAACGACTAACAAATGATGTCCAGGGTCATGACTCCGGGAGCATAAATTGTTCGGGAAGTAGAAAAAGTCTCTTGACTGGAATGATATCAGTTCCAGAGAAGATACGTACAAAATATGAGTACAATTATATACATTACACGGTGAGGTGTGACAAAGAAACAAAAATAACAAAGGGTTTATACAAAAGAGCATAATAGTACATGTATGGGTGATGATTTGAAATGATTTAAAACCATAGTGGACACTTCTGTGTTTTAGAAAAAAAAGGTTACCTTGCAGAGGTCGAAAAAAATGCGAGTTTTTATATGAAACTAACGCGTTAAGACATGCTGTTTGTCTGCACGAGGGCCAAATCTCGTGGGACAAAGGTAGAGCCAAAAGTTTATTAGCTATGTATGTGGTGACCTAGTGAAGGTGGTGTCTATTGTGTCCACACTTCCTAGTTTGACAATATCTTTCACGTGATAGTTGCCGATGTGTTTACCAGAGGCATCCGATAGCGTGTATACTACATCTGAGATTTTTCTCAGGACTTTTGCTTTAATAAAGCGAGGGGCTAGTTTTGCAGAGAAATACAGAGCACCTTGTGAGAGTGTGTTGTTGCGTCTCCAGACTATGTCGTTTTCCTTAAAGGTAACATGTTTCCTGCGTAAATTGTGTCTGTTTGTGTCAGCAATTATACTGCCAGGTTGAAATTGCAGCCCTTTTATGTATTTCCAGTTGTAAAATGCTGCGTACTTAATCAGGACGTTTTTGGTCTTGTTGAAAGGAGAAATATTCCTGTCTTTTAATTCCTTTTCTAAGCTTTGAGTACTTTGAGAGCAGATGTTGGCTATTATGCCTAAGGTGTTGTTTCGAGGATTCATTTTGTGGCTAGTTGAGTTAGACATTGTGAGAAGAAAAAAGAATTGTCAGAGTGTTGTGGCTGATTTTTTTTTTCAAAAAAAAATGAGCTTGTGATGATGGGTGAAGAATTTTGTGAAATTTTTTTAAAGTCCCAATATGGAAAAAAAATGGCCAGCGGTTTCCTTGTGTTTTTGATGGAAAAGTTACTGAGATGTGCGTTTTTGAAAAAATTTTTGAAAAATTTCGAAGTCCTTGGTTTGTGAAAAAAAAACGGCCAGGGGTTGCCCTGGGATTTTGATGGAAAAGTCCCTGAGATGTGCGTTTTTGAAAAAATTTTTTGAAAAAAACTTCAAATTTTCGAAAAATTAAATTTCTCGAAAAAATTTCAAAGTCCTTGATTTGTGAAAAAAATGGTCAGGGGTTGCCCTGGGATTTTGATGGAAAAGTCCCTGAGATGTGCGTTTTGAAAAAAATTTCCGAAAAATAAAATTTCCGAAAAATTAAATCTTTGCAAAAAAATTTCCGAATACAGATTTCGAGGAAGTATTGTTTGTTCTTCAACAATTATTGGAGGGTTGTTGTGATTCGTGACAGATTGTCTGAGTTTAGGCAGAACCAGCTTTTGGTTATTTACACGCAAGCTTCCCTTTCCCTGGACAACGACAGGTTTGAGGCGGAGAAGTGCCAAGAGTCGGGGATTTACGTCAATCGCGAATCTCAATTATATGTAAAGAGTAGGTCGGCTTTCAAGACTTTTTAAAAAAAAAGGATACACTACCCACTTTTATTACATATAAAGCGAAATTGTCAAATGGCAGAGAGGCTTTAATTTTCCTTGGTTGTGTTCATGTGCAGAACATGTCTGTGTGCAGAGCGAACTGACTGATAAATTCCACAAACAAGTAATTCATTTTGTATCATGTACAAGATTTGAAATTGTTGAATTGTAGTTTGATGTAGCTCGTTTCCTCTAATAGTTGTACTCGGAAAGTAAACCTTCATGGTTTAGGATCACTATGTGATGTTTGAGGTGTCCGAAAAGAAGTGAATGTTGGTTGCGCACCTTGTGATAGAATACCGGTAATTAAATTTTTGTCGAGTGACGATTCGTAAAACTTGTAATTTAACACAGAATAGTTTTAATGTGACACGGTTGTTTTAGATTTGACGCGATGGTTTGTAGAACAGCTATAATTTATTGGAAGAAAAACATAGTTATTCAATTGTTAATACAAAACAAGACATGAAACACAGTGAAAGGGTACAAGATTATTTCCAATTTGACCTCCCGATGGACGGTTAATAATCAAAGAAAAACCACGTTTGCGCCAGTGCTAACTTATGGATAAACCGGGACTCGAACCTGGTTATTAATTGACTAGCTCAGTAAACAGGTAAGCAGAGGAGACTCGTGTACGATCAGGGGTGGGCAGCTCCTATGATCATCAGCTCGTCCATCGGTTAGGAGGTTGGAAAGGTCAACACACAATTATAACACATGGGTAGAAAGGCACAAGGTATATTGATCATCTCGAGAAATACAGGGTTGACATAGATCTCTCTACTCTCTTCCTAAATTGACGACAGGATGAAGCGTGGATTTTACATGAATTTATTTGGTTGAACACAAGAAAGGGGGTATACTGAGAAAGCTTACGATTCGTCTCCAGTTGTGGTAGGGCGCTTTCATGCCGAGCTGGCACTGCCCGTGCCCCAAAGGGCCGGTGATACAGTGCTGGTGTGGTGAAGCCCAAGATGATCTGACGGAAGCGTGGTCCGACGAACAAAGGTTAACTTAGAATGCTGAATCATGTTAGTGACTTGACTGCGCGTGATATTAATTCTTAACTGGAACAAGAATACGTCTGTTCCTATTATTACGTAATCTGCGCGCTCGAACATTGCGAGCGTTTGCGGTTCGCTCGCAAGAGACCCTGTCGATGTCCCGGAAGTCGGTTCTAGACTGCGGAAACGCGGCGAGTGCCGACCCGTGTTGAGCTGTGAGCGCTCTGGGTGGTCCGTGCCGATCACGCGGGGCTGTGTGTCGTTTGTCACGTACACCGCGACTGTTTGCATGGGGAAAGTGGGGTTGGTGTGCATCCTTTTTATAGGGTGACTTGTATTACGTAACAATTTATATAACCTAACCTAACTGTAATTTTCTATAACAAAAAAATGAGCCTTTAATAACGCCCACTCGCGTCCCCTTTCGAGTTTTATCCCAGTTTTCAAGTAGTTTGTGGGCTACGCTAGGTTTGTATAGACTGGTTTGTGATTTAATTCTAATACCTTTTTTCCATATTATTTCCTGTTGCAAAAAATTGCCCCTTTAATAACGCCTGCTCGCGTCCCCTTTAGAGTTACATCCCAGTTTTCAAATAGTTTGTGGGCTACGCTAGGTGTGTATAGACTGGTTTGTGATTTAATTCTAATACCTTTTTTCCATGTTATTTCCTGTTACAAAAAATTGCCCCTTTAATAACGCCTGCTCGCGTCCCCTTTAGAGTTATATCCCAGTTTTCAAGTAGTTTGTGGGCTACGCTAGGTTTGTATAGACTGGTTTGTAATTTAATTCCAATACCTTTTTCCCATGTTCTTCTGCCTACTCTAATCCAAACTAAAAACCTTACCTATTTTGTAAAAAAATATTATTATTATATGGCAACAATTTTCTTTTTTTGGTTGGCACTACTGAAATTTCAAAAATTTGATTTTCTTAATTCAGTAAAAACACGAGATAACAGCAGAAAAACATACCTTATAAATTGGAAAAACCTTCTTCGTCCGTTGTGTCCTTATCAGACTCGCACGTCTCGAAGTGTTCCTGTGGAATACGTGGGTCATACAAGAATCCAGCTAAACGGTAAAACTTCAAAGTAGGGTCCTTCCCGCGTTCTTTGCAAGTTTTTAAAAACATATATCGAGCTAGATTATTTATTTATTTATTTATTATTTGGTACATTATTTTGTTACAATTTATGTTTTCCAGTAATGTAGGCCTCACTGGGTGGCTTGCCCGTGCTGAGGCCTTCATTTTATAATTTGAAAATCTAATCTACATATTACATTTAAAGAGAAGATAGTAAATTTGAAAAGAAAATAATAAATTTAAAATTAAAAATAAAAATACATAATAATACATTTAAAATTAAAAAATAATACAATGAAAATAATCTTGTGTGTTTGTGAGTGATGTGTGTTTATGTTGGTTTTGTGTGTTACGTGTAGGTTTTGTTTTTATTTTATGCTATGACATTTTGGTAATATTGTATTTTTTGTTGTTTAATCCATTTTGTAATTTTGTGTGTGAATTTATTTTTATTTTCCTCAATTTTAATTTCAATTTTTAGACTGTTGAAAGCTTTTATAGCATGGTATTGGTAGTGTCTTTGTCCAAAGGTTGAATTTACTGTTGGAGTTTTAATTGTTTTCTTTGTACGCTTGTCTAACTGGTCTGTTAGTGTTATTTTGTGTATGTTGAAATTTATTTTTTTTGTTAAAAATGTAGTTTAGTAGTGTTTTAACGTATAATTGGCGTATATCTAGTACGTCACAGCTGTTGAATATTTGGTCTGTATCGGTCAGTCTATGTTTTTTTAGTATTACCTTTAAGATCGTTTTCTGTGCGGTTTCTATGTAATTGATAGCCGAGTTTATCAGGTACATGAGCTTTGATTCTACCAGATGACGTCATGGAAGATTTCGGTTATTCGAGTGACTCCCCTAAACCGAATTTTTTCCATATATTGTAACGTTATATTTATTTTCAACTCGGTACAGCAAAAAGATAACATTTTATAAGAGTATTTACCTTATGAAAATGCCAAAAATTTATGCACCACCATTTTTTTTTTGTCCACGTTCAGGAATGCATATTTTAAGTACCCCATGATCCAACACGTCGAAGACACGCGGAACTTCATACAGAATAACATCAACTAATATCGTATACATTTTAGCGGACTTGACAATATTTAATACACAATACCGATAGTGGGTTTCGAAAGCAGTCCGCCATTTGTAAAAAATACCACGTGACATGACATCATTATATAATGATACCACTATGCAAAGAAAAACATTTCCACTTAAATTAAACCACTTTCCCTGAATCAGGGGAAATTTTATAATATTTTTCGTGAAATTAAAAAAAAAAAACAACGATACCTGATTAAATCAGACCCGACGCTCGATCAAAATCAATTGTCTTTTTAATTTACGTTAGAGTAATGCGAAAAACGAAACATTTCGAGCGAGAGAGGCGAGGAATTTTTTTTTAATCATTTTGCGTTCGGGGTGCGTTCGAAATTAAATAAAAATATAAACGGTGAAGGAGAAAAAGATTTACAGATCATCCCGATCGATAAAAACGAAACATTGCGAAAATGCACCAAAATTTGGCCGTTTCGAAACCGCGCGTGTGGCAACACTCGTGATTTCTCGCCTGGAAACGTCGATTCCCAATCGGGAAGCTCTGACAATTATACGGCCGCAAATCGACTTTTTGCCAGAGTGGGGCCGTCCTGGCGGCGGGAGAGCGCACTGAGGCGCCTCAGTATGGCGCGCCGCGAGCGTTTCCAGTTTCTGCCGCCAGAAGTTCCTCAATTTTTTGTCGACATCTTGCCACGAACGAATCCGTTCGAGTTTCTGCAAAAAAACACTGACTCGGATTTTCGGTTTTTGCACGCCGAATCGAACCTCGGCTTCTGTGCCGACAGAGAGGCGTCTCGGTCGCTTTTCGCCTGAAGACCGAAACAAATGAAAGGCAACTTTTTCCGAAACGCCGCGCACGCCGAAACGAACCTCGAGTCGTATCGACTTGCGGGGGAGAGTTGTCAGAAAGAAGAATCAAAGTAGATAATAAAGACAGATAGGGTGACATTCAGTTTTTAGCAAATGGGAATTAAATAAAATCTTTTAATTTAAAAAAAGACAAGGATGAAAAAATATTAAGACAATCGTCTGTCAATACAAAAATCTTAATTACCTTTTTAAATTTAACTAAGGAATTGGTAGACTTAATATGATTTGGAAGAATATTAAACATAAGTGGTGCCTGATATAAATAATTTCTTTGACCAAAAGAAGTTTTAGTGTTTACCGCCACAAAGTTCAATATGGAGCTAATTCTAACTGTCCGCATTTGTTGTGTTCTTTGAGCAAATGAAATATTGATAAAAAATCGACAAAGTGTTTGAGTAATATATAGCTGTTTTAAACACATAACATTACATTCCTTATAAAGTAGGTTGGATGGATAACAGAATTTTTTTATTGTTATTAAGTTTAATTTGTAGAACTCCATTTTATTTTTTTATTTTTTATATATTCAATAATATTATTATTGGGTTTATAAAAACAGTTTATTTTTAAACAAGTTCTGCTGTGTAATTATTATTACGCGTGACAGCTGTTTCGCCTTCTGAAGGCATTATCAAACTGTCAGTTTGATAATGCCTTCAGAAGGCGAAACAGCTGTCACGCGTAATAATAATTACACAGCAGAACTTGTTTAAAAATAAACTGTTTTTATAAACCCAATAATAATATTATTGAATATATAAAAAATAAAAAAAAATAAAATAAAAAAAAAAAAAAAAAAACAAAATTTTTTTTGTACATCACTTTAAGGATCATTTTTGAGTAATATTTAGTGGTTCAAAATTGGACTTTAGACATGATCCCCAGCATACTGTGTTATAAGAACGTCGAGATTGGACTAAGGCAAAATAAACAGTTTTTAATTTCTCTTTGTTCAACATTTGTCGAAGTTCTTTAAAAATAAATGTAAGTTTCCTGATATTATTTGTTAAACATATCGATATGGTCATTCCATCTTAATAATTTATCAATATTTACATATAGAGACATGATACAATCTACACTTTCCAAATGGAGGCAATTACAATTTAGCAGACAATTGTGTATAATTAGATTGTGAGTGTCAGAAGGCTGACTTTTTGATGATATACTAAATGTCACATATTTAGTTTTTATTGTATTAAAAGTAAAGATGTTATAATTCAGCCAACTTTTTACTAGTCTTAATCCAAAGTTACATTTATTAAAAGCATCTCTCCAGGTTTTACCCTCAAATATTAAATCAGTATCGTCTGCGAAACTAACAATGTTACCTGGAATATCTAAATTACACAAATCAGTAATGTAGATTAAAAACAATATTGGTCCAAGCACACTACCTTGCGGAACCCCAAAAGAGATTGGTATGCTATTTCTTAAATGATTATTTATCTCTACTTGTTGCATTTTATCTATTAGATAGGATGTGAACCAGCCTAGTGCTGTACTATGAATGCCAAGAGAAGATAATTTTTTGAGGAGTAATCCATGGGACAATGCCTTTGATAGATCTAAAAACACACAACCATAGCTTTGTTTCCATAGTCTAACGCACTAGTGACTTTGGACAATACCCTCAACACTACATTACTTGTTCCTATATTCTCTCTGAAACCAAACTGATTGCTAGAAATTATATTATATGTTTCTAAGAATGATACCAATCTTGACTTAGCCAACCTCTCTATTACTTTTGAAAGAGTATTGAGTAAGGATATGGGTCTGTAATTATTGACATCTAGACGATCTCCAACTTCAAAAAGGGGAATTAATTTAGCTTTCTTACAATGAGAAGGGAAGATCCCACTCTCGAAGCCAATATTTACAAGGTGAGATATGGGACCAGTTAATTTGAATACTTGCATTTTATACACCATAACATTTAAAGAATCAACACCGCACAAAAAAGACTTTTTTAAATCATTTATCACATTTGCGACTTCAGAAATGCTAGTTGGTTTAAAATAAAAATTGTCCCCTGTAACGTGAAGTTCAAATTAAAAATCATTCACAAGACACATCTCACCAGTTTTATTAGCACTGCACAACTTATTAGTGAAGCTTGGACCAATGTCACTGAATAAGTTATTTTTATGATTATTAATTATATTTGGACTCTCTTCCATTGAAGTAATAAAATTATTAATTTTCAATTTTTTATGGTAGTTTGTTCCTTTTGTAGGTTGATAGCCTGCTTTATAATCTTTCACTGTTGTTTAATTTTACCATTGACTTCATCCAATTTTCTTCCGTGGTATGCTTGTTTTGTTGTTCGTATTATCTTAACTCACTAATTCCGATATCTTTTATAGTATTCCAACAGTTATTTGTTATAGATTTCTCTTCTACATTTAATGTGCAATTTATCACGTGTTCTGAGGCATTTGATTATTACAACATTTATCCATAGTTTTAGATATTTTCTGTAATTTTTCTCAATTTGTACTGACGTACAACTTTGCACACGAGTTATCAAACATTTAATAAAATTATCTATTGCCAGATTGATGTCGTTCATTGATAGTACTGTATCTCAGGATTCCTCCTTTAATTTGGTCTTCAAAAGGTTGTTGTCAACAACAAGTTTTGGTTTTCCATTATTATTTGAAATATTTTTAAGAGTTAAGCTCATAAACTTCATCAAAATTTCAAAATGGTCTGTTATGCCAGTAGTAAAAGCCGCTCCCTGTGGTTTTGATTTTGATTTCGCCATAAGATTTTTTTTATTAGACACCTCACAAGAGTGTCCCTGCCTGTGCAGTGTACAGACAGGGGAACTATGTCACCACCCGGTTGGGCGGCGTTGTGAGGCGGAATAAGGTAGGGGCTGTAGGAAGGGATTTGTTAATGCGGGCCTTAAAGAGGCTCGGATTATAGGAGGGAGGAAAAACAGATGCCGGTAGCTCGTTCCACATACGAGCCGACTTACACAAAAACGAGTCGTAAAAACGGCCCGTTCTCATGAAGCCAACGTCAACCGTGAACGGGTGTTCAGTTCGTGTTCGTCGAGTTTCGCGCACGTGCACCGGTGCATCAGGAATCAATGCTGCTAGCTCCTTGGAGCAGGCTCCATTGAAATACCTGTAGAACAGACACAGCATGCCTACATTGCGTCTATGTATTAGAGAAGGCAATCGGTCTGTTAACAACGGATTGTCAATCAGACGGATCGCTCTCCTTTGCACAGATTCAAGGAGGTTTATTAAGTATTTTGGGGCACCAGCCCAAAGGTGGCTCCCAAATTCAATAGTTGGGCGGACTTGAGACTTGTACAGGGTCAGCAGCTGGTCACTGTTAAAGAATCTCCTAGCCCTGTACAAGACGCCCAACTTTTTGGAGGCCTGATTTACTCGGGCTTCTATGGATCCCCGATACTTGAGCCGGTCTGATACAGTAACACCAAGCATTTCAATGGAGTCTTTATTGGGGAGAGTGCTCCCATCAAATTGCACCAGACAGTCATTGATCTCCCTCTTTGCCGAAATCAGACACGCTTGGGTTTTTGAGACGTTGAAACTGACCAAGTTGGCCTTACCCCAGGCACGAACCATCTCGAGGTGGTGGTCAATTTTTTGCTTCAGAACAGAGAACAAAGCAGTGAATTGGTGCACATTCAACATTCAACGAGATCGTTAATGTGCAATAAAAACAGCGACGGAGACAGCACAGATCCTTGTGGCACCCCCGCATTGATTTGGCGCGGTGAGGAAGAAGAGCCGTCAACCACGGTTTGAATTGTTCTTCCCCTCAGAAAGTCCGCAATCCAACTATGCAGGGTTGGTTGGATCCCATACGATGGTAACTTCCCGATAAGCGCCCGGTGCCAGACTCTGTCAAAGGCTTTGGAGATATCCAACCCAACGGTTTGAGTTTCACCAAAACGTTCCATGTACCGCCCCCAAATATGCGTCACATATCCGAGTAGATCGCCACACGATCGGTTTCGACGAAATCCATATTGCCGATCGCTTAGGATATTGTTATTCTCGAGATATGTGTTCAACTTGTTAAATAAACATAATATGATCTCACTTTATTGCAAGGATACCAGTAATTCATTCAATGAATCGAGAAAGTTATCTATATTAATCTGAGATGGAGATCGATATATACAAACCAACATCGAGAATGACTCGATTATATAATAGATACTGCAATCTTCTAGATTTAGATATATTTTCAAACTCAATTAATACCTTCAGAAAGAACTTACACATTCTCATATCTGATGATCTCCTCACTTAGAGCCATTTTATTATTTCATTTTCTTTACCAATCACCTACTTATGCATTAGCTCCACTATATATTATTCGTGCGTGCATATGTGTATACATGTTTGCATACAATATGCGCACAGTATACACAGTTATGAGTGTGTTTGTATTTAAATGTATGTGTACGCATCTATGTATGTGTGTATATATGTATGTATGTGTATTTATATGTGTACTTAGATGTATGCATGTATGCGTATACATATATATTTATATATATATATATATATATTGACCTCTTCCCGTAGTATGTTGATCCAGTAAGAAGTTGTTAGACTAAGTTGATCCACCTTTAACACCATATAACTTGGCTATTGTGGAATACATCTGAATGAATTGGCAACGGTGGTACAATGATTATCAATGTTGCCAGTTTGCCAGAAAAACCATTTGATATACTGTTCATAAAATTTTCAAACTTTGTATGGAAATCGGATGCATAATTTATGTTGATCTACCCAAATTGGCATACTTATGTTGATCTCATATATATTGATATATTCCCGTAGTATGTTGATCCAGGTAAGAAGTTATTAGACAAAGTTGATCCATGTCCATATATCTGGTTTTACTAAATGAACCAATCAAGAGGGCAATCGGCGGACTGTTCATCACAAGGTTTTATGTGATTCCGTAATCTTTTGTGATATTGAACTCAAAGCATTAGTCCCTAGAGTCGAATATCGCATGAAATGACTGTGAGATGGTATCGTTTCATATCAAAATGACGTGATCCTTCGACTGTTTGTTGTTTGAATTGTTTATAAGTAGAGATGGCAAAATTTCGTTTTAACTAAAAACGCGAAAAAATATTTATGGATTGAAAATAGGGCATTTATAAGTTTTCTTTGCGTTTCAAGGCATTTGAAAGTGTTTCCAGTGATTTCTATTTCGCGAATTAACGCGAAAAACGTGATTTTGGCCGTATTTCAGCTAAATTATTCTATTTATCGAAATAGGCGCGAATTTCCCGAAAATACCGGGTATTAAAATAATATGTGAGAATTTCAAAAAATCGATATTTACATTACGATTTTTTATAATTTTGTTACTATTTTATGTGTAAATATTTAATATTTTTGTACTGTAGGCTAAAATTGCTTTTTGACATTACACAAATTGTGCGAAATAAATTACGCCTATTGATGTTAATCGCAATTTGCATTTGTTGTGTTTGTGTTTGACCCGTACTTAGAGTTTCCTTCCTTATTAATTTAATATTAAAATTAATTATTTATAATCTTTCACATGGAAATACTTGCAAATGAAAGTTATACATATATTTTACCAAAAATACTTAAAATATGCGCTAAAAACATTCAGGAAATAATTTTTTTTCTATTTTGCTACAAAACGCTAAATTATGCCTCAAAATGCTATAAAACGCTAAATTTCCAATTGTTAATGCTAAAAAATCTGAAAATTAATGCTAAATTTTGCCATCCCTATTTATAAGAAATGTATGTGTATTTAGATTGAAACGAAACTTTCGCAAAAGTCAAATCCATAAAAAAAAACATAACTTAACAGGGGTACACGGGTTCATAGGGTGAGGTAAGTCTAGGTCCTGGCGGCGGATGCGTTTGCCCATCTACTGCTTGACGGGCCGGATCGAAATAAACTGGTTGAGGGATACATTTTGACCGTAAAAATCCAAAATGGCGGCAAAAGGAATAATGTTATATGGGAAATTTTGAACCTGTATCTTTTACCATCTCTCCTGATTACGCTTCGTGACTTAGCAGGGGAAGCCGGGTTCTTGGTTATAATGGGTAATTAATTGATGATTTCACGCGGTTGGAGCTAACAAAAAACTGTCCAAAGAAGCGAAGCTAGCAGTCCACAATGGAGTGCTGGTACCTACCCTAATATATGAAAGTGAGGCATGAAACTGGCAGAAGAAGGCTGAAAGTAGACTGAATACTGTAGAAATGAGATCCCTGAGGCATATGTGCGGTAAAATCATGTATGACGGAATGTGCGTATGCTGTGTCTATTCTAGGGGTATTTTATTAGAGCCTGTTAAAAGGAGCTAGCAGCATTGATCCCCGGTGCACCGTGCACGTGCTTGATACTCGACGGACACGAACATAATACACGTTCACAGTTAAGTTGATGTTATCTATACATATATGAACGGGTCGTTTCTCCGACTCGTTTTATCGTAAGTCGGCTCGCATGTGGAACGAGCTATCGGCATCTGTTTTTCCTCCTCCATATAATCCGGGCCTCTTTAAGACCCGCATTAATAAATTCATTCCTACAGACCCTATCTTAACCCACCCCATAACGCTGCCCAACTGGGTGGCGACATAGTTTCTCTGTATTTAACGTGTAAAGACAGGGGCACTCTTGTGAGAGGTGTCACATAAAAAAGTCATACCTCCGAATTTGAATATAGAGTCATACAAAATGATCTATATTATAACGAATGAATCCACCCATCTTTTATCGATTGTCACATTTTATTAGGTAAAAAAAATCCTAAAGTTTATAATCGCACAACTCAACTCAACTTCAAATATTAATATTCTGTATAAAAACGATTGTTACATCTTACCGGAGGTGACCGGATAAATCATCAAAATGATAATTCATCACATCTTTAAAAAGTTATTTAAACTCATGGAAAGTAGTGAAAGAAAAACCTTATTAACTGGGTTAAGTAGGTTAGGTTAGGTTTAATTTTTTTATTCATCATTTCTAATGACTTTATATCACTTTTTAAAGGTGTGTTGAATTGTCACTGTGTTGAGTTATCATAGAACCCTTACCGGAAATGTTTAAATTTTAAAGTTCTCTAAGGATGGGTTGTTTCGCAGAATTTGAACAATTCATCAATTTTCAACGTTCATTTTCAAGTTCTGTGAAAGTTCTATTTAAGTTCAGTTGTTATATCATTACAGGCTAGTAGCTTGATAGAACTGAAATAATAACAGAACTTGAAAAAATCCATCACATAACTTGAAAAACTTCTTTGAAATTTGAAGAATTGTTCAAATTCTCCGAAACAACGCGTCCTAAATAAAATGAAATGCTCTTAAAAGAATCATCTCATATTTTATATTACAAAACAATATAACCGGAAGTCGGCATCTTTCAAAATAAAATAAAGCGTAAACTAAAAAACAGCTACAAGGTGGCTACAAATGCAATTATATTTAATCAATTTGATCGATTATTTTTTGTGTGAAGTTTTTTTCACAGTGGCCCAATGAATATTACATGGGGCCAATTGAACCAATTTGACTTTAAGCATTTTCTACGTCTTGCGATAAAAACTTAGGTTTACGATAAAAATACTCATAATCAACGGCAAAAAACTAGATGCCTACCAAATTCTTGTTTTGTTAATCTCATATAAATTAAGCTATATACTCATAAACCGATCGAGTGAAAAGCTGCAATGATCCCGACCCCGGGGTCATTGCAGCTTTTACGGAATGACGAGGAAAATAAGTTTTTTTAATAAGTTGAAAAAATTACTTTTCAAAATTTCAATTATGTTTATCGTAATACACTATCTGGCCTCAAGAAAATCAGTTTAATCACGAACCGTAACTATTTAATGTAATAAAATAACAAAACAAATTTATATTAACATCATAGTTTGCTTTAATCTCAATAAAAAAATAAGGAGAAAAAGTTTTTTTTATGAATGAGATAAAACTTTCCCCCAAATAACATGTATATATATATTATTATAATCAATATTATCCGGGAACGCGGTGGCAAGACGTAAAATTCCATAGCCGTTGATTATCAAAGACAAATTAAATTATACTTATTATATGAGTTAAATGTATTCTAATCAGGGTGTTGACAAATCCCGGCCAGTCTGCAGCTGCATTCTCTTAACAACGAAGTTTTGGTCTGATCACATTTTCAATACAGTGTTATTTTTTAACGAAATTAGTTTCCATACAGAGAATATACAAATAAACCTTTTTGTGTATAAAAACATAGCTGCTTTTAAGTTAAGATATAGTGTGATATGATTTGTATTTTTTTATTAAACACTAATATGAAACATGAAGGAATTATCAAAATTTAAAAAATATATATTGAAGTGTTTTATCTTCTCTTTTAGTTGGTATTACTATAAACTGCACGTGTTAGTTCTACTTCTGCCATTTGTGTGCTAAAAATACTTTATTCAACTTCTCGAAGCTAGTATAGCTGTGGCTTTTTGTAGGAAATATGATATCTGAATATAATATTGTCAATATATTTATGTTTTCATTTTTTACAAATAAAAACTTGTGTGAATACCGCACCAGAGTCATATAGTCCTAACCGCTCCCGTCTGGAGCCAGTGAGACTATGGCATCCTCAAAGGAGACCTCGAAGGAGATGACGAGGAGGAAGGTGGTAGAGTACCTGGCTATTCAGATATGGTCACCAAACACTAATTGTAAAATAGTGCAAATTAATTTTAATAAAATTTATTTGAACCCGCGACCTTCGGATTGCTAGTCGAGAGCCACCTCAAGTAGTTTGATATGTTTGGTGACTTAGCAGGAGTGCCCGGGTTTATAGGGTGAGGTTTGTTCGGTTCTTGGCGGCGGATGCGCTTGCCTACCAAATGCGTGGTGGGCCGGATCGATTATTCCTCTTTAACGCATCGCCTTGCAACGCAATAGGAGAGTTGGATTCTTATGGTTATCACTCGAACACACTGACCCCCAGATTACTACCCACCCATCATACCTATTTCCTTCCCATAACTCACTGTCCTTCCTTTCTTTCAAAATAACCTAATTATGTACCTACCTACCTACCTGTATTTTTCAACTAATTTCAAAATAAATCTTTTCGACTATTTATTCCTATTTAATATTTTATTCTTGCTTGATCCATATAAATTAGCTGATATTTAATATTTTTCTTTCTAAACGAAATCCTATTCCAGAAAACCCGTTGATTTAAAAACACTTTTCTAGTTTAAACTTTCAAAAATGATAGCTACTTCAAAATTAATTTCGAAATGTGAGATTGATGTTAAAATTCTGGTAAAATCGACAAACTCTTACACTGCCTTTATACGCACGATGGATTATAATTAGTCATTTTATTGATTCTAAAATTCTTTTTATATAAGTTTATAAGAAAATTTATTCCGAATTGCGCAATCTTTCAATTAACTTGATTTTAATAAATTAAATATCTGTTAAACTTTCTCCCAAATTGCACTGTTTTCACCAATATTCTTAACTATCCATAATTAATTAAAGAAACACTTTGTTTATATTTTCACTGATTTTAAATCTATTTTTGAGACCGATAATTCGTGGTGGAATTCCATTATAATATATTATAATAAAACAAATAAAAAACTTTATTCCACTTAATTTTATTTTGACCGTAACCGGTTTCAGCTCGTCAAAGCCATCTTCAGACTGGTACACAAAATTCTTAGTCTACGGTTTATATAAACAACATATGGGGGAGGGGGGAGAGGGGTAGTTTATAGGGTTTTAATCAATTTTATTTGTTACTAAGTCGTTTAAGATTGTCGAATTTCTAAATATTTGGTAATTCCAGTAAGCTAATTACCTTGGGTTTGTAGCTCATTTCAATATTTATTAGGGAAAAAACCTCACAGGTAATATGCATTATTAATGACCTAATTTTATTGTCAAATCATTATTTATGATGGGATTATATTTGCTTTTTGAAAAGATACATGTTTACATTTGAGAAATTATTATAAGAATTAAGAAAGTAGGGACTTAGCAACTGATACTAATAGCTTATTAATTACAAAGTTACTTATTGAAGGGGTACATGTTTACATTGAAGTAGGGATGGTCTTAACCTAACTACATATTTTAATGTCGAAATTATTATGAAAATTACAATGGATACAAGAGCGGAGACTTGGCAAATAATTCTAATTGTTTATTCATTACAAAGTTAGGGTCTATTTTATTAATTAAGCGAGTAATTAATAAAGATTCTAGTCTATCAAGCTTGTGGCCTAAATTGCAAGTATGGAGGACTTTAACATCTCTGTCTTTATCAAACGAGTGTTTGTTTTTTCTAGAGTGAAGATAATCCACTAGCACCCTACTGTGAGAGATCAAAAAGAACAAGAAAACAAACTTCTTTCTATAAATGCAACAATGTACAACTTAATGTTGATCCTGATCCGATGACATACAAAGACGCTGTGAGTAGGGTTGATGCTTCCAAGTGGCAGGAGGCCATTGAGAAAGAGCTGCAAACACTGAGATAAAACAATACGTGGGAAGTGTACAATGAGCCAGTAGATCCAAGTAAGGTTGTTAGTAGCAAATGGGTGTTCAAAATTAAAGTTCGAAATCAATTTAAAGCCCGGTTGGTTGCTAGGGGGTTTGAACAAGATAATTTGTTTAGTTATCAAGACATTTATGCTCCAGTAGCAAAATTATCCACTTTTAAACTTTTTGTTGATATTGCTAGTAAATTAAAATTGCAAATCTATCAAATGGATGTTACCGGTGCATTTTTGTATCGAGAAATCCAAGATGAGGTATACAAGGTGTCCGGAAACTCGTAGTACAAGCGGGAAACTGGGGAATCTACATCACATTTTGGAGTCGATTTTGTGGTATAACTTTTTTTGATTTGAGCTTTCGTTTTCGAGTAAATCGAGTCAGAAGTTGATTTTTTTTTGGTCAAATTCTTGTGAATTATTAGTGACGATCAAAGTACCTAACTAGTTAAAACTATTTAAAAGAAAAACAAACAAAAAATTGAGGATTTAAAGCATTATTTTGAAATCGCCCATCATTTAATTCTTTGTAATAATAAAATATTCGGTCGTTTCACGGTTAAAAACATTTCGACAGCTGTTAGGAGGCCAACAGACGTAGCTATCGTCAAAATATGACAAAATTATAGCTGTCTCTATTTGCTCGGTTCAAGAAACACGTGAAAGAGAGACGAACTATAGTTTCCATAAAATAACACGAAGCAGATCGCACATCCGTATCAAATTTCACATTCTTCAACAAATTCTGTACCCGAGAAGCATAAGGATGCAAGTCCAAAAAGATAAATGTTCACGAGAACCAAACTTAACAAGTTGTAGAAGAATGCGAAATTATTTTTTTACTTTTTAGTTCATTTTTGAAGTCGTTTTTTGTTTTTTTAAATTTTTTTTATTTTATTTTTTATTTTTAGTGATCGCATCGATTACCGTTCGCATCGATTACCTTTCGCAAGACATTTTTCGTAACAATCACCACTTTTCGTAACGCATTCACCAGCTTACCCACTAAGTGTCGAGCGTGCGTAAAGAAGTTTTACTTCAAAAAAGAATCATCGAAATCGGTTGGCGTAATATTGAGTTATTCGTCCATTTGTCGCGCACATGCTATTGCAAATTTAAGACAATATGGTTTTCTCATGGATCTCATTATCAGATCTGTACCTAATTAAAATAATAAAGATATGATAAACATGATAATTTACGGTAATTTTTAGAGATCGCTGTCAATGGTTAATACGCATTTTTTTATTAAAAAATCTTTTGATTCACCTTAATTACATTAAAAGACAACTATTTGCATTGGGGGAAGTGGAAAATATTTCATTCTAAATTTCAATTACGTAAAGTTAAAATTAGCTTTCGTCTTGTGAGATTGTACGCCATTGGCTCATTCGCTGTCACTTTGGTATGTTGGTATTCCTGATACACTTGAATGTATAACGAACGGCTAGAAGATTTTGAAGATACTACGAAGTCTGGAAAATTAGGTAAGTACTAAATTATCAAGTTTTGGAAATAAAATGACGTAAAAAAACAGGTTTTTAATTTCGGTAATTATTTTTTAATACATTCACTTTTGTATCAAAAACCATGTCACACAAACCTAGCGTAGCCGTTAAATTACTTGAAAACTGGGATGTTTTTCTTGCCTTGACGCGAGCAGGCGATATAAAGAAGGCACTTTCTTTTGTATCATAAATCATGTCACACAAACTTAGCGTAGCCGCTCAACAGCGCAGAAATATTTCACTTATAAAAATAAAATTTTAATGTAAAAAAAAATTCAAGCTAATAAATTTTTATCAACGCACGCAATGCATGCTTGTTAGGTTAATACTAATTAGGCGGAATTTTAGTTTTTTAACATTAAAAAAAACGCTCGCGCGATTAGAGATTTTAATGTAAAAAAAATCAAGCTATTAAATTTCAATCACAATGCACGCAATGCATTCTTATTAGGTAAATACTAATTAGGCGGAATTTTAGATTTTTAACATTAAAAAAAAACGCCCGCGCGATTAGAGATTTTAATGTAAAAAAAAAATCAAGCTATTAAATTTCAATCACAATGCACGCAATGCATTCTTATTAGGTAAATACTAATTAGGCGGAATTTTAGTTTTTTAACATTGAAAAAAAAAACACCCGCGCGATTTTGTCTCTAGGCGTTCGTTTCTTCGTAAAGTAACAAGATTACCAACATAACAAAATGACATTTGAATATAATGTTTGAAAATGGACAGTCTCGTTTCACAGAACGAAAGCTAATTTTAAGTTTACGTAATCGAAATTTAGAATGAAATATTTTCCACTGCCCCCAATGCAAATAGTAATTATTTTAATGTAATTAAGGTGTATCAAAAGATTTTTTAATAAAAAAGAGCGTATTAACCATTGACAGCGACATCTAAAATTTACCTAATTTATTTCAAGTTTCAAGTCTGCATCAAAAACTAATTTCTTCAAATTTTGGACTTATACCCGTATTACTGATGGGCTGAAGACAAGACAATGGCTGACGTCCGGTGTTGGACCACCCACGCGACAAGATGTTCGCGACGAGATTTTATTTGTCCGGACTTCAGTTTACTGATAACGCTATTGTGTAGTGGTCGTTTCAACAAGCTATAATTAACCCTTTTTTTGTTTTCAGATTAATTAACAAACATTAAATCAAAGTGTGTGTTATTTTGATATGTTAAAAAAAGTGTGAGTTACTCGTTTGTTGAAAATTTTAATTCTTATTATGGTTTAAAATGGAATACAGTAACGCCGAATACAGTAACGAAACTCGACCAGAGCTGCCATCGAATACATGGAGAGATTATTGTTTGGATAGTGATACTTTAAGATTGTTGTGACTGTTTGAAAACAGTTGTACGTTTTGATTTTGAGACTTATCAAGCCTTCAACGAGGTAAAAATTAACTCGACATGATTAAAATAGTGCAATAATCAATCATCAGACGGACCCAACTGTGCTTGGAAGTTAACGGTGAACATTTAAAATAATTTATGTGACGTTTGTGTTTTGAATTGGAGATCGGAACATCGCTACATATTGTAAGTAACTATGGTAATAATAATTTCTCTCCGTTGCGTCGGCGCGCGTTTCAGATCGAATGACGAAAAAATTTTAACCCTGAAATAGCCGAAAAATATTTTTTTTTATTTTACAAGCAATAATTATTCGCCTGAAACACTCATCCACATTGAAAAATCTCCTGATAAAGATACATGACGCCAACGGGACTCGAACCCGTGTCCCTTCGATTTCCAGTCGACAGCTCTGACCACTGAGCTATGGCGGCTTATCTCTTACCCGCGAAATTATTCAATATATACCAGTGTTTCATTCAACAATTACTGCTTGTTACATACATTAGTTTACCAAAAAAATAATAATTAATATTTTTTTTTGTTTTTTTTTTGGTGAAAATGCTCAAATCAAAAAACTTTATGTTTATTTGGGTTCCCCATGTGGTGTAAATTCTCCAGTTTCCCGCTTGTACTACGAGTTTCCGGACACCGTGTATATTCAGTTACCTGAAGGAGCTTATTCTAATAATTTTATTTTATTTTTTGTTTATTGCAGAAACAAACAGTACATAATTACATAGATGACAATAGTTACAAAATTATAAAAGTTAGTACAATAATTGGTACCAATGACATGTCGCTGACATATATACATATGAGGTATATTATACATTTTACGGTTAAGTTACATTTTTAAGTTAAGTTAAATTAGTGTGCTGGGGAAGGAGAGAGGTGTGTGTGAGTATTTGTGTGTGTGTACGTATGCAATGTGTGTGTGTGTGTGTGTGTGTGTGTGTGTGTGTGTGTGTTTGTGTGTGTGTGTGTGTGTGTGTGTGAGGGTGTGTTTGTGTGTGGTTGTGTGTGTTATGTGGGCAAATTCAGTGTGCTAAAAAAGTTTTTCTTAAATAGAGGGAGAGAATAAAAAAACATATCGGTATTTGTGCTTGTTTGAATTGAGTTGAATGTTTGAAGGATGCGAGAAATAGGGGAATTGGCTGCAGCGTTTGTATTATTACTAGTTGTGTAAAAAAGGTTGGTGTGTCGAGTTCTTTTAGATGGGGTGTTAAAATTTATTTGGGATAGAAGTTCTGAGCAGTCTATTTCGTTGTGTATTATTTTATGGAGAAATGTCATGTCAGCTACCGTTCGCCTGGATTTCAGGGATTGGAGAGTGCAGATGTAATTATTGTTGTATTTATAACCTAGGTACTCAATAAATTAATTTTGTATGCGCTCTATATTATTGACATAGTAAGTGTATTTGGGATTCCAGACAGGCGATGCATATTCCAGTGTACTTCTGACTAGTGAGGAATAAAGCATTACTAGCGTACGTGGATTTTTAAATAATTTACTCAGACGCAGTATGAAACCTAACATTTTGTAAGATCTAGCAGTGATTGAAGAAATGTGCGTATTAAATATAAGTTTACTGTCTACATAGACTCCAAGGTCCTTACATTCGCTTTTTGAGATCACGGGTTCATCGCGGAGTGAATAGGGAAAGTTAATTATATGCTTGTTTCTGGTGAAGGACATGGTGTGGCATTTTGAAACATTGAGGTCCAAATAATTAGCTGTGCAATAGTTGCAGAGCCTATCTAAGTCACTTTGTAGCTCTCTACAGTCTGATAGAGAGATGACCGTTTTGTAAATTTTCATATCATCTGCAAACATTAAAAATTTTGAGTGTTGGAAACATGAGCCTATGTCGTTTAAGTATATGTTAAAGAAAAGCGGACCAAGGTGAGAACCCTGCGGAACGCCCAAGGTTGCGTTGATTATTTTGGATAAGACACCATTTATTGAGATAACTTGACTACGATTACTAATGTATGACTTAATCCATCTAAATAAGTCACCGTGTATTCCAAGACGAGTAAGTTTATTTAAAAGAATTGAGTGAATAACGCGGTCGAAGGCCTTGGAAAAATCGGTGTACATAGCATCGACCTGTACCCTTTCGTCCATATTTCTGTGCAAATAGTTGACAAATAGGACCAGGTTAGATGTAGTAGACCGGT
This sequence comes from Hesperophylax magnus, assembly GCA_026573805.1. NCBI lineage: Eukaryota > Metazoa > Arthropoda > Insecta > Trichoptera > Limnephilidae > Hesperophylax > Hesperophylax magnus. Next base: position 11,094,256 of record JAIUSX010000068.1, read on the forward strand.
TTTTCATGAATCCGTGTTGGTTGTGTGTAATTTCTGTAGCGATAGTCGGGTAAAGTTGGTCGTAAACGATTTTTTCAAGAATTTTACTTAAGATAGGAAGTTGAGAGATAGGTCTATAGTTTGTAACGTCATGTTTATCGCCTTTTTTATAAATGGGAGTTATTACGGCAGATTTCCACTTATAAGGAAACGTTCCATCACTTAATGATTTTTTGAAAATTGCGCTGACCGGAATAGTGATATATTTACTACAGTTACGTATGAAGATTCCAGGCAAACTATCTAAACCAGGTCCTTTGTTAATGTCAATGGATGAAAGATATTTGTAGGTGATGTCTTCATTGATTTTAATTGAGTTTATGGCTATATTATTTAGCGGATCAGGTTCGTTGACATCAGGTGCTAAATTTGGGGTATGATCAGTGAAGACGGTAGAGAAATAGTCAGCAAACAGGTCAGTGATCTCCTTACTGTTGTGTGCGATTTTCGAGCCGTATGTTAGGTGTTCCGGCATGTAGGGAGATTTTCTTTGCGTTTTGACAAAGTTCCATATTTTGTTTGTATTATTTTGCAAAGAATGTTCTAAGTGTGAAATATAATTGTGGTATGTGAGAGTAGCAATTTTCTTTTGTCTTTTTCGGAGCAGTGAAAAGGTTTGGTAATCTAGTGGGTTCTTGTGGCGTTTCTAGGCTCGAAAGAACTTTAGCTTTTCTTTTGTAATGTTAATAAGAGCCGATGAGTACCACGTTGGGAAATTGGTTGGTTTCACAACTTTCTTTGGAACAAAGTCATCTATTAAGGCGTCGATGATTACTGTGCGTTTAAAACAGAAGACCAGTCAGTTTTTGCCAGAGCGTCATTGACTAGTTCATAGTTGACTTTATTGAATAACTTGATCGTCTGGGGTGAGGAAGTGGTTGTGGGGGCGTAAATATTGAGTTCAACTATTACGGATGTGTGATGTGCATCCTCCGGAACCAGAGGAGAGTCGGCAGGAGAGACGCAGACTGTGGTGTTACAGAGCACTAGGTCAAGTGTTCTACCGTACCTGTTTGGAATGTGGCTGTATTGTTTTAAATCCGAATAAGATAGACAGTTAAGAAGGGTGGTGGAGCAGATGTTAGTACCACGGGGATGATATGCGGTGTTCCAGCTGATGTTAGGCATGTTGTAATCGCCAATTAATAGGAAGATATCGTTTGGATAGTTTGTGGTTAAATCAAAAATTCTGGACGTATGACTGTTGAGAAAGGATAAATGCTGAGTATTTGATAGCTTTGGACCGACTCCGGGTAAGTACGAACAACATATGTGAATATTAGATTTACGGCGTTTAGGGTCTTTTAATGCTAGTGAAATCCAGATGTCCTCAGCTTCCGAGCTCCACGACTCGCGTGAGTGAACAGTAAATTCTTTTTTTATACCAATTGCGACGCCACCTCCTTTGGTTTTACCCGTTAGGGGCCTGTCTCTATCTTTTCTGTAAATATTATACCTGGGGTCGAAGAGCTCGTTATCAGATATGCTGTCTACTAACCATGTTTCAGTAATTAAAATTACATCGAATTCATTTGACAAAATATTATGATAAAACTCTTTCGTTTTGGTGCAAAGGCCACGCGCGTTTTGATAAAAAATTATTCATTTTTCGGACATAAGAGAGCGAAGTAAATTACCGATTTATTGTTGTCTGTCACAAGTCCACTGGGATATGCATTAGGCGAGTGTAACGCTTGATAATATATTGAATGTGCGGGTGTTAGCTGTTATGGGTAGAATGAGTGTGTTGTTATGGTGTGTTGTGAGCGTGGGAGTAAATGATGGATAATTATGATTTAATGAGTTATAAAAAAAGTGCGTAGACAAGGTAAAAGGTTTTGTGGTTATAACAAATTTGATAATTGAGCCAGGCCAGATATTAGGATTGCGGGAGAGATAATGAAAATATTGTAAAATTAAACAAATCACTGTATGGTTTAAAAATGTCTCCTAAGTGTTGGAATAATAAGTTTAATGATGTCATGACTAGAGAGGGTTTTCTAAAATCAAGCTGTGATTCGTGTTTATACAAAAGGTATAATGGAAATGATAAAATTTTTGTATTGTTATATGTTGATGACCTATTAATTTTTGGAACAAATAACTGTGAAGTTAAACAGCTTAAAAAGGCTTTGAATAGTGAATTTAAAATGAAGGATTTGGGATGTATATCTGATTTTCTAGGTATTAATGTGAGTCAGAACTTAAAATCTGGTATAACTGAACTAAGTCAGAAAAGTTACTTAGAAAATATTCTTGTAAAATTTCAAATGGAAAATCGTAAAGCGGTGGCTACACCGATGGATAAAAATTTTAATTTTAAAATCTTTCAAAATCAAAAGGTAGATAAAAATATTGAAAAATTATGTAGGCAGATAATAGTAAGTTTACTGTATGCTGTACAAGGTACAAGACCAGACTTATGTTTTGCTGTTTCAATGCTAAGTAGGTATCAATATTGTGCAAAGAATATATTGTTAGCTGCTCTAAAAAGGGTATTGCGCTATGTTAAGTATACATTACATTATCAGTTGATTTACAGATGCACAGATGTAGGTTTAGAGGGTTTTTGCGATGCAGATTGGGGTGGTAATATAAATGATAGAAAGTCCACTTCTGGTTATATGTTCTTTTTCTCAAAATGTTTAATATTATGGAGTTCTAAGAAACAAGCATCTGTGAGCCTGTCGTCAACTGAGTCTGAGTATGTGGCTATGAGTATGGCTGCTGGTGAGGCTTGCTGGTTGATAAACTTATTGAATGATTTTGGTTTTCAAAATGTTTGTCCGGTAAACATTTTTTGTGATAATCAGTCAGCAATCTTGACTGCAGCTACAGAATCTATTAAACGTTTGAAGTACGTAGATATTCGTTTTCACTTTGTCAAAGATCTAGTGAAAAATAATAAAATAAATATAAAATACATAAAAACTAGCGAACAACCAGTGGATATTCTCACTAAATCATTGAGTAGAGAGTTATTTGTACGATTTATTGGAATGTTATTACATTGAGGGAGGATGTTGTAATATGGCAATGAAATAACATTCAGTTGGTAACACTACATACACAGGAAGTAGGTGTCAAAAGTATAAGTCTCTGTAATGGCTGTAATGTGTGTGCTCTGCTACAATAAACGTTATTTTGGTTATTAAAGATCACCATCTATTATTTACCAAGACTACAAATATGTATGCATCTTTCTTCCTAATAATTGATTTGGATCCTCCTTGTTTTTATATACATTCTTGTAATTAAATTTATTATTACTGTAACTAACCAATTACTATTACACAGAGAATATTAGATGAATGTTGTGCTCACCTTTAATTAGAAACATCATTATAACCATGTATAAATGTAAATTACTGTTAAAATTATGTGATGTATTCTGTTACCGAGCCAATAAATAAATTTTAAAAAAAAATAGCTATTAAACATTATATATTGTATTGGAAAATTGTATTTTTAAGCAGTTGGCGTTGGGGAGAGAAATTTCCTCAACAGTTAGTTACCTGTGTGTTTTGCTTTATATAGATGGCTACTCCATTATTTTGCAAATAGCTCATCTTTGTTTTGTAGACTACATACTCCGGAATGATAGGCATATTAATCAAACTGCCCAGCCAAGCTTCTGTGAAGACTAGTACTTCTAGATCAAATTTTTTTGCTTAAACTTTTAATATTCATGCACAATAAAGAAAATTTTGAATACTTCAAAAATTTTTTGCAAGAATGTGAATCTTTTAATGTTATGTTAGTTTCATTATTGTCAGCCGAATCAATTATGTTGAAAATATCATCCATTTAATACATTTTTAAAAATAAAAGTGACAGTCTCTGAGTGATGATTAAGACAATTGATTTAGGTCATCCGCGTGTTTAATGATTAGAACTCTTGAGGATTGTTCCGGTTTCTTTTTCACATAAATTTCATTGTTAAGAAACCATACAAATTGAAATTTAGCTTCTTTAACTTTTTGTTTGGTTTTCCAAAGAAGTTCTTTTGAATAAGAGGATAAAAATTCACCAATGAATACGTTACAGTCCTTCAATCGCTTTATTTTTTTGCGTGCCTTAAAAAATTCAGATTGGAAATTGTCATCTTTGAAAAGAATGATTTTCCTCTGAGCTCCATGTTCATTGATAGATTTATCAGGATATTGAGTAACTTTATTGATTCTAACTGGTTCAATCGGAATTTCAAGTTGTTTTATAAATCTTTCAACGGTTCCCACAGAATTTTCACCCATCAAAGTTTCTACCCCAGACAATTCAGCACAATTATAGCTTATGTTTTGTTGTTCCATTTCTGCTACACGAATTTCTAAATTTTTATTTTTTAAATCTTTGAAAGAATTTGCATACGCTTAATCGATAAGGTAAGCGTCAATCTCGGTATACTATAAAATATACCTAGCCAGTCGAGCATTTCGATTTAAAAATGAAATCATTTCGGTGGTATGGGAGAGGAAACATTTATCCCATTGAAGAGTTTCCCATTGTTGGGGTGAAGGATGTTTCTCTCATTGTCCGCGCTCTGACTACCACAGAATGTCTGACTATTATAAATCTACCCACTGACCTAATATCTACTTATTAAATGTAACTGTTGTTAGTATCACCTAAACTGGGCGAAGCCAAACTAAGTGCCGCCCGCAGGACCTAGCAGCAAAAAACCCGAGGAGTGGGTTTTTAACTGCTAGATGTAATTTATTATTTCAAAAGTTGTTCAGTTTTTATAACAACATTTTTTGGACCGCCATAGTGGCTCCACTACAGAACCGGTCTAATAGCGGGATACTTTTTTTTCCGTTTTTGGAATGAAACTAGCATGTTCCGTGCATTGCAAGTCTTATCTCATAACCGACAACAATGAAGTTGCTCTAAACAAAGCAAGTAGGATGTATAGAGTACCTAAGGCGACACTAAAACGGAGACTCGTACTCTAAGTTTCGTACAGATAAGTTAAGAAAAATTAAGGATTAATATCTTGGGAATGACTCGCATATTTAGTAAAAACTAAATATTATTTTAAATATAATATCAATAGCCGAACAACAACAATCATAAACGTCAGACGACTTTTTGAATGCTCCAACATTAATTTAATCAAAAGTGTAGTAAAAAAGTTAAGTGGATTTATTCAGTTTGTGAAATACAGTGTAGTTTTTCGCGCACTATCATCGCGCGATCTTAGATCCTCAACTGTAACACCTGGAAGTATCATAATAGTGTTTTGAAATTAAAACAAAAAACTGCCTACTAGATTTCACTCATTAAAAATTAAAGTTATAAAGACTGCATTTCGATAAGAAGCAAAAACAAAACAAAGAGAACAATAGTGAATAATTCACAGTTTTTCGGTGAAAATAAAAAGTGAAATAACAAAATAAAAAGTGCTAAAACCGTAACAAGTGCGACAATAAATAAAGACAATAAATACATTTGTGTATACGCAAGAGTATAAATAAGATATAAACAAGTTTTAAATGAACTTTACGCAAGTATATTTAAACGTTTACCACAGCTCTCACCCAAGGTTTCATAGCTTAGTGGTCTAAAGCGTCAGCACCGCTGTTCTGTCGTTCCCAGTTCAATCCTCAGACCGCCGGATCCCCTTTTTTTTTTTAAATAAATCACGGATTCAAACCAAAACATAACCTGTGTAATTGGTTTTGCCTGCCTATAGGCGCTAGAGAGTGTTCCATTGTTTTTGCCCACGAACAGGAGCAACCCTCAAAATAAAAAAAAATAAAATTAAAATTAAAATTAAAATAAAAAAAACGACAACACAACATGTCTAAATCTCGAAGTAAATTTTCCAGCGCGGAGAAAACCACATCTTCACCTCAAACTGGCACCCTGGACACACCGTCGGCGACACATCAATCTATGATTAATATAGACAGTGAGTCAATATTTGAATTCATCAATATGAAATTCGAGGAAATGAAGACAGTAATGCTCAATAAAATTGAAACACAGCTGCAAGAAATAAAAAACTTCACGAACTTCATCAATGACAAATATGATGACATTTTACAAAAACTTCAACAAATCATGGACATTCCAAACACCATCAACAAAATCAAGGAGGAACTGGCGGATAAAGAAAACAGATTGTCTACGGTAGAAATCCATCTGGCGGATATAGAACAAGCAGCCCTGCTGAACACCATAGAGATAAACGGCCTAAAATTACAGGACAACATATCCCTAGTCCACGCTGTTACACGGATCGCTGAACTCGCAGGCGTTACGATGTCCCCAGAGGATACATACAAAGTCACAACAAACAAAACAAATGATCAAACAAAAATAACGATTAATTTTAAGGACACCACAAAAGCACAAACCATGTTAGCATCCAAACACAGTGACCCGATAAAAAAATTCAACTGAGAAAGAGCCAAATATGTTTATCTTAATGCGGCATTAACCCAATATTACAAAAATCTGCACTGGAACACCAGAAAAAGAGCCCAAGAAAAAGACTACAAATATGTTTGGGTAAAATCGGGAAAAATTCTTCTCAGAAAATCCAAAGACTCAAAGGTTGTGGAAATAAAACACCTAAACGATATGTCTAATAAACTGACATAAACACTACTGTACATCTAACACAACTTCACATCATATACTTACACAAATACACACCAACATGGCAGATTACATGGAATATATAGACTCGGACAATCAACACTACTGTGAAAGTACAAATGATATTAACCTCTGGACCAACTTCACAAAAGAAAAACATTGAATCAAAATATTACACCAAAACATTAGATCGATCAATAAAAATTTTGATGAATTTTTTATATACCTCCAACAGCTTGATAATAATTTTGATGTCATTGTGCTGACAGAATGCTGGTTGAATGACAACTATTTACCAAAAACAATCAAAAACTTTAATACACACCATACAATAATACACAAAAACCAAAATGATGGTATAGTTATATACATCAATGATAAAAATAACACAACCATTCAAGAAATAAACATCATAGACTCCAACTGCATACAAATTACCTACATATGAAAAAAAAACATGTATCCTAGCTATGTACAGATCTCCATCCAAAAACAACATCACAAATTCCTTAACTGAACTTAACAATACATTAAATGATCTCAACAAACACAAAAATATCATCATCATAGGAGACCTTAATATAAACACTCTACAAAACGGACACCCACAAAACATAGAATACCTAGCAATACTAGCACAGCATGGACTGGAGCCAATAATAAATGTCCCAACACGAGTCACTCAAAACACTAAAAGCTGTATAGATCATATAATGATCAAGACAAAACTAAAAACCAAAACAGTAGTACTTGAAAGCAAAATCACTGATCACTTCATGAATATGATAGCAATAGACACCGAAAACACTATTTCGAACCAACATAAAATATTTACAAAAAAAATAATTGACTACTCAAACTTAAAAGAAAAAGTTTAATTAAACCAGTTTAATTTTGTACCCTGACGATGCTCGAGTGTAGCGAAACCGATCGGTCTTAAAATTAATAAAAATTCGTGGTTTTAAACAAAAAATATTGTTTTTATTTCATTAAAAGAAAAACTCCAAAAAATAGACTGGAATACAATATACCAAATAGATAATGTCGAGGAAGCTTGGAATACATTTACAAATACGTTAACGCAAGAAATAAATAATTACACTACAATAAAATATGTAAAACTTACACACAAAGCAAAAAAAAAAAAAAACTATGGATAACACAAGGAATATTAAACTGTATTTGTAAACGAGACAAAATTCACAAACATATTAAACAAACACCGTATGACATGGAACAACTTAATTACTATAAAAGATATAGAAACATATGCACGAAAATTATTAGAGTAGCTAAGGAGTTGTACTACAGAGAAAAACTTAAAAAAGAAAACAATTACCCAAAGGAAATATGGAGAATATTAAAGGAAGTTACATACACACAAAAATACAAACAAAAAATACTATCAATCACCTAAATATTAACTCGAAAAAAATAGATGCCAAAACAAATAAAGAAATTATGGCAAACCACGTCAATAACTTTTTTGCAACTATAGGGAAAGTTTTAGCGAATCGTAAAAAACACAGCACAAACACACTAACACAAACAAACAGATCAAACATCGATATTCAACCAACACAATACAGATTTATATTAAAAACAACTTCGTAAATGGAAATTAACAAAATACTAAATACATTAAAAACCGGATTGCCCCTGGATTAGATGAGATTACAACGGATTGCATTAAAATAATAAAAAATGAAATATTAAAACCTATAACACACCTAATCAACCTTAGCATAACACATGCCTGCTTTCCTAATACTCTTAAAAAAGGACTGGTAATCCCTATTTATAAATCCGGAGATAAAATGGAAATAACTAACTATAGACCAATCACTTTGTTAAACTCACTATCAAAGATTTTCGAAAGACTATTAAAAAACCAAATAATAAAATACCTGGAAGAAAACAAATTAATCTCGGACAAACAATATGGATTTAAAGAAAAAAGAAGCACAAAAGAAGCTTTAGCAAGTACAATAGATTATATACATAGCAACTTAGATCAAGGGTTTAAATGCATAGCGATATATCTAGATCTGGCTAAAGCCTTTGATTCAATCTGCCACAAAACACTTTTTAAAAAATTAGAAAATATGGGTATCAAAGACAAAGAACTCCAACTATTGATAAGTTACATGAGCGACAGATTCAATTCCTACACGACAATTCCTAATCATGCTGTGTTGGTTTATTTTGATGTAGTAAATTTATTCCCTAGTATTCCAATAGAAGAAAGTAAAACCATTATCAATAATTTGTTAAATTCATCTAACTTACAGAAAGACCTTATCCATGACCTTATTTTATTTTTCGAAGTTATTTTTAAACAAAATTATTTTCAATTTAACAATACAATTTTTAAACAAAAAGATGGCTTGGCCATGGGGAACAGTACGAGTCCTTTGATTGCAGATATTTTTATTAATAATTTAGAAAATAAGATTTTTAATAGCGGTGCCTTGTTACTTAAAAATGTATATTGTTGGAAGAGATATGTGGACGACATTTTTTGCATTTGGTTAGGAACAGAAAGACAATTGAACATGTTCTTAAACTTTTTAAATAAAATACATAAAAAAATATTCAATTTACATTAGAAATAGGTATAGATAAAAGTTTAAATTTCTTAGATTTAAATTTAACAATAATAGGCAATAAAATAGATTTCAATATTTTCCGATACGTACACTGATATTATCATACATAATTCATCAAATCATCCGTTTTCTCAAAAAGTCGCAGCTTTCCATTCTATGCTTAATAGATTAATTTAGATTCCATTGTCGGATCCTAATTATACCTCAGAACTAAATATCATAAAACAAATAGCATCTAATAACGGCTATCCTTATAAATTGATAGTTGAAATACTAAATAAAAAAATTAAACATAAACTCTTTAAACTTTATATTTATCCTATTTATAAAGATACAAACAAACAATGGCGTAGAATTCTATTTGTAGATAATGATTCTTCCAAAATTATAAATAAAAACATCCCCTTCACTATTCAACCGGCGTTTTATACGGATAACAAATTAAAAAAATATATTCTTAATAATAAAGATATTGATAGTCAAACTAAAAAATCAGGTGTTTATAAACTCAACTGTAATAACTGTAATTCCTTTTATATAGGAAAAACTAATAGAAACTTTGAGATCAGAATTAAAGAACATCTTAGGGCTTTAAAGGGAAACTGTGAATCAGAATTTGCGGATCATTTATTAAATAACGACCATACTTTCGATATTAATTCAGGTTTTAAAATACTACATTCTGGTTACAAGGTATCTCAAATCAATAATTTTGAAATCTTAGAAATAAGAAAACACGTGAATATGAAAGCAGATATTATTAATAAACAAAAAAATTTTGTAAACCCCATTTTAAATATTGGTAATTATTCGGAATCGCTGGACAAGGGTTATATGAAATATTTATATATAAAACCTTCTGATTTACCTTAATTTACTATAAAAGGAATCTGACTGCATTTGGGATATTTTTAATTTTAGCATTTTAATTTTTAATTACGTAAATCGAAAATTCACTCTCGTTGTATGGGATGACAGCTGGAATGGTTTCTGTTGATAAAATTTTCTTTTGTTTGTATTCCTGATACGAGTGGCTATATTTTTTACCATGTGCAAATACTAGGTAGGTACTATTTTAGCCTAACTCGAAAAATAAAATAAAGATATTTAGGTATGTTTTATAAAATAGAAAAATTAAAAAAGGTGATGTTATTATAGGTTAGGTTGGATAATTTTAGGTTAGGTTGGTTTATTATTAGGATTTAGGTTAGGATAGATTGGATATTATAGGTAAGGTTGGATTATTATAGGTTAGGTATGATTATTATTAGGATATAGGTTAGGTTGGATTATTATAGGTTAGGTTAGAATATTGTAGGTTAGGTTTGATTATTATAGGTTAGGTTGGATTATTATTAGGATATAGGTTAGGTTAGGTTAGGTTGGATTAGGTATACAAACCTAGCGTAGCCCACAAACTACTTGAAAACTGGGATATAACTCTAAAGGGGACGCGAGCAGGCGTTATTAAAGGGGCAATTTTTTGTTACAGGAAATAACATGGAAAATAGGTATTAGAATTAAATCACAAACCAGTCTATACAAACCTAGCGTAGCCCACAAACTACTTGAAAACTGGGATATAACTCTAAAGGGGACGCGAGCAGGCGTTATTAAAGGGGCAATTTTTTGTTACAGGAAATAACATGGAAAATAGGTATTAGAATTAAATCACAAACCAGTCTATACAAACCTAGCGTAGCCCACAAACTACTTGAAAACTGGGATATAACTCTAAAGGGGACGCGAGCAGGCGTTATTAAAGGGGCAATTTTTTGTTACAGGAAATAACATGGAAAATAGGCATTAGAATTAAATCACAAACCAGTCTATACAAACCTAGCGTAGCCCACAAACTACTTGAAAACTGGGATATAACTCTAAAGGGGACGCGAGCAGGCGTTATTAAAGGTTCCCCAACATTTATAGGTTAAGTTAGGTTGGATTATTATAGGTTAGGTTAGGTTGGATTATTATAGGTTAGGTTAGGTTAGGTTGGATTATTATAGGTTAGGTTAGGTTGGATTATTATAGGTTAGGTTAGGTTGGATTATTATAGGTTAGGTCGGTTTATTATTAGGATTAAGGTTAGGTTAGGTTGGATAATTGTAGGTTAGGTTCGATTATTATAGGTTAGGTTCGATTATTATTAGGATATAGGTTAGGTTAGGTAAGGTTGGATTATTATAGGTTAGGTTAGGTTGGATTATTTTGGGTTAGGTTAGGATATAGGTTAGTTTAGTTTAGGTTTGATTATTATAGGTTAGGTTACTATAGTTTAGGTTAAATAAAACAATAATTATAATAATACCAAAATATAAATAATTTAAGTTTTAAAATAAAAACAAACAAAGTAACATAAAAATATTTTATTTTTCGAGTTTGGCCAAAACAGTACCTAACTAGAATTTGCATTCTGAAATGATTCAAATTCTAGCTACTCGTATCAGGAATACAAACAAAAGAAAATTTTATCAACAGAAACTATTCCAGCTGTCATTCCATACAACGAAAGTGAATTTTCGATTTACGTAATTAAAAATTAAAATGCTAAAATTAAAAATATCCCAAATGCAGTCAGATTCCTTTTATAGTTAATTAAGGTAAATCAGAAGGTTTTATATATAAATATTTCATATAACCCTTGTCCAGCGATTCCGAATATTTACCTAAATATTTTCCCAATTACCCGGTCTTTCCCGTCTAATGACATTTTAATTCCTACTTTGAATAACCCTCCCCCACTCTTACCCCTCCCCGCTCCTTCTACCTCTTCTTTCTAGACCTAATTTAATTATAACTTTAGGAGTCCGATTCGAGCCGCGGTCAACAGTGGTTGTGTGTACCTTACTATTGCTGAGTGCCGTTCGCCCGTTCCTGCGCTGCGTACAGATAAGAGATTACTGTTACATTTTATTTAATATTGTTTATCGTTTACCTATTTGTTTGCATTCCTGCTTACGGCTAATCCGTTTTTGTTTGTACAATCAATGAAATAGACTGCGTATTATTTTTTCAGTTTAATTTTTAAAAGTTAAGTTTTTTTTTATATAATGGAGGAAGACGAAGATAGACCTCCCGACCCAGGGTCGATATTGGATTTTTCTGATTCGGAATCTAATACGAGCCAGGTTTCTATTACGCTCCCATCTCGTAAACGACGACCATCGCAAAGCCTTCACATTCCATCGAAAGTTAAATATATACCGCCGGTTCAACAAACCTCGACCCCTAACGACCTTAACACCAATAGTAACATCCAGCCAAGTACTTTAACTAGCGATAATGCAAAAAGTACTGAATTACTTTATCCTGCTTCAGCTTCCGGTCCATTTACCGTTAATGTTCAGAGAACTGAACAGGGAAAGCTTATTCATCCTTTAGATTTTGGAAAATTCGTATTTGACTCAAAAAATAATAACCTTGGTATTGTTAACGGTTCAATTAAACCGGAAGGGCGATATAAATTATCTATCGAGTTTAACACTGCCGCTTCCGCAAATGGATTTGTAAAAAAAATTGACTCGCTCTCAAATCATAAATATAAATCGTTCATCCCTACATTTAACCTTTCGAGAATGGGTCTTGTGCGAGGAATTCCCGCGGAGATCCCAGAGGCTGAAATTGTTGATGCTTTGAATAATTCTCACGGAACCCCAAAAGTATTAAAAGTACGTCGACTGAACTACAAGGATTCTACTGACGGAAACACGATCTGGAAACCTTCCCAGTCTGTTGTTGTTACATTTGAGGGACAATCCCTACCGTCTCGTGTGTTAATTTACTATACCTCGCTTCCCGTCGAAGTTTATAAATTTCCAACAATTCAATGTTTCAACTGCTGCCGGTTCGGACATTCGAAATCTGTATGCCGCTCCCCCCCACGTTGTTACTATTGCGGAGAAGCTCACCCATTTGATCAATGTCCGAAATCTTCCAATGATCCCATTTGCATTAACTGTTCGGGTGCACATACCGCGGTCAGTCTAGCCTGTCCGGAATTAACAAGACAGAAGAACATAAAACATAAAATGGCTACCGACAACATTTCGTACTTCCAGGCTTCAAAGTTAATCTCTCCTGCGAAAAATTCATTCGCAGAGATGAAATCGTCCTCAGCTCCTTTCCAAACAACCACCTTTTTAAATTCAACATCATCTTCTCACAGAGAAACCATTCTCAAGCCAGTCAAACCCAACCCAAAATATATACCTTACCTTGATAAAAAACAATTGAATAATATTTTGGCCAGCCCGAATGGGAATGCCAAATCCCAGACGCCCAATGGGTGTGCCATTAATGGTAATTCTTCCCCCCCCTGCTCTCCCCGAAATAATGAATAATAATTCTTTTATACACACTTTAATTACCCTTTTAATTTCTATCCTTACAAACAACAATACTGTACCGTCCAACGCTGCCGATTACATTAAATCTTTACTATCCTGCCTCCCCAATGGCTTCGAAACTGAACAAAATCCTTCAGTGGAACAGTAGAAGCCTCTTCGCTAACAAATCTGACCTAATTCAATTACTCGACGAACACGACGTTTCAGTAGCCGCCATTTCTGAAACGTGGTTAAAACCCTCCTTTCACTTAAGAATTCCAGGTTATTATTGTCTCAGACACGACAGACCGGATGGTAAAGGCGGCTCGGCTCTGATAATCCAAAATTCTATCCCTTTTAAAGAAATTAATATTCATACTCCCTCCGACGATATCCAGATAATAGCAGCTGTCTTATCTGATATCACAATATTGTCAATATATATTCCTCCCTCTACGACTTTTATTGAAATTGAATGGACACCAATCTTAAGCCAGATTTGTTCCCCTTATATGATCCTTGGAGATTTTAATGCACATTCCCCTTCTTGGGGTAGCGAAATAACAAATCGTTCTGGCCGCAATCTTTTAAAAATTATTGATACCCATAACCTATGTTTTTTAAATGACGGATCTCCAACCAGATTCACCCCCCCTCATCAACGGAAAAGTGCTGTTGATATATCTCTTTGTTCGTATTCGTTAGCATCTAAATGCTCTTGGGACATCCTAAACGATCCCATCTCTAGTGATCATTTCCCAATTATAATCCGCTTTCACCATCAATTTAACACTTATTCCCCCCCAGTTAAAAATAATCTCAAATTTAGAACGAAAGATGCGAATTGGAGCACTTTCTCTTCTGAACTAGATAACCTTATTAATTTAACAAAATCGTCCCCGGGAGACATCAGAATGCAATGTGAGACGTTTCCTTCTGTGGTTATAAATGCAGCAGAAAAATCCATCCCGAAACGCAAGGCGAACATTAAAATAAAATAATCTACTCCGTGGTGGGACAAGGAATGCACTCGCTCCGTCAACTCTCGAAAAATAGCAATTTCCTCTTTTCGTAAGTGTATGTCACTAGAAAATTTTTTATCAGTTAAAAAAGCCCAGGCAGAAACCAAACGAATTTTGAAAAATAAGAAGCGCGCTGGATGGCGGAAGTTCTGTGAGAACCTGTCTCCGGAAACTCCCCAGTCTTCAGTTTGGTCTAGCTTAAAAAAATTTGGATCATCGTATTCTCCGCCAAGAATCAAACATATATCAGAAGAAATTCTTATAGGATTTGCGGATAAAATAGCCCCCCCATCAGTTGCCGGATGTGAAGAAATGCCTTCTATTAAGCCGTATCCATCTCACTCTAACTGGCTAGATGCTCCTTTCTCCATTGATGAGATGAAACGAGTGATAAGAGCCCTTTCTGACTTTGCTCCGGGTCCCGATGGAATATTTTATAGTTTCATTAAATCATTTTCTGATATGGCGGTTGAATATTTCTTATCTCTTATTAATAATATGTTTGAAACAGGACTAATTCCGGATGTTTGGAAAACTCAAAAAATCATTCCCATTTTAAAACCTGGAAAAAATCCATCTGAAATTTCGTCTTACCGGCCTATTGCTCTTACATCGTGTTTGATGAAAGTAG
Organism: Hesperophylax magnus; assembly: GCA_026573805.1. Classification (NCBI taxonomy): domain Eukaryota; kingdom Metazoa; phylum Arthropoda; class Insecta; order Trichoptera; family Limnephilidae; genus Hesperophylax; species Hesperophylax magnus. The sequence goes on from JAIUSX010000068.1 coordinate 11,109,488, forward strand.
CGGAGCGTTTGATAAAAAACAGACTAGAGTGGTTTGTTGAAAGTCAAGATATTATCTCACCAAATCAGTATGGTTTTCAGAAAAAGAAATCTACAATGGATAATTTAAGTTTGTTCACAACTGATATCCGAGTTTCTCAATCCCTAAATTCTTATACATTGGCCACATTCCTTGACCTTTCATCAGCTTACGATGATGTTTTACTGAATGTTTTGAAAGAAAAGCTAATTAAAAAACAAATCCCCCCGAAACTAGTCCAATTTATTATTAATTTGCTCACAGATAGGTCCATTATTATTGAGTCTTCCTCTAAATGCTTAAGGCGCAAACTATGGAGAGGTTTACCCCAGGGTTCTGTTATCAGTCCTCTGTTGTTTAATATTTATATAAGCGACCTAGACTCAGTAATTCCTTTTTCTATCAAGCGACTTTACTTTGCGGATGATATCCTTATATATTTGTTACATAAAAATATTATTCTTGCAGCTAAGGAAATGAATTTGGCTTTACAATATATTAAAAGCTGGTTGTCAATAAATGGGATGAATCTGGCGGCATTTAAAACAAGGGTCGTAGCTTTAACGCGCAAAAGAAAAATTCCCCACTTCTCAATCTCTTTTGATAATGTGCCTCTACAAACCGCTACTCAAATCAAATTCCTTGGTCTTCTTTTGAACCATAAACTTTCCTGGCTTCCACACATTCAGATAATTTCTACAAAGTGTGAAAAGGGACTTAATATGATGCGAGCAGTTTCCAGAGTATGGTGGGGATCTCATCCTACCACTCTTAAATTAATGTATAATTCCCTAGTTCGGAGCCACTTGGATTACGGCACATTCCTTTTTGACCCCCTCCCTAAATATTTAGATAAGAAAATGGAAAGAATTCAATCAAAAGCCCTCAGAATGATTATTGGAGCTATGAAGTCTTCTCCAATTAATGCGCTTCAGGTGGAATGTGGGGAGCCTCCATTATATTTCAGAAGGCAATTCCTTGCCAATAAATATATTTTCAAGGCTTTATCGTTATCACATCATCCTATTAAACAAAGTCTTAATCTGCTAAGTGTTAATTTGAAGTCTAACAAAAGATTGAGTGAAAAAAAATGTTTTCCTCTCCTAATTAAAAGTTTTCATCTCTATAATTCTCTGTCATCTTCCCTCCAATATCTTCAAGAAGTTCTCAATCTTCCTATATACAATATTCCATTTAAGGCAATCACTTTTATGCCGAACACAATAACATCAGACTTTCGGAAGAATATTTTATCTTCCCCAAATAAATTTCATAATGTGGATGACTGTTTTAAAAGCATTGTGGCTTCAAAATTCCCTGGATTTTCCATCCTTTACACTGATGGTTCCAAATTTGAAAATAAAAGATGTGGAGCATCGATATATAGTCCAGAATTCAACATCAATCTCACTTATAAATTACCGAAAGAAGTTTCCATATTTACAGCTGAATGCTTTGCAATTGAACAAGCGCTAAATCAAATCCAGGTTCTCAACATTCATCGAGCCTTACTATGTACTGATTCGCTAAGTGCTCTAACTAAAATTATGTCAAATATTCTATGTTATCCGGAAGGCAATATTATATGTAAAATAAAAAATCTTCTCAATTCTCTAAGTGAATCTGGGTTTGAGACGATATTGGCCTGGGTCCCTGCCCATTTGGGTATAGAGGGTAATGAGATGGCCGATTCTCTCGCCAAATCTGGTTCAGATTCCGGAACTATCCCACTAAATTTTAGAATCCCTATCTCCGATGTCTTCCCGATTCTTAAATCCAACATGACTCGTGCCTGGGAAGAAAATTAGGCAGGCTCCAAAATAAGAACTGGATCTTTCTATGCTGGAATTCAAAACCATATCCCTGCTAAGCCATGGTTTCACGGTAAAAAACTGTCAAAGCGATTCATTTCATGTATTTCGAGAATGAGAATTGGTCACTGTTCAATTGCATCCCACTTGGCTAGAATTAGAGTTTTGGATGATCCGGTCTGCCAGTGCGGTGTGGAAGAGGAAACCCTCGACCACGTTTTCTTTAACTGTAAAAATCATTCATCTTTCAAGAACATATACCGCCGTCTTATTAAAATCACACACCAGTCCCCCCTTAACATTTCATACCTTTTATCTCTTAACAATTCTCGTGTTCATACAGCTTTATGTAAGTTTATTAACCTGAATGAATTCAACATTTAATTTGTTTTAGCGATCTAAATGAGTCCAATGATTAATTTGTTTTATTATTCTCCCAATAGATTAACCGAATTTTTTTATCCACTTTAACTGTTACCGGCACAAAGCACTCTTTTCAGGGTGAAATGCCTAAAACCAAAAAAAAAATTATAACTTTAGTATACTTGTGCTCTTGATTATTTGAACTTGGTTCACGAAACATGTTGAGATTTTGTATCGAAATAAAGTGATGTAAACTAAGTTATTTGTGTTTTAATAAAAAAAAATATATCTATATATTAATTTTTAATCTTTATTTTTAGTTTAAATTTATCTTTATTTTAATGTTGTTTTTTTATCTTTTAAATGTATAAATTCTTATATTATAAAATGGGGGCCTCAGCACGGGTAAACAACCCAGTGAGACCAACATTACTGAATTAGAATATGAAATATTGTAAAATAATGTATCAACAATAAAAAAATAAAAAATAAATAAAATTAAGTTAGTCAAAATACGCACTTCATTTCACTTGCTATTTTTGAGATATTTGTTAATTAGCTATTTTTAACTGTTAACCGTTAACTATTTCTGATATTAACTTACCTAGATAAATGGTTTTCTTCGTTTTTTTGTTTTGACGTTTTTGGTAATGGGCCGCGACCATAAAATATAACAGGTCTTTCAAGCCAGTTTTTACTATGTAAAATAATGGTTTCACGGTATCTGTGAAACATTAACCATTTTTTTTAGTTGAGAACCAAAGAAGAAAATTTTATGAAAAAGTTATTTTTTATGTAAGTTCAGACAGCCAGTTTTCAGGAATCTGAAATTATAGGAAGAAAGAAATTTTAACATCAAATTTCGTAACGCAAAAGTTTTTAATCATTTAATAAAGACAGGCCAGAGCTTTAACAATCAAAAAACTAAATTTAAACGTTAAATACATATTTCAATTTGTGCGCTTTAGAAACGTCTGGAAATTGTTTTATAGTTAATGCCCAAGAAATACACAAAAAAATGGTTTCACAAAATGGAATATTATCTTCGAAAATTGGCGGTATATTTACAGAATACAGCTTGACGCAAATAAAATATTTGTTAGTATTATAGTTAGCTACATTAGAAGATGCCCCTATTGTCAACGGAATCGTCAAATGGAACCTTTTTACATTTCCTTCATTACATAAATTTAACGATTCGTCCATCTTTACGCTGTTCAGAAGTGACGTGTGATGTGTCAGAATTAATTGTGTGGCCTGCCATTTAATTAATTAAATGCAGTTTTTGAAGATGAAATTAATTTTCGGAATCATACACTCTCCTGAAATTTAGAGGACTCTATTTTTTAACCATCTGCAACCTAGCTCCCTTATACTTTTTTCTCATCGATAGGCATTGATAGAATAATGATCTCTGGGTGTGCAAAATACGCATTCCTGTGTATCACGGGGTCGACATCGGTTTTCAATTCTGCAGAAATATATATGAAAGTGTTGACCATTCTTCAGAGATTACGGACTCCATCTACACAATAACTATTTCACTGTATCGTTAACCATGTTGGAGCATAAACTCACATAATAAAGGTAGCAAATATCTAGACATTTTGTGTTGGGTTTTCATTATAACACACAATCGTAATATCCTCTAGGCATTTTTTTGGATACCTGGCATGAGATTTCCTGGTTATCTGCTTGCCAAATCTCTAGTTTTCATACGGATTGACCCAGCCAAGCATATATTTTATAAATAATCTTCGTCTGTACTTTATTATCTAGTTAATTTTTTAGGTACGGATGATCGAAGTGCAAGAAACCGTATAACTTCCACATTCTCACAGTTTTTAAATGCTCATCCAAATTTCGTCCCGAGAAAGCAACAGGTCTGCTGGTCGGTCCATCTAAACAACACAATAGTAGTTAATTTGCGAACAGATGGCAGATACGCCATTGCAGGTGCCTTCAAAGTTCTTTTCCATTATTGAAATAATTTAATTTTTCAATTTAATTTGACAGTTGACAGATATTTCTTTTTCTCTATATTTCCGATAAATTTACTGATATTACTTGTAACTTTAACGTCAATTATCATTATAGCGGCAGGAGTGGGAGGGGTACATAAGCAAGAGGAGGTGGAGCAGACGAATAGGAAGGATAGGTGTTAATTTGAGTATTCTTTTATCAATCCAAGACCAAAAAGTTTAATTAAATCAAGCTGGGCACTCCCAATGTGACGGGTAAAGTTTTCAAGGATTTTTTAACTATTTTTTGTAAATTTCAGATTTATTATAGACTTATTTGTATTTCCATTCTATTGTTCGTAAAAATGCTTGTTTTTGTCAACTATCCGCAGTCTTAAATAATAATCAAACGAACAAAAATTAAATTATTGTGAAGAACATATTAATGATCATAATTTTAAAATACGTATTTTTGTTTTTTTTTTTTAAATTTATTTTCAGAAGTTGTAAATTCCGCTAACTTGAAAATTAAGACCCGATTTCATACTAAAATAAGATCACCAGATTTCTTCAAAAGCATCGTTTCTGCTCATATAATTTTTGGATAATTTCGAAGAAAATATGTTTTAGAAAGTTCACAATCCATTGGATTCATTACATTACAGTAAAAATTATCCACAATTACGTATTGAAATTTGACGTTTATCATTATTCACGCGAAAGACAGATTGTTCAGTGTTGCCAGCGTATATCGATTTCCAATCAATGTAAAAAGCTTCTATAGCCAGTTACATTTTTTATATTCTATAGAAGTTGAAAAAGGCAAACTGTTACATTCTTGCTGTCATAATGGAAAAATAATACCACAAATTTTAGCTTATCCTCCAGCACTTAACGCATTATTGACAGGAGATTGTAGTCAATCTAAAAACTTTAAGAATTTTATTTGTCAATACAACAGTGCTAATAGATTCGCCTCATTTGGAGCGCAAATAGCTAATATCCCAGGTAATGGTCAATATTGTTTAAAAATCATCTGACTTCCAGAAGTATACATGTTGCAGGTGAAATACCTTCCTATGCTCAGCTTTATGTATACGATCCTGATGAGGCTGTTAGAGTGCATATGAGTCATCCATCTAATACCGATTGCCATCAAAATATAATGCAGACATTTATTTATTTTATTTTTTTCTTTATTCATAAAAATATATTTGGATACAGGTTTTTTACATGCTTTTCGACTATCACACTAGACACATGTCCGTATTATGGTAGTCGAAATTTGTGTATAATTATATAAATGTAATTAATACATGATTCATTCAGTTGTAAAATAGGTATGGGTATAGCGCCCTTGAGGTGATTTTTCACAAAAACGGCGCTCTACAAATTATCCAATTATTATTATTATTATTATAGGTTAAATAGGTTTAACTGAAAATAAGAAAGAGATGAAAATAAAGATAAATTAATTAATTATTTTAAACAGAATTGAAATGAAAAAAAAGAATAATAAAGCAAATGAACTTATTTTAATGATGTCAGGTATTCTTTAAAATAGTTCTTTCTCTAAAGATAAAAATAAAAATAAGGTAGAATACAAATAAAATTAATAGATAATGCTAGGGATAATAGAAACAAAAATAAGAATAATCGCATCAGCGTAATATAGAGTTTTTGTTGAAAGTTAATTTAGAGATAACAGTTTTAAGTTGTAAGGCAATTGATAGTGAAATACGCCAAATAAGCCCTCATAAGTATAAGAAACTAAAAGAAGCTGTCGAGGAAGAAGAAATACGAATTGCGGCTGAGGGTGGGCAGGTGAGAGATATACGTCTATTATTTACACGTTCATCAGCTAATGACCAACGGAGGTACAATGCTCCAACCAGTTCTCACGATATCGCCATGGTATACGTAGCAGACAGAGACGGGAATTTACCATCGGGTATAGATATCGCTGTTTATCCTAAAAATGTTGAAGGACTTCAAAGGATGGCAACTTTATCAAAGCATTTAGATCCTATGGTTTTCCCACTACTATTTCCATCAAGTGAATGTGGTTGGACCCCAGACTTTCAGCATCATGCTGATTTCTGTACTGCTCAATGTTATACTGTAACTGTTGGGGAAACATTTTCCCGGCTACAAAAAGTTAGAAGCAGATGACACCGGTCCACCACCAGCCCGAATTACACGGGAAAGTAAGGACTGGAACACTGCGGCTAAAATAGTTACTCCCTCCAGAGTTAAACGGGCAATCAGAGGGTTTGACCCTTTTAAAAGCGCAGGAGAGGATGGAATCTTTCCGGCACTTCTACAGAGGGGCCTAGATACAATCCTACTTCCGGTGACGAAGATCCTGAGGGCATGCTGTGCCCTCGGATACATCCCCATACCATGGCGGAAGACAAGGGTAGTGTTCATACCCAAACCGGGGAGAGCTGACTACGACCAACCAGGTGCATTCCGCCCAATTAGCCTCACATAATTTCTTTTGAAGACAATGGAGAGGCTAATGGACAGGCACATAAGGGACGGGGCACTGAAAGATAAGCCCCTCCACGATTTACAGTTTGCTTACCAAGCAGGTAAGTCAGTCGACGCGGCACTGCACAGGTTGGTGTACAAACTGGAGCAGGCACAAGCGATTGGGGAACTGGTGGTAGGGTTATTCCTGGATATAGAGGGAGCATTTAACTGCACCACTATTAAATCCATTGATGAAGCGGCAGAAACACATGGACTCGACAAAACCACCAGAAAGTGGCTGAGGAACATGCTCTCAGGCCGGAAACTTACGGTGACAAGGGGTGAGGTAAGCATCAAAGTGCTGGTGACACGAGGGTGTCCACAGGGAGGGGTCTTATCACCCTTGCTGTGGAGCCTGGTGGTGGACAACCTCATCCGGAAACTCAACAACAGGGGCCTATATACGCAAGGGTATGCGGATGACATTGCAACCATAATTAGGTGTTGGGATGCAGACACAACCCGAGGCCTTATACAGTCAACACTGGCAACAGTGGAAGAATGGTGTGAAGAAACGGGACTGTCAGTCAACCCAGACAAGACAGAACTAGTAATCTTTACACGTAAAAGGAAACTAGTAGGATGGAGCAATCCAACCTTCTATGGAAAGGAATTAAAACCCTCTGACACGGTTAAGTACCTCGGAGTCATCATAGATGCCAAACTGAGCTGGAAAAACCAGGTGAAAACCGTAGGCAGAAAGGCCTGTGCACTAATGTGGGCAACTAGGCGAATCTGCGGCAGAACGTGGGGTCTCAAACCTAAAATGATGCAATGGCTTTACACAGCCGTTGTAAAACCAAGGATCATGCACGTAGCCCTGATCTGGTGGAGGAGAACAACACTGAAAACAGTGATGGTCACACTCAATCATATACAGGGACTTGCATGCAGAAGCATCACAGGAGCCATGAGAACTACTCCGATACTATCCATGGGAGTGTTGCTGAACCTACTCCCACTAAACATAGAAATAGAGGGGGTGGCGATGGCAGCAGCCTACAAGTTACATTGTAATGGCCAATGGAGAGGAGAGTTGCCCAGAAACAGTCACACGGAGATAGGAATAAGACTGAGGGCAATTAGTCCGACGGCTGGGATGAAGCAGGACGGCAAACAAGCCGAATACTTCTTCGGGCAGCTGTTTAAAATGACGTACCCCACAAGGGAGGAATGGGACACGGTCCCAGGTCCAAACTTCAAACAGGAACTAATCTGGTTCACAGACGGGTCCAAGATGGAGGAAGGAACAGGGGCCGGGGTCTGTCTACACTGTCTACAGGGATCTAAGAGGGAATTCAGTATACCTCTAGGAATGCACTGCACTGTGTTTCAAGCTGAGATGAAAGCCATCTTAGCCTGCGCACAGGAGAATAAGAGTATCGGGTACAGAAATAAGAACATAAATATATATTCGGATAGCCTTAATGGCACTGGAAAGTAACCGATGCGACTCCAGACTGGTGATAGAATGCAGGACTATCCTTATAGAACTGGCGACCATCAATAAAGTAACCCTGCTCTGGGTACTAGGACATAATGGTATTGAGGACAACGAGCGGGCTGACGAACTAGGAAAGAAAGAGGCGAAAGCACCACTTGCGGGATCCGAGCCGGCTGTAGGAGTAGCAGCTTGCCACACCAAACTACATATCAAGAGGTGGGTCAAATCCCAACACTGGAAGGAATGGAAGAAGGCACCCGGAATGAGGCAATCTAAAGTACTCATAAACGGACCGGACCCTAACCGAACCAGGCAACTACTCGATATGGACAGAAACTCACTGAGGGAACTGGTAACTATCAACGAGACACTGCCATCTCAAGAGACACATGCAACTGTTGGGAGTGGAAAACACCAACATCTGTAGGAAATGTGAAGAGGAGGAAGAGACTCCAATTCACCTATGGTGCAAGTGTCCCGCTCTGCTGGGAATAAGGCTCAGATACCTGGGAAGACACAGTGTGGAACCAGAAGACATCGCCACATATCCAATGACAGCCCTGGTGAACTTCATAAAAGGGATCGGTTTACTGGCAAGGGAATGAGGTAAAATGGGAGATAGTACAATGGGCCTATGGCCTAAGTGCTCGCGGGGAACGTAAGTAAACCGCCTCGTCTTTTAAAAAAAAAGTAACTGCTCTGTAGTTTTATGCAAGTAAATTCGCAGTGCGAAGAAACATATTTAATACAATCCATTATGCGGGTAAACTTTTTTTATCAGTATTTAATTCATGCTTTCATTATTTATGAATCTGGTCGCCTAGATTACATTAGGAAAAACTAACGACACCTCAGAGTGGAATGCTACCAAAATTTGACAGACCATGTAAGAAATTAAGCCACTGATAGAGGAGTATGTGTATGTAATATAGTCATTCTTCCATCTTCATTTACTGGTGGACCACGCCATATGAATAAACTTTATCAAGATTCAATGGCAATGCTACCTAAATTTGGTCGTCCTGATTTATTCATAACTTTTAAATGCAATCCCAAATGGCCAGAAATACCAACCGAATTGGAACATTATCAATCGGCCGCGGACAGGCCTGATATAGTACCCAAGGTTTTCCATCTAAAAGTCAAGGAATTTATTCATGAAATGACCGAGAAACATGTTTTTGGAAAGGTAATTTGTTGGATGTATACAATTGAACAGCAAAAAAGAGGACTCCCTTATCTACATGGTGTGTTTACACTTTGCAGCCAAGATAAGTTGTATACATACAGCTTCTGATATTGATAATGCCGTATCTGCAGAACTTCCCCATCCGAAGAATTCGGCTTTGTACCGTATTATTTTAAAAAATAACATTCATGGACCATGTGGCGTACTTAATCCAAGGTCAGTCTGCATGGTAGACGGTAAGTGCTCTAAAAAATTCCCCAAATCATTTAAAGATTCTACTGATAATAATTCCGCAGGCTACCCAGAGTACAGGATAATTTTTTCTGAAAATCACGTTGTTCGGGATATACGTATCGACAATCGATTTGTTGTTCCATATAATGCATACCTTAGCAAAGAATATGATGCTCATATTAATGTTGAAATTTGTTCCTCTGTGGACAGTATTTATATATTTATACTGGGTTTTTACAGATGTTCTCACTTATCTATTCATGATCAATCTCACTCAATTTTACTTCTGGCTTTACATTTACCCGACAGCCAATCTGTTTATTTTGTAGAGAGGCGGGAGGAACAGGCTCTCAGGGAAGCATCTACAAGGAACACCTCTTTAACAGCGTGGTTCCAATTGAATCTCCAAGAAATAGAGGGACGCTCTATTCTGTATCAAGATATACCAAATAACTATGTCTTTTCAGCTGGTAAAAAGTGGACGAGGCAACAGCGGGGAGGCGGCAACATTATTGGATGAATACTTTCAATTTCTCCTAGAAATATACAACTATATCATTTACGGATAATTCTTATAAAGGTGGCTGGACCTACATCCTTTGAATATTTGCGAACTGTCGATGGCAATTTACTATGTAGCTACTTTTCATGACGCGGCACGTAAACTGAAGCTCATTGATGACATACGAGAATGGACGCAGTGCATGACGAAGGCTTCATTGTATTTGGTGCCTAAAATTTTGTAGAAACCTATTTGTTTTAATTTTAATACAATGTATCCTTTCGATCTTCGGCTAAAGATTTTTTTCATCGTGGTGTTGCTGAAGAAACAGCTATTTATCTTTGTCTTTTAAACATACAGAATATTCTTATGAATGAGAATCCATCTTGCAGAATGCAGGGCTTACCTGAACCTGATGAAAGTTGCAGTTTTGGACAAGTAACTGATTTTAATGTAATTTCTGAAAACACTTTAGGTGAATTGATGGCTGCCAAACTCAATGACGAACAACTTCAAGCATATTATTCTATTTTGGATAAGTTTTTTTCACATGAAAATGATGACAATAAATGTTTTTTCATTGATCGCCCAGGCGAAACAGGGAAAACATACCTTTACAAAACATTAATTCGAACTCTAAGAGGAAAAGGTAAAAGAGTTTTTTTCAGTTGCTTGGACAGGCATTGCAGCTCTCTTGCTTCCAGGTAGGGTAACGTGTCGTACTGCTTTTAATTTACCCCTCAATTTACAGGACAATACAACATGTAAGGTCACATCAAAGAATCGGAAAATTATAACGGAAGCAGATATTATAATATGGGATGAAGCACCGATGGCCCCAGGTGTAGCTTTAGAAGTAATTGAGCGTACTATACGTGATATCAAGGGAAGTGATTCTGTCTTTGGTAACAAAGTTATTGTTTTGGGCGGAGACTTTCGTCAGATCCTTCCAGTGTGTCGACGTGCTTCACGAGGACAGTTAATTGCCGCTTGCTTAAAAAGCAGCACACGTTGGTACCATTTCAAAACTTTTCAATTAAAAACAAATGTCAGAGCTTTAGAAAGCGAAAATATATTTTCTAAATGGCTTTTGGACTTGGAAGATGGCAAATTTCCTTCTGTAGAAGGAACATTAGAAGTCATCTGTGCTTATTCCCAATGTAAATAATGAATATTCCCATCGAATTTATAAATTATAATAACTTACGTACCGAAACCAGACTTTTCAAACTATCGGATAGAAGAGTTCTAACTGATATATTATTTTTATTCAAAATTATCAAATCGCTCATTGACAGCCCTGAATTATTGGAATTAATTTATATGAATGTACCCGCCAGACAAACTCGAAGCATAGACACTTTTAAATGTAACAATAACCTCAATACTAACTACTCTTTGTACTCACCAATTCCAAGAATTCATCACCTTGCAAACAAATATTGTAAACTTATCGACATATTTGGTATTAATAACTTTGAGAGTTTCAAAAGGCAACTAATTTTAGATCTATTTGCTAGTTATTAACTTGTAATATTTATTAGCTTTAAAAAAAGGTCTAGCCTTCATACTTTGATTTACTTTACCATATTATTTTCTAATTACCTTATGAGTAAATTATATCTAACTATTTTATCCATGTACATGTTACACTTATATACATATACTGTCAACTTACTATGTAAAAGCCCGATAGGGCGTTAATAAATAATAATAATAATAATAATAATAAATATTTGCCAAGATATTATTCACTATATATACGGTGAGACACATACAACTACTGATGCCTTAGTGATGAGTCAACGTACCATATTGTGCCCTGAAAATAGTCATGTTTATGCAATCAATGAGGATGCACTTCAACGGAAAGCGCCCCTGAGGTGATATCTCACAAAAGCGGTGCTATAAAAATTGTCCATAAAAATTTCTTAGAAATTAATTTTTTGGTGATGGCCTTTGTAATGGAACAAAAATGGTTGTTTTAAAAATTTCAGCTGTAACTTAATTCAATCCAAAATTATTACCGGGAACAGAAAAGGTACAGTACATTTCATTCCTAGAATTTAAAACACTTTGTCGGATGTTACAATATAATTCAATATGTGCAGGAAACAGTTTCCAGTCAAATTAGCTTATACAATGACCATCAATAAATCTCAAGGACAAACTTTTGAACGGGGTGGACTGTTACTTCCTGAACCAGTATTTTCTCATGGACAGTATGAGCGTAGTCATCGTTATTTATACAAATTCTGACTGATTGGTATACGGATAGTATTGTTTATAAAGAGATTTTTTCCTAATGAAAGTGTATAATATTATGTTGTAAATTGTAAAAAATAAAAGTATAATAAATTGTAGGTACTTGCTTAAAAAGTTTTGTTTTTCGTGTCCCTTGAAATGAAAATGACTCAATTTATCCCACCTGTAAGGTTTTCCCGCCTAAGAATTAAGAGAGTTTTGGTGTATTTACTTTGACAATCGTTAGGTAAGAGCGTTATATTATTTCACCCAAATATGTAGATTTTTTAGGACTTATCCCAATAAAATAATTCTTAATATATTTAAAAAAATTTAATTACTTTGACAGTCTTCTGATAAGAGTATATTATTTTACCAAAGTTATATGTTATATTGTCATATGTTGATATTTTTTTTATTTTCGAATTACATAAAAATACTTTGCAATTTAATTTCGATTTAAAAATTAAATCGTTTCAGTGGTATGGTGGTATTTGAAGATGCCATTTTATATCATATATATTCCTACTGATTTTTGGTTGTTGGAACTCACTGTTCGCTTAAAATATCAAAGAAAATCAAGAATTATACAAAGTAATGAGAAATTGAAATCATTTTATCACACCTAATTTTAAAACAACACAGATTCAAAACTATTATACTTACCAAGCCGAAAAAAATACAATCATATCCATCCTGAATTGCGCTTTATTATAAATCAATCTGAACAAATAAACAAAATTAAACAGTTTTTTGTAGAAAACTCATATTGGAAAAAATTATATATTATTTTACACAACATATTTTTACAACCAAAGTAACAATCTTGGCTCCGTTTTCAGGCACAACAGGTGATTTTCTCACGACAACGGCGCTATACATATAATCCAATTATTATTAAGAGTTCCTATTTTTTAATTAGATCGGTTACGTGTGGATGCATCACCACATGACATTTTAATATTTTTTATAATATATAATAACAGACTAATATTAGACTAGACACGGCATTTCATTAAAAAAATAAGCCTAACGCTATTTTGGTTTGGTTCATTGCACATTTATAAATAATTTTGTAAATTCATAAAACTTCTGCTCAATAGTAAATATGTGTACATTTCCTGTTTTGATTGAATATGTAGTGTACAGAATCCAAAAAGTAAAAATGTGAAAATTAAAATCATTTTGTGTAATTTATTAGTCCTTTACCTGATTCAGACCTGGTTTTGCAAAAAATGTTGTTTATTTTTCGGAATAACTTTATTGAGTAAAACCTCAAATTGTAATATTTAATTATTGAAGACAATATTAGTGATTTCTAAACGAAAATCTGAAACAGAAAAATCAGAAAAGGATACGGTCACATCTAGGACACGAACCCAGGACCCTTGTCTTTCCGGGATACAGATGTGTCCTTGTCCTAGATGTGACCGTATCCTTTTCTGATTTTTCTGTTTCAGATTTTTGTTTAGAAAGTGCTAATATTATCTTCAATAATTAAAAAATGTTGTTTCGGTGACGGCTTTGTATTCAAATTACAACAACACCTTGGTAACAAAATGAGTTTGAACGCTTGTACAGTGAGTTTAAACAGAGTTGGGTTGTTAAGTTCTTCTCTCTATTTGTGACGTACGCTATGTGGGGTTATTTTTAAAATTAATGAAACTAGACAGGGCTTATCTAGTATAATACACCAATGTATATAATACATATTTAATGTAACTCATTTTTTGTATTTACAAAAAAAAATCTAATGACAACATTTTGCAATACAATCATGTCAAAATTAAACAAAGATATGATTGAGAAATACGATAATCCAACGGGAAAAAGTAGAACCAGAATTAGTATCGGGGTTAGTCACTTTGAAAATCTTTTGCAAATAGATTTTTCATAATAAGTAATAATTTTTATTTATTTATTTATCGACGCCCTATTAGGCTTTTAAGTACATAACAATTAAACATTTCATTTTTAACAGCTGTTAGATAAAGCGTTTCCACGGAATCGAACCGGAATGAAAGGTAATATATCTTCAAGAATACCTGGCTAGCTCAAGCAGGATTCCGTGTTTTCAGTCCGTTTGTATTAATAGAGAACATACGCCTTCTAGAAATGGATAGAACAAAAGGGTTTCTTGGAAATAAAACACTATTATTGTGGTGCTTGTAAATGCCTTCAAGAAGACCTATATCACAGCATTTTAATCTACGCGTAGGAAAAGCTTAAATCTCTTTGTGGACGGTTAAAAGAATGAAAAATGAAGTTAAATTAATGGGAAGAAAGCAGAGACAGAAATTAATAGAATAAAGCATGGAACGATACCGCAGGTATTTTTGTAGACATCCAGGGGGCAGGCAGTAGAAAAAATGAATCAAAATATACTAGTAAATAATTGACAAACACTTTCAAAACACTCTGTAGCAAAGCAAGTCTCGAATTCAAAGCGGAGAGCGTAACACCCTCTCGTTACGAAAACTAAAACCAAAGAGACCCGGTCTCCCTTCGTTTGGAGCTGAGGACTGGCCCTCGCCCCGCTTCTCCCGATAATGGTCAATGCCCCCAAGGGGTTACCATATGAAAATATTTAAAAATACAAAGTACTTAATTTTAAGAAAATATTGCGGGGTTGAATGTTTTAATTGTGAGAAAATTCATTTCATAACACAGCAGTATAAAACAAACAATAGAAAATCGAAATAAAATATAATGATTTCTCATACATTATTTACATTGAAAAAATGGTGGACTAATTTGACTTTAAATGTATTGAAGTTTGAATTAAATATGTCAGCAACATCACTTAGTTCATTGCCCTACCTATGTATTCTTTCTAACACATAATTCGTAGCGAAGTTATTGTTGTAGAATAAAATATTCCATCTCTTATATTTTGGAGGTATATGTAAAGATAGCAAATTTATAGTGTCAGGGCAGTCCAACCTTGAATGAACAATTGTACATAATAAAAGGAGATCAAATATTTTTCGCCTTTCAGATAATTTCGATAAGTTAAGTTTACTGCGTAAATTGACATAATTGATTTCAATAATAGGAATACCAATTTTGAAATTAATAAACCGTATAAATTTATTTTGCATTTTTTCAATTTGTTTATTTTTATTTATTTATTTTTGTAGAGACAAACAGCTTATACATAAAATATAAATATAAATAGATACATGTTAATTATAGTCCAGCCAAAAAAGTCTCCTATGTTAAAATTGATTGGAGATGGAGTTTTATTGCATAAAAAAAATATATAAATATATTATAGGTGAGGAGGGGAGGAATAGGAATTTAGGATGAGGATAGGAGATGCTCTGGATACAATCCATACTATTGTATTAATTTTCTATCGTACGTGTTACTTCTAATCGATATTTGTGAAGTGTATTTCTAAAAATGTCTATGTTTTGAAATTTAGTATTATATTGGGCACATATACGTGGAATTGGTGATTTTTTTCTAAAGTTAGTTCTATATGTAGGTAAATGAAACAAATGGGATTGCCGTGTTGATCTTGTTGGAATATGAATATTTATTAAATTAGTTAGCTCTGGTGAGTATTGTTAAGAATTTTAAATAATAAGATTTGGTCAAAAACGTCGTGTATAAAGGGAGTTGAAGTTATGGTAATTAATAGAATCGGTGTAATTTGAGAAATGTAAGTTTTGTTTATAATTAATGTGTTTAAAAATTTTTTTTTGAATTCTTTCTATTCTTTCAATGTGAGCTTGGGAAAAAGGAGTCCAGATCGGTGTGCAGTGTTCTAGGTGGGGACGGATGAACGCTGTGTAAAGGGAATATAGAGTCTTAAAGTTGCGGAAAGGTTTCGTTAAACGTATTATAAATCCTAGCATTTTGTTGGCTTTGTTGATGATTGCATCAGTGTGTTGAATGAAGTTTAATTTCACATCCAGTATTACCCCAAGGTCTCTGATAGATTCTACTTCTTTGATATGTGTCCCGTTTAATGTATAATTAAAAGAAATTTTATTTTTTTTACGTGTAAATGATAATTTATTGCACTTTGAGGTATTTACTACAAGGTTATTTGATTCATAGTAGTAAAAGAGACGATTGAGATCCTCTTGAAGTTTAATGCAATCTTCGATTGATTTGATAACTAAGTAGATTTTTTATCGTCTGCATATGCTAGATAATTGGCGTGTAAAAAACATTTGTGAATATCATAAATATACACATTAAATAATAATTGCCCTAAATGAGAACCTTGAGGTACACCGGAGGGCACGGAAAAGAAACTGGACTTGGTTCCCGTAAACAATGAGAGTTGAAATGAGGACACCAAATGGTTGAATTGTATTCAACCTGACTTCTAACCAGAGACGTGTATGGTAATTTTATTGTTTTTATGTTATTAAAGTCTTTAGCGATTCTGAGAATAAATCCAAGCATTTGTAATCCCTTACTGGTAATGATATTAATGTGATTCAAGAAGCGTAATTTGAAGTCAAAGATAACTCCAAGGTCATTGAATTCAAAGACTCTTTTAGGTTGGCATTGTTAATTGAGTAGTCGAATAATAAAGGGGTTTTAGATCTATGGAAACTGATCGTTTTTTTGCATTTGTTGATATTGAGATGTAATTTGTTTACGATGCACCATTCATAAAGCTTATTTAAGTTCATTTGTAGAGTTAAACAATCAGAAGAATTACCAATCGATTTAAACATCTTTAGATCGTCGGCGAATAGAAGAAAGTGAATATTATCGAAAATTAGTGAAATGTCATTAATAAATAGTAGGAAAAGAATTGGTCCTAGGTGGGAACCTTGGGGGACCCCACTTAAGACAAAAAAGTGTAAGAAGTTGTGGAAGTAGTTTTTACAGATAATTTTATGTATGAGAAGTAACTTCTAAGACATTCGAGAAAGTTGCCGCTTATTCCCAAGTGTTCTGAATTTTCCATGCGATGAGAAACAGTATCAAAGGCTTTGCTAAAGTCAGTATAAATTATATCAACTTGAAGACCCTTGGACAGTGCATTAGAAATAAAATTTTCATAAAGCAACAAGTTAGATGACGTAGATATGTCTGGCATAAAACCATGTTGATATGTTGATATAATTGGTTTAATTTGATGCATGATTTTACTTAATATAATCTTTTCTAAAAGTTAAGGTAGTGATGACATAATACATATGGGTCTATAATTTTCAATTTCACATTTATCTCCTTTTTTAAAAATGGGTGTTATAAAGCTATTTTTCCAAATTTCAGGAAAACAACCTGTAGAAAATTATAGTAATAGGAAGAGCTAGAACATGAATAAAGTTTTTAAGTAATATTGAGGGAATCATATCTGGCCCCGAATTCGACCTGGTATCCAGCTGTTTGATAAAAGTCACAACATCATTTACTACCACATGGATGTTATGCAAGTTGAGTGAGCTTTCAGTAAATTGGGGTTTATCAGATAATATGTTGTCATTGTCTTCAACATATACACTCTTGAAGAAATCTGCAAATAAATTTATGTTTTATGTTTTTGTCATGACCCACTTTTTCCCGTAAAACATTGTACCGGGAAAGTTGGGGTTATTTTTCCGAAAAGAGTTAGCGTAATTCCAAAATTTGTAATATTTGTTAAAATAGAATTTTCAACATTGTTGGTGTATTTCTTGAAAGAAAAAATAAATCAACATACTTTTTAATCCAAAGACATGTCTTTTGAAGTGATATCACGAAAAAAACCTAATTTCTAGTACCCAGTACAATTTTTATCAATTTTTTTTAGGCGTCCTTTAATTTGATTATTAGGGAACTGTGAGATGATAATTCAAAGTAAAGCCAACCTTATATCGTTCAAAAAAGCAGAAATAACACATAAAATGATTTTTTTATGTGTTAAGTGGTTCTTCAGACGTTTTTGTGTGTATGCCAAGGTTAAGTACGCAATTTATCAATAATTATTAAGGGAATTGCATATTCTTGCCCGGAACAGAAAGACAAAGTACGTTTAAAAACTTTTGCTTGAATTTTATTTTTTTCTTAAAACCGTTAGTTATTAAAAGTCAGCCTAAATTTATGCTTTTTCGACCGCCATAACACGTGAAACGTATTACGTCCACTATATACCTAGTATAGTGGACAAAAGTTCCTAATATAGATCTAGTAAAAAAAACCCAAAACTTTGGCAACTTTTCTTTTCCCTGCCCGGTTACCGGAAATCATAATAATAAGTACTCGTATTAAAGAGAATTGGAGGCACGTCGTTATGCTGACTAAAACCATGTATTTATTTATGGTTTTTGAAAATCACACTTTAATAGAAGACCATAACGATTATTCCAAAAAATGAATAAATAAGCCCGGATAATCAGAATTTTACTTTACCTGAAGCAGAATGAAAAACGACTCATATTCAAAATGGGGACATACGTGATATTAGCTATCGTCTAAGGATTACAATAATTCTCATAAATATTTGAAAAACAACGTTATTAAATTACATTATTGAGTAGTTAAAGGTTCCATTTCATCTCACTTCAGGAAAAATTTATCTCGCAATATATTCAATTCCAATAATTCTTTTGTAATAAAAGCACGCACGAGTTCTTAAGCAAACAAATATAAGTATTTATTTAAAAATTTCACAATTTTCATCGATAATAATTATGTATTATGTCACAACACGCAGATACAGACTGTAGAAACAGACTCAAAGTAAAGGTAAGTTATAGTCCTGTATATTATCTGCCTGTACAGAATATAAATAAATAATAATATATGTGCATTCTAACGCAGCACCCCGTTCATTGACAAATGCACTGTACATACAGCTTTGTATTAGTGATCGATGAACCGGTGAATGCATGTGTTAGCCATAAGTTGATTATAGGTTGTCTAGCCTATAGTAAGTTATAACATAGATAGTTGTAGAAATGTGTTATATATTTGTCGAGCGCCCTTGTGGTGATTTCTCACAAGAACGGCGCTATGCAAATCATAAAATACTATTAAATATAATACAGCAAGGAAATTGCAATACTCCTTGACTCATGTAAACTTTCGATACAATATCTCAAATACTTTTTAAACTCAGTGTTCAATTTTGCAGGCTACCGACATCTGTAGTCTAGAAATTTGAAGTTACTACGTTTAACCAAAATGGTGTGAGTCCTTGCTTAGAAAATATTGTCAATTTGGTCGGTATAGCAGGTTTCATTTTTACTGCTAGACATCACGATGACAAGTGGTTTATTTACATGTGGTGGTTTTTGAAGTCTTTAAAAAGGCTCGCATTATGTGTTTTTTCGTTCCTTTCTCAACAATAACTCGATAATAAACAAGCTCATAAGTCAGAGCGATCGTAGCAGTGTTATTCGCACAGTTCTTTATAAATATTATACCTGTTTCAATAGTTTGAAATAAATGTAAAGTTGTGTCAAGAAAACCAGTTTTTATTCAAAAAGGATCACCCCCAATTTTTATCATTTGGTCCTTCGAGCCGGATTACGATCAGGAGATTGTATGTAAAAAAACAAAGAACCAGCAGCCAAAAGGATACAAAATTGATTGAAACTGGAAATCATTAAGGAAAGTGGACCACATCGCAAATCTGAGATAAGTATTCAGTGCTTTCCTTCCTATCATCCATTTTATGTTTATTCAGGTCTCATGTAATTTAAACGAGATTAATCTTAAATAGAGTCAATATTATAAATAAAATCACTACCCACTTGAAAATAAGAATATAATATTATTTAATAGTGTTCTCAAATAGTATTGTCAAGGTTGTCGTGGTATTCTTTCAAACGGGTGTTTGCTAAAATAAAATAATTGTCAACCGATATTAACAAAATATAATTAAAAATGGAAAATATGAAGTCATTAATAAACAAACGCGGCGTAATCAAAGGAAAACTAACCCGATTCGCGGATTCCTTAAATGCATTGTCGGTAAATGAAATTAAATTAAGATATGAGCGGGTGAAATCATTGTTAGATGAATTCGAAGCAATTCAACAGAAAATTGAAATGTTACCGGATTCAGACGAAATTGAAAATTATAGTCAACGAGAAGCTTTCGAAAACCAATATTTCTCAGTTTTGGCAACGGCCAAAGGTGCGATCGAATCCGTCGATCAAAGTAAGGTGGAAATTAAACTACCCAACCTCCAATTACGGGAATTTCATGGCGATCAGAAAAATTGGGTTAATTTCGTCGAAACCTTCAAGACTTTAGTCCATAGCAATAGTACTTTAAGCAACGTACAAAAATTCTTTTATTTGCAATCAACTTTAAAGGGAAACGCATTAAAGATAATTGCTAATCTAGAAATTTCTGAATTAAATTACATTTCCGCTTGGGAATTATTAAATGAACGTTATGCAAATTTAAGAACTACCGTTCATAAACACATCCAAGCTCTATTTTCATTAAAAGACATGAAACAAGAAGAGCCTGTAGCATTGAGGTATCTAATTGATGAAACAAACGTTAGTTTAAAGGCATTACAAAATATCGGGGTCAAGGTAGATCAATGGGATCCATTGGTTATTTATATAATATCAAATAAATTAGACGCAGCTACCCGAAAAAATTGGGAACAATATACATTACAAGACGAATTACCTACGTTAAAGGAATTCTTAAAATGTTTATCTGCTAGAGCCCAAGTATTGGAACTGATGAACGCTTCTGAGAAAAAATTTTCTAGCTTACATAAAACACAACTCGGCAACAATAATTGCAAAAAAGATTCATCAGTATTTTTAGCGGTAAAGGCTAACAACTGCATTTATTGTAACGAGAAAGGTCACCATATTTACTATTGTAAAAAATTTCTAAAATTAAAATTACATGAGAGGATTGATGCTACGAAATCAATCCAAGCTTGTTAAATGTTTAAAGGTGGGTCACCAGGCACAGAGTTGCAAGGCAACCTTTTCTTGCAGGCGTTGTGGCAAAGATAATCACAACACCTTGCTACACAATGAGGTACCTCTGCGGGAGGCCTCCAATATGGATGCTGATAACGAGGTTTCAGTATCGAATTTTTCTGCATCGGATAAAGCAGAAAAAATAATATTATTGTCAACTGCCAACATAGGAGTTGTGGGTAGTAACAATAAAATTTTTAAAGCCCGCATTCTGATTGATTCAGGGGCCCAGTCAAATTTTATGAGAGCAGAATTTGCTAATAAATTAAATTTACCATGTGAATTGATAAACAAACCCGTTTCTGGGATCCATAATAACATCACTCACATAAAAAAGAGAATTTCAGTGGAGATGAATTCGCTTCATACTGATTATAAAAGTGAAATATCATGTCTGATTTTACAGGAGATTACAACAAATTTACCACAAGTGACAATGGCGAAAAAACTTCAAGTTACCACGAGGATTGGAGCTAGCTGACCCGAACTTCAATATAGCTGCACCCATCGACATCCTGTTGGGCGCGGAGAGCTTTTGGGAAATCCTAACCAACGATAGATTGAAACTCGAATCGGGACCAACACTTCAACGTACGCAACTGGGATGGATCATATCAGGACCAATCCACATGTACCCAAAGCAAAGGCCTGTATCAGATTGTTGTAATTTATCTATAAATAAAATAAGTCATCAAATAGAAAAATTTTGGAAATTGGAGGAGATTAATCCCACTAAGATTCTAAATCATGAAGAAAAGGCTTGTGAAGCCAGTTTTGCTAGTACTCATACTAGACAAGACGACGGTAGATACGTAGTAAGTTTATCGCGTCGAGCATGCATTGATCAGCTGGGAAGTTCATTGCTCACTGCTGAAAAAAGATTTAAAAATTTAGAAAGAAAATTTGTGTCAAATCCCGAATTGAAGACACAATATATACAATTCATGCGTGAATATGAGGAATTAGGTCATATGGAGGTGTGTGACCAGTCAAAGGGGGATCGTGAATCCTATTTTTTACCTCATCACGCTGTAATAAAAGAATCAAGCACTACTACTAAAGTGAGGGTCGTTTTTGACGGCTCCGCCAAAACTTCAAATGGAATTTCTCTCAATGACGCCTTGATGACAGGACCTGTTATACAAAAGGACTTATACACCCAACTATTGCATTTCAGAAAACATCAAGTAGTACTGACGGCTGACATCGAGAAGATGTACCGCCAGATTAACGTGTGTGAAGCGGACCGTGACCTGCAGAAGATAGTGTGGCGCGAGTCGCCGCAGGAGGTGCTCAAGCATTACCGTCTGAAGACAGTCACATATGGTCTGGGGCCTTCCTCTTTCTTAGCCACTAGAAGTCTACGGCAAATTGGTATGGATAACAATATAAATTTTCCTAGAGCTAGTCAGGTCATAGAAAATGACTTCTATATGGATGACTTGTTAACCGGAGGAGATGACATGGAATCCTGTAGAGAGTTAAAAGAGCAATTAATCAACATCTTTTTGTCTGCGGGGATGACCTTGAGGAAATGGAGGTCCAATGTCTTGGAGTTGTCAGCCGAGTCGGGCCAAGCTAAGATTGCCGAATCAGGCAATTCTGAAAAAATTATTACTGACAATCCAAAGACTGAGAAAATATTAGGATTAATATGGAATAATGAATCTGATTATTTTTCTTATGTAATAATGAAACCATCAAGTCGAACCGAGAGTAAAAGACAGATAGTATCTTGCATCGCATCAACCTTCGATCCATTAGGTCTTCTAGGACCGATTATAGTTGTAGCCAAATTGATAATGCAGAAGTTATGGCAGTCTAAAGCAGCGTGGGATGATCCATTGCCTAATGAAATATTAGCACCCTGGAGGTCCTACCTTCAAGAATTAATTCAACTAAATGTGTTGAAAATACCAAGAAAAATTATTTGCAGGCAATCTACATATCTACAACTACACGGTTTTTGCGACTCATCTGAGAAAGCTTACGGAGCCTGCGTTTACATGGTGTCAGTGGACCATGTCGGTAAGCGGCATTCACATTTAATAACGTCCAAATCAAGAGTGGCGCCATTGAAGTGTATTTCCCTGCCCAAGTTGGAGCTTTGTAGTGCTGTGCTACTGGCGAAATTAATTAAAAATGTAAAACAAGCGCTAAATATAGTGGAGATCGACACACATTATTGGTGTGACTCCATGATAACGTTGTGCTGGCTGAAAGGTCAACCTACGAGATGGGCTACTTTCGTTGCAAACCGAGTAGCTGAAATACAAGAACTTAGTGATCCAGATCTATGGAGACATGTATCATCAGCCGACAATGCAGCGGATATACTTTCAAGAGGAACCACTACAGATAAATTGATAAATTCTGCAATATGGTGGAATGGACCAAGTTGGTTGACCGAGGGAGTCAACGCTTGGCCTATATCAAATATTTCGTGTTCAAACCCTCCGGAACTCAAAGGCAAAAATATTCTATTATCCACAGATATTCAAGAATGGGAGATATTTGAAAAATTCTCATCATTTATTAAATTGAAAAGAGTTACTGCGTATGTATTGCGATTTGTCAATAACTGCAGAAGTGTTAAGGGTAAAATTTCAGACAATTTAAGTGTGGCTGAATTGGAATCAGGCTTGAAATGTCTATTGAGATCAGCTCAAATACACGCCTTTCAAAAGGAATTGAAAGAATTAAAAAACCATGGCATCGTCAACAAGAAAAGTAATTTAAAATCTCTTAATCCCTTCTTACATGATGGTCTAATATATGTAGGCGATGTCGTCCCCGAACCGGTCATCAAATCATGGGAAATTTGCCACCCGAAAGAATTACGCCGAGTCGTCCTTTCGCTATCACCGGAATAGATTACGCCGGACCAATTCTAATTAAAAGTGGGACGCTGAGGAAGGCTTCCCTCGTAAAATCGTATTTATGTATCTTTATTTGCTTCTCAACCAAGGCTGTTCACTTGGAATTAGTTTCGGATTTATCTAGCAATGCTTTTTTGAACAGTTTAAAAAGGTTTATATCCCGTAGGGGACAACCTGAAAAGATCTTTTCCGACAATGCTAGTAATTTTAAAGGAGCTAGCAGCAGGCTCAAAGAGCTGTACACCAGCTTGAGGGAAAACAACGACAATATTCAAAATTATTTAGTGAACAGAGGTATTGAGTGGAAGTTCATAACCCCTCGAGCCCCTAATCAGGGAGGTTTGTGGGAAGCAGCAGTAAAATCAGCAAAGTTCCATTTGTATAGAATCACTAACAATTCTTCATTAACATTTGAACTCTTGTATACCTTAATTTGTCAGATTGAGGCCTGTTTGAACTCCCGTCCATTAACTTCCTTATCCGACGACATCCATGATTACCAACCTCTTACCCCAAACCATTTCCTTATAGGCACTGAATCCTGTATCATTCCTGAGAGAGACGTCCGGGCGATACCGGACAACAGACTAACTCAATATCAGAGGATCAGTTCGCTAATTCAATCTTTTTGGTCTAGATGGAAGCAAGATTACCTGATGGAACTACAAAAGAGGACTAAATGGCAGACCAGCACTCAACGGGCACTGCAAAAAGACGATCTGGTGATTTTAAAGGAAGATCATTTACCTCCACCTTTATGGAAAATGGCCCGAATTCTGGAGCGGATGGAGTAATACGAGTTGTTACCCTAAAAACACCTCAAGGAGTCTTTGTGAGGCCCATCACAAAGATATGTCTGATGCCCCTAGATTCAGACACTAAACCTGTAATTGACGTCCCGGACCTTACCAAGGATTGATTATGTACATTACACTATGATGCTTATCTTCTCGACTCCACCTTGGATGGATCAAGCAGAAGACCTGAGAAGAAAGAAAAAAAAAAAAAAGTGGGTGTGTCAAGCCTACGCAAGACAGAAGTGAAACTTCTAGTTTCAGCTGATGCTTGGCGTGGCGCAGTTCGCTGGTGTCTGAGAGAGAGGAAAGAAGAGAAGAGAGAGAACGTTCGTGAGCGGCTCCCCCACCTCAACAAGGTTTCACTTCAAAAATGCCACAGCCGAGAATCGAACCTCGCTTAACTGATTGAAAGCCAACCACGCTGAGCACCAACTGTAAGCAAAGCCGCATAAATTGATTATATTATGTAGGTTCTGAAAATATGAGAGCTTGTTATGTTTTATAATGTTACCTACATCACACCCAAAATATAATATATTTTTAAAAATAATGTACAATGTACAGAAATAGAATCCCACACAAGATCGCGTAGTGCGCTCTAGCGAACGGATATTTTATCAGAGGGAGATAGTTTTAATTTTTTTTCTGTAAATTATTACATATTATCAAAATAAATAAATTAATTAAATAAATGTAATACAATTATCATAATATACGGATTAGATAATAATTTTAATCCAACACAATAACGCAAAGCGCGCTCTAGCGGAGTAATGTTTTATCACAGTGAGATAAGTGTTTTTATTATTTTGCAATATTATTTTCTTTTAAAAAATGTTCTGACCTACTAAAAAATAAGATATTGAATGAAAAAGGCGTTAAAAACAAAAAAATAATGTGCGATGGCCGAGAATCGAACTCGGATCAACTGCTTGGAAGGCAACTATGCTGACCATTACACCACCAACGCCAGTTGTCGGGATGAGCTAAGAAGCATTTATATGTTACTTCAAAACTTTGACTAGATCAAATGAACTTTAATCGGTGGTCCCGCATTTTCGTTTCGGTCATGAGTCGGTTTTACTCCGGTCCTCGAAATTGCATGACGCGCGTAAAGAAGTTTCACTTCAAAAGGAACAATAATTGTGTTGTGTTCAGTGTGAACTATATTACTTGTGTTATTGAACTATTTAAATATGTAAAAATTAGTATGCAGACGTGTGTAATTTAGTCATTTTTGAATTTTTTTTAGTTATTTAATAGGATTAATAATTTTCTAGTTATTTTTAGTTAATTAATAGAGTAATTCAACAGCATTTATACAGTTAAATTTATAAGTTTACCAGTAGGGCATAAAAAAAAGGGGGTTTTATTTTGTTAATTTCTGCTATTTTGAATTATTTTGTTAGTATTTTTGTGGTATATTTAGATTAAGAATTTTTAGTTTATTCTGTTTGTTTTATAGTTTATTTTTAAATAGATTATCATTCAAAAATTTAGTGCAATTTTTGAATCCCGCCCCCTGGCAATATGTTCAATTTTGCAGGCTACCGACATCTGTAGTCTAGAAATTTGAAGTTACTACGTTTAACCAAAATGGTGTGAGTCCTTGCTTAGAAAATATTGTCAATTTGGTCGGTATAGCAGGTTTCATTTTTACTGCTAGACATCACGATGACAAGTGGTTTATTTACATGTGGTGGTTTTTGAAGTCTTTAAAAAGGCTCGCATTATGTGTTTTTTCGTTCCTTTCTCAACAATAACTCGATAATAAACAAGCTCATAAGTCAGAGCGATCGTAGCAGTGTTATTCGCACAGTTCTTTATAAATATTATACCTGTTTCAATAGTTTGAAATAAATGTAAAGTTGTGTCAAGAAAACCAGTTTTTATTCAAAAAGGATCACCCCCAATTTTTATCACTCAGCATTACTGAAAATGAGCTTAACTTACTGAAAACTTTTATGTCAGAGAGAACTCAACAAGTTATTTAGCCACTCGAACGATCGCGCGTCAAAAAACTTTTTTCTCCGATTGCTCGCGGTTTTTTGGCGACGATTTTGAATATTTTCCGCCAACATTAAAAAAATCAATCCTCCGAATTTTAATACGGAGACATAAAACTGATTGTAGTGCTATACAGCCAATGAATTCACCTATATTTTAATAATTATTCTATATTTTTAGAATTGATAGATAAATTATTAAAAAATCTTAAACTTTATAAATGCGCGAAATTTGCGTTTTTGTGATTTGAAATTGCCGCCAGTGGCAGTTTTAAAAATCTTTATAGAATATTTTCTACGTTTTTATGTTCTCTATGGCCTGTTTGATAATCACAGATGCAAGAATGTAATAGAAAAATATTTTTTTGCATGTTAAGATCTCTTCAAAAGTTTGGTCAGAAAATAATTTTGTAAAATTTTAGTGCGTGACGCGTCAAAATTGAAATCACTGTATTATATTATATAATAAATTTACCACAAAAACTGGTATAACGTTAGGAAGATACATTAACTGTCTACATTTATTAATAAGCATAGTCGCCGTGTTGGCTTTATTTTATTCATTTGATGAATTATACAGAGAGCCTATTTCACGATGTCAAAATCATGGTGCTACTTTTTAAATAATTGTAAATTAGAACTGGAGATTTGTAACCATGTTTTTATATTACGTGCAAAACGAGGAAATAAGGCTTAAAGTGAGATATATATCATAGATATAAACATTGCCAATATTTCAGGGGGATACTTTGAAAGTTGATGAAATTCACCAATATTTGACCAAAAATCACTTCTGACAGCTACCTTAAGGTCAATCTACATAGGGTAAATCGGAATATGTAAAATGATGATAAATTTGTATATATATATCAAACCTTTGTATGACCGTAGAATTGCAAATAAAATCATAGTGATAATTTTATATCTAAACGCAAAGGTATCGAAAAAAAATGGGGGAGGGAAAATAATTGATGGAACCAATAATTGATTTATTTATTAAGCCCTAATATCCTTTAAAATCAATATTACAGTTGTATGGTTACAATGAAAGAGCAGTATATTGATTTAAACATTGTTTACACCTTTTGTCATAATAAAAATGTATTCAGTTTATTGGTTTATTCATAATTTAAGAAAATCAATACATAATAATATCATTGTGCCTCGCTATAGAGTGAGATTCTGAGTATCGCTCTGGTGAGGGACCACCATTCAGAATTGAACATTGCTTGAATTGGCTTAGTTATGTTCAGTGACTAGATCTGGAAAAGCATCTTTACAGAAAAATTGACAAAATATAATTAAGACATAAAAATAAAACGAGTTATTTAATGTGTACAATAAACAGGGAAAAATGAGAATACCTGTGCATTTGTTAACATGCATATTTCAATGATCAGAATTGAAATATACATATTAAATGTCCACCGAACCTTATCATATAGAACCTTTGAGGACAACATAACATGAGACGTGAGTATGCGGAAAGAAATGATTATAAGTCCAGCCATCCAGGCCATCATAATTGATGTTCAAACAAATTTAATTAAATTTATAAATTAGAATTTCATAACTAAAAAACCAAAAAAGAAAAAAATGAAATAAAAAAAAACCCTCAGCAAATCTATATTGTAGTGTGATATGGCTTCATGCAATCATAGCATAATGCCACATCACACACATCACACTTTGTAAGGGTCCTTTTGAAAATGTTATTTATGTTGCACCACGCACATTTCACCTTTTTCCCGCTACGGACCACGAAGTGGTTGCCTTTCAGGATAGGTCGCAGAGTCTTTCCTTCAGCTATTAGGCCAATGGTCCGCACAGTCGTGTCAATTTGACTACGACAGAACAGCAGAAGGAGTTCATCCGCAACCTCACTCCTGAAGTTTCGGTACAAAATGCGTTTATTTTCCTTGCGGAGCTTTGAGCCGTACAATATATACGCATTCTGCACCGAAACGCTTAGTAGTCTCCTGAAAAGCTTCTTGTACCAGACCAGGTTTCGCTGTCGTTCAATGGGGAAGCCTGACAAAAGCTGATCTTTTCGATCAACCCCCCCCATTACCTTGTTATAGTCTAGTACGAGTTGAGGTTTGTAAGTCCAGGTACCAAACTTTTCAACTGCCCCGATTTCTGCCTTATGGTAGGTGGACAACATACTTACCAGGTTTTTGTCCTACCAAACCATTACATTGAGGTCCCCGCAGTTTGAGTATACAAGCTCACCTTCCCTCAGTTTGGTCCGGAGATGGGACTTAAATGCAGAGGGCACAAATTCTCGGTTTAACCGCAATGTGCCCATGCAGTCCATCCCATTTCTTTTGAGGCATCGTGCCAATAATGGACTATTATAAAAATTGTCCATTATTAATGTATACCCCTTGTTAAACAGAGGGCTGGCCAGGTCGTATACTATCTTTGCAGTAGCCCCAACTGGGCAGATATTGTGAGCACCCAAAAAGTTGGCCTGTGTCATGTCGTCCGTCATATCTTCCGTTATGTCTTCCGTCATATCTTCCTGGTCTGGATTTGTCGATTCAGCCTGTCTGGAAATGGTCTTCCCCGTATAAATTTGGAATTTCCAAAGATAGCCAGACTTGGACTCACAAAGCTCGTAAGACTTTATACCCGCACTGGCCGCTTTGGTTTTGATCATCTGGACGAATCCCAAACGGCCTTTGGATTCATCCAGAGAGATGTCTTGCTCGGGCAGGTATAAAGTCTCAAACTTATTTGACAGGTGGTCCAAGACGGGCTGAATCTTTTGTAACCTTCGCACAGATAATGGTGCATCAGAAGAAAGACTTTCATTGTTGGTGAAGTGAAGGAACTTTTTAATTAGAAGAAAACGATTATAATCCATGGCTCGGCTGAAATAAGGCAAAGCGGTGAGTTTTTTTGAATAGAAGTAGTCTTTTTCAACAGGAAGGGGACTAATACCTTGATACATTAAAATTGCCAAGAATACATACATTTCCTCTTTATTCGTGGGAGCCCATTTATTGGTACGCGCATGACGCATAAATTGTTTTTTCGCAATCCATTGATCTGCATACCTGTTGGTCTCTCTCGCGATCAGTTCAACGAAATCTGCAACAAAGATTTTAAGAAAGGCATCCACAGGTTTGCCCATTTCATCGGTATTGAAAGTTGGTCCCGGCGTGCCTGTGAAAGTCTCCCTTATCCCAGTAAAACGTAAGATATCTTTAGACCAATCGAAAGAGTAACCTTCAGGCGGCAGAATCGAACGCATTGCCTCACTATCTACCTGGTCTTGTCTACTAAAGTCTATGGCCATAGCGGAGTTAGGTGAAACGTTGATAATATTATGATAAGGTATTGGTGGCATGCAGAAGGTATCCTCATCGCTCTCTTCGTGGTCGACGTCACTCGCTTCGTCATCCTCGTCGCTCGATCTGTCCATTTCTGAAACAACAGAAAACCCAAATTAATTTAATGTGTCTATATTACGATAACCCACTGCCTCTGGTACGGCTTATGACTCGCAATACGATGGTGGCGGGATCAAATCAAATAAATTATATTTGAATAATTAGTGTTATTTTCACACAAAATTCATTTAAAATAATATATATTATATTTGCGGCACGTTCCAGAGTGGAAGATACCCATAGTATCGCCCTGGTGTAAGACCCCATTCAGAATTGAAACGTTGCTTGAAATGGCTTTAGCCGTGTTTGGTGACCAGTTTTGAATAGCCAGGTACTTTTCCACCTCCCTCTTCCACACCTCCTTCCCCTCCCCGCTACCTTCAGCCTCACAACATACCCCGATTGAGGATGCCATAGTCTCACTGGCTCCAGCTGAGGCTCTTGTGAGGTATTCATATAAAAAAAAAAATAAAAAGTTAATCAAATACTTGAGGCGGGCAATGTCAGGAGTCAGAATAGCACAGTCAGGTAGGTATGGAATGAAGAAAAGAGTGTGTGTGCCAAAATCGAGTTGCATGGTGGTTCATCCTCTCTGCCTACCGAAATGGCGTGAAGGTAAGTTAGTTAGTTTTATAACTCACGGTTTCCAAGTACAGACTCTTCTAGTACAGCTGCCTCGTCCACGTTACTGTTTCTGCCCATGTCTGACTCTGAAATAAAAGAAAACACAAATCTACAGTAGAATTTGGATATAATGACTTTGCATTTAACGGTCTACTGTTTTAAGTGACGATAATGTAAACTCTAGTAAGGTTTCATAGCTTTTAGTAGGAAAACGTATCCGTTTAAAGTGACCAACTACGTAAAGCGACCTATTTTAATGATAATTTGTCCGGTTACAAAACCCACCTACCAATACAGCCTCGCTTTTGACTAGGAAGCTCGACACAATGAGTCCCGTGAAGCGAAAGTGTTTTTTCAATTTAAGAAAAAAATGCTGTATTACACCGTTTAGAAGCCGGTGAATCAAATGTAATCCTCGCAAAGAAGTTCGGCATGTCTTATTTCTCACTCTGCAATACCCGTTACAGAAAAAAAAAAGATGTGTAATGATGCATCCACGTCATAACAACAATACATTTTGTATGTTTGTTATGTGGAATTTTTAAGTACTATGCTTATTTCCTGCCAATATACCAACAGTGAAACTGTGCTAGGGATATCAATATAAAATATACATAATTGATTTTATATTGAGCCACTGGTATGACATTTCAAAAAATAAACTCACCGTTCCCAAACGCCGACAATTCTTCGTAGAATGGCACTCCGCGATGTCCCAGGTAACGGCTCGGGAGATGCTGCACGGATAGGCATAATTGGTGCATTGGGAGCCGTTGATTGGGTATGTGCGGGAGTGGACATCCACGGTGGTGGTACGGGTCGTGGCAACGGTGAAGGCGTCCCTTGTGAAAAGGGACACGTTGTTCTCTCCGGAGATGGAATTCTGAAAACATTTACATAAATCATATAAATTGTTCTCATTCACGTGTGAAACAGTAAGTACAGTATGTAAATAAACAATAAAATTAGAACTCTGTAAAATATGCACTGAATGTGCCAAATGCACAGAGCGCTGATCTTACCAACTCTCACTGTAAGAGTGGAACGCAGTCAGGAAAAAACAATAATATTGTATCAATTTATTTATTGTTTTTGTGTTTAATTCGTAGAACTCCATTTAATTTTTTAATAAATTTAATTTAGATTAAATTTGATAATATTATTATTAAGTTCTGCAAGTGTTTTAGTTTTTTATTATTGTGACAGCTGTTTCGGCTTACAAGGCCATTTTCAAACTGTGGTTAGTCCACATTGAGACGACGTATTTATGCTATTTGAAATGTAAATTTTGAAGGTGATTTATTACTGGTTACACCTATGACAATATGATTTATTGTTGGTTAAACCAATCTATGTTTTCCCCTCAGAAAATGGCCTTGTAAGCCGAAACAGCTGTCACAATAATAAAAAACTAAAACACTTGCAGAACTTAATAATAATATTATCAAATTTAATCTAAATTAAATTTATAAAAAAATATTGTATCAAGCATCTAAATACGATTGCTTACTTTTGTTTAGTTTTTCTTGGAGGTGCGGTAGGGAGCAAAATGCGGGCCGCCTGCTTCTTGAATTTTCGGCTTTCCAGCTCTAGCCGGAAGGAAGCAGGCAGGGCCCCAACAGCCTTTAGGGCCTTGACGCGATCCTCTCGCACCAGTAGCAAAGCAGGGTCGCTGTTTAAATAAATACAAATATATGATGAGTTCAACGGCCACAGCAAAGTACTTTCATAAAAAAACATTAAAAAATACTAACACTCCAGACGAGGCTGCAATTGCAGCTCTGCGTTGACGTCCACGTGCAGGTAGTCTGGCACCAGCTCGTACCCCACCTCTCCCTCTTCCTTTGCCTCCTCTTGCAGTCAGCACCACTCTATATATTTTAAATTGAAAACACTTAATGTAAGTACTTAAATGTTTAAATTTTGTTAAATATTGAACTAATATAAAATTTGAAAATAATTATTGGGTCGTGGAGTGCTCCCTTTCCCTGGACGACAACTGTTTCTGCACAAATTTGGTAAAAGTAAACAAATTAATTAATTATACAACTAAATTACTAAATTTTTATTGTGTGACGAAGGCTTTACACCATTTTACATGTAAAAAAGAGTCAACTTTTTGACATATGACTTAAAATAATTGGTTAGCAAATATCTGTATTAATAATGAACCAATTCAAATAAAACTTATATATATCTCTTTGTTTTGAATCACTGTGATGGAATATCTATATTTCAAATGCGCGAGTGCAGTATATAAGACA
The DNA here is from genome assembly GCA_026573805.1 of Hesperophylax magnus. Taxonomy (NCBI): domain Eukaryota; kingdom Metazoa; phylum Arthropoda; class Insecta; order Trichoptera; family Limnephilidae; genus Hesperophylax; species Hesperophylax magnus. The sequence continues at coordinate 11,142,670 of JAIUSX010000068.1, forward strand.
TTATTGTAAATCAAAAACAGATGACGTCTTCAGTTGACGTATTCTTACACAAAAACTTCAACCAAAACAATATATTAGAAACAAACTAATTAAAAACGCATTTCGAAGATAGATAAGTCAATCATGATTACACAGATATATAATTATGCGTTAAAAACCCAATAAATTAATTACTTACGGCATTTTAGGAAGAGACCAAAATTTCGAGAAATGTTCGAGAAGTTATTATTTTGTTTCTGACAGGACGCGTTAAAAACCGCGAAAACTCGTTAAATAACACTTCAAAGACAACGGATAAGTTCATAGACATAGAGAATATATTATCAGCTATTCGATAAAACAAGTAGCTGGCCATGGAAACGTTTTAAATAATTACAATAAATATTTTACGAATGGTAGAAAAATCGGTCCATTTTTGGACCGATATCAATCGCAGAAAAATAAAAATGGTCGATTTTTCGACCGAAATCGTTCCAGTGGTTATCAACAACTTAAAAAGTGAACCCCTGTCAATCAGTTACGGAGTGCACCAGTTAAGGGCATCCATCACTCTCCCGAACAATTTTAAGCACCAGATGGGTCCCTATATCGTTTTTCACGCAAAATCTACTTTTATTTTTAAAAACGAAACTACTATTAAATAATTCTTGATTTATTAAACTTGTTCTTAAAGCTAGTAGAGACACAACATTTATAAAGCCGAAAACACATTAGAAAAGAAAAGCAAACCTAAACACGTTCTCATGGCAGTGAACAAACGAAAGAATAGCCTTACCTTCTCGCCCTCCACAAGGAGTCCCAACGAGAGACAGTGAGCAGTGGAGCGGGACACAGCGTCTCCGGCAGCACAGTAGCCAGACTTGATTCCTATGAAGACAGTGGATAGTGGAGATGTGAACCTGAAGAATCCTGGGAACTAAGTAACTCATTCCAGCCAAGAGAACTGAAAATGAGGGTTGAAGAGAACCTTCCGTTTTACTACGTCAGGGGTTGCGCAGTGGACAGTTTAGGAAACAAATTGCTTAGGGAAGACATAGAATAAAGGCAACACAAGTGCCATACAGGGACAGGGAGCCTTTCCACCCCTTGTAGGAGGAGTGTAACAGTATAGACAAAGAACTAAGTAACTCATTCCAGCCAAGAGAACTGAAAATGAGGGTTGAAGAGAACCTTCCGTTTCACTACGTCAGGGGTTGCGCAGTGGACAGTTTAGGAAACAAATTGCTAAGGGAAGACATAAAATAAAGGCAACCTAAGTGCCATACAGGGACAAGGAGCCTTTTCACCCCTTTTAGGAGGAGTGTAACAGTATAGACAAAGAACTAAGTAACTCATTCCAGCCAAGAGAACTGAAAATGAGGGTTGAAGAGAACCTTCCGTTTCACTACGTCAGGGGTTGCGCAGTGGACAGTTTAGGAAACAAATTGCTTAGGGAAGACATAAAATAAAGGCAACCTAAGTGCCATACAGGGACAAGGAGCCTTTCCACCCCTTGTAGGAGGAGTGTAACAGTATAGACAAAGAAGCATTACAATTCTAGCCATTAAAAGATAAATCAGTAAAATATATTTTAAAATTCAGCATCATTCCCAGAAGAAACCAAATATAAGCAAAAAAGTTCATTAAGTCATAACCAATTTTATATTATTTTAGGGTCACAAGTACAAAATTAAAAATATTCAAAAAATAAGCAGTTAATAAGACAGTTCTAACAGAGCAAAATAAGTTTTTTTTTTAAATGTTGACTAGTTATCATAGCTTACGATTCTTCTTATTTCTATCAGATATGTCTGATTCCTAAGGAAACTAGACCCTCCAGGAGTAGCACACCTGGAACCTAAAACGAAGTAACGATTTTATTCTCGTTTAATGACTCGTCCCATCTCTCCACCCACACGTTAACAAATTAGTTTTGTAACAAAATTAAATACACTTATATTCAAATCAAACCACGTAGGGCACCATTGCAACGAAATAAAATAATGGTTTAAATTAATCAAGACACGTTGGTCGCCATTGTAATAAATTAAATAATGGCTAAAATTAATTAGACACATTGGGAGCAATAATTGTAACAATGAAAATTATTGAGTAAACTTAAATTCACCACGTTGAACGCCATTGTAATAAATAAAATCTTTACCTAGCAAAAATAATAGATAATTATCAAATATGAGATGACAAAACCGCGATTGCGGCATCATTGTAACAGATTAGGTTCACTATCAGAAAGGTTTGCATTGTTAAAGAATAAAAAGAACGATGAAGTTAACAATGTTTATTAAATAAAAATTAGGAATATGAGACTCTCAAAATTAGCATGAATTACACTACCTCAAGGTGTTGCAGTGAAACAAAGATCACTAGCACAGTTGGTAATTAAATTAATGGTAGTAATTTATAAGTTAAATTAGTGACAAACGATTACAAAGAATATTGTCTGACCTGTTTCTCAAAAGGGCGCCATACAGCTCTAGGATAAGAACTGTAAAATTTATAAAGGTTTACATGATGACCAGCGATTATAACAGCTAGCTAATCAGTCATCAAAATCTCCCATAATGTCTGTCGTCTGGAGCAGTTGCTCGAATCCTTCCAAAGTTAAATTGTTTGAATGGAAAGTAAATATTCTTCTACGGGAAAATATTCTTCTATGGGAAAAGCTATATTGGAATTTCGGAGAAGTTATTTTACTTTTTTACTACTGCCATTATATAAAATCCCCTCCCGAATTTAGCGCACTTTACCCCTGGAAACCCTATATAATCAGATCTACTTAAAAAAGATTATTTTTGCATAATTATTTGGCAATGTTTTCGAATATTTGCATGAATTATCATCCATTTTATTCTCTTTTCGTCCTTTTTAGTATCCTTTTATTTTCAGTACACTGTTACTATTTGTTTACATTGTTTGTATTTTTACTTATAACGGCATAATTACACTTTTATAAAACATGCGAACACCCATACACCTACAGTTATGATTTATTAAAGTGGATAAGTGAATTTTTGAAGTGTTTTAATATTTTTTTCTCATCGCTTTAAGCCATGGGATAAAATTGGATTGGATGTAAGACACAATATATTCTTCATAACAATACATTGTGGGTTTGTTTTTATGATGTACCAGCGCATACCCGTGAAAATCATGGGACATTATAATAATTGTAGGATTTGCAAAGCAGAAGATATATGTAAAAATATATTTGCTTCGGAATGGCCTTTCAAAAGAAGAAATTTGCCTATCCAATGATACTAAACATAAAAAATCTCAAAATCTGTCCAATGGCATTATAAAAATACTTCATACTAATCGAATAAAAATGTTGAACCTTATGAAAAGGTTAGCAATTCAAAGAATATGTACATGAACGAGTCGCCAAAGTACAACCACTGGATCTAGTTCAGTAAAACCACGTGCTTGTCTCAGTAACTTATCTTCACTCTATTCATTCATCTAGCATCTCCATCTCCAAAGCATTTGAACAAAACGAATACGCATTTCAAATAAAGATTTATTAATTCATAAAATTAATTTGGACACCTAATCTATCGCTTGACTATTGTTAAGAAGATACAATTTTTTAAATTAAAAGGCATTAAAATATAAACTTAATAATATACGCATTGCGCAGGAATATTTCACACATACGTATACTTACCAATATGTTTAATTTTCCTTATTTGTTCGTAGATTTGGCCCCAGACATCATCGTACCGACATTATCAATTCTCCAATTCCCGTACTACAACACAATGGTAACAGCTCAGTGACTTGCACGACTTTCGCACCGGTTTCACGCATCAATGAGTACCTTTACACACCATGAGGGCACAACCCCGAATGATCAACTCAACCTATTGATAGAAAACCAGAATTCGCGGAAGCGGGAAACCCAATGATATATAACACCCATAGTGGGCTAGATAGCCAACCTGGCGGCCATTACCGTAGAAATTAGAAGCCATCTTGTAAGAGTCAGATCACGGCGGGAATTCAAAATACATGCATTCTATCGTACATTAAGAACATATTTGCTTAAACATCTTTTTATGAAATGTATACTATATTTCTAATTAAATATTGAGTAAATGATTAGTAAATAAATAAATTGATTATTAACCGACTCACGGAATGTGTGACAAAAGGCTTTTCTAATTATGGTTTCAACACATACCGCACCAACGTGCCCTAATAAAGGTAGCAAAAATGAGTATCTGAAAAAAATGAGTAATACCAACAAAATTGAAATTTCGTTTTCAATATTAGTAAACTTTAAACCATAATGAAATATTTGTTAATAATCTACATCTTCCAAATGTTTTATCTTCCGAGAAAATAACTAGCTGCCAGTATCTCATCACAAAACAATTTAATAGTTTTTATCAATTTGTCTTTCTTTAACCAATCATTTTAGGACTCAACCTTTGCCAAATTTATTAAAATTAGTTATTGTGAAAGAAAAAGGACTGGATTTGACAAAAGTTTGATTGGAAATTGGGAAAAGAGAAAAAAATAACTAATATATTAATATATTCTAACAGGATAGGCTCCTGGGTTTTTATTAGAAACTAGAATATGTACACTCATTTTTCAAAGCAACACAACTAAGCATAACAAACACTGTTTTGAATGATTTCTGCTTTTACGTTGTACTTAGAAAGTTTACAATGGGATAAGACAATATGCTGCAATAACGTATATAGTCACATAAGACTATGTTTTATGTGACTATATACGTTATTGGCCTAGTCATAGTCATATTAAGTCAGGATTTACGAAACGAACTAGACACGAGGAAGAAAAACGGTGAAACAAATATCACAATCAAATACGTGAACTCAGTCCCAAAAATTATAAACTGTATACCAAAAAACTACGACAGCAAATAATAAAGTGCTATTACCAAAATGTAAGAGGGATCCGCACCAAACTTCCAATTTTGGTAGCATCGGCAGCAACCATCAGCAGTGATATTTTCTTTTTATCCGAAACATAGCTTGACTCGGGAATTAAATCTGCTGAATTAGGCTTCCCTAATTTTAATATATACCGCTCTGACAGAAATTCTAAAACAAGTGCCAAAATACGAGGGGGTGGTGTAGCCATTGCTATCTCAAAAAATCTCAGTTCCTCAAAAATATCCACGAAAAACCCAAGCATCGAGCAATTTTTTGTCAAAGTGAACACTTCTAGCGGAAAAATAATAGTGGGATGTGCGTACCTACCTCCAAATTCTGACGTTCAATGCTACAGCAATCACTGTGAAGAGGTTGAATCAATTTGCGCCCAATACCCTCATACAAAATTACTTTTAGTTGGTGATTACAACCTGCCACATTACGACTGGTGTAATATAAGTACTGACAATTATTGTTCCAATGTTAAAATTCGTGAAGTTAGAGATATGGCCCTGTTCTTGGGACTAACTCAGTGTAACTGTGTTCATAATATAGGTGGCCGTACGTTGGACTTGGTCTTGTCCAATGTGTCCGATATCTGTGTTGTGAGAAGTACAGAAATACTTTTGCCCGTCGATGTTTACCATCCGCCACTAGAAATATGTATGTCTAATCCAATTCCCACTGAAAAAAAGATAGAAGAAACTCGCAATTTCAAAAAAGCAGACTATGTTCAAATTTCTAACTTTCTTAAACAGAGTGACTGGTCATTTTTAGACACTGATGCTGACATTAATGTACAGCTTGTAAAATTTTACTCCATTGTTAATTCTGCAATCAAAAATTTTGTGCCTTTGACAGTTTACAGGAAAACTGAATTCCCGAAACGGTTCTCAAAAGAACTGATTGACTTAATTTACATCAAAAAAATATCGTACAAGAGGTTTAAACAAAGTCGCCTGGCTATCGATTATATTGCCTTTCAAAAAATTAGGGCAGAATGTAATAAGCTCTCTACTAAATGTTATAACAGTTACATGTGTGTTGTCGAAGGCTCTCTCATAGAGGACTCAAATTTTTTTTGGAAATATGTTAAATCTTAAAAAGAAAATGGAAATTATATACCTAGTACTATGTCATTCGATTGTAAACAATCACAAAATCTACAGGAAACTGTCAATCTGTTTGCTGAGTTTTTTGGGTGTATATGTTAGTAAAAGTGTAGACAGTAAGTACTCTTGTTCTAATTTGGTTGAGAACCATCATATATCTGACTGTACAGTAACTATAGAGGACGTTATATCTAAGCTGAAGTGTCTTGATTCCCGCAAATCTCCAGGACCCGATAAAGTTCCACCTAGATTCCTAATTAATTGTATGCATTCATTGTCTCATCCCATACATAAGTTATCTATGGAGTCATTGTCATCAGGTGTGTTTCCTGACCTTTGAAAGTTTAGTCATTTGACGCCTATTTTCAAAAAAGGAAATAAGAGCGAAGTAACAAATTATAGGCCAATATGCATAATGTCTTCTTTACCCAAACTTTTCGAAAGCCTAGTACTGGACAAGTTGATATCTCAATTTAAACGAATAATCTCACCAATTCAACATGGATTTACTAAAGGAAGATCTACGCTTTAAAATTTAATATTATACACTAATGATATCGTTAATGGCTTTATCACATCATGTCAAACTGACTCCATATACATTGACTTCAGTAAAGCATTTGATAAAGTAAACCACAGAATCTTAATACGTAAATTAAAATTGCTGGGAGTGAGAGGGAGCATGTTTGAATGGTTTAAGAGTTATCTGTTGGGAAGGTACTTAGCGGTAAAGGTGGATTCATTCACTTCTTACAAATTTGCGGCATCAAGTGGAGTACCGCAAGGATCTCATCTGGGCCCAATATTATTTTGTTTCTTCATCAATGACATAGTAAATATTTTTAGCAAAGTCAAAGTTCTGTTATTTGAAGATATACAGAATAATTAAAGATGATAATGATTGCGCTATTTTGCAGTCGAATCTGAATAAACTATTTGCTTGGTGTTCAGAAAATGATTTGCAACTAAATATTAGTAAATGCCAGATTATTAGTTTTTACAAAGGTAAAAATCCTCTTCATTTTTCTTATTTCATTGATGGCGCTAATCTTCTTCGAGTTTCACAGATTCGAGATCTCGGTGTCTTATTCCACGAAAGTCTACAGTTTAACTTACACATTGATGAAACTACTAGCGATGCAATGAGAATGCTCGGTTTTATTTTGATAATGGGGGCAAAGCTTAAAAATGTGTTAACTTTAAAACATCTATATTGCTCATTAGTACAAAGTAAATTAGAATATAATTCAACAGTATGGTCACCGTTCTACAAAGTCCATTCTCAGGCCTAAGAAAAGGTACAAAATAAATTTCTTCGGTACATCAATTTTAAAATGAATATTTCCATCGAATTTATAAATTATAATAACTTACGTACCGAAACCAGAATTCTCAAACTATCGGATAGAAGAGTTCTAACTGATATATTATTTTTATTCAAAATTATCAAATCTCTCATTAACAGCCCTGAATTATTGGAATTAATTTATATTAATGTACCTGCCAGACAAACTCGAAGCAAAGACACTTTTAATTGTAACAATAACTTCAATACTAACTACTCTACATAATATGTAATATGTATTCACTAATTCCAAGAATTCATCACCTTGCAAACAAATACTGTAAACTTATCGATATATTTGGTGTTAATTACTTTGTGAGTTTCAAAAGGCAACTAATTTTAGACCTATTTGCTAGTTATTAACTTACATTATTTATTAGCTTTAAAAAAAGTTCTTGCCTTCATACTTTGATTTATTTTACCATATTATTTTCTAATTACCTTATGATTAAATTATATTTATCTATTTTTATCCATGTTAATGTTACACTCACATACATATACTGTCAACTTACTATGTAAAAGCCCGATAGGGCGTTAATAAAAAAAAAAAAATAAAAAAAAATACAGGTTTAAGACTGGTAACGTAAATAAATCAAGGTAAATATAATATTTTATTCAAACAAAGTTATTTTATTTTAAGTATTATAATTATGTATACCCACAAAGTGTTTGCTACAAGTGAAAAAATAAATATTTGAGTACTTGCTGAAGGATTTACAGATGTATTGTGATAATTGATAGGGAGTGACTTTCTTGGGCAAACATAAGTTACCGCTCCTAGTCATAGTCATATAGTTACAGGTTTAAGACTGGTAACGTAAATAAATCAAGGTAAATATTTGAGTACTTGCTGAAGGATTTACAGATGTATTGTAATAATTGTTAGGGAGTGACTTCCTTAGGCAAACATAAGTTACCGCTCACATTAGATATTGGAATACCGGTAGGCCTATATCAGTCTTTTCCTAAAATTAATGTTAATAAAACATTATACAGTACATGTATATCTGCATGTACTGTATAATATAATAATAACAACCATGGTTCAAATAATCCAAAATATTTAATAAATTATTTGATAAACTTGTAATCAATGCTCCATTTTACACAAGCAGGCAAATCACGCTGGCTGACCTTTACAAGATGGCGGATCGACTCTTCAAATCACTAAGCGCGCTGCTATACGGGAGGTAAGGAGATTGGCCATCTAGCCCACTATGGGTGTTATATATCATTGGGGAAACAAGTATCAGTTTTTTTAATGGGGTCATAACGAGATAGTAATTTATTTACTTCTAACCAAATCTCCTTCCATCTCTGGATTTCAATGGAGCCAAATGGAAGTTATTAACTTAAAGGTGCAATTTAACTTTGACATTTCGTATCATTGAACAAGTTATTGGTATCCGGTACGCGGACTGCTCCAATTGCGCCTGTACAGAAGCAGCCCAGTTCGGGATACTTCGCTCGCGCTCGGGCGCCCGATGCCCGATGCCTCGTGAAGATACGCTATTTACCTTGTAATATAATGCACTTTTACTGAGATCATGCAGACGGAGACCTCTAGCGTTAGAGTCGAAAAATAAGTAATTACAATCAAATGGATGTGTGGATAAAGCTTTACAGGGTTGAAGGCAGATGTCTCTGTGAGGTAAGGAGGTGGACGAGAGGTGGACCAATCGTAAGCCTAGATTTAATCTACTACGAATCAAAGAGTCGAAAGAATGCAAGATGGCAAGTGGGCGTGATTTAACTAAACAGACAAAGAAATGGACTTTGGACTGGGCGGGACTGTCTCGATTTATTACAGAAAAAAACGGGAATCTGTTATTAGGGTAGTACGATGTCGTCATAGGGATGGAATGTGCAGGGTGTGCCGAACGGGATCGTAAACCATTGAAAAGCGAGAGGGACGTGTTTCAAGAAAGGTAAGAAAAATAACGCGGACAAACAGAGGACTGAGAGAAATTGGTAGAATCCTACGTTAAGGCATACTGGAAGTGGAAATCATTAGGGGAGAGGGCAGTTATACGCGTCACTTAAAAGAAAACAACAGAAAAAGGGAAAAAAAACGACAAATTACGTAAGAAAAGTGAAAAAAAAGCAAACATTGAACTTCTGTCGTAAGCATGACGTGGGACTGCAAATAAACAGCGTTGAGGTTACAGGAGATTGATGACGCGAAGGTAGTTGCAAAAGGGATACCAAGGGAAAAAAAGTTGGCGTTTCCAGACACTCGAGAGCGTTGATTTTGGGAAAAAAATACGAACATGGTTCTGGGTCATCAAGGCACTAATAACAATTCAAGGGGGTAATAAAATTAACACGAGGCTTATGGAAAACGAAAATACATTAAAATTAATGGATAAACGATTAGCAGAGGAATTATGGGAGAGTACATTCGGTTTTGTTTTGACAGGGACTTGAAGCCTCTGATTAATGTGAAATGAGTTGGGAGACGAAGACAGGAGATGGGCGTGTGGAGGTATCGCCAGATGTATCACCCAAAATTACAGAGAGGGGTCGTGAAAATCCAGTAATAATTCTTGGAATAAAACTGGCCGGAGAAATAAACAGGTTATCAAACCAATACGGTCTTGGACGGAGGGCAAGAAGATAAGCGACATGATGTGTGCTGGGGCGTCTCAACTAAAGCAAGTACCGATGGGAGCCTTGGATAGAAATAATCGGTGAAAAAATGGAGTAGTTATATTAAACCAAGGGTAAAGGGAAGAGAACTAAATGTTAGATGTAGAAGACGATCGTACGCAAGAGATTTAGCATACGCTGGGATGGGAATGATTGTCGGGAGTAATTGGTTTGGAAGGTAGAGGGGGGAACGGACGTGTACACCGTTTGAATTGTCGAAAGTAATTGGTTTGGAAGGTAGAGGGGAGAACGGACGTGTACACCGTTAAAATTGTCGGAGGCAAAGTGAAGATGATCAAAGCTAAGCTCGTGAAAGCGTTAAAAACAAAGCGTACCACATCATAAACGACGGTCATTAAATAAATTGTGCGGACACAATAGCATTTTAAAATAAAAGGTCCGGAATTCACACTTCAAAAGGACATCTCTCACTAGAGCGTTATATAGAAAACGCCGTATAGGAATTCGGAACCGCTTCCCAGTCCACGCCTGATTATTTGGTTAACCTTTTTGAAATGATCAGAATGGCCTAATTAGCATGATGCGACTATGACCTAAATAGAAAAGAACATACGAGTCGATTAAGGTTAGAATAGCATATATTTAACGTGATTAATGAGGAAACACGATTATAGGGCTGAACTTAGAGAAAACTGGGAGTCCTTTCGTGAATTTTGAGAGGGTTTGACAAATCACCGGGAACCGTTCAAACACGTCGCGCTTCGTCTTAATATCACTTGGTAATTATTCGTGGACTTAGAAAAATTTTCTAGTCAAAAACATACAGTTAGATTCAGTGTTTGAAGAGATTAATATCGGACCCAGAGAATTTCGAACTTCGAAGAATTAGTTAAACTCAGTGTGCGTGGCGACTTAGGAATCTAAACTAGAAAAATGATAATAAAAAGATAAAATAATATTAATATCGGACCCAGAGAATTTCGGAATTCGGAGAATTATTTTAACTCAGTGTTCATGACGACTTAGGAATTTAAACTAGAAAAATGATAAGTAAAAAGATAAAATAATATTAATATCGGACCCAAAAAATTTCGAACTTCGAAGAATTAGTTAAACTCAGTGTGCGTGGCGACTTAGGAATTTAAACTAAAAAAATGATAATGAAAGGATAAAATAATATTAATATCGGACCCAGAGAATTTCGAACTTCGAAGAATTATTTAAATTCAGTGTTCATGAAGATTTAGGAATTTAAACTAGAAAAATGATAAAAATAATAATAATACATTTAACACTGGTATGAAAAGAAAAAAAAATAAATCGCTTACTCGATTACGTGCGATAAATAATAACCATACCTCGTTATAATAAATTAGTAAGAACCCAAAAATAGCTGAGATTAAAGAAATAAATTTAGGGGCTAATCAGGGTGCGCGTTTAGACTCGGGCATTTTACAATCGGATAGGGGAACTATTGATAGGTGGATGAAAGCATAAGAACAGGTTGTTTTTCCGTCGATTATCCCGGTGGATTAGAGGAGGGGGGCTCAGGTAAGTAATTTGCACAACTATACGAGATTTGCAGGTTCAGGATGGAGACTACTAATCCTGCAGTTATTTGGAAGGCGCCAATTGGGACCGTAATTATGTTACGTATTATCAAATAACATATGTATGTGTATATATGGATAAATGCATGAGTTGATAAAATAAATATCATTTATTCCATGACAAAACAATTATCACTTATTCCATGGACTAGGGTCGTAATCGGAATTTGTCATTAGAGTTCATTGTAGGTAAAGTACCTATTTATCGTGGAGTGAAAAAAAAAAGAGCCGGCCGAACGGACTTTTAAAGGCGATAAAACTAACGGGATTGGCATTCATTTCAAACCGGCTTAAAATAGACGGAGCATTGACTCGAGTTGTGCTGGGGGTAGGTTGATTTATTAGGGTCTTCATAGAACTGAAATGGCAAACGGCCTTGAAGATTAACTAGGGCACTAGAGACAACTGAGTCCGGAATACGGAGGGTGCTTTCGAAGTAAATTTTGAGCAGCAATTGAAAGTCTACGAACATAGCTAAAGTCATTCAACGGGAGGATCCCAAAATCAGACGGTGTCTGAAGGATAATTGAAGTAATTTTGAGCAGCAATTGAAAGTCTACGAACATAACTAAAGTCATTCAACGGGAGGATCCCAAAATCAGACGGTGTCTGAGGGATAATTGAAGTAATTTTGAGCAGCAATTGAAAGTCTACGAACATAGCTAAAGTCACTTAACGGGAGAATCCCAAAATCAGGCGGTGTCTGAGGGAAAAATTTGAATAAATGGGGCGGCAGACAGGAGAGAGGTGGAGTCTGCGGGCATGGCTAAAGGCCATATCTGATTTGGTGATCTCTATAAATAAAATTACCAAACAAAAAAAAATCGTAATATATTATGTGTATCGTATTTATTAATGTGTATATTAGTATTTATATATCAAGCGAACTGGTTGGAATTCACAACTCCTTCTCGGCGATGTTTGGTCTGGGATGTACTGTATAAATAGTACATTGCAGATTATAAAAACAAAACAAAGTAAATTTATATATATTTCTTTCTATGTACTGTCTGCAGGGGAAATGTATGTTGTCTAGAAATTATCGGGATGATACACTACGGCTACATACACGTCCTTTCAGAGAATGGGAACCAGCCTAGGAAACTGCTTTCCACAAAAACCGCAAGTATATTTTTGCATATAGAACGAAACCGGTTCGTTCTAAGTAAACGTAGTCTCGGAGGGGTTGGAATCTGGGAGCGTGAGGACTCTGTTGAGATCAGGACGTAGTATGTGACGGCCACAGGAATGGTTGACTAGAACACGGTGACTGAGGCACCAACTAGGAGATTGGGTCGAATGATCATGCCAAACCCGAATCGATACGGATCATTTTCACGTCTTGCAGGAGGTAGGAGCCAGATTTTGCTAGCAAAGTAATATTCCGAGTTCGTCATATATGCCACAACTGAATTGTACTAACACGCTTGAATTTAGTCTCATGTTTATCCCATCTAGTAGGAGAGGACGGCAATCCAGAGGGCCCCGGAGAACAAATTATGATTGCAATGTACTAACAAATTATGTTTGACTTTTCGTTTTATGTATTAAGGTTTTATGACAGGTCGGGAGGGCGTCTTAGGTGAACTTCTAAGGAGATCAAATTAAGAGGGATAGAAAGTAAGGAGAAAACGGGGGTTTTAGGTGTATTGATCCAACTTCGATTCGTTAACTTTGAAATTAACAGCTCTGACTCCATCCCTGTCCTAAAGAGAACTAGGGGTTACCAAACGAAGTAATTAAAAACCCGATACCATAAAGCAAAAAAATCACACAACGTTTGGTGGGATTTAATTACAACTAAATACGAGGGAGTTACGTTGAAGGTCGTAACCGGCGTATTAATTAACCAAGTACATTTGTCTATATAGATATATATTACTTGGGGATCTTGAGTAGCCTTCGAAGCTACCAAAGGGAGAAAGAGTTCTAAGGAAATTTTAATGCCAGTGATCTGAGATCACTTAGGTATTAGAAAAAAATAAATTCAAAGGGTGAAAGGAAGAATCATCTCAACCTCTCTCATTATTTATTTATTCAAAAAACAGTTTTTAACATAAAAAAAATACTCTGCACATCTCATTAGGGCATTCCTTTATCAAGATGTGCAGCTTTACAATTACATCATTTAAAAAAATACATATATGTAAACTTAATATTATATTTTTAGTTCGAAGGGCTCACGAGCGTTAGTTTTAACAAAAAAAAATGAAAAGTGTTGCGCTTTCTCTTTCTTTTGCCAACGCTTCGGACAGCATTGTATGTAGATATGTAGATTGTGGTGACACATATGACGATATAAAATCTTTTGGAATATAGATTAGCTGTTGAACTTACTTAACGCATCTTACCACAAATCACAGACGGATCTTTATTTTTTCAATTATACCAATATCACCTGCTTGGATGGGCAACAAAATTTTTTTTTTTTTAATAAACCCCATTTTAAATATTTTCCCACTTACCCGGTCTTTCCCGTCTAATGACATTTTAATTCCTACTTTGAATAACCCTCCCCCACTCTTACCCCTCCCCGCTCCTTCTACCTCTTCTTTCTAGACCTAATTTTAATTATAACTTTAGTATACTTGTGCTCATGATGAAGTGAACTTGGTTCATGAAACATGTTGAGATTTTGTATCTAAATAAAGTGATGTAAACAAAGTTATTTGTGTTTTAATAAAAAATAAATAAAAATAACCTTGTTCACGTTGGTTCAAGCTCATGAACCTGAGAAGTTCATTCGATAAGCCGCAAAAGTCGTATTTTTGCAAACTATCGTGCGTCTCTCTTTCATGTGTTAATAGAACCCAACGTAATAGAGAAAGCTTTATTTATTTTTCGGAAAAACTTTATTGAGTAAAACCTCAAATTGTAATATTTAAATATTGAAGACAATATTAGTGATTTCTTAACGAAAATCTGAAACAGAAAAATCAGAAAAGGAAACGGTCACATCTGGGACTCGAACCCAGGACCCTTGTCTTTCCGGGACAGTGCTCTACCAACTGAGCTGATGGGACCCTATTCCACTCGGTCACTTTTAACTGTATCATACTTCGAATAAGAACTACTAACATTGTCTTCATTTTTATTTTCACAGCACATTTTTTATTGGCAACTATCTTTATGTATGATTGCAAGATTCAACCCGAACTAAATGCAATCCATACAGCGTCTTTTTTAGATAAACCTATCTTATTTTTTATTTTTAATGTGCGACATCTGTTGACTTTTTCTGCAAGTCTAGAATGAATATTTATTTTTCGGAATAACTTTATTGAGTAAAACCTCAATTTGTAATATTTAAATATTGAAGACAATATTAGTGATTTCTAAACGAAAATCTGAAACAGAAAAATCAGAAAAGGAAACGGTCACATCTGGGACTCGAACCCAGGACCCTTGTCTTTCCGGGACAGTGCTCTACCAACTGAGCTAATGGGACCCTATTCCCCTCGGTCACTTTTAACTGTATCATACTTCGAATAATTATCATATTTTAATGTATCTTTTACCATCTCTCCCGACGTAGGTTTCTTGTAATGTTTAAGTTGAAACAAATCGTAATATCCATAATATGTGCCTATTAAAATTGCTGCGATTAGATTGGTGAGAATTTAATTTTTCAAATTTTAAATTAAAATTGCTGAAAAATTTATTCAAATTTGTTTTTTATTAAACATGGCTAAAGTCATTTCGAGCACCGATTCCAACCAACGATGTTTTAGTATATGTTCGTCAATCAACAGGAGCCATAATTTCTGTACATCAGAGCCCTCGAGAATTATTACAATTATGTGTACCGCCGCCCCGGGAAAAATTTATTAGATAACCAATACCCCTACCATTAGTCACCGCCAACGATTTAGCGAGATAGTTGTTTATTTTTTGTATTTTTTTACATCATCTCCAGACAGGAGGCCCTTAGGAAAATCGTAACCCTCAAGGCCTATGTCATCTTTGTGAATGCTGTGTTGGGGGTATTTTGAAAGAAAGGAAGGACAGTGAGTTCTGGGAAGGAAATAGGTATGATGGGTGGGTAGTAATCTGGGGGTCAGTGTGTTGGAGTGATAAACATAAGAATCCAACTCTCCTACTGCGTTGCAAGGCGATGCGTTGAAAGAGAACTAATTGATCCGGCCCACCACGCATTTGGTAGGCAAGCGCATCCACCGCCAAGAACCGAACAAATCTCACCTCATAAACCCGGGCACTCCTGCTAAGTCACCAAACATATCAAACTACTTGAGGTGGCTCTCGACTAGCAATCCGAAGGTTGGGGGTTCAAATAAATTTTATTAAAATTAATTTGCACTATTTTACAATTAGTGTTTGTTGACCATATCTAAATAGCCAGGTACTCTCCCACCGTCCTCCTCGTCATCTCCTTCGAGGTCTCTTTTGAGGATTCCATAGTCTCACTGGCTCCAGACGGGAGCGGTTAGGACTGTATGACTCTGGTGCGGTATTCAGACAAGTTTTTATGTGTAAAAAATGAAAACAGAAATATTGACAATATTTTAATCAGATATCATATTTCCTACAAAAAGCTACAGCTAGCTTCGAGAAGTTGAATAAAGTATTTTAAGCACAAAAATGGCAGAAGTAGAACTAACACGTGCAGTTTATAGTAATACCAACTAAAAGATAAGATAAAACACTTCAATATATTTTGATATAAATTTTGATAATTCCTTCATGCTTCATATTAGTGTTTCATAAAAAAATACAAATCATATCACACTACATCTTAACTAAAAAGAACATATGTTTTTATACACAAAAAAGGTTTATTTGTATATTCTCTGTATGAAAACTAAATTCGTTAAAAAATAATACTGTATTGAAAATGTGATCAGACCAAAACTTCGTTGTTAATACAATGCACTTGCGGACTGCTGGGATGTGACAACACCCTGATTATAATACATTCAACCCATATAATAATTATAATTTTATTTGTTTTGTCTTTGATAATCAACGGCTATGTAATTCTACGTCTTGCCACCGCGTTCCCGGATACTATTGATTACTAAACACGGCGAAATATTTCAAAACGACTTATTAACGATTCCAGAATGTACTTTATTCATAATTGTTTTAAAAATTTATCTGTTTCTTTATAATTTTTTTTTTTCTAAGTGCTTATAAAATACGTTTTATTACTTATCCACTGGAGCGATTTCTGCCATATTTTGCCAATATTGTGCAATATCTTAGTTTTACCTCTAGGTACACAATAGAGTGGGTACTTATGGAATCTAAAAATATGGGATTATTGATTAAATCTAGGTGGATTCGTTAGCTTTAAACCGCATTTAGTAGTTTATATGGTTTCTGTGTTAATGTTTTTGGGGGATGATTTTACCGGTACAATTGACCCCGTACTACAACTAAACTCCAGTTTCTGTGAGTACAGCTCCCAAGTTTTATAAGCTCAAGTGCATGTCCGTCCGTAACACTTAGTCAATGTACTTATTTGTTCGCTGTCCTCTCTTTTCTAATGTGAAATTGCTATTTTAATTTAAATTAATATATAAACACATTGTTTGGGAATTAAGTGACAAAATTGATTTAATATAATAGTATTTGTAACCACCTTGTAGCTGTTTTTTTAGTTCAGCCGATTTCCGGTCATGTTGTTTTATAATATTAAATATGAGATGGTTTTAAAAGAATCATCCTTAGAGCTATTCGAAACATTCGCAAAAATCAAATCCATAAAAAAATCATAACTTAGCAGGGGTACACTGTTGCGTTTGCTCAGCTACTACGTGGCGGGCCGGATCGAAAGAGACTGGTTGAGGGATACATTTTGGCCATAAAAATCTAAAATGGCGGCAAAAGGAATAAAATTATATGGTAAATTTTGAACTTCTTACCACCTCTCCTGATTACGCTTCGTGACTTAGTAGGGGTGGCCGGGTTCTTGATTATAATGGGTAATTATTTAAAATGGGTAATCAATGGATGATTGAACGCGGTTGGAGATAACAAAAAACTGTCCAAAGAAGCGAAACTCCACAATGGAGTGCTGGTACCTACCCTAATATATGGAAGTGAGGCGTGGAACTGGCAGAAGAAGGCTGAAAGTAGACTGAATACTGTAGAAATGAGATTTCTGAGGCATATGTGCGGTAAAATCATGTATGACGAAATGTGCGTATGCTGTGTCTATTCTACAGGTATTTTATTTGAGCCTATTAAAAGAAGCTAGCAGCATTGGTCCCCGGTGCACCGTGCGCGTGCTTGATACTCGACGGACACGAGCGGAACACAGGTTCACAGTAAAGTTGATGTTATCTATATATGAACGGGTCGTTTCTCCGACTCGTTTTACCGTAAGTCGGCTCGCATGTGGAACGAGCTATCAGCATCTGTTTTTTCCACAGTATTCTGTCTACTTTCAGCCTTCTTCTGCCAATTCCATGCCTCATTTCCATGTATTAGGGTATGTACCAGCACTCCATTGTGGACTGCTAGCTTCGCTTCTTTGGATAGTTTTTAGTTAGCTCCAACCATGTCCAATCATCCATTAATTACCCATTATAACCAAGAACCCGGCCTCCCCTATTAAGTCACGAAGCGTAATCAGGAGAGATGGTAAAAGACACAGGATCAAAATTTCCCACATAACATTATTCCTTTTGCCGCCATTTTGGATTTTTATGGTCGAAAGGTATCCCTCAACCAGTTTCTTTCGATCCGGCCCGCCACGCAGTAGATGGGCAAATGCATCCGCCGCCAGGACCTAGACAAACCTCACCCTATGAACCCGTGTACCCCTGCTAAGTTATGATTTTTTTATGGATTTGTTTTTGCGAAATTTTCGTTTCAATCTAAATACGCATGCATTTCTTATAAACAATTCAAGCAACACACGTCATTTTGATTTGAAACGGTAACATCTCACAGTCATTTCATGCGATATTCTACTCTAGAGACTAATACTTTGAGTTCAATATCACAAAAGATTACGGAATCACATAAAACCTTGTGATGAACAGTCCACCGATTGCCCCCTTGATTGGTTCATTTAGTAAAACCATAGACATATGAATATTAGTAGACCTGCCCTAAGTGATTAAAAGCGTATTATCCCCACTCCCCATACCGGTTCCATTGGAGCCGGCTGTGCTCGCGTATGGCCTCAAGTGAAATTTGAAAACGTGACGTCATCATTCTTGTGCGAACTATGGTTGAGGCATCATCGGTTCATTTTACGAAATAACACGGCAAAATGTTGACTTGTGCTATGAAAACTTGTAAAAATAAATGTGAAAAAGAGAATAAACCCAATTTTCGTATTGCTTTCCATATATAAGCATTATTTTACTTTATTTTCAGCATATTCACATCGTATAATATGGATCAGTTGTAGAAACATATACTATCACATCGAGAAACGTCTGGACGCGAAACACAAAGCTGGTTGGTTGCTGGGAAGTAAATTATGAACATTTATAAAAGTGTCTTAACTAAATACTTAAACGAAATATTCGACTCTGAAAATAGAACCGAATTTTTTTGCCGAATTTGGACTTCGCAAATTTGTTCATAACGTGGCGAGTAATTTGCGCTCCCATGTAAAAATGTCTATTCATTCAAAAGCAGATTTTACTTTTAAGAAGTAAATGGTGATATTATAATGCGAGATGCCTATTTACTGTCAGATTGATTTATTGACGAATCACAGTCAGCTTCACCCCCTTCGTTCTTCAACAGTTGATTTTACCCCTCGCCATTATCTTCTCGTCTATTAATTCCTATGTCTGTGAGTAAAACCATATATAGAGACACAGATCAATTATGTCTAATAACTTCGTCTGTCGTCTAGAGCGACTGAGTGTGGACGCGTCTATCGGAATTTTTACAAAAGTAAATTATTGTAACATTTCTACCAAGTACCCGCCGCTAGTGGTGTGACCGCTGATGCGGCTTCAAATTAACTATTATGGACGTGCTGTCCATAATAGAGAACACTAAGCTTGAAATCTCAAACATTACCACAGTAAAGGATTCAAAGGCTAAAAACAATCTAGAATTAAACATTAAATTACTTGAAGAAAAATGGACGCAAGAAAAAAAAAACATTCCAAAATGAAATCATTTCTCTACAAACTAAACTAATAGACAAATTAGAAAATAAAATTGAAAGTTCGAGTAATTTGGAAAAAAGAACTTACGCAAGTTGTCTGAAAAAAAATCCCGAATCCAAATATTCTGATGCAAAAAAAGACCAAATTATAAAAACAATTAAGCTATCAAACTCGGGGATCGCTGTAAACGGAGTAAGGAAAGCCTCTCAAAACAAACTAATAATATCTTGCCCAACCAAAATCCATGCAGAGAAATTAACAAACGAAATAAATAAAACACTAAAAAAACATATGGTTGCGGAGGAATTGAAAAAGAAAAAACCAAAAATATTCATAAAAAACCTTCAAGCAGAATAAACAGAAGAAGAAATAATTGAAGCCTTACAAACTCAAAATGATGGAATTGAAGATATTATGGAAAATTCAAAAAACACGATTAAATTAGTAAAAATGTTTACACCAAAAAACCAAAAAGGACTCTCCAAACTATATCCTCTAAACCAGTGGAAAAATGAGGTCTTACCTGATTCAAAAGGAAAAAATTAACATCGGATTTAGCAGAGTACGAGTGGAAGATGCCAAACCCCTGACGCAGTGCTACCACTGCCTCAAATTTGGACATACTGCGTTAAAATGCTTTAATAAGGATAAACGTGCGACGTGCTTACATTGTGCCAATGATCACCCCTGGAACGAATGCCCTAACAAAAACGCAGAGAAAAAATGCAGTAAGTGTATTCATCAGAAGACTTTATTCAACATGACCCTTAATACTAACCATAGAGCAAATAACACGAACTGTACCTACTTTAAAAAGATGATGAATATTGCCCAAAGTAAGATAGACTATGATTAGGTGTGTATTATTATTCTTTAAAAAATAATGCAACGTTAATAACTAAAATTTCAATTAATTACTTATTTTCATCATCATTTATACATATTATTATAATTCATTTATTTAAGAAGTACAATTATTTTATATACTTAAAAAAAATTTAATTGTATCTATTCCGATGCATTGCCCCATTACCACAGTGTTAATACGAATGTACTTATATCAATTCCGATGTTCGTATATCTTTGTTATACATATAGTAATAATTCTCCAAGCATTCACTGGTGTCAATTATCAAACCTACCTCGGTGTGAACAAAACTTTGATTTAACTAGGAACGTATTTGAAATGCTTTCCGTTTTATATATTAATCTTAATTGCATCTATACTTCCCGAATGCGTATATTTGTATATTGTTGCTTTTTAAAATATTTTTTAATATGGGTGACTTAAACGGCGACTTTGACACCACAGAAATTTATTATATACGCACGCAAAATATTGAAAAGTGGACTAAAACAAATGTCCTTGGTAATAATAATTTAAATGCAATTAACTTAAATATTCGATCATTAGCTAAGTATTGGGATACTTTCCTACTAATTATTTCCAGTTCTTTTATAAATATTGACATTATCATGCTATGCGAAACGTCAATAAATGAAAATAATTTGAATCTTTACAAAATTTTGGGATTTAATGCATACCACTTTTGTCGTACAAATAGATCGGGTGGTGGAATTATAGTATATGTGAAAGATCATCTTAAGCGTTTACGGAACTATTTCAGTCAACAATCTTAAACGGTTATATCTTTTAGCAATATACAGACCGCCAAATACAAATAAAAAATTATTCCTCGATGAACTTGAATCTATATTGGAAAATATTGACATTAGAGAATCCGTTTTGATAATCGGCGATATGAACATTAACATTTTAAACAAAGCGGAGCCTATAGTTATTCAATATGAAAATCTAATGTCTAATTTTGGATTGATTAAATGTATAAATGATGTGACGCGAGAAGCAATCTTAACGAATTATGTTACGGCTTCATGTCTAGATCACATCTATATAAGAGAGAGAGAGACCACTGACATATGCGTATGCGAAACAATAATAGCAGACCACTACATAACTGCAGTCACGATTAACTTCTGTACCCGTGACAAAAGTATCTACGAAAAATCGCACGCTACGTATTACACTGCACTATCTGAAAAAAAGTTGATCTACTCATCGAAATTACCGACTGGAATGCTATACTTAAATTATCGGAACCAAAAATTATGTATGAAGAAATTAAATCAAACTTTAAAAACATTTATGAAAAAAGTAGCATCTCAAAATTATGTTCTAAAAAATATCACAATAGGCAAAAAGACTGGACGAATGATAACCTCGTTGAAAATATACATACACGAGACATATTATGGAGAAAATGGAAAAATGCGCCAAATAATAATATTATATGAAAAAGAGTTCAAGAAATACAGAAATAAACTTAATAAACACAAAAAATATATATTATAACAACAAATTTAATCTTTGTTTCAAGAACATGAAAAAAACATGGAATGAAATAAATAAAATATTGGGAAGGAATAATAAACCAGGTTGTGACGACGTCATATCAAAATATTTCCTAAAGTCTCAACAGACGGATGCAGTTGTAGAACATTTTGCAGATTACTTTGATGAGGAATAATAAATCAGGTTGTGACGACGTCATATCAAAATATTTTCTAAAGTCTCAACAGACGGATGCAGTTGTAGAACATTTTGCAGATTACTTTGATGAGGGAGTAAATAAGTTATTACACGAATGTGATTGCCGAGCGTCTGAGTACTTGCAGGAATATTTACCGCATTCAATGTACCTACCGAGAGCTAACGCTAAGCAAATTGAATTAATTATCGGAGACATGAAAAATTCTAAAACAGCTGGCATCGATCTAATTCGCATGTATGATTTAAAAAAACATTCCAAATTATTTAGCCCCGTAATTGCCCATTTTATAAATAAAATAATTGATACGGGCTACATTCTTGATGAGTTAAAATGTTGCATTGTGAGACCTGTCTATAAAAATGGAGATCACACCATAATAAATAATTATAGGCCAATTTCCATACTACCTGCTATGGAAAAAATTTTAGAAAAATATGTTTCAATAAATTTAGATAAATATTTAAATAGCTTGAGTATCATAGATGAATGCCAGTATGGCTTTCAAAAAAAAAAGTTGTGATAAATTGCTCGAAATTTTTTCCGACTTCATAAATTCGCAGCTCAACTCTAAAAAACACGTTCTGGTTGTTATGATCGCTCATAGCAACCGATAACTATTGCGCAGTTGTTGAATATATCTGCACGTGGCCGGAAACCGAATCACGCACTAATAGCATGTCAACACACCAATACATACGCGTGAGTTCGCGACATCGCTGCCTGGTACGGACAACGCGTGCTAACAACCAATCAGATGACCAATTGAAGAAGCATGCCCAAATAAGGGCATCCCTTCCACAACGCGCCGGGAGAGTCAAGTGCTTGCCGCTGGGTAGAGACGCGCCAGTTTACCGCCGACCCCATTGAGTTCAACACTATGGAATTGTTCCGAGTTCGCGGGAGCCGCCAGTCCCGGCCGCATTACGTATTATAAATGTTCCGTATCACCAAGTCCAGTTCACAACTTCAGGACCATCGCCAGCCAACCACAAAGACATTGTTGTAGAGTTGGGTCATGTCTCCATAGTCCTCATCAGACTGAGGCCACGAGCCGTTTCCCGCCCAGTCCTAATGCCAGCTCAGCCGCATCGACGCTGTTTGCCGCCATGCCGCCAGCATCCTATCTCTGCCTGATGCCAGCTACCGCCCATGCCGCTCTGCCGCCGCTCTGTCGCTCCGCCGACGCCCTGTAGGCGCCGTATTGTCCATGCCGTCTCCTTCTCTGGCCCGACTGAGGCTGAGACCCGTTGTTCCAGCCCAGTCCGGAGAAGCCGCCCATGCCGCTCTGCCGCCGCTCCGCCCTTGCCGCCGCCCTTAGGTGCCCACCTAAGGCATCCGCCGTTAAATTACACGTGAGCTTCTAATGTACTTAAGTCTATCAGAGCCTATAGAATCAGTAGATTGCCCTAGTATAACATTTAGGCCTTAAACCGCCCTGTTACTTATATAGAACTGTCGGACCTTTCGTTATATGTAATAATTAGAGACCGGATTATATGCAACAAAAATAGCCCAAAATATGCATGCAAATATGCAATAAAAATAGCTAAAATATGCACGAAAATCCATAAAAAGGGTAAAAATATGCAACATGAAATAATACAGGAAGTCGTATTTTTACATATTTTTTTTATTTTAGTAAGCTATTAGTTCTCAAGGATAACAATTATATTTTCAAAAATATCAATTATAAAATGTATTTAAAAATAAAATTTAGAATTTACCTTTAAAAACGTATATGACTAAGTACTGTTCTAAATGTTCTGTAGACAAATTGTGTCTACGATCGCTTAATATATTTTTGTAAGCGGAAAAGGAAAGTTCTACGTCTACTGATGTGGCTGGACAGAATTTAAATTTGGGTGCGATTTTTGAACTTATTTTTCCGGGCAAAATTTCACCTGCCCCGTTGATGAAGTTATCAATTTGGCACAAAGGTTCAAACCCTGGGTTATTATTCAGTATGTTTTCAAATTTTTCTTTGAGTTTACTCGGGAATAGCTTTGGCAACGAGGAATTCATAAAGCGAATTTCCTTCATAACCTGAATAGATGCATTCAACGCCAATCCATGAGTTTCAAGCGTTTTTATACTTGCAGGTATGTAGGCGAAATGAGTGGTAATCATAGCTAGGTTTTTTTTAATACTGGCGTCGTCAAACGATTCTTTGCACTGGAAAACTGCCAAAGCCTCTGCACTATCGAAGTCATTGATAACACCCTTGATGGCTTCAAAATGTTCATGGTAAAACATCGCAGCTTCGATCCATGTACCCCAACGTGTTATTACTGGCTCAGGAGGTAAAGGGATATTTGGCAGTTTTTCTTTGTAGGCCTTTATACGAGCAAGCGCCTGAAGAAACACTTTCTTTGCTGATGAAATCAGGTTATTTACATTCGCAAACGTGGATCTCACTTCTTCGGCGAGTCTGTGAATTCTGTGAGCAAAACACGTCACATGAATCAAATTGGGATAAAATACTTGGAGGGCTTTGCCTGCTTTGATCATATAGGGGCAGCATCTGAGAGCAAGACATACACATTTTCATCCGCAGAAGATTCAGGAAATATTTTTTTTATACCCTCATTCACAAATCTGGCGATCGTAGAATGATTTGCCTTTTCAACTTCTCTGCAGGCCACCAAATAGGAAGGTGAAGGTTCAAGTTTTAATGCACCAACAATCAAATTTGCAATGTAACTGCCGCAAGTGTCGGTGGTTTCGTAAGGTGAAATCCATATGATGTTTTCCTTGAGTTCATTGCGTATTTCTTCCAGCACATGTAGATAAATTGATGGTATGTAATTTTTACGTAAAGTAGATTCATCCGGTATATTTTGATTTATGCAATATTTTCTAAGAAAATCCTACAAGGCAGGATTTGTCAGTTTGTATAGAAGCATATTGCTTGCAAGAAATGCTTCACATAGATACATGCTAAAGTGATTTTGTTGTTTACCTTTGGAGGTTACTTCACTGTTACTGCTACTTGCCACTGTAAAAACTTGTTGTCGTGGGCCCTTCTTCTGCACTCCTGCGATATGAACACTGGTTTTGACATGCTGGTCTATTTGGAACTTTTTTATGCTAGAAATGTTTTTCTCGCAAACTCGGCAGTATAAAACTTTTCCGTCGTATGTAAATATTCCAGGATATTCAGCTATCCACGTATGGGCGCTTTTTTATCAGGGGGCATGGTTCACTTTCACAATGTACAACTTCGTGCAAACAATCAAAACACTAGACGAAACTCTAAAGAACAGCGCGTGCGACCAGTCAAAAAAAAAATTCGCAATTCACTGAATTACCATAAAAATATACCAAATCACCCCTCATACGAATGAATGAATTGTTTTCGGCAATTAGCCGAATTAAGCCGAGTAGGCGCGAGCGCAGGTGAAGATGAGAGAGGTTCCCCCCCGCTCCGGCCGCCGGCCGTAGCGAACAGTAAGATCAGTTAAGTTATCAGTTATTCGCTCAGCTTCGCTGGCCGCGCGCCTTGCTATCTGACGTCTATAGTGTCGCTATGTGAGGCATCTGAACGATATCAAGCGTAAATATGCAAGATCTCAAATTATTTGCTAAAATATGCAACTACCGCTGAAAAGGGTCTAAATATGCATTTGCATATGCAAATATGCAAATGCATATAATCCGGTCTCTAGTAATAATAAACATGCCATATCACTACAACCTGTTTCATTGGAGATTGTCTAGTTCCCACCCCTGTATGATGCAGTTTCAAGCTCCGCTGACCGACTAGTTGGCGGGTGTTGTGTACTCAGGAACCCACATGTATAGCTTGGTATCTTTTACTCACTTATAACTATCTATAGATACATCATATAACTACGTAAGTTATAGAATAGTATAACATGGTACTTTTTATCGATTATTCTAAAGCATTTGATACTCTAAGCCATAAACAAATAGTTAAGGTACTTGAATTCATTGGTATCCGTGGAAAACTCCTCTCATTTTTTAGAAACTATTTATTGAATAGAAAAATGATCGTAAAAATTTTAAATGTGGTGAGTAAATCCAGGTATATTAAATCTGGAGTACCTCAGGGGTCGATTTTAGGTCCGAAACTATATATCATTTATGTCATTGCGCTGTCTAAACTATTTAAAAAAGTTCGTAGATTCATTTTTGCAGACGATACCGCACTTGTAGTATCCAATGAAAACCCTGAAACAGCTATTAAAGAATTGCAAACCGATTTTAATGAACTACTTAAATGGTCTCATGATGTGGGACTAATTAATGTTAAAAAAACCAAATGCATGTACATAAGATCACCTAGCTTGAAAATGTGGAATATACCCAAACTAACTGCACATAATTTTGAATGTATACATAGAAAAATTGATAACATTTGCCTTTGTGAATCTATTGAATTTACAAATGAATATACTTATTTGGGCATTATAGTTAGGGATTGCAATCCCGCAAAGCGGGATCCCGCAATCCCGCGGGATCCCGCAGCTTTTATTAATCCGCAATCCCGCACCTTCAAAGCGCGGGATCCGCGGATCCCGCAAGTTAAAAATTTGGCGCTAAAACTTTCGCGTAAATCGAGAGTAGCACGAGCGCAATGTTACCGTTTAGCACAAGATAGCCCGCCTGCGCCCCTAGAGGATTGGCCGGGGACTAGCGCCACTAGCGGTTGACGGCAGTATCCTGTGAATCCTGTCGGCGCCTGCCAGTTTTTCATAAATAGTACTGCAAAGCGCACTTCTTTCTGTAGGTGACGAGTGTTTTCGTATTCACCGACCGGCGTTTAATGTAAGTACCTAAATTTTAATGTTTTTGATTCAGTTTCGTTCTGTTTTATTTTTAAAGCAGATTGTGCCGTAAATAGCAATATAATGTCGTAATATAGCCTGAAACAGTATGACTTAAAGTCGTTTTTGATAATAAAGTTTTTTGGATATGGTTATCGAAGATAGTAATCAATTTGAATGGTGTAAAAATGAAACTAAATCTATAGCAATATAATGTCGTAATGTCGCGTGAAACATTATGAATTAAAGTGGTTTTTGTTAATAAAGTTTTTTTGATATGGTTATCGATGATAGTAATCAATTTTAATGGTGTAAAAACGAAGTAAATTAATATAAATCTATAGCAATATAGTGTCGTCCGTGTGAAACATTATTATGACTTAAAGTGGTTTTTGTTAATAAAGTTTTTTGATATGGTTATCGATTATAATAATCAATTTTAATGGTATTAAAGTGAAATAAATTAATCTAAATCTATACTTACAATAAACTTTATTTATTAATTGCAGGTAACGAGTTAATAAATCATGTGGAAGTACTTTGAAACTGGGAATCCTAGGGAAGAGAAAAAAGGCGACGGTGATGGCGATGGCGATATCAGCCAACTTGGAAAAAGTCTGTGGCGTTATTTCAAGAAAAATGACAAAGGCGGCAAATGTCTTCTGTGTTCAAATGAACTAAAAATTAGTCAACGTTCTACCAAAGGCTTGAAAATACATTTAAAGACTAAACACAATATCGATATCGATTCTCGAAACGACGACATTGAAGAGGAATCCTTACCTGTAGTACCAAAGAAGAAAACCAAAAATTGAAAGTTTTCTTATTAAAGAAAACCCAATGAACATGGAAAAAATGATCTCTAGGATGGTATGTAAAGACGGATTCACCTTAAGTTCCTTTTGCACATCTACGGATTTAAGAATTTGAATTTGAGCGTCTCAAAAAAGGAAAACAGAGATTTTCACTCACATTTGACGAATGGACGTCACAAAGGAATCATCGATACTTAAATATCAACGTCCATCAGAAAGAAAACCATTTTAATCTGGGTTTGGTCCATATACATGGCTCGGTTACCGCAGAACATTGTCACAGACTCTACATGAACGTATTCAAGAACGCCGCACTGATTTAACAGGAGTTTTGATTTATTTGCAAAATCCGAAAAAGTACGACGAAGAAGCTAAAAATACAGACCGTACTTATTTATTTTTATTTTATTTATTTAGTACAGGTGATGATACAATGACACATGTAGATAAAAAATACTTTGACTGCCCAACTAGGAGGAATTCCCGTTTTAGGACAGTCAAAATTGAGTTAGTATTCATGCACGCATACATATTTTGTAAGTACAAAAACAAAAAAGGAAAAAAAGAAAAGTAATATAAGTTATACATAACTAAAAAAATATATATATATATATAACTAAAAAATAATGATACATTAAAAAGAAAAATATTATTATAAAAGATTAAAAGCAAAAAGTTATAAAGTTAACTGATGTTAACTTGTTGTTTGGTTTGTTTAGTTTTGTTTATTTTCTTGTTTTCTTAATGTGTTTGATATTTTGTTTGTTTTATTTTTGGAAAAGTGTGAGTTCACACTCTTTTCTCCCTAATTGGTGAAACCAGACAGTGATCGATTTACGAAGAGCACCTATGCTTTCCCTTTTCCAAGCATCAGGTATAAAGTTGTAAAGTTTTGGGCCTAGGAATGAAAAATGTCTTTGAGCGAGTGAAGTTTTGGTTGTGGGTGGTACGATTGGATTCCTCCGTGAGTGTCGGGTGTCGTGAGAGTGGTCGATAGATGGGTAGAGATGACGTTTTTTATGAGTGTTCAAAATTATTTTCCTCATGTATAATTGTCTGACATCTAGAACTCGTAACTCTTCAAATAGTGAATCGCTGTGGTACCTAAAAGGTTTTTTCATGATTACCCTTAGTAAGGATTTTTGGGCCTTTGCTAAGTGGTCTAAAACCATTTTTGCGCATCCACCCCAGCCTAATGATGCATAGTCTAATAGTGACCCACACATAGCGTTGTAAATGAGTCTTAAATCTTTTAGACATAGGATATTTCTAATTGGCATAAAGATATGCGTCAGCTTTCTAACCTTAGTAGTCACAAGGTCTATATGTCCGTCCCATCTAAGATGTTTGTCGATAACAATACCGAGATATTTTATACTGTTCACGCATTCTAATTTATAGCAATTACAGATAGTTGATTCGATGCATTTATGTATGAAAATATTGTATAATTCTTTGGGTTGGCCCGCTTCTGTCGCACTAAATCGCATAAATTTTGTTTTTTCTGAATTGAGAGTCAGAAGATTATAATCTAACCAATATTTAAGCTGGTTAATACCGTCTTCTGCTTTGTTGTGTACAGCATTCCAGTTTCTTCCTTCAAATATTAAGACAGTATCATCCGCAAATGTTATGATGTGATTGGAGAGATTACTGTTACATAAATCATTTATATAAATACTGAACAGTAGTGGTCCTAGGGTACTGCCTTGCGGTACACCAAATTCTATAAGGCCGGGATCGCTAACTGTATCATTAATTTTAACTTTTTGGTATCTGTTCGCTAAGTAACTATCCATCCATTTGAATAGCTGTCCCTGAATGCCGATGGCCTGTAGTTTTTTCAGAAGTATTTTATGCGAGATGGTATCAAAAGCTTTTGCCAGATCAAGGAAGAGAGCGATGGACTTAACTCCCTGGTCAATATTATTGGAAATAATATCAGTCAGCTTAGCAATAGCATCTTCTGTTCCTAAACCAGGTCGAAAGCCAAATTGGTTCTTAGATAGGATCTTATGATTTTCTAGGTAGAGACTAAGATGGTTTTTGACGATTTTCTCAATAATTTTTGAGATTGAATTTAGTAGAGATATAGGCCGATAATTTTGTATATCCGATTTGTCTCCATTTTTGTGAATCAGTATGACAATTGATTCTTTTAAGTGGTTCGGAAATATGCCTGATTTGAAACTAAGATTACAGATAAATGCAATAGTACTAGCTATAAGTGGTTTCAACACTTTTAGCAAATTTGTTGACACTTTATCTGACCCACAAGCATTCGATGTCTTGAGTTCATCTATCATTTTCATTACTTCATTAGTCGTAGTTTGAATCTCATCTGCTTTACAATTATAAACAGTTGAAGGAATGTTGGCCAGATCGGATTCAGTTTTCTTACATTTATCGAGTATTTTGTTAGCGAGTGAAGCTCCTACGGAAGTAAAATAATGATTTGCAAAATTAGCCATCCCCTTGGGGTCAGCAGTGTTTGTGTTTTTAGTGTCTAATGATTGTATGAATGACGACTTATTATTTTTTGTTTTGGTGATTTTTCGAAATATATCCCAGAAACGTTTCGGAGTTAATGTGTTTTCGTATATATATTGTTTGTAGAATTTTTCTTTTGTTGTTTTAATTAATTTTTTGCACAAGTTCCTATATTTCTTATATTGTTCTTGTAGTGAAATATTACCTGGTTGCCTTTTCGCAATTTTGTGGAGTTGGTTTCGTCTGTGAATAGATTTGACAAGGCCAGGGGAGATCCATGGCATGAGTTTAAATTGTTTGTTTGGGATACATTTGTTGAAAGTGTTATTAGATATGTAGAATTGCAATTTCTTAATAAATTCGTCCATTGCTTGGTTAGTGTCAGTCTGATTTAGTACGTTATGCCACTTTTCTGTACATAGCTCCTCGAGCAGGCTGCTGTAATTTATTCTAGAAATATATTTGTTTTTAGCAGCAGAGGAGGGCTTATTTCTAAGACCGAGCGCCGTGGTATAATGGTCTGAAATTGTTGTGTGTATGACAAACGAGTCTATGAACTTAATATTTTTTATGTTAATGTGATCTAAGCAGGATTTGCTCGTGCCTTGTACTCTAGTGGGGGTGTTAATTGTTGGAGTGAAACCGTTTTCGCTCAGAAAACATAAATAATCATCGCATTGACGGTGATTGTCTAAGATTATATTGACATTTAGGTCTCCAATGATTATTTGATGTTCTGAGTTGTTTGTGCTGTTAATGTTGGAATGTAGTGAATTAAGAAAGGTATCAATATTGTTGAAAGATGGTGATCTATAAATTGCAAATATGCATACATTTTTGTTAAGTACTATTTTTAGACAATTTGCTTGTGATAAAGCGAGCTCGTCAACTTGAGCTTGTATTCCGTTCCTGACATAGATAACAATTCCACTGGATTTATTTATTTTTATAGATGTGTGGTATTCAGTGTAATTTTGTATTTCTTTGGAGGTATAGTATTCATTGATCCAGCACTCAGTCAAAACTAATATGTCAAATGTGAATTTAAGTTGGTCAAGAAATATGAGAAGATCATCAATATTGGTAATACTTCGTTTATTCTGGTGTACAATTTTTAGACTGTACGATTCCCAACAGTATTTATTTATGTCTTTAGGATTATCAACTACATAATTGTTGCATGTGAGCATAGATTCATCGGGAATGTCAAAAGAATGTTGGATCATTTTTAGAGTAAGTTATCTGTAAGTAAACCCACTCGGTAATATTAATTTGGGATGGTAAATTTATGTTTTTGATGTGTGAACAAAGAGTACATAAGTTTGGTTGCTCAGTTATTGAAATAAAATAATATACATAAATTATTGTAATAAATAAATTGTGAGAAAAGACATAAGTTTGGTTGAAAAGACATAAGTTTGGTTGCTCAGTTATTGAAATAAAATAATATACATAAATTATTGTAATACATAAATTGTGAGAAAACATTAGCCATTTCATGTTCTTCGAATGGTACAAATAAAAATTACAATTGGTATTAGTGGTGAATTGAGGGATAGCTAGTAATTTCTTATAATAGTGAAGTAAAGTAGTGGGGTCAGAGAGACACAATGATGTAGTTGTAAATTTGTCATATAAGAATTTCCTGATAATGTGTGGGTAATATACATATAAATGCACCACAATGTTAATAATTAAATTATTAATTGAAATGTCTGACATCGTGCTTATTTGGGGATTGAACAATGCAATATAGTAGTATTTTTTTGAAAGGAATAGAAATATCATGAAATATAGGAACACTATGATTAACATTTTGAAAAGGGATACAGGTAGTATGGGTATGATTGCATTTGTGAGTCATAGTGCAAGTAAGATATTCTCAGAGGTGATATGAACAGCTCTCGATTCCGTGGTTTGGCGTATATATACTCGTCCCGCTTTTACCCATACGAATGCAAGTTTTTTATCAATAGCCGTCTTCTTCGCTAGGTAAAGTAGGCGTTTATTTGTTGAAGTCAGGTGTTCCGATATATATACCGGCGTGCGCGGTCCGGAGAGTCCTATTGAGGTCGTGTTGAGTTTGTCTTCCTTAGACCCAGCATTCATATTGTACCTTTTTACATCGTTTAAAAAGTCATCTCTTACGTGAACATGCTTAAACCGCACTATTATAGGTCTGGTTTTATGGGGGATTGTCTTACCCGGAGCCCTATAGCTGGTCTCGATGTCATTTCTCGTAGTGTTTGTTTTTATTTCCTGATTTATGTTAAATAAAATATTTGCCAAATTCTCACCTTCAACCTCCGGTATACCTCTTATTTCGGCGGCAAAATTTTTTTGTTGACGATCTTGATCGTCGATCTTTAATTCGAGCATAGTTAGTTTTGCCTCGAGTTCTGTGTTTTTTTTTTTAACGGAGTCTATGCTTTGTAGTTTTATCAGAGATTTTTTAAAGTCTTCTTCAAATCCCTCCATTTTGCTATTAAAGAATGTTAGCGAGGCCTTGAAGTCCTTGAATTCATCGAACATTTCGTATAATTTCGTCTGGACATTCTTGAATCCCTGTAGCTCAGTCTTGATTTGACGTAATTCATGTGTGATTAGGTCGAGCTGTGTTTCACCTACTTTAGTGGTGCTGGCCGCTGGGGTCTCCTTACTGGAAATGGAAGTAGAACGCACCGTACTGCGCGTTTCCGTCTTGCAGCCAGTACATTTGGTATTATTGCGTTTTTCTTGGGAGAGTTTTCGGTAATGACCTTCACTTACGCCACCGCAGGCGAAATGTAGACTCTCCTTGCAGGAGGAGCACCAGAACATTGATTCCCTCGTGAGTATGGGTTCCGGGCACTTACTGCAGGTGGTGCTCTCCATATTGCAGGGAGTTATTATGTATTGCAATGAACAATCGACACAGAAACTGAGTTGTAAAAAAATTATATTTTAGTATCACAGTTTTGAAGGATTTGTATTAGAATATTATATTTAGTTTATTTTTGTTGTTAGATTTAATATCACATTTATTTTTAAAATTACAGTATATATTTGATTTAGTATTGGATTTATTTTGTATGATTTATTGGATTGCCATCTGTTGGACAGTAAGTAAATCAAACTTCACAACGTAAAAAAAAATAAAAATAAATGTTTACTCTGGGTTTCGAACTCACGTCCCAGGAAGGTAGATCGGAATGTGTCGGCGCCTCTCACCACGCTGCCAAGTACCGACACACAGTTCGCGTGATTTATTCCAATATAACTGATAGACTTGCGAAATAGTCGTACAAAAGGTCTAAATTGTGGTTTAGTTGTTTGACACTTGTATAACGACTGTTTTTTTGAAAAATAAATCGTGAAATTCACGTTCGCGTACAACGGGTTCACTGGTTTAGTAGTAATTATTTTTAATGTTTGTTATTTAGATTCACTTTTCACTATGTTTATTACGATTGTTTGTTACCTTCTTTTGTATGTCAGAAGGTGTTGATATAAAACACAAATTTAATGTCGGTTTGTCGTTTTTTAGAATAGCGCAGCTCACAGACAGTGCGCAAACTCAAAAATGATTATATTCACTTGAATTCTAACTTTAATTCTAACTTTAAGATTGTTTTATTTTTAAATTAGTTTATAGTAAAATGAGATGCGACTGGTCGGTAGGTAGTTTTGAATTATACATTCTTATACATTCTTCATGCCAAGAAAAGTTGCAATACGCCAAGAAATAAAGAATATAATAGAAAGAGTCGTAGTTCAAGATGATGAAAATTAAACATATACAGATGACTTCGAAAATATATCTGCTACTGATACAGATTCCACTATTCCCACTCTAACGCTAAAAGACGAACTGGAAAAACAACTTCTACAAGAAAAAGAAATATTCAAGAAAAAGCCAGACAGCAAAAAAAGGACTTTGAGAAAATTTTGAAGAAGGAAATGATGGTCTATGACTCCGAAGGTATCAGAGGAGAGTACCTGACGCTCGCCTATGAGTATATCCTGACGGTGCAGCCTACTAGCGTAGAAGCCGAGAGAGCTTTTTCAGCAGCAGGTTATATTTGTAGTTCGCTCAGAAGCAGGCTCGGAGATGACACAATTAATGCCATTTGCTTTTTAAGAGCGTACTTTCAAAACTTATCACCATAGGTTGAAATTTTTTATTATTTTATTTTTATTTTTTCATTCTTTTCTTTTTTTCTTTTCTCACTTTAATGAATAATGTTGTTCAAACAATGTTTTGTTATTTTTTTAATGTTTGTGTTAGAAATGTTAAATAAAAGTTGATTTTTACCCAAAAATCTGTAGTTTCAATTTGATTTTAAACATTATTTCAAAGATGCGGGATCCCGCGGGATCCGCGCGGGATTGAACAATCCCGCATATCAATCCCGCGGGATTGAATTAGCTGCGGGATTGCAATCCCTAATTATAGTAGACAATAAATTTAAATGGGATAAACATGTAGATAAACTATGTAATCAGCTCCGATCTATAGCGAGTAATTTTTATAAATTAAAATTTTTACTGCCCCATTGTACACTTAAACTTATATATTTTTCTATGGTTTAATCTATTCTTAGATATGAAATAAGAACTTGGGGGCACACTAGCAGTACTTATATTAAATATGTACAAAATTTGCAAAATGCAATAATAAAAAAATAGTCACACCAAACATTTATAAACAAAGAAAAAATCTTAAAATACTGTACGGTGCAGAGAGCCTACTTCCAATAAAAGGTCTCCTCTGGTAAATTACTATTATGGACAATGGGGGAGAAAGCTTGTACAAAAAACCACTGGTACACGGGCACAACACAAGACTTACATAAGGAAACGGGCTGAAAACTCCTCGAATTTTAAATAAGTATGGAGGCCGTACTTTAGAATACATGGTACTTGTGATCTTCAACAAACTAAATAAAAACTTACAAATTGTGAATAATGAGAGACCCTGCCCTAGAATCATAAAGCTGTGGTTAATAAATGATCAATCCATGTACCTTTGAACACCTTAATGTGAATTCCCAAACTCTTTGTTTTTAGTGAGGTGCATTAGATATATTATGTATTTACAATTACTCGTTAGAAATATATTTTGCGAATGTCTGCAATAAAATAAAATCTGTGAAATGTACCTACTTAGAAATAAGATTTACTCATGTACACATAAACATAAAATGTTATAAACATAGACTTAAGATATTTTGATTCGGTGGATCCTGCAGACAAACTGGCATGTGACAGCTTTGTTGGTCTACCTATTTTGTTAAATAAAAAGTGTTATACATATTGTTTTAAATAATAAAAAAATTAATAACTTCTTACATGGATCAACATACTACGGGAATAGATCAATTTATACGAGATCAACATAAGTATGCCAATTTGGGTAGATCAACATAAATTATGCATCCGATTTCCATACAAATTTTGAAAATTTTATTAACAGTATATCAAATGGTTTTTCTGGCAAACTGGCAACATTGATAATTATTGTACCACTGTTGTCAATTCATACTGATGTATTCCATAATAGCCAAGTTACATGGTGTTAAGACGTAACCGGGCGTTGATTTTTCCATACAAACGTAGTCCCCATTTATCTTTCTGGATTTTAACCCTAGAGCAAATATTTTTTTAACATAAAATAGATATCGGCAACTTGCATGTTGATACGTTTTGTTTTTTCTGATAAATTGCTTCTTATAGAAGTTATGACCTTCCAAAAATCAATAAAATTTCCTGATTTAAACGCAGTCAAAAGACGTTCAGTCTACAAACTAGACAATATATTTTGAAAAAAAACAAAACGGTCCGACATAGAATAGTTTCTTCTCATGTAGTTGGTAAAAAAAATTGAAAATCGGTTAACTTTTGGAGGAGAAAAATGGGGAATACAAAACCCCGATTTTGAAGATTTCATTTAGGTATTAGTAGAGCGAGCTGCATGTGTCCCTTTCGCTCAGTATTAGGGAGGTAATGGTCGGGGGGACAGGGTTTAGATAAATACGTATGTATTTGTGCAAAGTGATGTCACGTAGTCATAAATCGATATTCGATATTCTAGTGTTGATGTTTTTTTTATTATTTTTTCCGTTTGGTCACTTTTGTGTTTGTTTGGTGAAGTATTCCGATATTCTTACTTTAATTTCGTATGCTTACGTAAAATAATATCTGTAAAAAAAACATCCGTTACGGCCAGACCGACTACGAGGTGATTTCGTTCCGTATTGCCAATATGGATACAAAACACTCAAATGGATAATTTTTTTAAAAATAACTTTTCGGTAACTAGCATAATATTATAATTCTTCAATAACCTATAATGTATATTGTTATTTTATTTATTTAACTTCTATTTCGACAAATAAATATACAGCAAAGTGATGTAGCGTAGTATATCGAATTGTGTCGGTGCACTAGTGTTGTCTTTTCCCGAGTTATTTTTAATATTTTATTAGTTTTTTTTTGGTTTAGTGACTTTTTTCGAGTATACCATACTTGCCGATCTTACTAAAATTGGACCAAATTCAATTTGTATACGTCAAGTACTATAATAATTTTCAATTTGGGAGGTGGTTATGGGTACCGCCGCCCCGGGAACCATTTATTGGATAACCTCTGTCATAGGTCACCCCGAGTGGTTCGCTACGTTTGGTGACTTGAGCAAGGGTGCCCGGGTTCATGGGGGTGAGGATTGTCCGGGTCTTGGCGATATATGCATCGGTCCGCCAGTTGCGTGGTAGGCCGGATCGGGAGACCAGTCTAAACGCACGCTCAAGTCGCGACGCGACTGAAGATGAGTTAGCAGCAAGAAGCCACCTGACTATTGTATGTGCGCGCTCAAGTTGAGACGCGACTTATTTGGACGAGTATTATAACAAAACCCTGTAGCAACCCGATACAGAATTTGGTCGTAACACGGACATGTACCTAGCATTAAAGTAAAAAAAATCCTCAACTTACAATGAATAAAGATTTTTTTTTTAAATATATATTTTTTTTAAGATGCCATTTGCGTGGTGATCTGTTATAACAAAATACAGTAGGAAAAGTTGCGCCGTTTAGGCATGACATTTTCTATTATTTTCAAGTTACATGGATATTTAAATACTAGTTCATTTTTACTCATGATCCGATTTTCAGAACCCCGACATGTCTGGAGGTAGAGTGGAAAAAAATGGAGGTTTCCTCCACACCATCCGATTTGCAGTGTGGTGATTGGCAAGGGTGTTATGGCTTTCATGTCATTTTCAAAATTTCAACGAATGGCATTGGCGTTGGCTCTATTAAGGAAACACAATAATAAGATTAGTAAAACAAAATAGTGAACAAAAAATTGCAATATTATATCGAAAATTGGTCACTTGCGATGTTTATGTGGTAAAAATTGGTCATTTAGGCCAAATAAACATCGCGAGGGAATTAAAACCTGTTGATTTCAGGAATTTTACTAAAATAAAGAATAAATATTTTATTTTAATACTTTTCACTGTCTCAAACAACTTGAATGGTTTAGTTAAGTTTAGATAAACAAAAAAGATAACTATCTGTCCAAACAAGTATTTTATATTATTTTTAATTGATTAATTTAGCTAAACGACACAAATTAATTTAACCCTAGATTCATAACCTTATCTAAGAGGAACATTATTCATAAACATTCGTCTCACAGACGACTAAATTTAAGTGACGAATTTTGGGGTACTTGTAAATAAAATCAATAAATTTAGTATGGCACTCTTTAATATGTTTAATTAGGTAACAAAAATAATAATAAACGAGTTAAAATTAAATTTCATCGGTACATTCCGCACACGTGAGGCCGCGATGGTCCATGCACATATACTTTTTACATTGCTTGCATTGGAACCTTGTCATATGCCGTTTTTTATAATCACAATAACTACAAACCTTTTTTTGAGTACCGCTTGGACCAGGTGTGGCAATGGTAGGCATTTCATCTAAAACTTCGGCGATTTTCCTTTTTAGGCATCTCTTCAAAGTTTGCATTTCGTGTCTTTTACGTAACCATGTCGTTATCACTTTCGGAATCTATCAGTACCATTTCATCTAATTCCACATGATCTTCGACATCACTGATTTTTACGTCCTTTTGCTGACTGGTAAAATCATCATCACCAGAATCAGATTAACGATTCAAATCGTCATCAATTTGCCGATCATCCATTCTAAAATAAAATAAATAGATTTGATGTAAAATACACACAATAATACATTTTTAACGATAAAATAAGATGTAACTATAAATAATAACTCATATAGAATAATATCATATACTTACTTTTACTCTGTATAACCAGAACTCATCAAAAACAATGTCTTCAAAATAACTTGCAGTCTCGTCAAAAGTTACACTATTCATAAACATTCGTCTCTCAGACGTTCAAAGGTCTATAACTTGTCCACAAGACTTCACTGCGAGGCAAACACACCCGCGTTACTAATGAACAAGCGATCTAGGAAGGTACTTGAGAGGTCATCATTCTATCTCTTTCACCCGAGACACTAGAAACAAATTTACGTTTTGTGCGGTCTGTGGGACGAATGGTTATGAATCTAGGGTTAATAAAATTTACTTGCGCACGCCGCGACCTGCGGATTCGTAGCCAAGAGCCTTACCCTTCAACCACGGAGGCAGTTCAAATGTACGCAACTACATATTTTAGTAGGTGTACCTATATGGGTAGTAAGATTTTTTTTAATTTTTAAAAGAAAGATAATCATTCCCTGGTTACGAATAACCTAACGTTTGAAAAACTCCTACTACCACCACACTAAGCGGAAGGTATTGCTTGTGTTGTGATGGAGAACTTAGCCAGCCGAGGAATCGAACATGGGACGCCCGGGTGGGACCCAAACGCAATGCCCACTCAGCCACTGACCGGTCAAGTAAGTAAGAGCAATACAATTGATTAGCAGTACATTATTTTGATGTATCTCACAAGGTTTAGCCAGCGTTAGCAATTTAAGCGCCCGAAAATATATTTTAAATCACTTGA
This sequence comes from Hesperophylax magnus, assembly GCA_026573805.1. Lineage (NCBI taxonomy): Eukaryota > Metazoa > Arthropoda > Insecta > Trichoptera > Limnephilidae > Hesperophylax > Hesperophylax magnus. Next base: position 11,182,050 of record JAIUSX010000068.1, read on the forward strand.
TTACACAATGACTTTCCTCTACTTTTTATAAATATAATACATATTTATAAATTACGTGTGTAAACCTTTCGGAAGAAAATCTTTAAATGATAGTGAAAATCCTATCAAAATCCATTTCGCCGAGATTATACGCCGATACAAAAACAGTAACGGAGAAATAAGTTGAAAAGATAACCACAAACACCAGATAAATACGTATACCTACATGACGAAGGCCGGAAGACGGGAGATGCGGGGCGGGAGACGAGCGTAACATGCACGCACACACTCTTAGTTGGGTGAGTACCTACACATCGATAGCGCGCTCGCTGAGCAGAGTGAAAAAGCAAGTGATTTTTAAAATACCTATTGTTCAAATTTCTCAGCGCCCGGGTTTCCTCTTAAAGGTGGATCAACTTAGTCTAACAACTTCAACATACTACGGGAAGAGGTCAATATATATATATATATATATATATATATATATATATATATATATATATATATATATACAGGGTGTATCGGCACGTACCCGACAAACTTTAACCAGCTATTCCTTAGCATATTTGGAGTAAAAAATCTTATGTGCACTTTGCTGTCCGGTAACGTTTTTTTTTAATAAAAAATTTATTATTCATATTTTCACCACATGTCACCACTGTTTTATCCTTTGTCAAAGTTTGAAAACCCATCTGGCAAATATTTTATTCGAATTCCGTTGAATAATGCACGTGTGTGCCTATATTGGCGCACGTTTACAATCACAACGAAATGGCACGGCACCATTCGTCTCATTTTTAACTATTATTATTTAGTGTGTGCGAAAGAGCGAAGACACTTTTTGACATACTTGCTTATAACAGCTGTTGAACACGAAACGCAATTATTTATTGTTTTTGTGTTTAATTCGTAGAACTCCATTTAATTTTTTTATAAATTTAATTTAGATTAAATTTGATAATATTATTATTAAGTTCTGCAAGTGTTTTAGTTTTTTATTATTGTGACAGCTGTTTCGGCTTACAAGGCCATTTTCAAACTGTGGTTAGTCCACATTGAGACGACGTATTTATGCTATTTCAAATGTAAATTTTGAAGGTGATTTATTACTGGTTACACCGATGACAATATGATCTATTGTTGGTTAAACCAATCTATGTTTTCCCCTCAGTAAATGGTAATGAGTTCTTAATTATTTACTAATGACTTTATTGCTATGAATTATTTGGGTGCATTATACTGCTTGGGTTTTGTGAAAATACTGAGAAGTGGTGAGTAAATTATTTTCCGTACTTTATTAATTAGTGTTAAGTTTGGGTCATTCGTTCGTTTATTGATTTCTAATTGTTCAAGTAAATTTAATCTAATGCCCTTTTTTTCTATATGCAATGGTTTAGGACCCTTGTTGTTAAGTGGGGTATGATTATTCACCAAGAGATGTTCTGCGAATTTTGAGGATGTGTTTTTATTATTATAACATCGTATGGAAGGAAACGATAAAAACGATCGCGATTAACAACGGCTATGAGGCAAATAACATTGAAAAAATAAGAAATATAAAAATAAAATCAATTTAATATATCCGGTAAATAACAAAAATATAGAAAAATTTGCATGTCTCGAATTCCTCGGCCCAATATCTGAAAAAATTGCAAAAGAAATTAAAAAATGTGGTTTAAATATAGCTTTTCGAACAAACAATAATTTAGGAACAAGCCTTAAAAACTCTAAAAGTAAAATCCCTATACTCAATAACAGTGGCATATATGAATTAAAATGTGACCACGCCGATTGTAACGCCACTTACATCGGACAAACGGGGAGGGAATTCTCAACTAGATTCAAGGAACATATACGATGTTATAATAATAAAAACACATCCTCAAAATTCGCAGAACATCTCTTGGTGAATAATCATACCCCACTTAACAACAAGGGTCCTAAACCATTGCATATAGAAAAAAGGGCATTAGATTAAATTTACTTGAACAATTAGAAATCAATAAACGAACGAATGACCCAAACTTAACACTAATTAATAAAGTACGGAAAATAATTTACTCACCACTTCTCAGTATTTTCACAAAACCCAAGCAGTATAATGCACCCAAATAATTCATAGCAATAAAGTCATTAGTAAATAATTAAGAACTCATTACCATTTACTGAGGGGAAAACATAGATTGGTTTAACCAACAATAGATCATATTGTCATCGGTGTAACCAGTAATAAATCACCTTCAAAATTTACATTTGAAATAGCATAAATACGTCGTCTCAATGTGGACTAACCACAGTTTGAAAATGGCCTTGTAAGCCGAAACAGCTGTCACAATAATAAAAAACTAAAACACTTGCAGAACTTAATAATAATATTATCAAATTTAATCTAAATTAAATTTATAAAAAAAAAAAAAAAAAAAAAAAAAAAAACGAAACGCAATGCCAATGACAGTGATGTAGTGTGGAAATTTTAATTTTTTTTGTTTTTAATTGAAAAAAAAATGCTACCGGACAGCAAAGTGCCCATAACATTTTTTACTCCAAATGTGCTAAGGAATAGCTGGTTATTTATCCCCTCTCGTACTTTGTTGATCTCGCGCGACGGTACGCCAGGTATATGTTGATCCGTTTGCATTTGTTGATCCACCCCGGATATGTTGATCCATTACCCAAGCTGGCATACATATGTAAATCCCTACAGATCAACTTGTGTCATCGAGATTTAGCTGTAAGCCACGCCTATTTTTCGGTCGCATATACATTTTACACGATTTATTTTGTTGATCCATATATTTCTGAAACTTGACGGCTTGCATGAGTTGTAACTTGTAACCGCCAATTTTTTTCAAAGTTTTCTTACGTTTAAGATCCTGTTAGTACATCCATATTCTATGAAAATGACTTTATACTTAAAGAGGATAGACTGCCTCACGAGTATTTATATTGAAATGGAACTTTCGCAAACGACAAATCCATGCTTAAAAAATCTTTTGAACTTGATTCAACAAAAATGTAACTTTAATGCATCATTTACTACGTTTCGTGACTTAGCAGGGGTGCCCAGGTTCATGGGGTGAGGTTTGTCATTTTATATGAGAAATTTTGAACTTTGATTTAATAAAATTTTATTTGAATGTATCTTTTACCATCTCTCCCGACGTAAGTTTCTTGTAATGATTAAGTTGAAACAAAGCGTAATATCCATAATATGTGCTTATTAAAATTGCGGCGATTAGATTGGTGAGAATTAACTTTTTCAAATTTTAAATAATGATTGCTAAAAAATGTATTCTAATTTGTTTTTTATTAAACATGGCTAAAGTCATTTCAAGCTACAATTCCAACCAACGATTTTTTAGTATGTGTTCGTCAATCAACAGGAGCCATAATGTCTGTACATCAGAGCCCTCGAGAATTATTACAATTATGTGTACCGCCGCCCCGGGAACCATTTATTAGATAACCAATACCCCTACCATAGGTCACCGCCAACGTTTAGCGAGATTGTTGTTTATTTCTTGTATATTTTTACATCATATCCACACAGGAGGCCCTGTGGAAAATCGTAACCCTCAGGGCCTATGTCATCTTTGGAAATTCTGTGCTGGGGGAATTTTGAAGGAAAGGAAAGAGAGTGAGTTCTGGGAAGTGAATAGGTTTGATGGATGGGTAGTAATCTGGGGGTCAGTGTGTTCGAGTGATATACATAAGAATCTAACTCTCCTCGATGCGTTGAAAGAGGACTAATCGATCCGGCCCACCACGCAGTTATTAGGCAGGCGCATCCGCCGCCAAGCCCCTAACACACCTCACCCCATAAACTCGGGCACTCCTGCTAAGTCACCAAACATATCAAACTACTTGAGGTGACCTATGGCAGAAGTGTGGGTTATCCAATAAATGATTCCCGGGGCGGCGGTACACATACCCTCCTCCCAAATTGTAATAAACGTCTTCTTTCAAATGCAAAACAATACAACAAACAAACAAATGTTATCGAGGGGTAAGACTCTCGACTAGCAATCCGAAGGTCGCGGGCTCAAATAAATTTTACTAAAATTAATTTGTACTATTTTACAATTAGTGTTTGGTAACCAGATCTGAATAGCCAGGTACTCTCCCACCTTCCTCTACGTCATCTCCTTCGAGGTCCACAATACATTCAGTCTCACAACAACCCCAATTGGGGATGCCATAGTCTCACTGGCTCCAGACGGGAGCAGTTGTCAATATTATAATCAGATGCCAATCATATTTCCTACAAAAGCTACAGCTAGTTTCGAGAACTTATAAAGTGTTTTTAGCATAAAAATGGCAAAATAGCAATAATTGTAATAACTAATAACTAGACATCGGATTATATGCACTAACAAAGTGCTAAAATATGCATGCAAATATGCACTAAAAAAGGCCGAAATATGCACTAAAAACTCTTGATTTGCCCAAAATATGCACAATGCAAAATCAAAAAACCATTTATATTTTAATTAAAGACCGTACAAAAACAGCGAAATATTCTTAAAATTATGCATAGTTTTTGTGACAATATACAACTAAGTATTTTTCCAAATTTTCGAGCTCAAATTTGTGACGTTTGTCACCCAGCATTAATTTGTACGCCGAAAACGACCTCTCTACGTCAACTGACGTCATTGGACAAAATTTAAAATTTGGCGCCATTTCTGGAGATATCTGTTTAGGCAGGGCCTGTGCCGTTGATGTAGGCATTAATGTTCTTCATATCTTCAAGACTCGGCTTTTTAAGCAAAATAGAGTTTACCTTTTTACGAATCTTTTCTGATATTGAATTAGGAAGGGCGTTGGCGAGTTCGATCATTGTTTCCAGTATTTCTATTGCTTTAATTAGAGGAAGGTTTTTTGTTTCCAAATTTTTTATGGTATCTGGTAACTTTTTAACTAACAAATTTTTTTATGGTATCGTGCCCTACGCGTCATCGTCCCCTAGCTCCCTATACGTAGATGATACCTCCCGCTATTAAACGAAATATGCACGATTTGGGAAAAAAGGCTGAAATATGCATTAACGTCGTAATTAGAGAGTTATATGCATTTGCATATGCAAATATGCAAATGCATATAATCCGATGTCTACTAATAACATTATAGACTAATATTAGACATTACATCAATGAATAACATTCATTTAACATGACCACCCAACGAGAGGCTGATTTGTTTCACAGTTTGTGTATGAACCGAACACACGTGCAGTGTTATACTAATACCAGCTAGAGGAGAGCGTAAAACACTTCAATATTTTTTATTTAAATTTTAATAATTCCTCGATGCTTCATAAATGTTTCATAAAAAATACAAATCAAATCACACCACATCCAGACAAAGAAGCCGATATGTTTTTATACACAAAAAAGGTTTATTTGGATATTCTCTCAAAAATAATACTGTATTGAAAATGTGATCAGACCATCACTTCGTTGTTAAGACAATGCACCGCGGACTGGCCGGGATGTGACAACACCCTGTTTAGAATACATTTCACCCATATAATAAGTTTAATTTAATTTGTCTTTGATAATCAATTATTTAATAGACTATTTCTACATTTTGCCACCGCGTTCCCGGATACTATTGATTACTAAACACGGCGAAATATTTCAACACGACTTATTAACGATTCCAGAATGTACTTTATTCATAACTGTTTTAAAAAATTATCTGTTTCTTTAGACAATTTTTTTTATAAAGTGCTTATAAATTACCTTTTATTACTTATCCACTGGAGCGATTTCTGCCATATTTTTCCAATACTGTGGAATATCTTATTTTACCTCTAGGTACATCATAGAGTGGGTACTTATTGAATCTAAAAATATGGGATAATTGATTAAATCTAGGTAGTATTTATCCGCATTTAGTAGTTTATATTGTTTCTGTGTTAACGTTTTCGGGGGATGATTATACCGGTACAATTGACCCCGTAGGTACTACAACTAAACTCCAGTTTCTGTGAGTACAGCTCCCAAGTTTTATAAGCTCAAGTGCATGTCCGTCCGTAACACTTAGTCAATGTACTTATTTGTTCGTTGTCCTCTCTTTTCTAATGTGAAGTTGCTATTTTAATTTAAATGAATATATATACACATTACACATGTTTGGGAATTAAATGACAAAATTGATTTAATATAATAGTATTTGTATCCACCTTGTAGCTGTTTTTTTAGTTCAGCCGATTTCCGGTCATATTGTTTTATAATATTAAATATGAGATGATTTTAAAAGAATCATCTTTAGAGCTATTCGAAACATTCGCAAAAGTCAAATCCATAAAAATCGAAAATGGCGGCAAAAGGAATAATGTTATATGGTATATTTTAAACTTCTTACCACCTCTCCTGATTACGCTTCGTGACTTAGTAGGGGTGGCCGGGTTCTTGGTAATAATGGGTAATTATTTAAAATGAGTAATCAATGGATGATTGAACGCGGTTGGAGGTAACAAAAAACTGTCCAAAGAAGCGAAACTCCACAATGGAGTGCTGGTACCTACCCTAATATATGGAAGTGAGGCATGGAACTGGCAGAAGAAGGATGAAAGTAGACTGAATACTGTAGAAATGAGATCCCTGAGGCATATGTGCGTAAAACCATGTATTACGCAATGTGCGTATGATGTGTCTATTCTACAGGTATTTTATTGGAGCCTGTTAAAAGGAGCTAGCAGCATTGATCCCCGGTGCACCGTGCACGTGCGTGATACTCGACGGACACGATCGGAACACACGTTCACAGTAAAGTTGATGTTATCTATATATGAACGGGTCGTTTCTCCGACTCGTTTTACCGTAAGTCGGCTCGCATGTGGAACGAGCTATCGGCATCTGTTTTTCTTCCTCCATATAATCCGCGCCTCTTTAAGACCAGCATTAATAAATTCATTCCTACAGCCCCTACCTTAACCCGCCTCATAACGCTACCCAACTGGGTGTCGACATAGTTTCTCTGTATTTAGTGTGTAAAGACAGGGGCGCTATTGTGAGAGGTGTCACATAAAAAAATACCTGTAGAATAGATTTCGTCATACATGATTTTACCGCACATATGCCTCAGGGATCTCATTTCTACAGTATTCAGTCTACTTTCAGCCTTATTCTGCCAGTTCCATGCCTCACTTCCATATATTAGGGTAGGTACCAACACTCCATTGTGTACTGCTAGCTTAGCTTCTATAGAAAGTTTTTTGGTAGCTCCAACCCTCCATCAATTAATTACCCATTATAACCAAGAACCCGGCCGCCCCTACTAAGTCACAAAGCGTAATCAGGAGAGATGGCAATAGATGCAAGTTCAAAATTTCCCATATAACATTATGCCTTTTGCCGCCATTTTGGATTTTGATGGTCAAAAGGTATCCCTCAACCAGTCTCTTTCGATCCGGCCCGCCACGCAGTAGGTATTTTTTTATGGATTTGATTTTTGCGAAAGTTTCGTTTCAATCTAAATACGCATACATTTCTTATGATTTTGCACAAAAACGGCGCTATACAAGTCATCCAATTATTATTATTATTATTATTCTTTATTAATACACATACGTACATGCTACACATTACACAGACTAGATCCATCCCATACCCCTCCCTTCCGCCATCCCATCCCTATATGCTAATGTAACTTTTTTTCTTACATAAATATTATATATATTCACTAAATAATTAAAATACCTAAGTGAAAACCTATTATTGGTTAAATAATTAACACTTACTACACCATACCTTGTAATAATTATAACTGTTGGTTTTCCAAATAAAATAAAAATTCAAGCAACAAACAGTCGAATGAACACGTCATTTTGATTTGAAACGGTACCATCTCACAGTCATTTCATGCGATATTCGACTCTAGAGACTAATACTTTGAGTTCAATATCACAAAAGATTACGGAATCAGATAAAACCTTGTGATGAACAGTCCACCGATTGCCCCCTTGATTGGTTCATACATATAGGGACACAGATCAACTTTGTCTAATAACTTCTTACCTGGATCAACATACTACGGGAATAGATCAATATATATGAGATCAACATAAGTATGCCAATTTGGGTAGATCAACATAAATTATGCATCCGATCTCCATACAAATTTTGAAAATTTTATTAACAGTATATCAAATGGTTTTTCTGGCAAACTGGAAACATTGATAATTATTGTATCACTGTTGTCAATTCATACAGATGTATTCCATAATAGCCAAGTTACATGGTGTTAAAGGTGGATCAACTTAGTCTAACAACTTCTTACTGGATCAACATACTACGGGAAGAGGTCAATATATATATATATATATATATATATATATATATATTTATATATATATATAAATATATATAAAATATATATTTATATATATATAAAATATATATATAAATATATATTTATCCCTTCTCGTACTATGTTGATCTCGCGCGACGGTACGCCAGGTATATGTTGATCCGTTTGCATTTGTTGATCCACCCCGGATATGTTGATCCATTACCCAAGCTGGCATACATATGTAAATCCCTACAGATCAACTTGTATCATCGAGATTTAGCTGTAAGCCACGCCCATTTTTCGGTCGCATATACATTTTATACGATTTATTTTGTTGATCTATATATTTCTGACAAACTTGACGGCTTGCATGCGTTGTAACTTAACCGCCAATTTCGCGCGCGTTGTCGTACTTTTTAGATCCTGTTAGTACATCTATATTCTATGAAAATGACTTTATACTTACAGAGGATAGACTGCCTCACGAGTATTTTTATTGAAATGGAACTTTCGGAAACGTCAAATCCATGCTAAAAAAATCTTTTGAACTAATTAAACCAATTAAACAAAATTGTAAATTTAATACATCATTTACTACGTTTCGTGACTTAGCAGGGGTTCCCGGGTTCATAGGGTGAGGTTTGTCTGGGTCATTTTATAAGAGAAATTTTGAACATTGATTGAATAAAATTTTATTTTAATGTATCTTTTACCATCTCTCCCGACGTAAGTTTCTTGAAATGATTAAGTTGAAACAAAGCGTAGTATCCATAATATGTGCCTATTAAAATTGCGGCGATTAGATTGGCGAGAATTGAAATGGTATTGAATAGAAGTGGTACAAAGGTTAATAATTAAAATAATATTACGAAAACCTTCCGATTACCCAACGGATCGATTATTCGAAGAATTTCAAGTGCCTTCATTTAAAGATCTTTATACTAAAAATGCATTAATTCAAATCATAAAAGAAAAACACAAGTATCAATTTCTAACTGAAAACCGTACTAGACTTAAATATATTTTTCCATGCCCAAAATTAAACACTTCCTTTGCACAAAATTATTACACTTACCGGGCAAGAATTTTTTTCAATCGACTACCTGAAGAAATTAGAAACATTAATGATAACATCCAAATGATAAACACTGTGAAAAAATATTTTAAAGACAAACTTACAAAAAATAAAAATGTTTCCAACTGAATTAATCTTAAGAATAACTCACTTCAAATAAGTTTAAAATCGTTTAATTTTTAATTACTTACTTATTGTAATAAAACAATGTACACTCCTCTTCCAGCCACAAGCTAATGCTTCTATGGAAGAGGGGTCCTGAAATAGTGATCATATATTGTAATAAATAAACAAAAATGTACTTATATAATAAATATAATAAATAAAAATAAATAAATAAAAAATAAAAAGAAATAAATTTTTCAAATTTTAAATTATGATTGCTAAAAAATTTATTCTAATTTGTTTATTACTTAACATGGCTAAAGTCATTTCAAGCTACGATTCCAACCAACGATGTTTTAGTATATGTTCCTCAATCAACAGGAGCCATAATGTCTGTACATCATAGCCCTCGAGAACTATTACAATTATGTGTACCGCCGCCCCGGGAACCATTTATTAGATAACCAACACCACTACCATAGGTCTCCGCCAACTTTTAGCGAGATTGTTGTTTATTTTTTATATTTTTTACATCATATCCACACAGGAGGCCCTGAGGAAAATCGTAACCCTCAGGGCCTAAGTCATCTTTGTGAATGCTGTGTTGGGGGAATTTTGAAGGAAAGGAAGGAGAGTGACTTCTGGGAAGTAAATAGGTTTGATGGGTGGGTAGTAATCTGGGGTTCAGTGTGTTTGAGTGATATACATAAGAATCTAACTCTCCTACTGCGTTGCAAGGCGATGCGTTGAAAGAGGACTAATCGATCCGGCCCACCACGCAGTTATTAGGCAGGCGCATCCGCCGCCAAGCCCCTCACATACCTCACCCCATAAACTCGGGCACACCTGATAAGTCACCAAACATATCAAACAACTTGGGGAGACCTATGGCAGAAGTGTAGGTTATCCAATAAATGGTTCCCGGGGCGGCGGTACACATACCCTCCTCCCAAATTGTAATAAACGTCTACTTTCAAATGTAAAACATAATTTAAAACGTACCTAAATGACGGCCTCCGTTATCGAGGGGTAAGGCTATCGACTAGCAATCCGAAGGTCGCGGGCTCAAATAAATTTTACTAAAATTAATTTGTACTATTTTACAATTAGTGTTTGGCAACCAGATCTGAATAGCCAGGCACTCTCCCAACTTCCTCCTCGTCATCTCCTTCGAGGTTCACAATATCTTCAGTCTCACAACAACCCCAATTGGGGATGCCATAGTCTCACTGGCTCCAGACGGTAGCAGTTGGGACTCTGGTGCGATATTCATAATTTTTTTTTTAAATGAAAATAGAAATATTGGTTTAATATTTTAATCAGATAATGATTAATACATCAGTGAATAACATTCATTTAACATGACCACCCAACGAGAGGCTGATTTGTTTCACAGTTTGTGGATGACACGTGCAGTGCTATACTAATACCAGCTAGAGGAGAGCGTAAAACACTTCAATGTTTTTTATTTAAATATTGATAATTCCTCGATGCTTCATATTAATGTTTCATAAAAAAATACAAATCAAATCACACCACATCCAGACAAATAAGCCGATATGTTTTTATACACTAAAAACGTTTATTTGGATATTCTCTGTATGAAAACTAATTTCGTTAAAAAATAATACTGTATTGTGAATTTGATCAGACCTACTCTTCGTTGTTAAGATAATGCACCCGTGGACTCTGCCCGCCGGCCGGGATATAACAACACCCTGATTAGAATACATTTAATTGTTTTGTCTTTGATTTCATAAATATTTTTAATAAATTAAAAACGGCTATGGAATTCCACGTTTTGCCACCGCGATACTATTGATTACTTAACACGGCAAAATATTACAAAACGACTTATTAACGATTCCAGAATGTATTTTATTTATAACTGTTTTAAAAATTTATCTGTTTCTTTAGACAATTTTTTTTTATAAAGTGCCTATAAACTACGTTTTATTACTTATCCACTGGAGCGATTTCTGCCATATTTTAGACCGGTCGGTGGCCGAGTTGACATCGCGTTTGGGTCCCACCCAGGCATAGTGTGTTCAATTCCTGGGCTGGCTAAGTCCTCCATCACAACACAAGCAACATTTTCAGCTGACTGTGGTGGTAGTAGGAGATTTTCAAATATTGCCAGGTTATTCTTAACCCGGGAATGTTTGTCTTTCTTTTCAAAAAGTAGTTTATATTGGTTCTGTTTTTATGTTTTCGTGGGATACCAGTACAATTGACCCAGTAATACAACTAAACCTCAGTTTTTGAAGTGAAACTTCTTTACGCGCGTCATGCAATTTCGAGGACCGGAGTAAAACCGACTCATGACCGAAACGAAAATGCGGGACCACCGATTAAAGTTCATTTGATCTAGTCAAAGTTTTGAAGTAACATATAAATGCTTCTTAGCTCATCCCGACAACTGGCGTTGGTGGTGTAATGGTCAGCATACTTGCCTTCCAAGCAGTTGATCCGAGTTCGATTCTCGGCCATCGCACATTATTTTTTTGTTTTTAACGCCTTTTTCATTCAATATCTTATTTTTTAGTAGGTCAGAACATTTTTTAAAAGAAAATAATATTGCAAAATAATAAAAACACTTATCTCACTGTGATAAAACATTACTCCGCTAGAGCGCGCTTTGCGTTATTGTGTTGGATTAAAATTATTATCTAATCCGTATATTATGATAATTGTATTACATTTATTTAATTAATTTATTTATTTTGATAATATGTAATAATTTACAGAAAAAAAAATTAAAACTATCTCCCTCTGATAAAATATCCGTTCGCTAGAGCGCACTACGCGATCTTGTGTGGGATTCTATTTCTGTACATTGTACATTATTTTTAAAAATATATTATATTTTGGGTGTGATGTAGGTAACATTATAAAACATAACAAGCTCTCATATTTTCAGAACCTACATAATATAATCAATTTATGCGGCTTTGCTTACAGTTGGTGCTCAGCGTGGTTGGCTTTCAATCAGTTAAGCGAGGTTCGATTCTCGGCTGTGGCATTTTTGAAGTGAAACCTTGTTGAGGTGGGGGAGCCGCTCACGAACGTTCTCTCTCTTCTCTTCTTTCCTCTCTCTCAGACACCAGCGAACTGCGCCACGCCAAGCATCAGCTGAAACTAGAAGTTTCACTTCTGTCTTGCGTAGGCTTGACACACCCACTTTTTTTTTTTTAAGTTTCTGTGAATACAGCTCCCATGTCTTGCTCAAGTGCATGTCTGTCCGTAACACTTAGTCAATGTACTTATTTGTTCGTTGTCCTCTCGTTCCTTATGTGAAGTTGCTATTTTAATTTTAATTCATAAATGAGATCCCTGAGGCGTATGTGTGGTTAAACCATGTTTGATCGTGTGAGGAATGTGGAGATCCGCAAAGAGTGCAAGGCTGATGTAAGCGTAATGAGTAAGATTAAGAAAGGGACGCTTAGATGGTTTGGGCATGTAGAGCGAATGAGCAAAGATACGAGTGTAAGAAGGATAGTGTAATAAGTGATGCGAATGCGAATGGTAGCAGAAGTCGGGGACGCCCGAGGAAGACATGGCACGATCAAGTGGATCAGATACTCGAGTCCGGCCATGTCAAGAGTCAGAATAATAGAAGAGTATTATGAGACGATGTATGAATGTGAATGAGGCAAGAAGTGTGTGCCAAGACCGAGTTGTTTGGCGGTCCGTCCTCTCTGCCTACCCCTGCGGGGAAACGGCGTGATGGTTAATTAGTTAGTTAGTTAAATATACACGTTGTTTGGGGGAAAGTTTTATCTCATTCATAAAAAAAAACTTTTTCTCCTTCTTTTTTTATTGAGATTAAAGCAAACTATGATATTAACCTTTCCCTTACTGTGCTAAAAAAATACACGCGTTACGGTGCTGTGTAGTCAATACACATCTCAAAATAAGCGATTTAGTATCGGAAAAATATGAATATTCATAGCTAATCGATTATGTTTATTATATTTTATATCAAAAGTGATAATAATTGTAATTTAACTGCTGAAAACATGAAAAAACCATCGGCATATGCTAAAAAAACGTGCAAGGGGTCCACATCTAACGACGGTTCGCGGCCAAGTGCCAACTGGCTAACACAAACACAGCTGTGCGGTCGTAGGTATCGATGGACTAAATGAAAAGACAAATGCAGACGTGTGGATGTCTCATGTTCCTGCATAACGAATTAATGCGGGACATCAATAGCGTGTCATTTCCTCGCACACTCTTCGCGTATTTAGTATCACACGGTTGATTGTATTGGTGTATTTGTTCCCGATTTTTAACAAAAAACCCTAATTTTAATTGAATTTGAAAACTATGTAATATATTATTTTTTAATTCAGTGCATAAATGTATAACGGAGGAATACCTTAAATCTGAACCCAGAATTTATTATATTTATAGAGTTATTAAAGTTATTAGAAGCAATGTGTAGTAAATACACACAACAGAAGAGGAAAGGTTAACATAATTTTATTTTTTTATTTTATTACATTAAATAGTTACGGTTCGTGATTAAACTGATTTTCTTGAGGCCAGATAGTGTATTACGTTAAACATAATTGAAATTTTGAAAAATTATTATTCAACTAATTAAAAAACTTCTTTTCCTCGTCTAAGTTATTAAAATTGGACAACTATGTGTATATTCTATATTTTAATCAACATTCCGTTACTGCTGCATTCCGTAAAAGCTGCAATGACTCCGTGGACAGGATCATTGCAACTTTTCACTCGATCGGTTTATGAGTATATAGCTTAATTCATATGAGATTAAAAAAATAATAATATACGAATTTGGTAGACAACTAATTGTCTGCCATTGATTATGAGGATTTTTATCGTAAACCTAAGTTTTTATCGCAAAACGTAGAAAATGCTTAGAGACAAATTGGTTCAATTGGCCCCATATAATATTCATTTGGGCCACTGTGAAAAAAACTTCATATAAAATATAATCGAACAAATTGAATATAATTGCATTTGTAACCACCTTGTAGCTGTTTTTTAGTTTATGCTTTATTTTATTTCAAAGAAAGATGCCGGATTCCGGTCATATTGTTTTATAATATTAAATATGAGATGATTCTTTTAAGAGCATTTCATTTTATTTAGAGAACTTTAAAATATAAACATTTCCGGTAAGGGTTCCATGATAACTCAACACAGTGACAATTCAACACACCTTTAACCACTGGAACGATTTCGGTCGAAAAATCGACCACTTTTATTTTTCTGCGATTGATATCGGTCCAAAAATGGACCGATTTTTCTACCATTCGTAAAATATTTATTGTAATTATTTAAAACGTTTCCATGGCCAGCTACTTATTTTATCGAATAGCTAATAATATATTCTCTTTGTCTATGAACTTATCCGTTGTCTTTGAAGTGTTATTTAACGAGTTTTCGAGGTTTTTTATGGCGTCCTGTCAAAAAACAAAATAATAACTTTTCAACATTCACGAAATTTTGGTCTCTTCCTAAAATGCCGTAAGTAATTAATTTATTGGGTTTTTAACACATAATTATATATCTGTGTAATCATGATTGACTTATCTATCTTTGAAATGCGTTTTTAATTCGTTTGTTTCTAATATATTGTTTTGGTGAAAGTTTTTGTGTAAAAATTCGTCGACTGAAGATGTCATCTGTTTTTGATTTAAAATAATTTCATAAATACTGCACTCGCGCATTTGAAATATAGATATTCCATCAGAGTGATTCAAAACAAAGAGATATATATAAGTTTTTGAATTGGTTCATTATTAATACAGATATTTTTTAACCAATTATTTTAAGTCATATGTCAAAAAATCGACACTTTTTTAGATGTAAAATGGTGTAAAGCCTTCGTCACACAATAAAAATTTTGTTATTTAGTTGTAAAATTAATTAATTTGTTTACTTTTACCAAATTTGTGCAGAAACAGCTGTCGTCCAGGGAAAGGGAGCACTCCACGACCCAGGTTTAAATAATTATTTTCAAATTTTATATTAGTGCAATATTTAAACATTTAAGTACTTACATTAAGTGTTTTCAATTTAAAATATATAGAGTGGTGCTGACTGCAAGAGGAGGCAGAGGAAGAGGGAGAGGTGGGGTACGAGCTGGTGCCGGACTACCTGAACGTGGACGTCAACGCAGAGCTGCAATTGCAGCCTCGTCTGGAGTGTTAGTATTTTTTAATGTTTTTTTATGAAAGTACTTTGCTGTGGCCGTTGAACTCATCATATATTTGTATTTATTTAAACAGTGACCCTGCTTTGCTACTGGTGCGAGAGGATCGCGTCAAGGCCCTAAAGGCTGTTTGGGCCCTGCCTGCTTCCTTCCGGCTAGAGCTGGAAAGCCGAAAATTCAAGAAGCAGGCGGCGCGCATTTTGCTCCCTTCCGCATCTCCAAGAAAAACTAAACAAAAGTCAGTAATCGTATTTAGATGCTTGATACAATATTATTGTTTTTTTCCCGACAGCGTTCCACTCTTACAGTGAGAGTTGGTAAGATCAGCGCTCTGTGCATTTGGCACATTCAGTGCATATTTTACAGAGTTCTAATTTTATTGTTTATTTACATACTGTACTTACTGTTTCACACGTGAATGAGAACAACTTATATGATTTATGTAAATGTTTTCAGAATTCCATCTCCGGAGAGAACAACGTGTCCCTTTTCACAAGGGACACCTTCACCGTTGCCACGACCCGTTCCACCACCGTGGATGTCCACTTCCGCACAGACCCAATCAACGGCTCCCAATGCACCAATTATGCCTATCCGTGCCGCATCTCCCGAGCCGTTACCTGGGACATCGCGGAGTGAGGAACTCCAGTGTGGGGAACTCTTCTCTCCGGAGGCCGGCTACCACAGCGGGCTGTGGGTGGACGTGCCATTCTACGAAGAATTGTTGGCGTTTGGGAACGGTGAGTTTATTTTTTGAAATGTCATACCAGGTGCTCAATATAAAATCAATTATCTATATTTTATATTGATATCCCTAGCAAAGTTTCACTGTTGGTATATTGGCAGGAAATAAGCATAGTACTTAAAAATTCCACATAACAAACATACAAAATGTATTGTTGTTATGATGTGGATGCATCATTACACATCTTTTTTTTCTGTAACGGGTATTGCAGAGTGAGAAATGAGACATGCCGAACTTCTTTGCGAGGATTACATTTGATTCACCGGCTTCTAAACGGTGTAATACAGCACTTTTTTCTTAAATTGAAAAAACACTTTCGCTTCACGGGACTCATTGTGTCGAGCTTCCTAGTCAAAAGCGAGGCTGTATTGATAAGTGGGTTTTGTAACCGGACAAATTATCATTAAAATAGGTCGCTTTACGTAGTTGGTCACTTTAAACGGATACGTTTTCCTACTAAAAGCTATGAAACCTTACTAGAGTTTACATTATCGTCCTTTTAAACAGTAGACCGTTAAATGCAAAGTCATTATATCCAAATTCTACTGTAAATTTGTGTTTTCTTTTATTTCAGAGTCAGACATGGGCAGAAACAGTAACGTGGACGAGGCAGCTGTACTAGAAGAGTCTGTACTTTGAAACCGTGAGTTATAAAACTAACTAACTTACCTTCACGCCATTTCACTGCAGGGGTAGGCAGAGAGGATGAACCACCATGCAACTCAATCTTGGCACACACACTCTTTTCTTCATTCCATACCTACCTGACTGTGCTATTCTGACTCCTGACATTGCCCGCCTCAAGTATTTGATTAACTTTTTATTTATTTTTTTATATGAATACCTCACAAGAGCCTCAGCTGGAGCCAGTGACTCTATGGCATCCCCAATCGGGGTATGTTGTGAGGCTGAAGGTAGCGGGGAGGGGAAGGAGGTGTGGAAGAGGGAGGTGGAAAAGTACCTGGCTATTCAGAACTGGTCACCAAACACGGCTAAATCCATTTCAAGCAACGTTTCAATTCTGAATGGGGTCTTACACCAGGGCGATACTATGGGTATCTTCCACTCTGGAACGTGCCGCAAATATAATATATATATATATATTATTTTAAATGAATTTTGTGTGAAAATAACACTAATTATTCAAATATAATTTATTTGATTTGATCCCGCGACCATCGTATTGCGAGTCATAAGCCGTACCAGAGGCAGTGGGTTATCGTAATATAGACACATTAAAATAATTTGGGTTTTCTGTTGTTTCAGAAATGGATATGGACAGATCGAGCGACGAGGATGGCGAAGCGAGCGACGTCGACCACGAAGAGAGCGATGAGGATACCTTCTGCATGCCACCAATACCTTATCATAATATTATCAACGTTTCACCTAACTCCGCTATGGCCATAGACTTTAGTAGACAAGACCAGGTAGATAGTGAGGCAATGCGTTCGATTCTGCCGCCTGAAGGTTACTCTTTCGATTGGTCTAATGATATCTTACGTTTTACTGGGATAAAGGAGACATGTCTCATGTTATGTTGTCCTCAAAGGTTCTATATGATAAGGTTCGGTGGACATTTAATATGTATATTTCAATTCTGATCATTGAAATATGCATGTTAACAAATGCACAGGTATCCTCATTATTCCCTGTTTATTGTACACATTAAATAACTCGTTTTATTTTTATGTCTTAATTATATTTTGTCAATTTTTCTGTAAAGAGGCTTTTCCAGATCTAGTCACTAAACATAACTAAGCCAATTCAAGCAATGTTCAATTCTGAATGGTGGTCCCTCACCAGAGCGATACTCAGAATCTCACTCTATAGCGAGGCACAATGATATTATGTATTGATTTTCTTAAATTATGAATAAACCAATAAATTAAATACATTTTTTTTATTTTTTTTTTTTATATGTTCATTATTCAGTAAAGTTTATACATTACAGTAAACGGGTAAATTTTTGGCCACCACACTAGGCACATGCCCGTGTTGTAGTGGTCAATTTTATATTAAGTATAATAATACAAATTAAAAATAAGTTGAATGAAAACAAAATAATATAAAAATAAAATAAAATAATTTATACATCTAAAACAAGTATGAAGTATAAAGGAATTAAAAATAATGCAAAATATCTACATAAGTTTAAGATATATGAATATAAAAAATAGGTGTGGAAAACAGAAAAATTTAAAATAATATAAAAAGTATATCAAAGAAAATACGTATTATTGAATTAAAAATAATACAAGGAGCATGTATCAAAAAAAAAGAAAAAATACAAGTACATTAAGTACAAGTGTATTTCTAAAAAAATAATACAAATACAATATAAAATCAAAGAAAGTACTATTTGGTAAGAAAGTAGGGATAAGTTATATCTTGATGAGTGATTTGCATGTGCGTGTTATGGTAATATAGGTGTATAGATATATATCGGCAATTTTTGTGTAAATCCACGTTTGAGCTACGGCTAAGGATATGTACACAAATGTGGAATTATTGTCACAATATTTTTCGTAATAAATACTAGAGTATAAGAAACATATCAGTGGTGGTAAATATTTTTTTTTAATGATGAATATGAAAAAGAAATATATTGTTTAGTAATATACAAGTTATTTAAATTATTTACTGGTGATATAGGTTCATATGTTCCTTAAAGAAATTTCGCCCCTTTTCAGATATCCATTTATGAACACCGGTTGCAAAGTGAGTAAGTGTTTTTGATGTTTTGATGTCGTTTTTTAACGTGTTGAATATTTTAGGTGCGATGTATGAGTATTGCCTTTGTGAAAAAGTGGTTTTTGTTACAGGAATTATGCATTTTCCGTGCTTTGAGTAGCGTGTATGTATGTCCGTTTGTATAGAGTTTATAAATCCATTTTTCCAGATATGGATAAGAGCTATCTTGATATACAGTTGGCGAATATCAAGGGCTGTGAGTTTCTTGAAGAGTGGCTCTGATGGATGAGAGGGGGAACATTTGAAGATGACCCTTAGCAAAAGTTTTTGAACGGTCACTAGAGGGTAGAGGATGGATGCTGCACAACCTCCCCATCCTATAATGCCATACGTTGCTATCGATTGAAATAGAGCAAAATATACAGTTCTTAGAGTGTTTATATCAAGGATTGATCGTAGAGAATAAAAAATATGGCATAACTTACGGAGTCTCTTAGTTATGGAGTTAATATAGGCCTCCCAGCGTAATTGGTTAGGTTATCTATAATGACTCCTAGGTATTTTATTTCATTTGATGGTTTAAGATTTGGGCATGAGCAGCAATTATTGGGTGATAGTGGAGATGTGTTTAGATTTTGTGAGCAAGTGTGAATGATTAATTTGGGAAGGTTTTCTGGGAGTGTGAATTTACGGATTGAAAAGTGTATCCATTGTGTTTTTTGTACATTTAGGGTGAGGAGGTTGGAGTCTAGCCATTTTTTAATTTTGTTAATACCATAATTTGCCTTCTCTATTGATGTGTTCCATGTTTTGCTAGTGAATATGATAACCGTATCATCAGCAAAAGATATTATATTGCCATCAATGTCCAGTTTCAATAGTGAGTTCATATATATGAGAAATAGGAGCGGACCTAGAACACTTCCTTGGGGCACACCGTAGGAGATAGATAGACATTTACTTCTATATGCTCGGTTTGAGTGAATAACAGTTGTTTGCGATCTTTGTGTAAGGTAGCCTTTAAACCAATTTAGGGCAGTACCTTCTATCCCAATCTGTTGCAGTTTTTTTAGGAGAATGTGATGTGAAATAGTATCAAAGGCTTTAGATAAGTCTAGAAAGACAGCAAGAGGTTTATTACCCTTATCAAGGTTATCGGATATCAGTTTGGTGAAGGTTGCAATTGCATCATCAGTACTACGGTTTTTGCGAAAGCCGTACTGGTTATTTGAAAGGATTTTATTTTCCTCAAGGAACTTAACCAGTTTTAGTTTTACTATTTTTTCAATGATTTTGGAGATTGTACTCAGTAAAGATATTGGCCTGTAACTATTTCGGGAAAATCTGTCACCTGATTTGTAAATAGGGATAATTGAGGCATTTTTAAGAGAGTTTGGGAATATACCGGATTGGAGGCTAAGGTTTATAATATGCTCTAGAGGCTTGGCTATAAGTATTTTTAAATGTTTTGTAAGTTTAGTAGAGATTTCATCTATTCCTGTTGAGTGAGTATTTTTTAAAGTTGATATGATTTCTATAATTTCTAATTCTGTGGTGGGGGTGAAAAGGAAAGGACTATATCTCAGGGGAGTCAGAGATATTTCGTTTGCAAGTTCATGTTCCGAAACACTATTTTTTGCCAGGATAAGATTGGAAAGGTTAGAACCAATTGTTGTGAAAAACTCATTGAAATGATCTGTGGATTTTTTCAGATTCATTACCTGTGTTTGTTAGTAGTTGACCATCAACGTTAATCTTGTTTATGGGTGTTGTCGTTACTTTAGTGTAAGATATGTCTTTAATGATATTCCATATTTTTTTCCTGTCATTCTCTGCGTTATTTATTTGTTTTTTGTAGTAATCTTCTCTGGCCTTTAAAGTAATTTTTTGCACACATTTCTGTATTTCTTGTAGAACAGGTGAGATTCATAGTCGTTGGGATTTTTTTTGCAGAGTGCGTGGAGTTTATCGCGCTTACGAATAGAGTGTAGGATACCAAAAGTTATCCAAGGCTTAAGTTTAGAATCATGGTGTTTAGTTTTGTGAGTTTTGTCTGATGTAGCGTTGGTTAGATGGATATGTAGTGTGTCAACAAGAGATTTGCAGGCCAGACTGGGATCACTCTGTTTGTAAACATTTAACCAAGTTTCCTGAGAGACCAGGTCATAAAGTGTATTGTAAGATATTTTCTTTTGTGTGATTACGTGTTGCGGTGGTTTATGTATTTTATGAGACAGAGATGTTATGGTAGCGTAGTGGTCTGTGACAGTGCATTGGTATACAAGAGATCTGTTATTTAATTTACATTTTGAAAATACATGATCAATACAACTCACCGACGAGCCAGATATCCTGGTAGGTGCTGTAATGGCTGGGACGAATCCTTGTAGTGTTAGTAGGTTTATATATTCATTGACTTGAGGATGTGTGCAATTAATTATATTTATATTGAGATCACCGATAATAAGGATATTGTCACAATTTTTCACACATGAAAGAGATTGATTAAGTGAGTTTAGAAATGGGGTTATGTTAGATGTGCTTGGTGATCGATATATAGAAAATATAGTTACATGGTTATATATTTCAATTTTGAGACAATTAGAGTCGTTGATTATGATTTCGTTCACTGAGTGAGATATATGATTTTTGAGGAATACGATAACTCCCTCGTTCTGTGTTAGGTTATTCTGTGTGTTGTAGTGTGTGTAGTTTGTTATGTTTTTGGAATGTAATTTTCATTGATCCAGCATTCACTTAAAATGAGTATGTCAAAGTCTGAATTTAGATCTGTGAGAACTAACAATAGTTCGTTGAAGTTACGGTTTATGCTTCTGATATTCATAGAGAAAA
This sequence comes from Hesperophylax magnus, assembly GCA_026573805.1. Lineage (NCBI taxonomy): Eukaryota > Metazoa > Arthropoda > Insecta > Trichoptera > Limnephilidae > Hesperophylax > Hesperophylax magnus. Next base: position 11,203,992 of record JAIUSX010000068.1, read on the forward strand.
TATTTAGGGCAGGTTGAGTTAATATTTTTTGGACTTCGAGAGGACTGTTTGTCTCTGTACATGGAATTATGGACAAATTGTCCAATTGATCAACTATTTCTTCCATTTTTAGTGTTTGTATAAAGCATAGTAAGTTGTAATGGTTTTGATGCAATTACAATAACACATTTTTTACATGATAAGAAAACTAGATTACTGGAAAGAGATGATTGTATTAAGTTATTTGATCGATTAAAAACAATGATGGGGTACATGATTTTGTTAAATGTCTTTGGGCTAGAAAAATCCAATAATATGTTTTTTGTAACAGAGAGTATCAAGTAATATATAGATGAATATATAATAATATACAGGAGAATCAAGTAAAATAAAAGTATACCAAAGGATGAAAATTGATTATAAGTTATTTGGTGAGGGAGATAAAAGGTTTTTGGTTTTTTCATTGATAAGTATAACGGGCGTCCCAACGTCTTTGCGTACATATACTTGTCCCCCTCTGGTCCAGGCAAACTTAAAAATATTGTCTCGTGTAGCCTTACGTGCAAGAAACCAATGATGTTTAGCTCGAAATGTCAAGTGTTCATTCATATAAATCTGGGAGCTCTTTCCTGCCATTCCTATGATATTTGTGTTTAGTTTATCCTCCCGATTTGCAGATCGCTCGTTAAATGTTTTTATGTCATTTAAGAAGATGTCACGGTCATCGTTTGTTTTGAATCTGAGGATTATCGGCCGTTGTAAATCCTTGTTGGTTTTTTGTCCAGTACGGTAGGCTGCTTCAACGTTTTTCACTTCTGTTCCGGCATTTGTAATTTTTTGGATATTGAAAACAACATTTTTTAAGTCTTCTCCGCTTATTTCCGGGATTCCTCGTATTTCTACGTTTTTCGACCTGTTTTCCCTGTCTAAATTTTCAAATTGTCCTTCTATTTGCTCTAAGTGCGCTTCAAGATCACAGTTTTTTTTTCAAGTTTTTTGTTTATATTCTCGAGTTCGTGGACTCGAAGTAGAATATCCTCGTATTGTTTACTCTATTAGTTAGACTCTATTTTTATTATGACAAAGTGTGTAAACAATGTTTAAATCAATATACTGCTCTTTCATTGTTACCATACAACTGTAATATTGATTTAAAAGGATATTAGGGCTTAATAAATAAATCAATTATTGGTTTCATCAATTATTTTCCCCTCCCCCATTTTTTTTCGATACCTTTTGCGTTTAGATATAAAATTATCACTATAATTTTATTTGCCATTCTACGGTCATACAAAGGTTTGATATATATATACAAATTTATCATCATTTTACATATTCCAATTTACCCTATGTAGCTAACCTTAAGGTAGCTGTCAGAAGTGATTTTTCGTCAAATATTGGTGAATTTCATCAACTTTCAAAGTATCCCCCTGAAATATTGGCAATGTTTATATCTATGATATATATCTCATTTTAAGCCTTATTTCCTCGTTTTGCACATTATATAAAACATGGTTACAAATCTCCAGTTCTAATTTACAATTATTTAAAAAGCAGCACCATGATTTTGACATCGTGAAATAGGCTCTCTGTATAATTCATCAAATGAATAAAATAAAGCCAACACGGCGACTATGCTTATAAATAATTGTAGACAGTTAATGTATCTTCCTAACGTTATACCAGTTTTTGTGGTAAATTTATTATATAGTATAATACAGTGATTTCAATTTTGACTCGTCACGCACTCAAATTTTACAAAATCATTTTCTGACCAAACTTTAAAATAATTACAAAATATAAAATAATTATTAAAATATAGGTGAATTCATTGGCTGTATAGCACTACAATCAGTTTTTTTGTCTCCCTATTAAAATTCTGAGGTTTGATTTTTTTAATGTTGGCGGAAAATATTCAAAATCGTCGACAAAAAACCGCAAGCAATTGGAGAAAAAAAATTTTTTGATGCGCGATCGTTCGAGTGGTTAAAAAGTGATATAAAGTCATTAGAAATGATGAATAAAAAATTTAAACCTCACCTAACCTAACCTACTTAACCCAGTTAATAATGTTTTTGTTTCATCACTTTCCATGACTTTATATAACTTTTTAAAGATGTGATGAATTATCATTTTGATGATTTATCCGGTCACCTCCGGTAAGATGTAACAATCGTTTATACAGAATATTAATATTTGAAGTTTAGTTGAGTTGTGCGATTATAAAGCTTAGGATTTGTTTTACCTAATAAAATGTGATAATCGATAAAAGATGGGTGGATTCATTGGTTATAATATAGATCATTTTGTTTGTCTCTATATTCAAATTCGGAGATATGATTTTTTTATGTGACACCTCTCACTAGAGCGCCCCTGTCTTTACACCTTAAATACAAAGAAACTATGTCGCCACCCAGTTGGGCAGCGTTATGGGGGGGGTTAAGATAGGGTCTGTAGGAATGAATTTATTAATGCTGGTCTTAAAGAGGCCCGGATTATATTGATAGCTCGTTCCACATGCGAGCCGACTTACGATAAAACGAGTCGGAGAAACGACCCGTTCATATATGTATAGATAACATCAACTTAACTGTGAACGTGTATTCCGCTCGTGTCCGTCGAGTATCAAGCACGTGCACGGTGCACCGGGGATTAATGCTGCTAGCTCCTTTTAACAGGCTCTAATAAAATATCTGTAGAATAGACACAGCATACGCACATTTCGTCATACATGATTTTACCGTACATTTCCCTCAGGGATCTCATTTCTACAGTATTAAGTCTACTTTCAGCCTTCTTCTGCCAGTTCCATGCCTCACTTCCATATATTAGGGTAGGTACCAGCACTCCATTGTGGACTGCTAGCTTCGCTTCTTTGGACAGTTTTTTGTTAGCTCCAACCTCGTCCAATCATCCATTATAACCAAGAACCCGACCACCCCTACTAAGTCACGAAGCGTAATCAGGAGAGATAGTAATAGATGCAAGTTCAAAATTTCCCATATAACATTATGCCTTTTGCCGCCATTTTGGATTTTGATGGTCAAAAGGTATCCCTCAACCAGTCTCTTTCGATCCGGCCCGCCACGCAGTAGGTATTTTTTATGGATTTGATTTTTGCGAAAGTTTCGTTTCAATCTAATTTTTTTTTTATATATTAACTCCACACAGGAGGCCCTGAAGAAAATAATTAAAATACGCATACATTTCTTATAAGCAATTCAAGCAACAAACAGTCGAATGAACACGTCATTTTTATTTGAAACGGTACCATCTCACACTCATTTCATGCGATATTCGACTCTAGAGACTAATAATTTGAGTTCAATATCACAAAAGATTACGGAATCAGATAAAACCTTGTGATGAACAGTCCACCGATTGCCCCCTTGATTGGTTCATTTAGTAAAACCATGTATAGGGACACAGATCAACTTTGTCTAATAACTTCTTACCTGGATCAACATACTACGGGAATAGATCAATATATATGAGATCAACATAAGTATGCCAATTTGGGTAGATCGACATAAATTATGCATCCGATTTCCATACAAATTTTGAAAATTTTATGAACAGTACATCAAATGGTTTTTCTGGCAAACTGGCAACATTGATAATTATTGTACCACTGTTATTTATTTATTTATTATTTATTTATTTATTTATTTATTTATTTTTTCATGTTCTCCATGAAACGGTTATACACCAATATATCATGGAGAAGATTACAAATTAAAAGGTTTACACAGGCAGTTTTACTATTTTGTCACATGCGTTATAAGATAGTTACTGAATTGTCTGTAGGTGACATTGAAAATGTCGATGGCTAATGCAGAATCGTTAAGCATTTGAGTCGCTCTGTGTATTGGCGCGTTCTGATAGGCAGAAGTCCTCGCTTTCGGAGCATATAAGAGTGCATGGGATCTCCCTCGAGTATAATTGTTAGGGACATAAAAGTTAACCTCTTTCAACATAGGCGGATTATGTATTGTACCAGAGATTAACTTAAAAAAGTGTTTGCCTAAAAATATTTTTCTGCGGGCTTCTAATGTATTGAAATCGAGCATTCCTGTTAAGAACAAGGATGGATACAGGAATGGATAGTATGTATATTCCCTCATATACAGGTAACGCATAAACCTTTTTTGTACTTTTTCTATTTCTAAGATATGGTTTTGTTCAGAAGGGGCCCAAATAATGGAGCTGTATTCCAGGATACTGCGGACAAGTGCTTCATATGTTCTCCGTATTGCAATTCCATTAGTAAATGATCTCGCATTACGAAGAACAAATCCAAGCATTTTGTTGGCGCGGGAGACAATGTCATATATGTGGGATTTGAAAGAGAGATTTGCTTCGAAGATCACCCCAAGGTCACGAATCTCGTTTTTGCGTGTTAATATATTTTTATTAATGTGATAAGGGAATAGAAATGTATCTTTGGATCTTGTAAATGTAACTACACTGCATTTCTGGATGCTGAAGGGTAATTTATTTAATTCCGACCATTTGACAAGAGAATCAAGATCATTCTGCAGGAGAATGGAATCGATACAACTTTTGATAGCTCTGAAAAGTTTGATATCGTCAGCAAAGAGTAGATATTTTGAGCGGTTAATGGTCTTGCCTATATCATTAATGAATAAAAGAAAGAGGAGGGGTCCTAGATTCGATCCCTGGGGAATCCCGGAGTTAGTTTTGTATTCGTGAGAGAACTGGTGTCCGTAACTGACATACTGACGACGATTGTGTAAGTAGCTAGCTACGAAAGCGAGAAAATCCTGAGAGAATCCGATGTCACTCAATTTTATTAGTAAAATATCATGGTCGACTTTATCAAATGCTTTTTCGAAGTCTGTATAAATCACATCGACATGTAAAAAATTTTCAAACGATTTATTTATATAGGTGGTGAGATTCATAAGGTTTGTTGAGGGTGATAGAGTGGGGCGAAATCCATGCTGATTCTCGGTGATTGTATGTTTTGTTTGATTATATATTTGTGAGTAAATTATGGTTTCTAAAAGTTTTGCGGGTGCTGATAAGACAGCTACAGGTCTGTAATTATCGATTGCCGATTTTTTTCCTTTTTTGTGTATAGGCGTGACTTTTGTTAGTTTCCACATTTCAGGGAAGGTATTATTACGAAGTGAAAGGTTAAAAATGTGCTTAAGAGGTTGAATTAAATGTTTTGAGTATGATGGGTGGTATAAAATCTGGACCGACAGAGTATTTAGGTTTAAGCTTGTGAAAAGCGGCAACAATATCATCATCGTTAATTTCGTGAATTTGAACAGGTAAGGCATTGTGTGACGAAGAAGCTATAGAGGAAATGTCAAGTTTGGGAATATTGTCGCTGAATACTGATTGAAAATAATCTGCGAAACCTTCTGCGATTTCAAAATATCCATTGTATTGATTTTCATCAAAGGTCATGTGATTAAGTTTGTCACAGCCGCGGCGTTTATCGTTCGTGTAAGACCAAAATCGAGAGGGGTCTGTTATAATACTATTCTCTGCTTCACGTGTGAAGTCAGTTTAGGCCTTACCAATTAACTGCTTGATTAATTTTCGTGATGTTTTAAAGTTTGTTAAGGCATGTTCGGATTTAGTTTTTTTCCAAAGATGGTGCATTTTATTTTTCTCTCGTATGTGATGAATGATCTCTCCAGTAAACCATTTTGGATATTGTTCATCATCTCCGAGCATACGTGTGGATCTTTTCTTTAAGCATAAGTCAAAAATATTATTGAGCTGCTTATAAAACATTTCAGCAGCTAGGTTTACATCGAGGCAGTCATAATGATTCCAGTTATGTTGTTCTAAGGCATTTCTAAGTGTATGATCTGAGTTTTCGTTGAAAATCCAACCCATGTTTATGTCCGGGGGCAATATGTGTGATTTTTCTTGGGTTTTTGTTATGTACTCGAGTGTGAATGATAGTGAAGGGTGATTAAGGTCTTCTTTGACAAGTGGAGAATCATGGCGACGGACAACAGCATTTTTGGAATGTATGTTGCTTAATACTAAGTCTAACATGCGTGCATTTATGTTATAAACAGTGTTTACTTGTGTCAAATCATAAAAAGAACAAAAATAATCGTAAACATCACTCGGGTTCTTCCCTGACGAAAAGTTAAAATCACCGAAGATAATAATATTTTTAGATTGTAGTTTTGCACTTTCACTAATGATTTTCTCGTAAAATAATTTATATTGTTCCGATTTTGTATTTGGAGGAAAGTATACTACACATATATATATGATGACATTTCTGTGTGATACTTTTACCCACAGGTCTTCACCTTGGGTTTCCATGTATTCCAGTCTTTCAGCGTGTGAGTGGCTGTCAGCTCGGAGGGCCAGGAGTGTCCCTCCTCCGCGACTGCCTCTATCCTTCCTGTATACGTGGTATAGATTTCCGAATAGTTCGGCGGAATACGTGCCCGAAGTGAGCCACGTTTCAGTAAGAGCAACCAGAAGTGGTTTCTGACACATTACATTAGTCATAAAATCTGAGATTTTATTATTTAAACTTCTGACGTTTTGGTAGATTCCACTAATATTGGTTTTCGTGCGTGTTGGTGTCCGCCATCTTGGTTTTGGGTCGTGTCCTCCGAAATGACCATTCGTTGAAGGCCACGTTTTCAGGCCAGATCATGGGGTCCAGGAAAAAATAGAAACTATTTTCCGGAATTCCTATTTTAAAAGAGGCATACCTCTCATGTCTCGTAACGAGTTTCTCTACCGTAAATTCTAGATCGGGCTTCTTCTTTTTTAGAAATGAGGTTATTTGATCAACCGTGGTTGCCTGGTGGAACATGAATGCATGTAAGTGCAGATTTTTTGGGATGGCCACCAAGTTGTCATCCGCAAATCCTGTCCCTTTAGAAATTGGGCGAGGCCGTGTTCGTTTGCCGTTGACGACGGCATCACTGTATGATTTTACAGATGTGGTAGTCTGTTCGGACGTCGAGGAAAATACCGATGATTGTTGATTACGAGATGGCGCTGCAGTAGACGTGGAGGTGTTATCTTCCTCGGATGCATGTTTTTTAGCGCTGGATCTTGTAGTCATTCTGCGCGCAAATAGTATCTGAGGGCCGCTTGTAGCAGCTACAGTGATTACTGGAGTACTCGATGAGCCGGGCGGGGCGGCGGGGGCGGGGTGCGGCGGGCTAGACGGCAGCACTTGGGATACACACACATTTGCGTTACTCACACTGGCACCGGGGGCATGTTGTCAATTCATTCAGATGTATTCCATAATTGCCAAGTTATATGGTGTTAAAGGTGGATCAACTTAGTCTAACAACTTCTTACTGGATCAACATACTACGGGAAGAGGTCAATATATATATATATATATATATATATATATATATATATATATATATAGGTTATATATAGGTTTATAATACGGCACTTTGTACCTCTTAGCGTCTGCATATAACCGGAACTATTGGATCATTTCGACTAGATCATTGAGCACTTACTCGATCATCGACAAATTGAGATTTATATACCATTTTAATCGTCTCGGCGAGACGAGATCAGTGGCATTTTCAACTCAATTTGATGTGACAAGTACGATTTTCGTGAGCATTAGATATGCTCCTATATGCGATTTTATCCCAGATATTCAACGTCACTTTGTTAATTATTTCTATCGTATGTTAAACTAACTTCATTGATATCAAAAAGCGACGTTGCCGTCGTTATTTGTGTCAAACGCAGGTGTACAAATAATTTTCTAAAGTAATTAAATGTTTTAACAATTGTATGCAGAAATAGCCTCTAAAGTAATATTATTTAGAGCTTTTTATCGTACGAAATTGCGTATTAGTCTAAAAAATATTCGAAATGAACTATAAGGCTCAAGAATTGTATGCAAAATTAACCTCTAAAGTAATATTATTTAGAGCTCATTATCGAATGATGTTGTGTGCTAGCCAAAGCTGGTTTGTTTGTATTGGTCCATCTGAAGCTAGCTTCAGGTTAGTTTACTGGAACACTTGAATGACTTGATACTGGCTAATACTTAATATTAAATATTACCGTTATTCATGTATATCACGCGGTTGACTGGTTGGTTTGTTCTTGCATTTTATCAGATAGTAATAGTATATTTACTTACAAAATGTCACGAAGGACAGTTGATAAAATCTTTCAGCTTTGCGAAATGGATTTTAAATACGGTAAGCTATTACATATTTCTAAATAATAACCTAAATTGTAAAATATAGTAATTAACAATTTTAATCTATGCTTATCAAATGAGTACAGAATAATTACCGTATTTTATTATATAGGTCATGATTTTTTTCTTTCTTTTTTGAGAACCCAAGCAGTAAAATTATTTTGAATAATAGATATATGTATTAACAAAATTCAAACAAGCTAACCTAAAAACTTGTGGTAAAAAATGTCAAATCAAACTAAAGACATATTCCGATACTAAAATATGCATTTAAAAGCATGTTTTGTTTTCAAACAGTTGTTTTTTAAAATAATTAAGTTAAAACGAAGTTTTCACGTCGGATAATCCCCATTAATTTGTTCATATTCAAATTAAGCAAATTCCTTTGTGGTTAAATAAAATTTGCAAAAACAGAAAACTGCAGGTACATATGTTTCTTAATGTGTTTGTTCTTGATATTTTATAGATGTTCCAAGAACCAGTGATTTACGTACATCAATAAGGGTACATCTTCGGGAAGGCTATTAAAATATTTTTTGCACATTTGAAAGTATGTATATCTTAATATATAAATGTATTTATATTAAAGTAGAACCTGCAGACAAGTAAAGTAACAATGTATCCATTGATCGTATGTTTGTAATTGTATAATTATGTCTATGGGAGTCTTTAAGTGTGTTGTGTGCCTTACAGTGTGCAAGTATATTGACTGTGTTATATTTATCTGTCTATGTATTTGAATTGTAGTCACTTAAAATGTTATTCTTTTGTCTTTCTGTTTTGTGACTTCTCGTTATAGGTATGTATGCTTTAGTGTATGATTAATATAGTGAAGATGACCTACTGACAAACTGATTTGCATATAATGAAGAATAAAATAATGAAATGAAAGAAACTGGGGGCATATAATGAAGAATTAAAAAAAATCCGAAAATTAGATCAATCTTTTAGATATCTTAAAAAATTTTGTTTTAGTTTTTGATGTGTAGTTGTTTTTTCTGTTTTGCCTACAAACTGTTTCATCTGCAAACATAGTACCTATTCTTAAAGTGTTTTATAGTCATAAGCAATAATCGGTTTAGGTATAAAAATATTTTTTTTCATAAGCGGTTGTATTCTCTTATTGACAAAGTTTTAACATAATAGTTAGACTGCAAAGCTTTGTACTAGAAATATTATGTAATTTTCTCTCAGATTTACTTCGCATTCCCTTGTGTATGTAAATGTAAGGGCAAATAAACGACTTCCCGGGTCCGAAGTTGAGGAAAATTGCATTCCTCCGTTTCAAATGAAAATGGAATGGATTATTGGAAAACAATAAATCCTTTTTGTTACCATTTGGGGTTGTGTAAGGAAACAAATGTATAAATCCCATTTGACTGTGTTTGCTAGGTACATATAAGAAATTTATGTTCAAAATTGTAACTGCTTTCAAGTTGACAAAGTATTACCATTGAATAAATCTTTTTTTATGTTGAACTTAATATTATCGCCTGTTCTTTTCATTTATGACCAAAGTTGCAAAATAATTTTCTTGAATATCCAAGTTCGCTTAACTTTATTTAATTTTTAGGCCATTGGCCTAAAATTAAATGCGGAAAGTTGCTTCACTTTTTTTATTAAAAGACGATAGCATTGACATCTACCTTCACAGCACAGACGCAGCACCATAAGCAGGGTACTCACCAAGAGTGTAGCATGTAACGTAACTGATACTGTATCAATCTGCAAGTGGGTACGGCTCGTCCACGGTAACCGCGTATCCAGCTACGAGCTCCCGGATCCGCCTTTAGTGCTAGCAGTGTGCTCGCAGTGAAACCGCCGTCGGCGGGTCGCTGCGAGCACACTGCGCTCCACCCGCAAGCGGCTCGCAGTAGGCTCGCGCCTACGTACTCACTTGATACAGTATCAGATACGTTACATGTTAAACGGTTAGGTGAGTACCCTGCTATACATGTAAAAATCCCTGGACTTCATTCAATTTAGTATGAATGACATTGAAGCCAAATCTAGGGTAGCGGAAATATTTTTCTTTTAAAATATTATATTTTTGGTAGGTATTTTATCACATTATTGAAAAGTACCGTTTTAGTTAAAAAAAAGTATATAAATAAATAGAACCAGAGATACCATACAGACCCACAATCGAAATTAATATTTTAATTAACATTAAAAATAATGAAGCTTACTCAAGCGCCGAACGATTTTAACATTCAACATATATATATATATAGGTCCCACAACATTTATAGCGTCCGTGCGTAAATCCGTCTTCGGGCGTCCAGCACTTCTAGTTCTTTTTTTTAGATTGTTTTTGTGAATATTGCACTATGTTTTACTCACAGTAATCGCTAATATCATATTTTTTAATATTCATAATAATGCAGGTTTTGATGTTTATTACACTTTCATACATTTCTAGCGTCACGTACATACTCACGTCCGTGTGTATATTTTTTATATATTGAAGGTTCCTTTTAATATAGGTTTCACGTCCGTTCACTCTAATTCAATTGTTACGTCTTCCGTATATTGCTGACTATTCTAATAAAGGTTTCACGTCCATACTGAATAATTTATTCTGGCATCCGAGTGTATATTATTTGTTTGTTACATGGCATTTTGAAGGTCGATTTCATTTTTACGTCTTCCGTATATAAGGCCCTTAAGACTCTTGGATTTGTTTTGAGAGTTTCAAAAGGCACATTTAGGCCGTTGTTATGCCCCTTATATTATAAAAACCCTTAGGATTGCATAACGTATTCTGATATGGTAGATATATTTCACCTTAAAAATAATCAATATAAATATTGTTTATTTTAATTCTTTTATATATCGAGACAAATAGACATCTATAATTTTTGCAATCTTTTTTTTATTTTGAATATCTACTTATGTGAGACTTCTTATCATTTTTACCAATGTATCTTATTTTATTATACGCTTTTGTTGTAACATTTTATTTTTTTTTCATTCTATTTTGTTTTCTCTATTGTTTTAATTTTTCTCTATTGTAAGAATTTATAATAACTGCGATACTCAACTATTAAACTAGAATGTAAAAGTCTATTAGGTGTAATAAATAAATTAACAAATAAATAAACAACCCAAAATATTTCTTACTCTTCTAGTGAAGTTTTTACGTTCATAGTGAATCAATTAATTAATTACAGCATCTGTGGTTGAGAGGTAAGACTCTCGACTCGCAATCCGAATCCCGTAATCTGACGGTCAAACCCGGCGTGCCCAAATAAATTTTTATTTGTTTGTGTTATTTCACAATTAATACAACATAATATAAAGTGTGTTTGCAAATGTGAAATATATTCTCAGTATCGCCCTGGTGTGAGACAACCATTCCGAATGGAAACGTTATTTCTAAGCTTTTGCCGTGTTTGGTGACCAGATATAAATATCCAGGTACTTTTCTACATTTCTCTTCCCCATCTTCTTCCCCTCGCCAATACCTTCACCCTTGTACTCAGATTGGGGATGCCACAGTCTCGCTGTTCCAGACGGGAGCGGTTGAGACTCTTGTGCGGTATATAAAAAATATATTTATATGTTTTATTTTTTTGGCATCCAGAAACACTCCAGACCTGACAAAAAACTGTCTATTGATAGTGAGAAGTTTGAATGAATATCTTGTTGCATCTTGTATACAAACGTACCTACTGGGCGCAGGCGTGTGACAATTTTTTTACAACGATATCCTTAGTAAAAATGTATCATTTCATAACGCGCCAGTTCGCTCCATTGCAGAGGGCGGTCGGACCTTTTTAGGTCGGGACGTCAATTTACCGTCTACTGTAATCCATCTTACAAAAATGTCCACCCGCGCAGGGTGATTTTTAGTTCTGAGTGCTACGTGGCATCGTAAATGAACTAAATGTTGCCAAATCTAACGTTTTGCTTCACCAAGGGCTCAAACAATACATAAAAATGCACAAATTCGCAAACGGCCATGGGGACGCAATACTATCGACGTAATGCGTGGACGCAGCACTGCCGTCGTTATGTATACAAAATAATATCTACTCGTGATCGGTCACAAGGATACAATACCATCGAGGCAGCACTTCCGTTGTTACGTATTCAATATAATAATATCTGTTTTTATATTTAACTTAATTAGTTCAACCTCAAATTGTAATCTGATAGTATTATTACGCCAGCGTCTGGACGATCTAGGCCCTCTGATTGGTCGAATTAAAATTGTATGTTTCGGGTAAATTCAGCTAACTTGAAAATTAAGACACGATTTCATACTAAAATAGGATCGCCTCATAATAATACGAGATTTCGTCAAAAGCATCGTTTCTGTTCATATAATTTTTAAATAATATCGAAGAAAATATGTTTTAGAAAGTTCATAATCCATTGGATTAATTACATTACAATGAAAATTATCCACAGTTACGTGATTATGTTTGACGTTTATAAAAAATCACGCGTTCCTTATTCAATATGGCGGATACGCACGGCTATAGATGGCCGACAGAGCGCGCCTTTGGCGGTTTAAAAACGAACCAAATGAATGGCGCGAATATTTAAATATGCAGCTCACAATATTTGACAACTTACGATTAACAAGCATCTAATAAGAAGATTTCTTCTGGAAGCTTATCACTTTTTTAATGGCATTTTTCATTATTATTTATATGTTTTTTGCTTATTAATTATATCTGATTTTATATTGACATGTTTTCTAATTTGTAAAATTTCAAAATTATTTATTTGCGATGCTTTATATCCTGAGTGAAGTATTTTAAGACCTGAATTTTTATCGAAAGTGTGATCATTATTCAAAAGATGATTTGCAAACTCAAATTCACTATTTCCATTTAGAGCCCTGCGATATTCTTTAGTTCTGACTTCAAAGTTTTTTTTTTCATTGGTTCTACCTTTGTAAAAGAAATTACAATCATCCCAATTGAGTTTTTAAACTCCTGATTTTTTGTTTGAATTTTGCTATCTTTATTATTAAGAATATATTTCTTCATTGTTATTAGTGTAAAACGCCAGTTGAATAGTACCAGAATTGTTTTTATATATAATTTTAGAAGTATCGTTATCCACAGGCAGAATTCTACGCCATTGTTTATTTCTATCTTTAGAAAGACCGTTTGAAGAGAATATGTTTTATTTTTTTTATTTAGTATTTCAACTATCAATTTATTAGAATGACCGTTATTAAATGCTATTTGTCTTATGAATATATTGTTTTATGGTTATATTCTATATGTTTTTTCAGGTCTTAAAATACTTCACTATAAATAATTTTGAAAATTTAGAAATGAGGAAACATGTTAATATAAAAGCAGATATAATTAACAAGAATTTTTTTATAAACTCTCTTTTAAATATTTTCCCACTTAACTGGTCTTTCCCGTCTAACGATATTGTAATTCCTAATTATTAAAAACCCAGCCTACTCTTACCCCTCCCCCTCTTTCCACTTCTTCTTTCCCAATTGCAATCTATATTTAATTTTTGACTTCGGTGTATACACAATAAAATGTAAACATTATATTTATTTACTAATTGGACAATCTGCATAGCGCCGCTTTTGTGAGATATCACCTCATGGGCGCTATATTGTAATAATCTACCTTTATATATAGATTTTTACTCTCCTGATGAAGGTGTATATATAATCTAACTTTAAACTTTATTAGATACAGTAACAGTTGTAGGTAAAGAATTACCAAATGATTACCGAAAATGATTACCCTCCTTTTATTCATAAACACGGGTACAATTAATCAATATGTAATAATCTATTATTTAAGTCAACTTTGTTATAACTATCTTTAATTGTGACAAACTAAACGATATTGACTAAACTTATAGATATTGACGGTTGTAACACATATTTAAGCACTGCAAGTCTCCTATGAGCTAATTATATTAGGTACGATAACAGTTAATATCAGTTGTAGACATGTAGTCAATAATAGTGTTTCATTTGAAATAATCCATCACAAATACGTAAAATTTCATTTATTCAAACAACTGTCATTCTTATTATGCGTAAATTTAGCATGTTATTATTAATTAACTCCTTCCTGTTCCGTGTTTTAACAATATATATACTCACCATCTCTCTGTGAATGTCCTAATATCTATCTATTAAATGTAACTGTTGTTAATATCACTTAAAATGGGCGAAGCCTAACCAAGAGCCGCCCGCAGGGCCTAGCAGAAAAAAAACCGGCGGAGCGGGTTTTTAACTGCTAGTATTTTAATTAATGAGTTAAACTTATTACTATCATTAAGTTAAAAATAAAAATATTTTTAATTTATATTTCTTAACATCTTTAGTGTTACAATATTTACAACATAATATTTCAATCACTTTTCTGATAAATCAGATGCTTGTGCTTAGAAAAAGACAACTTTATATTTTTACATATATTACTTATTATATAATTATTATATTATATTACATATTGCAAATATTATTACAAAAACTATTAATAACCTTACAAAAAAATTTAATAAAAGTAATAAAAACAGGTTATTTATAAACAATACCTAGGAATGATAAGCAGAAACATAATATGTGGAGTTTATTAAAGAGAATTGAAAAGTACCTACACGGCACACACGCTCATGTAATCTATTTAAAGAAAAACACTGTAAAACCATTTCTTTCAAATAAAAATTCTTGTCTTAGAAGAATATGTTCAACATATGTATAATAACATTCTCTCTGATTCTATCTTCAATGTAACCAACATAAATATAAAAACTCAATTAAAAATGTATTAAACGTGTACCAAACTGCATAAAATGTAATGACATATATTATGTAGTATTTTATGTTATAATAATCTTCTGTTATAATAATCTCCCTCTTGAAAACGTTATATTTTTTACAAAAAAAGGAAACAATACTTCTTTTTAAACCACTTTATATTTATTTAACACAATATTTGGGTTCAATCCAAACCGGTCGACAAAATATAAATTAAAATAAAGTGGTTTAAAACAAAGTACTTGGCATTATACTAATTCGTATTTTGTATGTGCATAATATTGTAAAGGTTGTTTAAAAAATTTATCACCATTCTCAATAATCTCATATCTCGATACATGAGAAGGTACTGATGAGTTTAATTCCAATTAAAATAATATCATATTCTCATAAATTTCAAAGATATCTCCAAAGGGAATTTAGAAATAGAAGATAATTTGAAGCGAGAATATACTTCAATTTTGGTAAAATTCCCATCTTTCGACTATTGGAAAATTTGAAACTAATGAACGTTAGTCTTTAAAAACAGAGAAGCAATTAGAAAGCAGTCAATGGAAGCAATTTGTGATTCTAGGATTTACTTGTGAATCTAAATATCTACGTTCTTCATTAATATTTTGCTTTTAGCTTCGGTAAGTATTAACTCTTTCAGTAGAAGATAATATCGACTTTAATTTTAAACGATTTTAATCGTTCGACAATGTTTCATAAAAATGTTCTAATCTTTCCAAATTTCTATATACGTGTATTTTTAACTCCTTTTCGATATTAATGTAGTTTCACCATTACTTTAAAATATAAAAATATCACTGGTATGGATTGTGATAGGCAATTTACCTGCCAATAACAATAATTTTGACATTTTTTTGACAGATTGTGCAATCGCAATTAGATAGGTACACAGTTTAGACCCAAATAATTCACATTTAGGGTTGTGTATAATGGTGCTTATTATGCATATAGTTCCGAAAGCGGTGTCCTTGCCAAACGTTACTTCCATCAGTGCATGTTCGTAAAACCTTTAGTCTTGCTTTTGAGTGCTTATTTTTTTTTGCCGAGAAAAAGGCAGCAAGTACCTACTACAAAGATTGTTTCAATTCGAATGGGTAATATCATCACTTTTACCATAAATTTAATATCCCGGTAAAGTAGTCAACAAGATAGATAAACTGGAGAGTCTTGTTTAACGTTTTCTTTTAAACAAATATATATTTAGTTAGAAGAAATAATTACTAAGGTGGGAGTGTTTCACATTTGATGAACATCAAATGATTATTAAGGTCGGAATGTTTCACATTTGATGACCATCAAATGATTATTAAGGTCGAAGTGTTTCACACTCGATGAACATCAAATGATTACTAAGGTCGAAGTGTTTCTCATTTGATGACCATCAAATGATTACTAAGGTCGGAATGTTTCACATTTGATGACCATCAAATAATTATTAAGGTCAAAGTGTTTCACATTCGATGAACATCAAATGATTACTAAGGTTGGAGTGTTTCACATTTGATGACCATCTAATGGTTACTAAGGTTGGAGTGTTTCACATTTGATGACAACCAAATCGGCGATTTTGATAGATTGTGATCTGCTTTCAAGACCATTCAGGTCTTTTCACTGACCACAATTCGTTCTTTATTATATTTAATGAAATGATATATCCATATTATATCACTAAATCACACACATAATAATTACAAGATATTTTCAAAATTTTTCATATTATTAATCCGTGAATGTTTGCCTACCTTTGAAAACTATACGCACATTATATACCTGTACGTAACGAAAAATTACAGCATCGAAAATGGTATCCCCACAGTTGATCCCCGACATTATCAAAACGTCTGCCGCTATAAGTATATCGATTTTTACTAAACTCTCTTCGTACTTACTTTACCGATGAGGACGTACCCATAAGAGAAATAACCCTTTAGGAGATCAAATATCCGAGGGATTAAATGTAAGAGGGATCAACCGTCCGGGGATCAACCACCTGGGGGATCAACTGTCCGGGAGATTAACTGTCAGCGGTCTAACTATCAGGGGGCCAACTATCGAGGGGCCAAATGTCGGGAGATCAACTGCCAAGGAATCACTTTTGTTTACCAATGGGTTGGTCGTCGTATTTTTATTGTTTGAATTTATTTATTTATTAAGACATACACAGTACAATAAGATACAAAGAAGGATATTTTTAGTTTTTACATTTGTAGTACCTATTAAGTATGTCCATAAAATATCATTACGTAATTTCGCCTTTTTTATATATTAACTCCACACAGGAGGCCCTGAAGAAAATAATTTCCCTCAGGGCCTATGTCATCTTTGGGGATGCTGTGTGGAGGGTCTTTTTGTGGAGAAGAAGGAGTGAACATGGGTCTTGAAGAGCCCCAAGTTGTAGGAGGGAGGAAACACAGAGGCCGGCAGTTCGTTCCACAGCCGAGCTGTTGAACCTAAGAACGAATCGTAGAAGCGACCCGCTCTCATGTGACAAATGTCAACCATGTACAAATGTTGGGCGCGCGTTTGGCGTGTATCCCGACTACGCACCGGCGCCGAAGGGATCAATGACGCTAGTTCCTCAGAGCATCTTCCATTGTAATGCCGATAGAACAAGGACAGCATACCTACCTGACGCCTGTGCTCTAAAGATTGCAGTCCGTTTGTTAAGATTGGGGAATCTATCAAACGGACCGCCCGTTTTTGCACAGATTCAAGGGTTTTTTTCAGGTATTTAGGGGCTCCGGACCAGAGATGGCTGCCAAATTCGAAAGTAGGGCGCACTTGCGATTTGTACAGGGTCAGCAGTTGTGACTATTAAAGTATCTGCGGGCCCTGTACAGTACGCCCAGCTTCTGAGAGGCCAACTTTATTCTGGCTTCGATGGAGCCCCCGTACCTGAGCTGGTCACTTATAGTTACACCAAACATATCAATGGAAAGCCTGTTCGGAAGATTGCTTCCGTTGAAGGAGACTAGATTATCATTTGGATCCCTTTTAGATGTTATCAGACAGGATTGTGTCTTTGAAACATTAAATTCGACGAGATTATTTTTACCCGAGGAGGAAATACTCTCGAGATAACCTTCCATTCTCTGCTTCAAAGTCCACCAAGCTGTTGGAAATTGTGTGCCCTTTGGGGGCCTGTCAAAAAAAAAGCTATCATGAACTGTACTGTCATCCGCGTAGCAATGAATCGGTGCACATGTCAAAAGGTCATTGATGTGCAACAAAAACAAAGTCGGAGAAGGAACCGATCCCTGTGGGACGCCAGCATTTATAGAGTGCAAGGAAGAGGTGAAACCGTCAGCAACCGCCTGAATCGACCTATCCCTTAAAAAATCAGCAATCCACGTACACGGGGATGCGGGAAGTCCATAAGAAGGCAATTTGTTGACAAGTCCTCGGTGCCAGACCCGGTCAAAGGCCTTGGATATGTCTAGTGCGACCGTTTGGGTCTCACCGTGACGTTCCAGGCACCGCCCCCAAACATGCATCACATACGCGAGGAGATCACCGCACGAGCAGTTCCGCCGGAATCCGTATTGACGGTCGTTGATAATTTTGTTCTTTTCGAGGTATGTGAGCAGTTTGTCGTTGATCACACATTCCATCACTTTGGACAGAACTGATGTGATCGCTATGGGGCGGTAGTTGGCTGGGTTGGAGCGGTCACCTTTATTGGGAATAGGGTAAATGACCGCTTTTTTCCAGCCAGAGGGCACAGTGCCACATTTCAGGGACATTTTGAAGAGCTTAGTCAAAACTGGAACTATTTCCGCAGCACACCTCTGCAATACCAGGGCAGGTATTCCATCAGGTCCACTAGCTTTGTTAACATCGAGCCCTCGTATAACGTGGAGAACATCCCGATGCCGGATCCTCAGCTTTTTCATATAGAAGCCGCAGTGAGGAACCGACAGCGGAACAGCACCCCCGTCATCGAGGTTCGAGTTTTCCGCAAACATTTTCCCTAATAGGTTAGCATTTTCGGTGGCGGTGTTTGCTAGTGAGCCGTCAGGTCTGGTAAGAGGTGGCAAACTGGGTTTGCAAAAGTTCCGACCTGTTGAGCCCGCAAGCGATCAGAATGCTCTGCTGCCATGCGGGCAGGCAGCCAGCTTTTTGCTGATCTGCAAGTCGTGTTCGAATTGTGACCTCTTTATGATTTTCTTGCATTCTTTTGCCGATTTGTTGTATGCTGATCTGCTTTCGGGCATTCGAGATGTGTTGTAGGCTCGGTAAGCCGCGTTTTTTCGTCAAACTTCTTCGGAGCATTGTCGACTGAACCACGGCTTTGAGCCCACACCAGTTTCTTTAGAAGTCGATTATATGAAGCCATCCATCGCCGATTTGATGACTTCACCAATCTCCTGGGCACATCTTGAAGGGTCCGATGTCCGAAAACAAACAGCTGACCACGGAAAAGCGTTGAAATGTGCCCGCATACCGAACCAATCTGCTGACCCATAGTGCCACACTTTTCTTCTCAGCCTCTCATTGGCTGGTCTGAGGTTAACGGGGATTGATGTCGTCACTAGGCAGTAATTGGATGATCCCAGAGGCGATGTGACGTCAATCTTATAACCGTGTGGCACAGTGGTTAAGAATAGGTCTAACAGATTGGAGCGGTGAGTCTTAACATCAGGAACCCTTGTAGGCTCCTGAACCAGTTGCTTTATTCCGTAGCAAATGGCAAAGGATTCCGCCTGTCGGCCAGCCGTGTCCGGTGGGCTTGAGAACTTCAACCATGGTTTGTTATGAACATTGAAGTCCCCCAGAATAATAAACTCGGCCAAAGGGTAGCGGGGCAAGAGATCATTATTAGTATCGCTCAAATGTTTGAAGAGTTCGGAAGTGTCTGATTCGCTATGGTTCGGTGAGGTGGTGTACTGGCAAGATTGACGCGCACCCACACTTTGTCAAATCTGGAGTTTTTCAGACTCAATAGTCGTACACAGTTGACGTCAGCTCGACTATAAAGGCAGACTCCTCCTTTGAGTCGGAACTTGCTTGCAATGGTAAAGCCCGGGCAGTCCAGATAGGAGGAGTCTGGCGGCTCGGCTCAGTTTCGGATAGGAAAAGAAGGTTGGGACGTTGGGATAAAAGAAGGTGATGAACGTAATTTAAATAAGGTGGGTAGGAATCTGGGGTTCAGGCTGTCCAGGAGTGATAAACGTCTGGTTCCAGACCATCCACTGTGGTGCTAGGCGATAGGCTGGGAGAGTCTGGCTGGAGAGGGCATCCGATGCGCCCCAAACAGTGCTGCTGGGTCCCCTCCGGTCACGAACCGGCACAACAGCAGTGATGGGGTTTTTTTCACTCGCTGATGGGGCAGCCCACTCTTAGTCGTGAGCCTGAGGGTCGGGCCCCTATACTATCGAGCGGCCCGGACAGCGGTAACCGGTTGTAAAGGGGACGCACCCGCCACCAAGACCTGGGCACTCCTTAACCCATGAACCCGGGCACCCCTGCTAAGTCACCAAACGTAGTTAGCCAATTGGGGTGACCTGTGGCAGAGGAATTGGTCATCCAATAAATGGTTCCCAGGGCGACGAAACCCATTCCCGCCTACCAAATTGGTAAAGATTGTTCTGAAAACTTAACTAATGATTTAAAGTTAAAATGAATGAATTTAATTTTAAATGAATGTATGATTAAATTATAGTTAAAAAAGGAAGAAAGTGTGTGGAGAGAAAAAAATAAATTGAAATCAAGAATTATAACGTGCTCACGAACTGTTAAAAAATAGAAGTTTTGAAAAATGAAGTGAAAGTATTTTTGAAATATGTCACGCTAAGAAATTTAATAAATTAGTTTCGTGTGTAAGAAAGGAACCATGAAATATGTCTAAATGTAGTTATTTTTCGTAGTGGGTGTGTAAGTTGTGATTGTGCGAGTAATTACTGAGTTGTTTGCTGCATTGGTATTGTTGGCTTCAATATGAAACAGTGTAGTGTGCCTGGTACGCCTCGTTGGAACATTTAAACCAATGACGGATAGCAATTCGGGACTATATTATTTTATTATTTAGCAGATTATGTACAAACAACGGATATTTTTTGTAAAGTTAATTTATAATTTGTAGTTTTGTTGTATTTCTTGAGTAAATGTTTCGAAATTTTATTCTTTATACTTTCTACGAAATCTATGTATGTATACCTTATATTAAGTATTCCATATTGTGGAAGCATACTCCAGTGGACTTCTGACATGAACAAAACAACATTATAACTATATATAGGTATAAGTGTTTGCAGCAGTGATGGGAAACCCGTCAACATTTATGCCATTTATCGAAAACCTAACCCAAACATGCACGATTTCCAAATACATTTTGAAAAAATACTGGACAAAAGCAGACAAGATATATCAATACTTGGAGATTTCAACATTGACACTTCCATAAACACACCCTTTTCTTTAAATTTTATCAACACCTTATATTACAGCGCCCTTGAGGTGTTTTTGCACAAAAACGGCGCTATAAAAGTCATCCAGGTATTATTATTATTATTATACATAAAATTTCTCAATATAAAAAAAATCATATCCCACAAGAGTCACTGATACAAGCAGCACTATTATAGATCACGTTATATCAAACAGACAAAACATTTTAACCACCATATCAAATATAGAAATGAACACCGCGCTTAGTAACCATTATATGATCATTGTTGACTTTAAGAATAATTGAAAAAAAATGTTTTAATAATAGGACAAAACCACGCTTTACTATACCTATAATAAACCGTTTGGCGGCAAAATCTTATCTTGCGGCTAGCAAATTTGCTATCAATTCAACCAAACCCGAAGACGGTTACAAAGATTCTAGTGATTATTTAAAAAATGCGATAGAAACAGGTAAAACTACAACAAAAGTAAAAATAGGAAAGCGGCAACATCTAAATACACCGTGGTTTGTGATTCTAAACTGAAATCTCTAATCAAGGAACGAAACCAGCTTCACAAGAAGTGGAAACAAGACCCAGGTAATATTACTCTCGCAATGCGTAAAAATAAACTAAGAAATATAATTACTAATTACAGGAGAAGTTTGATAAAAAAATATAACATCAATAGCTTTCAAAAAAGCCTAACTAACTCAAGAAAAAGTTGGAAAACCATTAACTCAATTTCGTTTAACCGTGTACATAAACCCACCAACACAATTGAATCTCTCATCGTAAATAATAACACTAAACCAGTATTTGATTCTGACATAAACCAGCACAAAACATGATCACAAAATCAAATACACTTATCGTCATTTACTTTCGCGATTAAACTTGGAATAAACTCCTTACAATACAATGCACAGAAGCAATTTAACAATTTTAAAAAAATGTATATTTAAAACACCACTGTTTTATCCTTACACTATAATACCCACGCTCAGGCTTCGCCTTTGTGGGATTTTTTTTGTTACTCTTTCATTCTATATTACTATGTATGTACCTGAATTCTATATGTATCAAATAATTAAAAAAAAAAAAAAATTAAATTCATTTATTAACACTGACTTATAAAATAAAAATAGAATTTTAGACGAATTTTACGTGCACACTGAGAGAACGTGGCCTTGAAACGCAGATAATGAAATAACTTAAATTGAATTCAAATCACATTTAAGTTTTAAATTTTTGGGACACTCACCGCTTGGCTCGCAAAAGAACACTCGGTTAGGTTAGGTTAGGTTAGGTGAGGTTAGGTAAGGTTAGGTTAGGTTCTCACCGCTTGGCTCGCAAAAGAACACTGAATTATCTTCAGCTTCTTAACTGCCAACAGCGTGTTTTCGGGGAGATACCGAAGATTAAGTAGCTCGTGGCAAAGTTGCTAGGGAAAAGAATTTAAAAAAAATTTAAATTAATTTATTAACACTGACTTATAAAATAAAAATAGAATTTAAGACGATAGGTTATTTTACGTGCGCACTGAGAGAACGTGGCCTCGAAACGCACATAATGTAAATACTACAAATAGAATTCAAATCACATTTAAGTTTTAAATTTTAGGACACTCACCGCTTGGCTCGCAAGTTAGGTTAGGTTAGGTTAGGTTAGGTTAGGTTAGGTTAGGTTAGGTTAGGTTGTTAGGTTAGGTTAGGTTAGGTTAGGTTAGGTTAGGTTAGGTTAGGTTAGGTTAGGTTAGGTTAGGTTAGGTTAGGTTAGGTAGGTTAGGTTAGGTTAGGTTAGGTTAGGTTAGGTTAGGTTAGGTTAGGTTAGGTTAGGTTAGGTTAGGTTAGGTTAGGTTAGTAGTTAGGTTAGGTTAGGTTAGGTTAGGTTAGGTTAGGTTAGGTTAGGTTAGGTTAGGTTAGGTTAGGTTAGGTTAGGTTAGGTTAGGTTAGGTTAGGTTAGGTTAGGTTAGGTTAGGTTAGGTTAGGTTAGGTTAGGTTAGGTTAGGTTAGGTTAGGT